>CM029012.1:201915728-202542644 GCA_016801055.1 Panax notoginseng | reverse complement strand
CAAGCTTGATTTTATAACACAGATATTTAAAAGGATTCAGCACAAGTCATAAAAAGAGTACTGCATTTAGATGCATCAGCATTGAGTTTAAGGGGCTAATTACATGATTTGATGCTGTTGCCTGATTAGTGAAAATGCAAGCAGAAAATGCACCCAACATTATCTAGAAGCCAACTTTTCAGGCAAAGACACCTGTCAAAGAACAATAATATAATGATGTTAGGAATCCCCTGTCAAGAATTCAATTTATCTTTAGAGCTCAACAATATAAGAAAATCAAATACTCTTATGTGAATTGCAATCAGCTTGCTATGATGGACCACAATCATATACAAAATAGTTAAGGAACCCGAAAGAAAATTTATATGCTTGGAAATTATCCTTTTACATTTGGGCAAGGGAGTAACTTTTTTTTCCCCATCAGCTGAAACTGTAGTGCTGTTCTAGCAAATGCAATTAGACACCACTAAACCAACAAACAGAGGGTCCGGGTGGTACTTTTCTCAAAACTCTAATGACATTAAGCAATAGGAAATTAGTTCGCGTAGTTGTGCATCAAGGAAGCATCAGATGTTGGGTAAATTTGATCGATTGGCCATCCATAAAGCAACCACATTTAAGCTCAAAATTTGCATTCATTTTCATCTGAAACATCTTTTAGTCCTCAACTGAACAAATGAATGCAAATAAATCTAGGTTTAAACAGTTCCAGCAAGCATCTGAAACTTGGAAAAGGGAACAAAAAAAGTACTAAAATTTATATTATTAGTACTCCACGGCTAAGTAATGTTTTCACGACCTTTTGTCAGATGAGGATACTTTCTTTAACTCCATCTATGAAACATTTTTAAATTCAAAATTGATATAAATCTGTTTAAATTTAATCAATATAATTAGGAATATTATAAACTATTAAAAAGTTTTATTATTTTCAAAAATTAAATGGATGATGTCAATTTTGTATTTGGAACTGAAACCTATATCACTTTATAATCAAATTTCATAACAGCAGATACGAAAGTACAACCACATGAAGAAGAAGAAGTATAAACATAACTGAAAGTAATTTCGGGAATCAAATATATATATATATATATATATATATGCTTAAAAAGAGTAGGCTTTACCTGGTTTGAAGGGAGAGGGAGTTCTAGAGCCGAATTTAATTGACTTTAACAAGAGACAAGTTCGATGGAAAATCTTTAATACACACGGAGCGAGAAAAGATAGATGTATATAGAAGAAAGAAGTAGAAAGATGGGACTTGGGAGGGGCGTTTCTGAGGAGAAAGAGGGCCGTATGGTGGGGAGTGTGGAAGACACGTGCCAGATTCCGTATACGAAATCAACCTTTTAGGATTGTAGTTGAATCTTCACATCTCATTAGAACATTAAAAAACAGAAGAGAGAAGGAAGGGAGCAGCGGCAGTGGCAGCAGAGGCGAAGCACAGTGGAGCAGTGAAGCAGCGTTTTGCCCAAGAGAGGAAAGTGTTTGCAGAGAGAGAAGCGTGATAGGACTCTCAGACTAGGGTGCTGTTTGTTTATATCTAATTGCCTCTTAATGGACTGTCTCTTATTCGTTAAGAGGCATGATTGTTTGTTTTATTTTTTATAACCTCTGAATGCTTCTTAATCGGTAAGACAGAAAATGAAATCTTAATAATTAAGAGGTACTTCTTAATGAAATTTTTTTGATAATTTTTTTGATATAAATATATTCAACAATATTATGCACTCATTTTTATTAAATTGAATATTTAAAATTATTAAATAAAATTTTACCCTTTAAAATGGTAAAATAGTGTCATTAAGAGACAACTTACTTTTTTGTTATCAAACAATTTTTTAGATTCAGACCTCATAACCATTCAGATGATCTAATTTATTAAGACATCATAATCATTCAGATCTTAATTCCCAAATTTATCAAACACAAGCTAAAGCTCTGTTTCTTAGTTTTAAAATGGACAGAAAAAAAAAACAGAAATAGATCGAAAATTTAAGTTTTATTTTCAATTCTTATGTTTATAAATTTTTTAATAAATGAAAAAGAAAAGAAATGGATAAAAAATTTGGCTATTTTTCCTATCAAAGTTTTCCGTCCAAAATTGGCCTGATTTGAACGGAAAAGAAATTGAAATAAATAATATTTTTATAATTCCCATATTATCCTCAACTTTCAATATAATAAATTTTAAATTATAACTCATGTTCTCAATTATAAATTTTCTATTCTTTTCTATTAAAAACTCAGAAACAACACAGAAAAAATTCAAGTTTTCTATTCTTTTCTTTTTTATTCTAATTTAAGTTTTCTATTCTTTTCTTTTCTGTTTAAAATTCAGAAACAGAGTATAAGTTTTTTTTTTATCATAGCTGATGTGGCTGTGTGTCTGTGTCAAATCAATCTGTCGCAAAAAATGTCACAAAACCCCGGTTGTCCCAGACTTATTGAATTACAACAAGTATGCCAGTGCCTAAAGGCACGGTGTAAAAAAAAAATTTCAAAAAATATTACATTACCTAAAGACACATACCACCACAATTCACTATACTATTATTGAATAATTAATACATACTCAATCATCAACACATGTTCAACTATCAAAACATCGAGTTAGTCGGTACCAAAACATCGATAGAATTTCTTTTAAAAATAGATATCTAAAAAATTCTGAACCTGTCTACAAAACTTACAATCATCAATACATATCCAAACCACCAAAAAAATTATCATTCTATACCCAAAAATCATTATAATCATGTATAATTAGTTAACTTTACAAAAGACATAACGGACAAAATACACACATCAAGCTAGTTGCTACTAATTTTAAAAAATTTCGACAAAGTTTCTTTTAAAAATAGATATCCAGACAAATATAAACCTGTCTATAAAACTTACAATCATCCATACATATTCAAACCACGAAAAAAACAATCATTTCATACCCAAAATCATCATAACCATGTATAATTAGTTAACTTTACAAAATCCGGAACAAAAAAATATATACATGAAGAAATTAATACATAGTAAATCATCAACACATCCAACCACCAAAACATCAAGCTAGTCGCTACTAATTTCAAGAAATTTCGACAATGTTCCCTTAAAAATAGATATCCAGATAAATCTAAACCTGTTTACAAAATTTACAATCATCCATACATATCCAAATCACCAAAAAAACCATCATTCCATACCCAAAATTATCATAACCAAGTATAATTAGCTAACTTTACAAAAAGCGAAACACAAAAAATACATACATGCAGAAAATAGAGAAACAACATGTTGAGCATAAGACCTTTTACTTTACAGCTTACACCAAGTATATTATTTACATCTTACATCATGTATCCTTCAATATATACCTGAAAATTTGAAATTTAAAAATTATCAAAATATGTGAGTCAAAATAAAATAATTATAAATCCGAAACATAAGACCCCTTACTTTACCCTGAATTATCTAAAAAATAAATGAGCACACATATTTGTATGTAGGGGGAATGAATTAGATTGATATAAGTAAGAATTTAGAGAGATTGTAACAAATAATTAATTTTTTTAGGAAAAGATATGGACTTACAATCAAATAAAGTTTTCTTAGTACTATTTCAACAAACGATTCATTTGCTTAACGATTTAAATCATAAATCTGTATTGGTGACAGTATAATGGTGTGTGAGTTTGATTTGCGAGTGTTTGATTGGTTACAATTATGTGTGTGTGTGTGTGTGTGTTTGTGCATGTATTATGTGTGTTGTGTGTCTGCATGAGAAGTAGAGAAATATAGTCTTAGTAAGAGAGACTTTCACACCTAGACAATTGTTTGGTCAATGGTAGGTTAGTAATCGCCAAATGTGGACATGTCAGTACTAGATTGCATATCATTTAACTCTCTTAAATGTCTTTTTCATCCCTTTAAACCTTCTCTTCATCAATATCCTTAATGTCCTCGTATCAATACGAACACACTTTGCCCAATGAGGAGAATGCACAACCACCTATATTATTTACATAAACAATAAAATTAACACTATTTATATTATAGGAATAGTAAAGTTATTTTGATGCAGTGACAGAAAAATAGATTTACCTGATTACGTCGGCCCCATCCACAAAGGTCCATTGTATATATTCTATTGTTCTCGTTGACAAATTCACTCAAATCCTACAAAGAATGAACCTCATTGTAAAATTAAAAGTTGAAATGTTGAAAAGATTACATAATTTAGTAGAAATAAACTTGTTTAAACTATACCATTTAATTGTCGTAAGAATATCATAATAAAATTTCTGGGTAAACAATATTTGTGGTACAGTTCGACCCATCTTCCGGAAGGAGGACAGTAATACGATCCGCAGATGTGCATCTAGATAGTGCCACATAAAGGTGTCCATGACTAAAAACAGGTGTTCGCAAATCAATCCCAACGAACTTGACAGATTGTCCTTGGGCTTCATTGATTGTCATAGCATAAGTTAATCAGATAGGAAACTGACGTCTTGTCATTCGAAAAGGCAAGTCCAAAGATGTTGGTGTCAATGATATTCTCGGAATGAATACTAAATTACCAATTTTATCTCCATTTAATATCCGAGTTTCGATTACCCTTGAGGCACATCTAATAACCATCAATCGCGTGCCATTACAAAGTCCATCTTTCGGTGCAATATTTCGTAATAACATTATTGGGCATCCAACTTTCAACTCCAATTTAAACGGTGGTAACCCTGAAGGATTCACGGAGTTTAAGTACTCGTTAGGATATCGATTCCTAATCGTATGATCAAGCTCATCACCTTCAGACATTTTATCTGCAGCTAAAAAAGTAATTGTTTCTCCTGGAGTAATATTCTGTGCTGCAGCATTTATATCACTAACGTCATCATTGCGAGCGGATAGAATTGTCCGTTCAGTGAGGAAGGTTGGAGTCACTATACCAATCACATCCAATTGTGGATAGATTATAAATATCAATTCATTTAGATTATGACATCGGTTTATTGTAGATGGAAGTTGCACAATTTCTTGTGGATTGGTCCCAATCTAAAAAATGAAAGTATAATTATTCACAAAATGAGATTTAATTCAAAGTATCATGTTATGAAAATTCAATTTAAGGTTGAATGAAATATTACCTCCATCAAGAATTGAGCAAAATTAATATTTTGAACGTCTGTGCAAGTTAATCGCATGTTTAAACCCAGAGTCAAAACACATATCTTTCCATAGCGAAGACCGTCTCAATGATGAACCCACAATTTGGTCGCGAACGCCTTTAGGAATAACATGCAATATTTGTCGAAAGTCTCCACCTAGGACAACAGTGATACCTCCAAAAGGTCTTTTATCGTCTCTGATATCTTGAAGGGTGCGATCGACTACCTCAACACAGTATCGATGTTGCATAGGAACTTCATCCCATATTATTAGCTTTGTTTTTCTAAACAAATCGGCATGTATTGATTGTTTAGTGAACCCACATATTGAATTATCTAGGGTTTCTAAAGGAATACAAAATGTAGAATGTGCAGTGCGCCCCCTACCAATAACAACGATGTAATACCAGATGAAGCCACAGTAACAACAACATGTCCATAGCTACGCAATTTGGTTGCAATGGTATTGTACAAAAACGTTTTTCCCGTCCCAGCACCTCCACTCAAAAAGAAAGTAGTTGCTATGTTTTCACATACTGACGTTGTGACAGCAGTATAAGCAGCAAGTTGTGCATCATTAAGTTTGTCAACATTAATTTGTGCATCAGACTGTTGTGCTTCATTCTCAAGTTGTTGGTGCTCAAACAGTAATCTATTTCCAACTATTGCATTCCAATTTCCAGTTGGTTGTGGCATGGGTGAAAGTCAACTAAACTCTTCCCCGACTCATGAAGCAATTGATTTATCAAATATAAGCCATAATCTTCAATATGATCATCAGTTGGATTCAAAATACCAAACATAGTACGAATCATGTGTGCTAATTCATCACATATATGTGCTGAGAATTGCTTCCACAATTCAAATGGATGCAATGGAAAACATTCCGTTAGAATTATAACAAATAGTCTCCTTAATTGGTATCCCGTTCTCATAATTGTTGCCTCTTGAAGACATTGTATTCATTCTTCATCATCTTCAAGAAGTCCTCTTGCAACACATGCTAACTTGAATGTATCATGCATAACATTATTTACCGTGCGTAGCCAGTCAAATGAAGTTGGTCCTCTAATAACAGTTAGAAGCAAACGCAAATAAAACCGCTCACCTGTATTAAGGCTAGCAAAGTATATTCTACCAATTGCATAACCCCTTTGTCTTGGAGTCCATTTATTGATAGACTTGTTCCAAACAAATTTTTCTGGAAATTTTTGATAAGTTAATACACGGGCAGATTCATTTGTAGCGCAACAATCAAAAAAGTCAGTTAGAGTTGTTTTTTGATGTGCACCTTTATAAAGGATCATATCAAAAGATTCAGCAGGGTTAAAGACCACACGATGCATCCCAGGCAAATGAAGTGCCAATCTTACAACTGAAGGAATCTCTTCGTGTAAAGGATTACCAAACAATCGCCACACGGCTTCTGGAGGTCCAATATACCTAGCATCAAGATATTGTTGGATCTCATTAATTCCTCCAAGTACCATTGTTGCGCGATCATGTCCTTTATAAATATACTTGTGAATGTATTTTACACATCTAACTCCTGCACAAACTTCAACATTGATATGACAATTGAACATTCTTGATAAATACGGATTATGTGGCACGTCTCTATTATCAATTTCTTGCCCCCTAACGATGTACTTCTGACCAGTATTACGACGACGATAGATAGGATATCCATCAGAGTCCATACTTATTGATTCAACAAATGATCGAGCACCACATGGTCCGTGTACCATGCAACCTATAATTGTTTCAAAAAGCAATGGGTCAGTTTGACAATCCGAAAATTCAGCACACAGTACTCTGTCCACTTGAGCACATGTTTGAATTTTATCTGAACCATGAAGGAACAAAAGTGCATGCACGTGCGGTAACCCCCTTTTTTGGAATTTAATTGTAAAAACATGTGCCACTTTTCTACCAAAGACGTTTGTTTCTATCTCCTTCATCAAAAAATTCCGCTTCAACTCAAAAACACGGGTCACTAAATCAGGACGGTCAGTAGGGATCTGATTTGGCAATAGTGATTTAGTAATTTCAGGCCATTTGGGATTTGCAGTCATAGTTAGAAAAATATCTGGGTGTTGATTATACCGCGTGATAGCCATTGAATCTTGAAAAATTTCAAACATATGTCTTGCACTACCAGTGAATGAAGATGGCAAAATCATTCGTTGACCAACTTGTTCAGGACCAAGCTCATCTGCACAAACATCTGTAAGACCTTGGTAAAGTTCTGCACGAAGCTTCGATTGATTCAACTTGTAGTATGTCAACCGATTTTGTTCAGTAGCGGCCCAAGCATCTACTACAAATTCTTGAAATAGTTTACCGGCTCTTAAAATTGTTGAATACTCAGTGTCACGTTGGAACATACGATAACTGTAATATTACAATTGTGTCAGTCTAGCAGATGAAGGTCCACCTTGAGAAGCGTTCCACTGTTTTAAATCTGGATTTCATCCTAGCTCACCATAAGGGAACAATACCACATAATGCAATGGCAAATAAGCCGGATGACACTCATTAATTTGCATCAAACCATTATCCCCTCTCAAATGTAACATAATATCTCTCATTCCACTTGATTCAGTTCCATCTCCCGACAATATTACCGCAATCTCATCGGTTGTTGGGAGATTATATCGACGCCGGTCTGTTACAGAACTGTAGTGGAGAAAGGCCGCTAAATTCACCCCAGTCAATTCCAATTCACTTAAAATTGTGTGAGCCTGCCAGAATTTTATGGGAAATGGATTTACTTGCAATAAACAATCTTGTATGGTTTTCAAAACATCTCTTCTCAAGTTAGGATTTTTGTTGCTGCGAACATCTAAAGCTGAATTAGGATCATAAATGTACAGTTGAGAGTAAATTGGTTCACACCCTGGTTGTGGCATAAGCGATCCTGTTCGATGGCGTAATTCCCCATGGATGGTGAATGTTCTAGGCCCCCTCCCGGAAATTAATCTGTCATCTAATGTAGCACCAAGACTCGTAAACGCATTAGCTGCATTATACTCTCGTGTGTGCTGACGAAACGATTTTGATTGTTCATCATTGCCGTCATACAATGCTTTAAGCATTAAAGGAGGTGCAATAAGTGGCGGTAGTCTAATTTTTCCTTGTAAACAACATTTACCAAAGAGAGGATTTGATACAGATGATTTTGTTAATTTTTCAGCAAGCCAGTGTAAGGCAGAACAATGAGGACATGTTCGATTCATCAAGTCGAGGGAATGACGATATGGAATTTTATGGTTTCGAGGATTAAATGCAACATCCATAGTAACACCTTCTACTGTGTAGTCACTACAGATAAAATTATAGATGTCATACAATTTTTAAAAGGAGAACATGAATAAGACAGCAAGTGTGAGAATAGAAAATTAAAACTTATATTGAACACCTGGTGCCTTCATTCGGATTACGCATTTGTTGGAACACGTTTGTCATATACGATGCCCCTGGGAAACATGGGGAGAATGGTTCCAAGACTGTTGTTGTGCTTTTGTATAGGTTTTGAGGAGGCAAGTCTTGGAGCATGGTAGTCACAGGCGACAACCTTGAGATATTTGTTGGTGTGCCTTCTTCAAGATTTTGAGGAGGATTCTCTTGATTCATGATGGCCACAGACAACCACCGTGAAACAATTGTTGTAGTATCTTCATTAAGATTTTGAAGCAAGGTGGTTGACGATGACTCTATAACATTTGTTGGCACTATATTGTCTATTACAGGATGTGAAATTTTGGTAGACAAAGCCATTGGTTGAAGGCGGACCTTTTATTTGATTCTCGTTCTAGGCATGCTCGGCGACGACGGCTCGGTGGTAAAGAAGGAAAAAATCTAGGCTGGACGGGGTCATAATGTTTTGATCGCTCTCTTTCCTGACATGCAAGTTGTGCCAGTTGACGTTTAGAGCACTCATTTTCTTTCCTAGCATAACGTATTTTTGGAGCAAGCCTTGCACATTGCGTCAATGTTGATTTTGATATAACATTATAGTTTTGTGCCTAAACCACAAACTCATTAAAAATTAATTATTATTTTGTTGATTTAACGTATATTATATCGTTTTCCACTTTGTATATATAGCAATGTGATGTAAAATGACAATAAAGTGTTGCATTAACAGAAATATCTGCCACAGTTGCATTAAGATAAAGAAACTAAAACTCTTAACTGCAAAATTGGTAAAAAAACAAAAAATCATAGTTCCTCAGTAATTCAATTGTATACACAAATTAAAAAAATAAGTAATATTAAATGAGACAAACCAAAAACATGTTGACAAATCAAACGTTCTACATAAAACGAAACTTAAAATTTTTTAAATTCAATAACATCCAAAACCATTGTAAAAATAGAGAGAAAAGAATAGGAATAAATGTGATACCAATTGACAATCTTTATTTGTTGTTCCTTGGCTAGAAAAGGTTGATTTCTGTTTCCCCTTAAATTTGGCATTCTCCAAAGCATCAGACCTTTGTTTCTCCTTCTGTGTAAGAACGCGATAAAAAAATAAGTAATATTAATTGAGAGAAACCAAAAACATGTTGACAAATACGAATATCTATCTATAATATCTATAATAATAATCAAATCATACATACATAATTCATATGTTTCATTTATACCTGTTCATGAGCATTTTTAAAGTCATCCATGTTTAGAGGACAAATATCCGCGCTATTACTTAGAGCTAGTGTAAGACCCCAACTTATTAATGAATAAAATCAAATTTTCTCTAAATATTATTGTGAATAATAAGGGGTTAATTTGATATAATACTTTGGTTATGGGTGAAATGTGCAAATTTTGCAAAATAAGCAAGTGGTTATAAAATATTTATTTTTGGTCGGTGAATATTCGGTTGGTCGTGGAATATTCTTGCTGTCGGGGAATATTCGTACGAAGACGCAGCTTTGTGTGGGCCCCATAACGGAAAGCGATTGGATGAAGAAAACGACAAGTATAAGTTGTTTATAAATAACGGCGTAGTTGTTACCGTTAATACTGTTGGAATATCCGGTGGTTAAAATACAGTAGCACACGGTATTGCACCAACTATTGATTCTTACGTAAGAAGGCACTACTCAATAATTGTTACAGTAGTTATTATTCAATATTTTATTTTATTGATTCAATAATTGCTGCGTTGATATTTTATATTATTGTTGTTTCAATAATTGTTGCTGCACAGTATTTTCATTTATCAGATCAATAATTCATATTATTTGAATAATATTATTAGATAACATTATTGGCAATGTCTAGAAAGTTCTGTCTAAGGAGAGGTTTGGTCATCTAATTGCGCGCCAGTAAGGAGAAATTCTTATTGGAAAGCCCCCTCTTTCCTGGGAACGACCTGGTTGTCATAAATGTGATTTTATAATATTATTTGTGAATAATTAATTATTGATTCATATGATAAGGAAATATTTATTTTATGTGGATATAAACGAGGGATATATTTTTGTGGTTAAAAATGAAGGAGTTAATGTTGATATTTTTATCCGTATTTTTGTCGGAATGGAGGTATTAAAAATCAGGGTTTTTGAGATATTTTGCGGGGGTTATAATTTTTAATCCGACCGTTGGATCGTGGTAATTTTTGGATATGTTATACATATATAAGTTGAGTATATGTCCTCAAATTTTGAACCGTTAAAAATGAACGTATGATTTATTATGAATTTTACGAGATGACTGGTTCAGAAATTGTTGAATTTTCGGAGTTTATCATTTTGATGGAAAATTCTAGAATTGGTGGGCCCCACTTGTGGTTGGTGAAGAAATGTGCTGAATTATATTTCAAATGTGGTGGGTGGGAATAGTAGCAGGTAAAGCCATCAGGTTGCAGGTCAAACCTACTAAAATTTTCCTATAAATAGAGGGCTAAGTTAGAATTGAAAATCACACCAGAAACAAGTTTTCTCTCTTTTTCTCTCTAGATTATTGAGTGTATTTTGTGAGTATTTAGATACTTTGAGAGTTTCTATTCATCAGAGCAAGTTTCTTTCAGCCTTATACCGGTATTCCGACCAGAAGTACTGATATCTTGAGGTAAGGGATATTATTTTCTTCTTAATGATATTATTTTCTTCAATATCATTATACTGAAATATTGATATGAGTTTTTATCAAATTTGGAACTTTTTGTGTCGGGGTTACTATTCACGTATACGGTACTATTCACGAATACGGCACTATTCACCGAAAAATAAAATTTTTCCTTTTTGTCCAAGATGTCTATTATGGTTACTATCTTTGATTGTATCCATGTTTTGATCTTTATTTTTGAATTCTGCTTCACAATTGATTATTATGAAGTATTATTGATCTTGGATAAACTGTTATACGAATTCCTACTATTTGTCCTTCTGTCTCATTGGATTCGTTCTCTTTAAGATATTTTTCATCATCCTCAGTCCTAAATGATGATATTAATGAATATCTTTGGCCTGTAGTGCAAAGATGTATGATTATTTGATGAATATCTTTGGCCTGTAGTGCAAAGATGAATAGGTGTTGAGATGAACATGACTGACAGGTGATACAAATGAATATCTTTGGCCTGTAGTGCAAAGATGAATATTTGGATAAAGATGATTATTAATTGATGTTACAGGGATAAAATATTGATGATGAACTTTTAAATCTTAGAAGATAGTAAAATTCTTTCTCTACTTGACTCTTCTAATGGTTTGCTGTTTCCGCTGCAGTTGTTGATCTAAAACTTGTTGTCGATTATATTCTATCAGATTTTTCCCTGTTGAAGACTAACGATAATTTGTTTGTATATTATCTTAGTCATAATATTCTTTACTGGGCTAGTTGAGCTCACCCTTTTCCTTTTTGTTCCATTTTTCTTCTCAGGAGGTGAGAACATAACAGGATCTAGTCGGGGTATGGAGTGATAGTTCTAGAAAGATATTTTAGCAGTCCTCACTATTTCTGTAAAATAGTGTTTGAATAATTGTAATGAGGATTTATTTGAGTGTGGATATTGTCTAGAAGACAATATTTGTATTTAAACTCACAATATGTGTTGTCGTATTTTGCACGACAATTGTATTATTGAAGTTGTAGTTTGCTTTCTGTACCATGCATTTGGCGACTCAGAATGGGTGTTGTATACCTATTTTGGGGGCGTCACAGCTAGAGCAGGTTTACCTTCTGCTAGAGCAGCAGAATGCTCCTGTCATTGGTAGAGAATATCATATCAATAATAGTACAAATGCATCATATATAGCAATGAAAGTTGTTCCAAAAAGAGTCCCATTTCCAAATATTAAGGATGTATTTTTAATCCTAGAGTAGGTTGATATTAACTAAGTAGTGGTTGCTTAAGGTATTTTAAAATTTCAAATTACCCTTTATAAGACATCAACCCGAAGTTCCTTAATATTGTTCTTTTTTAGATTTTAGTATTTCATTTTCTTTTAATAGGCTAGACTTTTCTATATTAACTTCTTTCAGATGTTATTGTCTGATGTTTGAAATACACATATGCTTTCTAGATGATCATAACCTACAATCAAGCGCACCAATTAACAGATTAGGAAAAGCTATGTTACCCCACCTTTATTGTTTTATCCAAATGTATATCTTTTTTTTTTCTTTTTCCCTTCCAAAAGTTTTCTTGAAACATAAAATGATCATAGAGAAAAATACTAATAGTACTAATAGTTACGCCGTGCCGTATACTCTCCTTGAACACATATACCATATCAACGATGTTTTCAGTCAAATGAAAAAACAAAGGCCTGAATACAAAAAGGAGCTGTCCGCAGGTTAAGGGAGAAGATTAGAGGAAGCATTCAGGAACTACAACACGCTTGTTAGAATTGCAGAGAACTATTACTCATCACAAATAAAAAACAAAAACTGCAGTTGCACAGAAATGATAGCATTTGTTTGGTGGACAGCTGCAGTATACTATGGAAGATACTGCTTCGGGGTTTTCAAGACAACACTTTAATCACCAACCTGATATCTTCAGTAGTTAAACTCATAAGCAAATAGGAAGGAGTTAACTTGGTGCTTCACACCATCATATGATAGAAGAAGTAGAGGTAATAAATCTGAGTATATTCTTTTACAATATCTAATGGAGGAAGTAGAGGTAATAAATCTGGGTAGAACAGACTTAAGAGAGGAACTTAGAACATCAGGTGCTACAAAATGTAACAGATTCTTTATGTCTTTATTGAGTGAGGTACTCTGTCAAGCTTTTCTTTTTACATCAAGGAGAGTTTCTGCAAGCCAAGGCTTACAAAAATATTGGGTTGAGAAACCCTTGAGCTAAGTTTGGAATATTAAAAAGATTCAACTTGTTAAAAACATATAAACACTGTTGTACCATGAAAACTAACATGTTATGTTCAAGTTCATTTTTTCTTTTGGTCTGTTCAGATTTCCAATTTATTTTTTGCCTTTCCCAGGTGAACACAACCTTTAAGCTTTAGTACTGCTAGACCTAAATAATTTGGCTTTGCTCCAATCATATGACACCAATAAAACCAAAAACTAATAAATAATTAAATGAGATATACTTATAGGTGTACCACAAAAACAAAATCCCTGACTTCTTTTCAGGTGGCTTTCAAATATAAAGCTGGGGATTAAGAAGAAGGAAGGCTTCATGGACGCTTCTCCCATTGCAATTTGTGAAAATTAAATTATTTATGCAAAACTACAGTATCATATTAAATTAAGTACAGTATCATATTAAGTAAAAAATGATACTAACAACAACAAAAACAAAAAGAACCCCCAAAATGGCAATATTTGTTATTTTAGCTTATTATAATTTGAGCTTAAGAATCAGAACTTACCTTGCTATGGGTGATCAGCTATAAAGTCTCAATTTTTTGAGACAGAGACCTGAAATTTTTGATTTCAGGGGCAGAAGTTTTTGGGAAGTATTGGGGGTATTTTTTCCAAAACTTGGAAGCCACAATTTCCTCCTCGTTGCTATCCGAAACCAAAGGAAATTTGGACAGAGTGAACTTTAATTTTATATCTGAAACCAAAGGAAATTTCCTCAAGAAGAATGATAGCAAGAATGGCAGTGCAGAGGAGCTTAAAGGCTTAGACACTCACACATCCAGAGAAAGAAAGAAAGAAAGACTAATCAAAGTAAGACATATCAGCGGGTAGGTGTAATTGCAAGGGATTTAGAGGTGGAGGAGAGTAGAAATGAAGGAGAAGACGGAATGAGAAGGAGCAGAGTACAAAGGAAGGAGCAGACGGAATGGGCAGCGTGTAAGGGGTGTTTGATTTGGGCGGGTTTTTTTTGTTGCGAAATGAAAGGTCAGCCGTTGGATTAAGTTGTAAAATTGAGATGCTTTAGATTCAAATTTGGTCCTGATTTATTATATATATATATATATATATATATATATATATATATATATATATATATATTTTAATTTTGACCTTATAACACCCAGTACTCAAGTTAATTTGTTTTTCTATTTTTATTATCATGTTAGCCGAAACCCTTACTAAAATTACAACTTATTATTATTTTTAAGGTTAATAAAAAAATACATCATGAATATTTTTCATATTTTGCATTAAATTCCTTTGTGGATGAGTTTTTTTTTAATAATTTAAATTCCTCTATACTTGGGTAGAAGTAGTTTTAAGGTGCTGTTTGTTTACATCTGATTGCCTCTTAATGGATTGCCTCTTATTCGCTAAGAGGCATGATGCTGTTTGTTTTATTTTTTGTTACCTCTGAATGTCTCTTAATCGGTAAGACAGAAAATGAAATCTTAATAATTAAGAGGTACCTCTTAATGAATTTTTTTTGATAATTTTTTTTATATAAATATATTCAACAATATTATGCACTCATTTTTATTAAATTGAATATTTAAAATTATTAAATAAAATTTTACCCTTTAAAATGGTAAAATAGTATCATTAAGAGACAACTTACTTTTTTGTTATCAAACAATTTTTTAGATTCAGACCTCATAACCATTCAGATGATCTAATTTATTAAGACATCATAATCATTCAGATCTTAATTCTCAGATTTATCAAACACAATCTTACTTTTATCAGCATGTTTTCAGCTAATGTGTAGTATTTCTAATTACAAGTGCAAGTTAATTGTATATTAATAGAGAAAAATAATGTTCAATTTAACAAATAGGACTCACATTTTTTTTTTCATTTTCCTGTAAGGCTATAAAGTGTACATAACAGTACTCCCTCCGTCCCTTTGTTAACTAAGAATTTATTGGTGTTTTTTAAAACCATTTTTAACATTATATTTTGACATGGTTATTGATATTATTTTTTAAAATATAGATATTCACATTTCATTTTCTTTAGATAGTTTTTTTTTTCATTTCTTATTTTTTAAAATTTTCTTTTACTTTTCTTTGCTTTACTCCCGCATCTTTCAAGTTCCAAACCTAACATTAATGTGCCTAACTCATGAGTTCTATGAACTCCACCAGGAACTAATTAATTAAAGTGATATTTGATTATATCTTAATGCATCTTAATAGCTTATATGTTTGTATTAAGAGCTATTATGAATAGTTAAGATACAAATATGAATTTAAATTAAGATTCAGATGAATTAAAATACAAATATGAGTCTAAACTTACCAAATTTACCCATCACGCTCTCTTAATACTTGAGAGTTCCAAATTCAGAAGATTGATACATTAATAACTCAGATTATAAAACAGGTGACTAAAACAATATTAGCCTAAAGCCCTAAACTACCACATGGTCATATATACATACCTATATAAGAAAATACAAATAATTTTAAATTTCCCGCTCATCCTAATAAATCATCAGAGTCGTCCAAAATTTGAGATAAATCTCACCATCCATAGTGCCAGAGTTACGGTACTGTTGCTAGTATATATATATATATATGATCACTAAAAGTATAAAATGAATTCTACCCAATTCCATATAAAATTCTTGCTAATAAATTAAGAGCAATTTTTACGTAAAATCTCATAATTCTCATGCATCATCCAAATGACGGTATGTAGCTAGTGAAATGTGTTGGGATTTTGATTAATGAAACTAGTCGAAGTCGAACAAGGTTTAGGTTTAGGATTTCAGATGCAGGAGGGATACTGAAAACCAAAACTTTTTCGGGGGAATTAAAGAACATTCATACTCATTTACAATTCTGAGAATAGAGGAAAGAGAATATAAAAGGTGTACATGCATCTATCTATCTGCTAGTATTCCTCCTGATGATACTGACCGGGGGTTTATTTAACTCCACTACTACCACACTAATATTATCCTTGCTACCCCGAGCCATTGCTAATTCAGCCAGCACTGCTGCCGCCTCTATAGCTCGACTTTCATCATTTACAATATGAATCTCATCATCATCATCTTCATGACCACCTGATGTTTCTTCATTCACAATTCCCTGTGAAAATCTCCTCCTCAGTCGACCATCCAAACATTTTCTCACTACCCGGCAAGCAAGCTCATTTGTGATAACATCCCATAATCCATCACTAGCTAGTATCAAGAATTCATCCGTATCATTTCTTTTGCTCACTGTCACCTCAGGTTGAGCTATTACATATGGTTTCAGGTACTGATCCCCTGTATCGCAATTCAAAATTCTTAATAAGTAAAACAAAATTAAAATTTAGTAACTAGTTCATTCAGACATTTAATTAAGTTACGAATCCAAGATTATTCATATATATATATATATATATATTTGTGTTGGATCGGCATACCTATTGATCTTGAAGTAGCAAGTACTCCTAACACCCGTTGCCCATTCCAGTTGATGACTCTTCCACCGGAAACTTCAATTCTCTCCAACTCATCGGGTCTGTCGGCTGTGCACAAAAAAAGGGTTGGGTTAATAAATCATCTAGAAATGCAACAAAAGAAAGTTAAATATTTTTTGTCTAATTGAAAAGATATACTACACCCATCCTCACAAATTTGACTAAAATGGCCGGAGTAGTATATTTTTTCCCATCGAATTAAAGAAAGTTGACATCTTTATCAGATAGTGAGTACAAAATAAAAAAAAAGTACTAGATTTAATATAAAATTAGTACTCTCTGCAGTTTATTTCAAATTAACAGCATATATGACTAACAAACATCAAGACTCGAGAGGCATCAAACTTGCAACAAATGAATGCATATTAATCCTCCTGCCAGTAAAACTAAAATTCAAATTCCCAAAACTCACCTAGTAGATAGTAATATTTAATTAAAACGTTTTGCCTCCATGCATCAATCAGAAATATTGACAGAGTATGTAATAATATCGAGTCCACAACAGTTCTATATCCGCGTGTATTAAGATCAAGTAAAAAGCTAGGTACAAATTAATTATATTATACACATTCACTTCTAATTTTATACAGGTACCTTGTGATCATTAGACAATGGCATGGGGACACGAGCACGTGACAACACAGCTCTAGAATCCCCGCAGTTAGCAACCACCACCACCTCCTCCCCTACGACTGCCACCACCGCCGTCGAGCCAATAGACCCCGTGACCGCCCCACTAGCAATCACCTCCTCATCCATCTTCCCAAAACTCGCTACCATCACCTTCTCCCAATCCACCGTCTCCTCTTCCTCCACCTCTTTCACCACCAAATGATGCAACCGATCACGGCAAGCGTGCGCCACACGTGACCCGCCATGACCATCATACACACCGAAAAAGTCATATTTTCTCGAACTTGCCGAAACAAACCCTAGCTCCACCGTCACCGCATCCTCCATCTCTCTCCTCCGTCCGATCACCGATATTTTTCCGTATGACCCGCAGGTATCCGCTAGTGAATGCGCTCTCGCCGTTTGCGTTGTGTCGCTTCGGGAACTTGTAACACGGGAAACACTGACGTCAATCTCTGACGACGAAGAAGCTTCCATCGTATTGTAAGACAGCGATATCACCAACGGCGAGTAAATTCGGTTCATAGTCTCGTCTTCGTTCTCAAGTTTAATCTTATTTGAGAACCGGGATTTAAGTCGCCGGAGTTCCAGTCTTTTTTGACGAACATGTTTAGCAGCTTTCCGCGAGATTAACTGAGTATTCACCTTGCCGGCATCTGAAAATGACGTTCTCCAGCAATTCCCCGGCTCCGACGATTTACGTTTTAGGTTGGTATTGATCATCATTTAGGAGCGTCAAAAGTCACAATATCAGTACTCCCCACAATGCAATCGACAGCTGGTATATCGAAAGACAGGAGCATGAGAAAAAGCTGAAATTGATCTGGACCGTTGAATAGGCAGATGGTTTTAGATGGCGGACACGTATGGTGGTAAAGTTCGGCAGTTTAGTACGGGAAACAGCACCAACATGATTTGGATTTTCACCGACACCAGCTGTGTGTTTGGGATTTGGTTAGTGGACACGTGGACGACTGATCGTGAATTTAGGCGTTTCGGTTTGGCGGGGAGTGGGACCACGTGTGATAGAGAAAAAACTATTACTACGTGGCGTCTCGTGTCCAGAAATTATATATGCAGGAGTTCAGGTGGATTTGAATTATTTAAATTTTAATTATTACTCCCTCCGTCCCAAATTAATTACTCAGTTTTGACTTTTTAAAGTTAAATTGACTATTTTTAGAATTAATAATTAAGCATATATAAATATATTTCTAAAATTATAAAAATTGGGATTAGTAATAAATTGTATATGCTTTCTTTTGGTTATAATCACTTCACCTATATTTTAGCAAAAATAGTAAAAATATTAGTTTTAAAAATGGTTAATTTGACTTTAAAAAGTCAAAACTGAGCAGTTAATTTGGAACGGAGGGAGTATTAAGGATCAAAATATTAAAAAAATAAAATTTAAATACATTTAATTTCCACGTAAATTTGGAGTATCTGAAAAGAAGGCGTTAGGACGTAGGAGTATCTGTATTGACTACTCGGATTTCAGGATCTGTCAATTTGGGACACCTGTCAAAAGAAGGTTGAGATTCTCGAACTAGACCTCAGCTTAATTCCTGATATTTTGCATTTTTTTATATTTAGTCAGTTATTTTATGCGGCTTAACTTACGGTGAATTTGAAGTTTTGGATATCCATGCTGTTTTTGACCGCGATATGTATTATTTTTTAAAGAATATTTTTACGTATGCATTTAAGAAAAATAATATATTACGATTTTAACACTCGATTTTTGAATTTTGAACAGAAAAAAAAATATTTTAAATTAGAATAGAAAAGAAAATAATAAAAAACTTGAAATTTTTCTTTGTGTTGTTTCTGAGTTTTTAATAGAAAAGGATAAAAAATTTAAAATTGAGGACATGAGTTGTAATTTAAAATTTATTATATTAAAAATTGAGGATAAAATGGGAATTATAAAAATATTACTTATTCTAATTTCTTTTCCGTCAAAATCAGGCAAATTTTGGACGGAAAATTTTGGCAGAAAAAGTGGCCAAGTTTTCTATCAATTTCTTTTCTTTTCCGTTTATTAAAAAACTCAGAAACATAAGAATTAAAAAGAAAACTTAAATTTTTCGTCTATTTCTTTTCTTTTCTGTCCATTTTAAAACTAAGAAACAGAGCCTAAATGTCAGATTTTTTTATTATAAGTTATGTAAATAAATTTAATTGTTAATACTGGCATGATATTTTTAATACAGTTGATCAATTTTATAATTTTATTTAATCTCATGTATTAATATACATAGCAATCGTAATTTAACAAATTTTTTATACATTTAAAATGAACATTTATGTTGTGTTTTGCTAACTTTGTTTCGGAGAGAGGAGGGTGAATAGAAAATTAAAAAACATCTTTGAATTTACACTTTAAATGTATATATAGATATACTCATTTTTAAAAGTCTTACAAATTAGCTATTCTGCAAATATTATAATAAAAATAACTTATATATTGATTAGTTTTATATTAAACATAGATTGCGATTATTTACATAATAGAGAACTTTATATCCGTATGGCGTTAATTAGCCGTTACTCTATTATAATTTATTGATGTGTTATAAAAAACATATAGCTTTAGTATTAGTTAAAAATTCAATTGTGGTGTTTTAATATTAAAAATGATAATTAGTAAAAAAATAAATAACAAATTAAGAATATTATTGTGACGCCCTCAAAATTAGGTATGCATCACCCATCTTGGGTCGTCAGATACATAGTACAGAATACAAATACAACTTACTAATACAACTGTCGTGTACAATACGACAAAACATAAAATGTGAGTTTGAATATAAATATTATCTTACCGTCACATAAAACGAGGGACTTTTACCACATCATTTGTAACATTACGGTCATGATTATACCGAATAATCCCTGGTCATAATCATACCAAGTCCATCTATGCACTACAGGCCACATGTAAGACCCCAATTTTTTATAATAAAGATGAATTTTCTATAAATATCATTTTTGAATATTTTGGAGTTAATTTGATATAATGTTATAGTTGTGGGTAATATTTATAAATTTTGCAAAGTAAGCAAGTTGTTATAAAAGATTCGTTTGGTCGGAGAATATTCTTTTTGTCGAGGAATATTCGTACGACGGCACAATCATTGGTGGACCCCACAACGGAATTATTGTCGGATTGAGAAAACGACAAAAATATTTTATATAACGGCTGAAGTGTACCCGTTAAAACCGTTAAAACTGTTGAACTACTCGGTAGTAAAAGTACAGTAATACGCGTGGTTGCATAGTAGCACACGGTATTGATTATTGATGCTTACGTGAGAAGTCACTCAGCTATACTCAATTATTGCTATAGTAATTGCTGCATCATATCTCTTAAATCATTGTCATAGTATCGTCTGTATAATATGTTATATTATTAAATCAATAATTGAGACGTTGTGGTAAGTTTGGTTATTTTATGGGGGGCCATATGTCATCATCTAAGAGTCTCTTCGTCAATAGTAATTACCGTCGTCAATAGTAATTACCGTCGTCAATAGTAATTACCGTCGTCAATAGTATTTACCTTGGTCAATAGTAATTACCTTCGTCAATAGTATTTACCTTGGTCAATAGTATTTACCTTGGTCAATAGTAATTACCTTCGTCAATAGTATTTACCTTGGTCAATAGTAATTACTTTCGTCAATAGTAGTTGTCCCTTCAATATTACCAAGAGTCATTTGACCCTTCGTTAAGACCAAGAGTCATTTGACCCTTCGTTAAGACCAAGAACCACCCTCAGTTTTTCTATAAATAGAGGCCTAGGGCTTCATTATTTTTCACGAATTCATTCAAGCTATAGAGAGAGAAAGTATAGAGAGAATAAGAGAGAGAGAATAAAAGTATTCTGCTACATCACTTTTCCAATATCCAGTTCTTTTAAGGTAGGGAATATTATTTCTTTTATATTCATGAAGAGAACTTCTGTTATTCCATTCGTTATTATTCTGTTGGAATAACCAGTATACGCGGTCTACCCTATACTTGGTGACATTCTTCTATTATTCTGTTGGAACATCCTGTCTGTGTGTTTTACACCGGACCTGGTTCCGTTTATTATTCTGTTGGAACATCCTGTCTGTGTGTTTTACACCGGACCTGGTTCCGTTTTTATTATTATTCTGTTGGAACATCCTGTCTGTGTGTTTTACACCGGACCTGGTTCCATTATTTATTATTCTGTCGGAATATCCTGTCTGTGCGTTTACGCCGGACCTGGTTCCATTATTTATTATTCTGTTGGAATAACCTGTCTGTGCGGTCTATCGCATGCATGGTGATTTCTTTTGTTATTCCATTCTTTATTATACTCAGTTGGTTAAGTTTTGACTTCTATACTCCATGAAATTTGTGGAATATCCTTGATAGTTGCGTTTCATCCAGTATCTTTTCAAGAAAATATTCTTCTAAGCATTCTTGAATTTTACTCCACAATGCAGTATCATGTTGACAATTTGGACGTTGTTAATTCCTGGATAAATTAATTCTTGAACTTGTTTTATTGAATTCTTATATCATTGTCATCATCCTCATGTTTATAAAATGTTGAAAGTCATCTGTGGCCTGTAGTGCATAGATGGACTTGGTATGATTATGACCAGGGATTATTCGGTATAATCATGACCGTAATGTTACAAATGATGTGGTAAAAGTCCTCATTGGCCCGTAGTGCATTGATGGACAGTTGTTGGCATGATCATGACCATTAATGAATATACGAATATCCTTGGCCGTAGTGCAGGGGTGATTCGATGATGTGGATTATTTTATTAAGCTGAGTCCCAGCGATCACAGTGTTGAAAAACTTTTTAAATCATAAAAGATAGTAGAGTTTATTTTCTACTTGACTCTTTTAATGGATTGCTTGTTCCGCTACAGTTAAACTTGATGTCTATTATATTTTATCAGTTTAACATTGTTGAAGGCTAATGATAATTTATTCTGCATTATCTTAGTCATAATATTTCTTACTGGGCTAGTTGAGCTCACCCTTTCTTTCACTGTTCTCTTCAGGAAATGAGAACGTAGCTGGGACAAGTCGGGGTACGGAGTGATGGTCCGAATGATAGTATTAGTTAGTAGTCCTCACTATTCTATGTAATGGTGTGTTAATAAATGTAATGAGGACTCCTTTTGAGTATGAATACTCTCTAGAAGATAATATTTGTATTCAAACTCACAGTTTATGTTTTGTCGTATTGTACACGACAGATGTATTAATCAGTTGTATTTGTATTCTGTACTATGTATCTGACGACCCAAGATGGGTGATGTATACCTAATTTTGGGGGCGTCACAGTTGGTATCAGAGCTTAGGGATATGATCCCTGGCTAAGATGTGAGAATAGAACTAGGAGGGGAGAGACGGGGAATTCCTTCGCTAGTATGACATACCTAAGTTTATTTGCATGGTATTTAATTGGTCGGTCATAATATAGGATAATATATGACATATCAATTAATTTTTATTTTGTGGCAGTATCTGAAAATGGCATCTGAGAATGTTGAGAATAGCAATGGAGCACAGACGACTGTTGATTCACCACATATCAATAATCAGGATAATGTGCATCAGGAAGGTGTCAATCCTCATGCAAACAACAACACTGACCAAATGATGAATGATCAAATGTTCAGAGGCTTTATGCAATTCATGCAACAACAGGTGAAAGCGGCTCCTGTCCACAACGTAGGTGGAAATACTGGAAACTCTCAGGCGGTCACCGCTAAACAGTTTAAGGAGCTGGGACCACCGGAGTTTAAGGGAGAACCCAAACCACTTGTAGCTGAAACATGGATAAAGCAGATCACCAAGATATTTGATGTCTTGGGTTGCTCCGAGGAGCAAAAGGTTCCCTTTGCCGCCTTTATGTTGCGAGGAGAGGCAGATTACTGGTGGGAATCGATAAAGCGTACTCAACCTGCCGCACTGAAGATGTCCTGGGAGAAGTTCCAAGAGCTGTTTAACGACAAATACTTTCCCGAGAGTATTCGTCACATGAAGGAGGTGGAGTTCATCAAATTGGAGCAGAATAATATGACCGTGTCGCAGTACGAGGCAAAATTTGCGGAGTTATCCCGGTTTGCGTCCCACCTGGTGGATAATGAAGAAAGAATGACGCGGATGTTTTTAAGAGGTTTGAAGCCGGAGATACGTCAACATCTTGTTTCTCATAAACTGTGTTTGTATTCAGATGTTGTAAATAGGGCTCAGTTGGTGGAGCGCGATAACGAGACAACGCAACCAAAAGAGAGCAGCCGGCAAAATGATAATACCAGTGAGAGCAGTCATCGAAGCGGTGACAACAAGCGTGGAGGGAATCAACAGGCCAGAAATGGTAACCACTTCGGTGGTAATCAGGGCCAAAACAATAAGAATGGACATTTCAAGAAGAGGAGATTCAACAATGATGGAAAGACGTCAGCACCAGCACCTGTCGTTAAGGAAGGAGAACGACCACCTATCATATGTTTCAAATGCGGAGGGGAGGGGCACATCAGTCCAAACTGCGCGATGCCGTCCAAAGCATGTTATAATTGTGGAAGAGAAGGTCATTTAGCCCGATTTTGTCGTTTACCGAAGACAAATTCAGCTAGGATGGAGGCACCAAAAGCCGTCCCAGAAAAGTCAAAACCGGTTGTGCAAGGGAGAGCGTTTGTTGTGAACTCCCAGAGAGCAAGGAACCCGAATGAGGTCATCACGGGTAAGCTTATCATAAACTCTAAAGAAGTTTATACTTTATTTGATACCGGTTCAACCCATTCTTTTATTTCTCCTACTTGCGCTCATCGATTAAATTTGATTCCGGAGAAATTAGACTTTGACTTATCTGTGGAAACTCCGTTGGGAGAAACCTTCATTACCTCCACTGTTTATAAGTCTTGTTTGGTTCAAGTTGGTACCCACACATTACCTATCGATCTGATTTCATTAAAAATACTTGCATTTGACGTGATTCTAGGGATTGATTGGTTAACTACTCATTATGCAAAAATTGATTGTTTTCGTAAGGTTGTTAGCTTTCATATTCCTAATCGACCTATTATGCGAATTCAAGCAACCAAACCATTAAAATCAATCGCTGTCATCTCAAGCCATAAAACTATTCGTTTATTGAAAAACGGATGTCAAGCTTTCTTAGCTCATGTCACAGATCTAAACAAAAATACGTCAGTTTTGAATGATATTTCTATTGTTAATAAATTCCCTGACGTATTCCCTGAAGAACTTCCTGGCCTACCCCCAGAGCGTGAAATTGAATTTTGTATCGATCTTGAACCCGGTACAAAACCCATTTCCAAAGCCCCATATCGAATGGCTCCTATTGAACTTCAGGAGTTAAAGATCCAACTGCAGGAATTGTTAGACATTGGCTTTATTCGTCCTAGTACTTCTCCTTGGGGTGCTCCTGTTCTATTCGTGAAGAAGAAAGATGGAAGTATGCGACTTTGTATTGATTATCGGGAGTTGAATCATGTCACCATCAAAAATAGGTACCCATTGCCACGTATTGATGACCTGTTTGACCAGTTGCAAGGAGCACAATTCTTTTCAAAGATCGATCTTCGTTCTGGATATCATCAGCTGAAGGTTAGAACTGAGGATATTCCAAAGACGGCTTTTAGAACTCGGTACGGGCATTATGAATTCCTAGTCATGTCCTTTGGATTGACTAATGCTCCTGCTGCCTTCATGGATATGATGAACCGGGTATTCAAGGAATATTTGGATCACTTTGTGGTCGTCTTTATTGATGACATCCTTGTTTATTCCAAAAGCCGTGAAGATCATGAGCAACACTTGAGGCTGGTACTCCAAAAGCTTCGTGAATACAAGCTTTATGCCAAGTTGAAGAAATGCGAGTTCTGGCTGGAGGAGGTAGCATTCCTTGGGCACGTAGTATCAAGTCGTGGAATATCGGTTGACCCGGCAAAGATTGAAGCTATTCAAAGCTGGGAGCAACCTAAATCAGTGACCGAGGTACGTAGCTTTCTTGGTTTAGCTGGTTATTATCGGAGATTCGTGGAAGGATTTTCTCGAATCGCTACTCCATTAACTCAGCTGACTCGGAAAGATACAAAGTTTGGTTGGAGCGAAGAATGTGAGCAGAGTTTTCAAGAACTCAAGAGGAGACTCATTTCAGCACCTGTTCTAACAATACCATCTGGCTCGGAGGGATTTGTCATCTACAGTGATGCTTCGAGCAAAGGGTTGGGATGCGTTCTCATGCAACATGGAAAAGTCATAGCCTATGCATCAAGACAACTCAAGGAATATGAGAGGAATTATCCTACTCATGATCTAGAGTTGGCAGCTGTTGTCTTTGCACTTAAAATTTGGAGGCATTACTTGTATGGGGAGAAAGTGGAGATCTTTACGGATCATAAAAGCCTCAAATATTTCTTCACTCAAAAGGAACTCAACATGCGACAACGACGTTGGCTTGAACTGTTGAAAGATTATGATCATACCATTCAATACCATCCTGGAAAAGCGAACGTGGTAGCTGACGCATTGAGTAGAAGATCATATGCGGGTACAAGTGCAATATTAACAACGCAAAGGCCCATTTTGTGTGACTTGCAAAGGATGGAGATAGAGTTGAAGACTCCAGGGACCCATGTGATGATGGCGAATATACGAGTAGAACCGACTTTAATCGATAAAGTTAAAGCTGCTCAAGCTACAGACCTGGAGCTGATGCGTATGAGGAAGAAAGTGCAAGAAGGTTCTATGCCGGAAGCAAGAATCGATGAAGAAGGAATACTTCGAGTCAACTCCAGACTTTGTGTTCCTAACAACCCTGATTTAAAGTATGAAATCATGATGGAGGCGCACAACACACCGTTTGCAATCCATCCTGGAAGTACCAAAATGTATCATGATCTTCGTCATACATTTTGGTGGAGCAATATGAAGAGAGAGATAGCGTTGTTTATCTCAAGGTGTCTAACTTGTCAACGAGTCAAAGCGGAGCATCAAGTACCAAAAGGTCCATTGCAACCACTTGAAATTCCAGAATGGAAGTGGGAGCACATTACCATGGATTTCGTTACCGGTCTTCCTAGGGTTTCTCAAGGTATTGATGCGATTTGGGTCATTGTTGATAGATTGACCAAGTCTGCTCATTTCTTACCGATACGAGAAACTTATACACTTGAACGTCTTGCTCGTATGTACATAAACGAGATTGTAAGACTGCATGGTATGCCAGTATCCATAATTTCTGATCGAGACCCAAGATTCACTTCACGATTTTGGGTTAGTTTACAAAAAGCTATGGGCACGGAGTTACGATTTAGTTCAGCATATCATCCTCAGACGGACGGACAATCAGAGAGGACTATTCAAACTCTTGAAGATCTATTAAGACTCTGTGTCTTTGACTTCAAGGGAAGTTGGGACAAGTTCTTACCATTGGTGGAGTTTTCCTACAACAACAGTTATCAAGCAAGTATTGGCATGGCTCCATTCGAAGCATTGTATGGAAGAAAATGTCGTTCTCCAGTATGCTGGGATGAGGTGGGCGAAGCAACGTTGTTGGGACCGGAGTTGGTACGTATGACTACAGAAAAGATTCAAACGATCCGACAACGTATAAAAACCTCACAAGATCGACAAAAGAGTTATGCTGATCTTCATCGAAAGGACGTGGAATTTGATGTAGGAGATCATGTGTTCTTACGTGTTGCTCCATGGAAAGGAGTTACGAGATTTGGAAAGAGAGGAAAGCTAAATCCTCGATTCATCGGTCCATTTTTAATCCTCGATCGAGTAGGAACTGTGGCTTATAGACTCGCTTTACCGCCAAGTATGTCTCGTGTTCATAACGTTTTCCACATATCCATGTTACGCAAATATGTGGAAGACCCGAACCACATTATTGAGTTAGAACCGGACGAAATAGCGGAGGATTTGACGTATGAAGAAGTTCCTGTTCAAATCTTGGATAAGAAGGAACATATTCTACGCTCCAAGGTTATACCTCAAGTTAAAGTTTTGTGGAGAAACCACGATGTTGAGGAAATGACTTGGGAGTTAGAATCAGAAATGAAATCAAGGTATCCTTACCTCTTCGACATACCAGGTACGTACCCTAATTTCGAGGGCGAAATTTCATAAGAAGGGGAGGTTGTAAGACCCCAATTTTTTATAAATAAAGATGAATTTTCTATAAATATCATTTTTGAATATTATGGAGTTAATTTGATATAATGTTATAGTTGTGGGTAATATTTATAAATTTTGCAAAGTAAGCAAGTTGTTATAAAATATTCGTTTGGTCGGAGAATATTCTTTTTGTCGAGGAATATTCGTACGACGGCACAATCATTGGTGGACCCCACAACGGAATTATTGTCGGATTGAGAAAACGACAAAAATATTTTATATAACGGCTGAAGTGTACCGTTAAAACCGTTAAAACTGTTGAACTACTCGGTAGTAAAAGTACAGTAATACGCGTGGTTGCATAGTAGCACACGGTATTGATTATTGATGCTTACGTGAGAAGTCACTCAGCTATACTCAATTATTGCTATAGTAATTGCTGCATCATATCTCTTAAATTATTGTCATAGTATCGTCTGTATAATATGTTATATTATTAAATCAATAATTGAGACGTTGTGGTAAGTTTGGTTATTTTATGGGGGGCCATATGTCATCATCTAAGAGTCTCTTCGTCAATAGTAATTACCGTCGTCAATAGTAATTACCGTCGTCAATAGTAATTACCGTCGTCAATAGTATTTACCTTGGTCAATAGTAATTACCTTCGTCAATAGTATTTACCTTGGTCAATAGTATTTACCTTGGTCAATAGTAATTACCTTCGTCAATAGTATTTACCTTGGTCAATAGTAATTACTTTCGTCAATAGTAGTTGTCCCTTCAATATTACCAAGAGTCATTTGACCCTTCGTTAAGACCAAGAGTCATTTGACCCTTCGTTAAGACCAAGAACCACCCTCAGTTTTTCTATAAATAGAGGCCTAGGGCTTCATTATTTTTCACGAATTCATTCAAGCTATAGAGAGAGAAAGTATAGAGAGAATAAGAGAGAGAGAATAAAAGTATTCTGCTACACCACTTTTCCAATATCCAGTTCTTTTAAGGTAGGGAATATTATTTCTTTTATATTCATGAAGAGAACTTCTGTTATTCCATTCGTTATTATTCTGTTGGAATAACCAGTATACGCGGTCTACCCTATACTTGGTGACATTCTTCTATTATTCTGTTGGAACATCCTGTCTGTGTGTTTTACACCGGACCTGGTTCCGTTTATTATTCTGTTGGAACATCCTGTCTGTGTGTTTTACACCGGACCTGGTTCCGTTTTTATTATTATTCTGTTGGAACATCCTGTCTGTGTGTTTTACACCGGACCTGGTTCCATTATTTATTATTCTGTCGGAATATCCTGTCTGTGCGTTTACGCCGGACCTGGTTCCATTATTTATTATTCTGTTGGAATAACCTGTCTGTGCGGTCTATCGCATGCATGGTGATTTCTTTTGTTATTCCATTCTTTATTATACTCAGTTGGTTAAGTTTTGACTTCTATACTCCATGAAATTTGTGGAATATCCTTGATAGTTGCGTTTCATCCAGTATCTTTTCAAGAAAATATTCTTCTAAGCATTCTTGAATTTTACTCCACAATGCAGTATCATGTTGACAATTTGGACGTTGTTAATTCCTGGATAAATTAATTCTTGAACTTGTTTTATTGAATTCTTATATCATTGTCATCATCCTCATGTTTATAAAATGTTGAAAGTCATCTGTGGCCTGTAGTGCATAGATGGACTTGGTATGATTATGACCAGGGATTATTCGGTATAATCATGACCGTAATGTTACAAATGATGTGGTAAAAGTCCTCATTGGCCCGTAGTGCATTGATGGACAGTTGTTGGCATGATCATGACCATTAATGAATATACGAATATCCTTGGCCGTAGTGCAGGGGTGATTCGATGATGTGGATTATTTTATTAAGCTGAGTCCCAGCGATCACAGTGTTGAAAAACTTTTTAAATCATAAAAGATAGTAGAGTTTATTTTCTACTTGACTCTTTTAATGGATTGCTTGTTCCGCTACAGTTAAACTTGATGTCTATTATATTTTATCAGTTTAACATTGTTGAAGGCTAATGATAATTTATTCTGCATTATCTTAGTCATAATATTTCTTACTGGGCTAGTTGAGCTCACCCTTTCTTTCACTGTTCTCTTCAGGAAATGAGAACGTAGCTGGGACAAGTCGGGGTACGGAGTGATGGTCCGAATGATAGTATTAGTTAGTAGTCCTCACTATTCTATGTAATGGTGTGTTAATAAATGTAATGAGGACTCCTTTTGAGTATGAATACTCTCTAGAAGATAATATTTGTATTCAAACTCACAGTTTATGTTTTGTCGTATTGTACACGACAGATGTATTAATCAGTTGTATTTGTATTCTGTACTATGTATCTGACGACCCAAGATGGGTGATGTATACCTAATTTTGGGGGCGTCACACCACAGATGACTTTTAATATTTTATAAACATGAGGATGATGACAATGATATAAGAATTCAATAAAACAAGTTCAAGAATTAATTTATCCAAGAATTAACAACGTCCAAATTGTCAACATGATACTGCTTTGTGGAGTAAAATTCAAGAATACTTAGAAGAATATTTTCATGAAAAGATACTGGATGAACCGTAATTATCAAGGATATTCCACTAATTTTATGGAGTATAGAAGTCAAAACTTAACCAACTGAGTATAATAAAGAATGGAATAGCAAAAGAAAGCACCTGGCATGCGATAGACCGCACAGACAGGTTATTCCAACATAATAATAAATAATGGAACCAGGTCCGGCGTAAACGCACAGACAGGATATTCCGACAGAATAATAAATAATGAAACCAGGTCCGGTGTAAAACACACAGACAGAATATTCTGACAGAATAATAAGTAATGGAACCAGGTCCGGTGTAAAACACACAGACATGATATTCCAACAGAATAATAACAAGACGGAACCAGGTCCGGTGTAAAACACACAGACAGGATGTTCCAACAGAATAATAATAAAAACGGAACCAGGTCCGGTGTAAAACACACAGACAGGATGTTCCAACAGAATAATAGAAGAATGTCACCAAGTATATGGTAGACAGCGTATACAGGTTATTCCAACAGAATAATAAATAATGAAATAACAACAGTTCTCTTCATGAATAAGAAAGAATAACACCCCTTACCGTTTTAAAGAAGAGCTGAAATAAGGAAGTAGTTAAGTAGCAGAATACTATTCTTCTCTCTCTCTCTATAGTTTCTCTCTATAGTTTCTCTCTCTAGAGTTCAGTGAATTCGTAAGAAATAATGAAGGAATGAACTGCTATTTATAGAAAAATAGAATGCATAGTAACTAATCCATGAACGGTCCAGATTGATTACTTTAATCTGACGGTCTATATTTAAAGAAATTTTTTTTAAATAAAATATAATATATTCAATTTATAGAATAACTTTAATAAAGTATTCTATTTTATATAAAAAGATGTTTCTGTTTTATTACGTTAATAATACGAATAAAACAAAACGTCATTATCGCTAAATAATTCATATTATTAACTGACAATAATTGAATCAAACTGAGTGGCTTCTCACATAAGCATTAATAATTAATACCGTGTGCTACTATGCAACCACACGTATTACTGTACTTTTACTACCGAGTAGTTCAACAGTATCAATGGTAAAACTTCCGCCGTTATTTTTAATAAAATATTTTTGTCGTTTTCTCAATCCGACAATAATTCCGTTGTGGGGTCCACCAATGATTGTGCAGTTGTACGAATATTCCCTGTTAAAACGAATATTCCCCGACCAATCGAATATTATATAACAACTTGCATACTTTGCAAAATTTATAAATATTACCCACAACTATAACATTATATCAAATTAACTCCATAATATTCAAAAATGATATTTATAAAAAATTCATCTTTATTTATAAAAGTTGGGGTCTTACAATTATGTCACATTATAATTTTGAAATGAAAATATATCTCTAATTTTAAAAAAAAAATTATAAAAGAAAATGTATCTCTAATTTTGAAGTATTTTTATTCACATATATTTTTAAAAATAATTTAGTCATGTGATATAATCATAATATAATTATAACAGTAAACTTGTGTACATGATATTATTTTTATAAGTCATAAGTATATAACCTAGCTTTCTTATTATTTAGCTAATAATTAAAAGAAATTAAAATTGGAACTCCTGCTCGTGGCCAGCTAGATTTAAAGCTCAAATTAACTTGACTCTTGATAATTTAATTAGGTATAATTCATTAATTAACATTGATCCCTTAATTACCACTATAGTTAGTTGTAATGTATGTTATGCTGAATGCCTGAGGCTGAGTATATATATATATATAAAGGAAGAGGTTTGTATATATAACAAGTATATATATACATGGTGTTAGACGTAAAATTACTAATTAAGGTTATTTACTAGTTAAACATTTATTCAATGAATAATTTATTTTAGCTGGTCGATCGGTTCGGACTCTCATTCAGGTATGAGACAGATCGATACGTACAGGGGGATTAATTAATTTGCTCCTCTAATATATATGTATCCGTCCAGTATATCAAAATTTTATATCACAAAATGACACCTGATCAAGAGTAAAACAAATATAAAATGGAATGACTACTGATTATAAAATGTCTCAAACATAACTTACAGAAATCCTTCATCTATAATTCCAGACAAATGTACGTACGTACAATCATGCACCAAGCCTTGACGCACTTTATCCTTAATTTCAACTATCATGCACGTACTCATATCGTGCCACTGATCCAAACCTTCCCCTCTTCATGTTTTGAAGGTACATGATGTCAAAGTTCATGTATCATATCATGCATATTATATATATATATATATATATAATATAGTTATTATTAACTAATGTAAACAAGACCGCGCGACTCGAGGAAAATAAATAAATCTCTCCACTTTAACAAATATATAGAAGAGTCTAATCACTGCATGCACCGAGTTATAGAATCTTTGGATGAAGGATTTGGGATGATCAATTCTTGATTCTGAGCGGGAGTAGTTAAGTGATCTGGAGGAGTAATTGGGTTCAGTTCTTGATCATCCTCAGCTGGCATCTCTTGCGGATAAAGAAAAGGTTTAGGAGGCATTACCAAAAGTTCAACATCTCCTTCGAGCATCTCAATAACTTTGTTCATCGAAGGACGATCACTAGGCGTCATTTGTATACACCACAATGCTACTATGATCATCTTTTTTACCAACTTCTTTTCTTCCTCGGTTGCATCTTCCATTTCAAGCTCCTTTCCTTGGCTAAATTGGTCATAAACCCATGATGGGAAGTAAATTTGGCTTGTTTGATCTATAAATGGATTCAAATTTTTTCTTCGGCCAGCCATTTCCATCAACAACATTCCAAAACTATAAACATCGGCTTTGTACGATACGCCTCCAATATTTTTGTAAAATAACTCTGGAGCCATGTAACCCATTGTTCCTCTTGCTGCAGTCAAAGTTACAATGCTATCATCCGCCGCATATAATTTTGCAAGTCCAAAATCAGAAATTGTTGGATTGAAATTTTTATCAAGAAGAATGTTGTGAGGCTTGATGTCAAAATGCAAAATCTGCATGTCACAACCACGGTGTAGATAATCAATTCCACTTGCCACCTTAAAAGAAATCTCATACATCTTTTCACAACTCAAGGACACGTGAATTTCTTTTTCTTCTTCTTCTCGACGGAAAATGTATTTCTCAAGAGAGCCATTAGGCATGAACTCATAAATTAGAGCACGTTTTGGGCCCTCAAAGCAAAACCCCATGAGTTGCACCACATTTACATGATGAATTCTTCCAATTGTAGCAACTTCATTAATGAATTCTTGCCCAGTTGCCTTGGACTTTACCATTATCTTTACCGCTACAAAAAGGCCACTTCTAAGCTTTCCTTTGTACACAGTGCCGAAACCTCCTTCACCCAACTTGTCTTTAAAGCCGTTGGTGATCTTTTTAATTTCCGAGTAACTGTATCTTATGGGCATGAGATTGTTTTGACCTTGAAGAAAATCCTCGATGGTGTCATACACTGACAAGTGCCTTCTCCTTGCTCTATAGATCAACACGGCAAGCAAGAATGGTATCCCACATAAATATCTCACGCCAAAAACCAGTCCTGCCATTTATTTTGCTTTTGAAAGTGAGAGTGGAATAACAAGAAACAGACTACCATCCTCCCTTCAAGGCTTATGCAAATTGAAATATAAAGGAAATCATAAGTTGTCAATTGGGGAGCAAACACGGAATTTATGTATCAGTTATGATATCATGGATACTTAGACTTATATATAGTCTATCTTATTTCCTAACTGCTTTATTATCGGCTGTTAATATTAGTATTCTGTTTGTAGGACATATATTTCCTAGATTGCATATATAAAACATGTATTTAGTTATAATATTAATACAATACTCCCTCCGTCCCATATTAATTGCTTAGTTTTGACTTTTTTAAGTCAAATTGACTATTTTTAGAATTAATAATTAAGCATATATAAATATATTTCTAAAATTCTAAAAATTGGGATTAGTAATAAATTGTATATACTTTCTTTTGGTTATAATCTCTTCACCTATATTTTAGCAAAAATAGTAAAAAGATTAGTTTTAAAAATGGTCAATTTGACTTTAAAAAGTCAAAACTGAGCAATTAATTTGGGACGGAGGGAGTAAATAGTATTATAAACACACCTTATTGAACCCCTAATACGTTTTTCTAGTCTCAAATTTGTTCAGAAATATTTAATTAGTTTAAATATATAACTATATGAATTAAATTATTATTTATTTAAAGAAGATTAAAGGGAGATGCATATATAAAGAAGTAGGAGTGAGATTAGATTGAGAAAGTTGTAAAAAAATTAATTTGACTCAGTACATTAGAAAAATTCTAAAACTTCAATGGGGTCAATTATTATATTATACTTAATTTTTTTTCTTCTAAATATATCATATATAAAGTAATTTTTATAACAATGTGGTCTCGTCCCTGTGTAGAAGGGCATCTTGAGTTTGTTTGACATTCACCCTTAGGAATGGTTATTATGTTGTTATATATTTTGAATTTTTTTAAAATTTAATTTGGAATGAAGGTAAAATGTGATAAAACTTGCTCTTATATTCATTCGGAACATAGAGAATTAGTATAAAAAAAAAGTCCATCTTTTATCATAATAGCTTGTATCAGAGTTCACAATATTGGAATTCAAAATAATATCAAACCACATTCACGAATCCAGTTAGCATGAAGTTATTTTTTTGGTAAGTTGGTCAATTAGCTAATAGAATACTGACACTCATACAATCTCGCCTGCGTGTCAGTATTCTATTGATCAATTGACTAACTTACTTTAAAATAAACTTCATACTAACCACTCCCCACATTCATTAATTCTTTCAACTTTGACTGAGAAAAGTAAAGGAAAGAATAAAAGAAAGTAGCTTACCAGTGATCCTGCGTATATCTGAACGATGCCCTGTTAATTTGTTAATTAGACCAAAAACAAAAAATCAAAATCAAAATCAAATGAAAAATGTCGATTTAAAGGAAAAGAGAAAGACAAATAAAATTCATGAGTCATGACTACTCACTCACAGCGTAAGTATTCACGTATGCCTTGTAAGTTCTGACGCAGGCCTACATGGTTTCATTTCATGTCTGTTAGAAAGTGTAATTTGTTGTAGCTATTATAGACAATTAATTAACGAGGACAACGATATTTAAATAACTTTCTATTCAAATAAAGTATTAGAGATAAAAAAAAATTATTTGTGTTAAAATTAAATATACATTTTTATTTTTAAATTGTGAAGTGACAAGTTTTTTAACTTGTCATTACTTTTTTTTTTTTTTTGTTAATTAAGTACTACCATGTGACCACTAATATTACGATAGCTAAGGCTAGGAATATATATGTTTAATTAAAAGAATATAATTTGCTTTCAAAGTAATTGTTTTACAAATAAATTTCTAATTTCGTAACGGATGGAGTAAAATGACTAATTAGTACATTTATACAACTCTTAAAATTCGTTAAAACAAATAAACACAAATTCAGACTTAATTAATATTAGAACAATCAAATCTTTCGTTGAAAGAGAGTGAGGGATATAATTTGATACAAGAACGTATCAACTTATTTGGAGAACACTTAATTTTAAAATTATGTTGAAAAAAAGAAAGAAAGAAGATAAAGAGTTGGTTTTTCGTTGCCAGGGGGTTAATAATGTAGTACCTTGTGGCAGCCTGTAGACAAGGTGGACAATTTTGCTGACCATGCTTTTTAAAATAAATATTTACTCCAATCCAATCCAATCCAAATGAAAAGTCAATTTAAATAAAACATTGACATGAATCCAGTCAGATAAATATTAAAAAAAATACTTTAAAACTCATCCAAATTATGAAAAAATAGTTTTCAAAACTTGAATTTTAAATTTAAAAATATTTTAGGAAGTTAATATTATATTTGGGAAGGGATGGAGTATTTAATATTATTTGCTCACCAAACCAAAATTTCTGAATTCAGCACCGGTAATCTGTAATCAAAATAATACAAGTACTGCATGGGAACGAAATTAGCTACTTAATTATTACTCACACAAAAGTGAAGGGTGGTATGAACTTAGATCGTATAAGTCGCAAAAGTACTGGCAATTGTAATCAAAACCCTGGACGTCGTCGTAGTTGACGTAGCAATAGCCGTATCTGGCGTTACAATTTACACAGAAGAGGAAAGCCCAGTAAAGCTTGAACCCATAAATCATCCCGTCGTGAATTTCTGACAAGTTAGAAGAGGCGGCGGCGTTGATAAGAGGCCAATATTCCGATGACACCCAAGTCATCTTGCTTACTTTGCAATAATCCTCCACTTCTGATACGTTCATATCGCCGGCGACAACATATGCATAATTATTATATTTCGAAGAAGAAGTTATAATATGTATGTATCGAGTAGAAATTGCAGGAGCTTGACAGTCGATAAATGTAATAGGCTGATTAAGTTCCCGAAGGCGGAATGAATATGAATTAGTGTCGCCGTCTTGCATAGAATAAAGGGGAAGAGAAGAATAGTTATTTTTTTCTAACCCTGGATCAACAACCCAGATTGAAGAGTTATCATATGTGATATCCTCCACATAAAAGTAGTTATGTGGGGATATGTTTAATACGGTACGATTGTTGTGACAAGAAAGCTCATAGCTGAAGGGGCTGCCATCACATGATTTCTGATGATCGCCTTTCAGTTTGAAAGGGCAGCTTATGTTATGGATATTACCGCAAGAAGAAGGAGAAGGAGAAGGAGAGGAACTACTGCTTACAAGAAAAAGTATTAAGAAGAAGAGTTGTACAAGTAGTCTGTAGAGATGGTGAGTTTGCTGCTGCTGGGGCAACACACAACTTCCTTCTACTTCTTCCGCTCCACATTATTATTCTTTAATTCTTTGATTTAATTTCTAATTGGTTGGAACTTGGAAGGAGTATGTATATATATGTAGATCTGAAATCACATACTATACGACTGATTCTCTAGTCTCTGCTACTTCTTCCGTCTTTAAAAGTAATTGTTCCCTATTCCCAAAAAAAAAAGAGTCAAGGTGGTGTTTGTTTGTGTCTAAATATCTCTTAGTTCATTAGTCTCTAATTTAGTAAAAGTCAAATCTTGTTTAGTAGGAGTAATTTTTTTTTTGCCTCTCAATGCCTCTTCATCGTTAAGACAGAAAGCCAAACCTTAACTATTAAGAGTTGCCTCTTAATAGTTTATTTAAAATTTATGAACAAAAATAGCCTCAATAAATATTATATTCCTTCAATTTCAAATTTTAAGATCATTCAAATAAAATTTTTAAATAACTCAGAGGGTTAATATTGTAAAATAATGTCTTTCAAATGTTTTACACTTTTTAATTTTAAAATAATTTTTTAGATTTAGATATTATTTTATTTAGATAATTTTATTTATTAATATGTATTAATTATTCAAATCTTAATTACTCAATTTTATACAAGTGAATAAATTTAATTTAAGTGATAAGATTGATAGCTTTTGATCATAATCTTATTGGGATGACCTCTAGATTTGACTAGTTTACTTTCCATCTCTAAATTATTATATGTAGAACGTATTCGATAGGAATTCGGTTAGTATGAAGTTTATTTTTGGGTAAATTAGTCATTTAGCAAATAGAATATTGATACACATAGAATCTCGCTTGCGTGTCAACACTCTATTGACCGATTGACTAACTTATCTAAAAAAAAACCTTGATGCTAATCACTTGATAGTCCTAGTCTTGAGGAAATTAATTCGAAGAGCCATGAAATAAGACTACCAGTGGTCCTAGCTTGGACCTACTTTACAAAGTCGGGAAATAACGAGCAGTAGTTAGTGCTGAAATTTTTTTTGATAAAATCTAATAATAGATTACAATCGAATTTTTTAAATTAAATTATTTTGATTATTCAATTAATTTTGTTAATTCAATTAAAATTGTTTTAATATTTCGATATTCGGATATGAATACGGTTATTAAAATAAAAATAAAGTTATTCGGTAAATCGAATAACCGAATAGAAATAGTGATATCAATATTCTGCTTGTTTTACTTCTTTCTTTCTAGAAACGATTATTTTATTATTATACATACATGCATATGTATATATATGTCTAATTTAAATTTTAAAAATATTAAATAATATTTAAAAAATTTAGTTATATTTTGAAATATGAATTTATTATTTTTTATTTAATGGTAAAAACATAATTACCCCTACTAAAATGGGGTGGGACCAATTAATTGGCCTTATTAGATACATCAGCAGTTAAATATTTTTTTTAAAAATGTAAAAATTGGACTGCCTACTTGACGTCCGTCCAAGAAATTGGACGGAATAACCCAATTAAAAATTTTAATGAGTTAATTATATTTTTTAAAGTACAGTGATTCAATATTAACAACTCGACAAACACAATAAAATAAATTAATTATTTTTTGTCATTTTTCTTCTTCAACATGAACAACGAAAAAGAAGATGGTGGTGGTAACCCCACACGCGAGGCTTGTATATGTATTAGTATTCCACAAAGGAAGACATTTCAACTCCAAATTAATCGTGCATATATGCCGTGAATAATGGGCAACCTAGCTATGTTTTAATGCGTGGTTGCCTCGTTTCCTTAGTCACATCAGTGAGTCGTTGGTCATTGAGGGAGGATATTCCACACCACAAGTCCAAGCCCATACCGGTCTTCATTTATTGGTAGCAGTTCAAACTTGACTTGTTGATAGTGGTGGCAGGACGGAAATTTCTTGGGGGCAAAACACCATATTTTGCTCAAAAATGTATTTTACAACCGGAATTATTATTATTATTATTATCATCATTTTTTCTTCCCAGATAATTTTATTACAACTTTTCTCTTTAACCTTTTTTTTTGTTTTATATTGGAGTTAAATTGTTATAAGGTAAATTATATGATTACGATTGACGAGCATGAAAGATCCTCTTTTTTCCAAAAAAAAAGAGATAATTTTTTGATTTTTTTGATGAATTTGTAAAATTTAAATTTTAGCATAAACAATTATATTTATTATAAACTAATAAGAAAGTACTGCTAAATATCATTTTTATGAATTTTAAACTTAAAAAGATAAGATTTCACAAATTGATTGAAGTTGTCAAAAATGTACTCCATCTAATTTAAGAAGGGAGTTAGTAAAACTTGATATTCGTTTTTCCCAATGAGGATGCTCCATATATAGTACTCGTATGATATACTTGTTTTATTTTTCTTAAAAGAGTTCCATTTATATAAGAAAAAGAAGAAGAAAGAGTTCACTATTTACTAGGAGTAATATAAAATAACACAATATTTTCTATTTTGTCATAATATTTAATAATTATCATGCCACCAATACTAATAAATTAACAAATAAGTATTATATAGTGATAAATATGTAACCATATAAATTCTTAATATTTATTTACCAATGAATTTGACAAGTGGGACTCCTTTTCTTTATTTTATTTACCAATTAATAAAGTTGTCAAGGTTCACCATATATAAAGAAATTTTTCTTGGTTCTCTCTAATCAATCGTTGTGTTCCTAGAGATTGGTGAGTTTTTATTTTAGCTTTAAGAATTATTTCTCCAGAAATGACTTCAATTTTCTCGGTGGTGGTACTGGTAGTTATGTTTGCAGCTGCAGGCCAAAATGCTGATGAGTATTGCAGGGAGAAAAGGTGCCGGGACGACGGCCCAATCATCCGGTTCCCGTTCTGGCTGAAACATGACCAGCTGCAGCCAGATCACTGTGGCTATCCTGGTTTTGAACTTTCTTGCAGCAAATTTAAAGACACGGTGATGGAGTTCAAATACCATGCAAACACGTCGCAGGAGGGACTCCAGGTCTTGGTTTATGTGAAGGCATTTGTCATTCGAATCAATTACACATCTCAACAGGTAGTACAATTAATAAATACTACTATTAATTAATAAATATTCAGTTCAGCTACACTTTTACTTTTAGTTGTGTATTTACTCCGGCCGGCAGGTATTTCTTGGATCTAATTTAGTCCCTACCGACCGTTTGACCACCACCTTAAATTCATCGGCTGCTTCTTCTACGCCATTCAGATTTTCCGAAGGAGAGGCATATTCTCCGGGCAGCGGTCCCTACAACCACCTGCAGGTCCACCGCCACTACTATATAGGTGACTATTCCCTTTTCAGTTGTTCCTCAGCCCCGTCTTTTAGTCGGTGGGAATTTCAAAATCTGGTGCTCATGACTTCCCTTAGCGGGGGGCATGCTTCCAAAGTCTATATACAACCGTCAGAGGGCTTGACTTTTGACGCACCCATTCTATCATGCACCAAGATATACACTATTTCATCCATCCCAGACTTCTGGTACCCATACGACGATGGAAAGCCGATGTTGATAAATTGGACCACACCAAATTGTGGGAAATGTGAAGCTAAAGGAGAGTACTGCAAAATGGATGATCAGAATATTAACAGCAGCAATACCACTACTACATGTTTCCCCATTCCCGCACAACCGCCCGCAGGATCAGGTAATTAATTATTATATAATCTCTCATGAGTTAATTAGTTCTAAAATCAAATATACAAATTTTAAACTACCCAACTTTTTCAAGAATTTATTTAATTTTTTCCAATATATCCTCAAGATTGAAACGTCATGCTACTCTAAAATGTATCATTAATTTTAGAACAAATTAACAAAATATATTTTTAATTTTAGAACGGAAGGAAGGAGTATGTACAACTACGTACTCTAATAGATTATGTTGCCTACTACTTTAGGCATTGCCATTTGATTAATTATCGATTACTCTAAATTTCATGATATATATTAGGGCTTAAATACGTTTTGTTATCCTAAATTATCTGACATTTTTCACTTTGGTGATTCATCTTTAAATTTTTCAAATTAGAAGATTGAACAATTGATTTTTTTAGATGGAGTATAAATAAACTGATGTATAATAAAGAAAGAGTATTTTAATTTTTGATTAAATATTTATTATATATTAAAGGCCAAAATTGTAAAACAACTTTCTATTAAACATTAATACTAATCAAAAAAACATCAATAGCTAAATTAAAGGGCAAAACTTTTTGATTACTGTGCATGTTTAATAACAAAACAAATATCAAACAAAACTCCTTTAATCGATCGGACAAATCACCTTCCATTACTCTCTTCCGGTACCAGATGGAGCAACCTCTCTGTTGGTTCTTTTTATTCTTCTGAAACCCTAACCATCGAACCCGAACCAGTCCTCTTAAGTCACTCTTCAACTTTATCGGCTGCGCCGTCGACGGCCTCGGTGACTTCGTCACTCTTCGAGTTGATCCCCATGTTCATCCAGGTGAGATCTCCATCTCCGAAATCAATGGAGTCAGCAATTCCTCAGAATCCTGTGAGATCTCCGTCTCCGATTTGTTGGCCTGTCTGATCACTCCCTCCACAAAGGTTTGCCCCTCGGTAGCGTCCTCAGTTCTGGCGCCGCTAGGCCACTTCTCCACTGCTTGTATATATGTGTGTGTGTGTATATATATATATATATATATATATATATATATATATATATATATATATATATATATATATGATTGTAAACCTTAGGTTTTCTAAAAGTTAGGGTTTGGGGATTGAAGAAAATTGAAGTTGGGGTCTGGGTTTAAATTGTTAACTTGCAGATTTTGAGTTTCAAATCTTCATTTTCATTGAAGAAGTGATTTGTCTTCGGTATGTTTTCCCCAAATTATTTTTGTGTTGAATGTCCAAGAAAACCTTCACTTGTGTGTATTGTATTGAGAAACCTTGTTTTAGAATTGGAATGGCCTAAGATCTTTGGAATGAATTCATTTTATGGCCTGCTTTGGGCTCTTCTCCCTGAGGATGAAGAGCAGTAAATCCGCCTGGTTAATCTGTTCAGCATGCTCTTCTCCAAAATACATGGATCAGAAATTCAAAATAATCATGCGGAGGCGAGGTTGGTCGAGTATTCTCGTTTTGCTCCATCACTGTCGCAAAATGTCTGCTAAATTTGGGTTCTCCCAAATCGATATAGTCGACTTCTAATTTAGGGAAGAAGGAGAGTTAAAATGTTAAAAGACTTGTATGTCCCTAATTCATTTTTCACGTAAATTTTTTGTTTGTAAATTTTTTCCATGGGTTCAAGTCAAGTCAGCAATTTCTGACGTAGTAGGCCTAATTGGATCGAAGTGAAAAAAATCAATAGTTCAATCATCTAATTAAAAAATTTAAAGATGAATCACAAAAGTGAAAAATGTTAGATAATTTAGGATAGCGAAACATATTTAAGCCTATATATTATTACTATTGTCATTTTTAATCATGTCTTTTTTACTGTATAACTTTTTACAGGTCGACATGCATCAAATAAAGCGGTTGTAGCAAGACGAGCAGGTAATACTCTTACTACTGATGCGCAAAATCTTTTAACTGTACTTAATTTTCTGTTAAAAGAAAGAGCTAGACATTAATTACAAGGGGAAGGGAAAATGTACAAGCACTTGGTCAACAACTAATATATATATTACACTTGATTAAAATATTAGCATCACAATTATTGTCGGCTAGCTCTTTCTAGCATCCAAGCGCTGGCTGATCCAGCAATTCCTTCACCAAATATTGATTTTAATTACCATGCATGCATGCATGCAGGTATAATCCCGAGCGTCATTCTAGTTACGCTTGTCCTCGTTGCAGTAGTGTATTACCTAATCAAATCAAATACGAGAAAGAAAGAAGACCAACTTAAAATTGAAATGTTTTTGGAGGATTACAAAGCCATGAAGCCAACAAGATACTCTTATGCTGATATCAAGAAGATAACCGGTCATTTCAACCATAAATTAGGACAAGGAGGTTTTGGATCAGTTTATAAAGGTCAAATTTCGGAAGAAATTCTTGTTGCAGTTAAGGTCCTGCATAGCGATTCCAAAAGTGATGGGGAAGAGTTCATCAACGAAGTGGGTACGATAGGTCGAATCCATCATGTTAATGTGGTTCGTTTGGTTGGATATTGCGCTGACGGATGCAATCGAGCTCTTGTTTACGAGTTTCAACCTAACAAGTCGCTAGAAAAGTACGTCTACTCTGAAAAAAATATTTTTCTTGGTTGGGAGAAGATGCAAGAAATTGCATTGGGAATAGCCAAAGGAATCGAATACCTTCACCAAGGGTGTGCCCAACGAATTCTCCATTTTGATATCAAACCTCATAATATCTTGTTGGACCAAAATTTTCATCCAAAAATTTCTGATTTTGGTCTAGCAAAGTTGTGTTCCAAGGACGAGAGCATTGTTTCTATTACCATGGCTAGGGGGACCATTGGCTATATTGCGCCAGAAGTATTTTCTCGGAATTTTGGTTAAGTGTCGCCCAAATCAGATGTTTATAGTTTTGGAATGTTATTGATTGAAATGGTTGGAGGAAGGAACAGTAACAATGCACAAAACAGGAGCGAATCCTACTTTCCAGAGTGGATTTTTCATCGCTTGGAACAAGGTGGTGAAGTGACGATCCAAGTTGACGACAAAGAAGATAGTGGTGGTGATTCGAACATAGCAAGAAAGCTAACGATTGTGGGTCTTTGGTGCATTGGGTGGCATCCGGTGGACCGCCCTTCAATGAAACATGTGATCCAAATGCTGGAAAGAGAGGATTGTCCGGTTATGCCGCCTAATCCTTTCAAATCAACCAATTCAGTAAATGCAAGGCCATTTACCAACGAGCTCCAAGTTATTTCAGAATCTGAGTGACCTCCCTCCCTCCCACCCTCCCTCCCTCCACGTTGAGCGGGGCGGACTGCCGAAACTCTTTATATATCTTGTTACATACTAAATTAAAGTTTGTAATGTATGTAATATTATGTGGAATAAATATCTTTATTACAAGAAGATCTGAGTAATTAGTTAACCACTGTGGAGGACAGTTCAGTTCAGCAGGGTCGTTGTGTCCAGTGTTCCCAGTGAGTTTCACGCATATATATGAAACAAAACAGCCCAACACCACACATTAGTGCTGCTACACTGGACCTTTTTTAACACCAATTAGGCATAAAACTCATTTTTGAAAGTGAATAATAATAATTTTTGAAATTGGAAAAGTTTAAGATATGATGTAAAATGTGTGGGATTTATATATATAAAATCATAAATAATGTTTGAAAACACGTACGATTCTTACTTAACTTACAAGTTTGATTACCATGACAAATGAATCATTCTTCCTTTTCATTTATACACTACATACATTTTATGATCTTAGATTTTATTCAAAATTGTTATGATTCATAAAACTTTAAAATGAAATCAATTTTGTAATTAATTGTATTAATTCAAATTAAATAAATTTGCATCAATTTAAAATTTAATAAATTAAATTATATTTCTAATTTTGAAACAGATAAAATATTTAACAACCGCTCGTGTATATATACTACTAATATATCAAATTATTTTTATCCTTGAACAATAAACAAGAGTTTAAACTATTTTTATTCTTGAACAATAAACAAGACTTTAAACAAGTCCTACTTGGTGTGTGGTAACCAATCCACGATGCATAAAGTTAAAAGTAGTTCCAGTTTTCATATTGTGGAAACGAGTTCATCTGATTCTGGCTCGGTATATAAGTTGACCCATTCCCTACAGGTTCCACTTGCATTGCTTCAACGACAATTCAACTAACCAAAGACTTTGAGAGGACCCATAAGCATACCACTTACCACTAAATAATATCGTCTCTCTTTTAAAATTAAAAATATAATTTGATTTTTATGTTCAAACGTCAAAATATTAAATTTTAAAATTAGTATTAAAAATTTATAATAAAATAAATTTTTTGATTAATATTTTTTATTATATATTATATAATTATAATAATTGTATCAACTAGAATTAAATAAATTCATATCAATTTAAAATTTAATATATATGTCGTCTTTTGACCTCAAAAATCAAATTATATCTCTAATTTTAAAATTTAAAAAATAACTAAATTTATTATTTTCATAATCCTAACACCGATTATGGTTGCTTGTAAAAATATAAGAATATACAAACATCTTATCAACTTGACCTCATATAATCAAAAACAAATATCCACTAAATAATAATTTTATCTTTATGATTTCACAAACTCAGAGCTTATGATTAGATGGATAATATATTATGGGGCGCAATATTTTCACATGCATTTTTTATATTTTTACATAATTTCTTATACACATGTGAGAGAGGACATGTAAAAATATAAAAAATACACTTGAAAATATTGGTTCCTATATTATCATTTACATCCCTTTTGCTTAATCACCATCACCCAGTATTCGTCGAGATGATGAAACAATAAAACCTCCAAAACAAAATCATTACCCTTAATCTAATAGCTCATATTACTACCGGGATCAATCATCAGTATTAAAATGCTCAAGGTCACCCAGAATATTCCTAAGAAATTATGTAGTTGGAAGACACAGTTAATGCTGAAAGAAAATTAAAACTTGAAAGCAGCAGTTCTTAAAAACGTACCACAATACTTGTGCATTCAAGTTCATGACTATGACTGGAATTGCTTTTGAAGCCACATCTTCCGCCTCGTGATTCGCACCTTCTGCACCTTGGTGCAACCCAAGTCAGCCGAAGTTCATCGCACCTTGATTCGCATCACTGTTTTTCTTCAATAAATACCAATATGTTCTTCAGAGTTAATACACATAAGAAAATCATATTCTCTTCACTATATACTCTGTTATTATTTTTTGGACAATTCACATAAACAAATTCAAAGTCTCCTTCTGTGAGTACACACAACTGGAGGTTTCGCCGTTGAATTCTGGAGAGCGGACGCCATAACTCATCTGTACAGAAAGTTATAACCAGATGAGGCGAAATTACTTTTTAGTACAGTAATTTTGCTACGCCTCGGCTTCGAGATAAGTTCCAATTTGATCTTTTCTTCATCTTGTTAATACTGCTATATTTTCAACATTTGGTAGCTCAATAAATGTTTGGTTCGTAGAAGCTGCACAGGATAAGTCAAAACCAGGATAGCCACATGACCTTTGTTGGATATTGTCTAGCCAAAAGGGGAATCGAATAACCGGTTCATTTTGGGCACAAGCTGACTTGAAGCATAGCTCAGTGCTACAAACCAAGAAGAAATAGAAAGAGAAGAAAAGAGAGCATGTAAAGATTTCAAGTGCATCCATTATTATTTAGTTTCTAGCGAAGCTGATGTTTGGGGGTTGGAAAAGCTTGTTTACAAATAGCAAAGTTTTTAGCTGGGCCATAAGCAGCATTTATAATTGGTGCTGTTGCCCCCCCCCACCCCACCCCACCCCACCCACCATATATGCCATGCTTAGACACTGTCAAGTTTCAAACATGCCACGGGCTGTACCTGTATATATGGACGAAGCAAGTCAAGGTAAACGGTGTAATTGGCAAGGCAAGTAAGAAATTATTATCCTGTATAATATGATCATCTCATGCAAAAATATACAAAAAATGTACAGATTACAGAGTAGAAAAGAGAATGTGTGTTGGGCAAAGCCATGAACCTAAATTGTACAGAATATAATGCTACGTTTAGATTGAAGGAATAGAATTCATTCCATTCTAGTTGGAATGAGTTATTCCATATTCTCCCTCTCCAAATAATAAAATTCATAAATTTAAGAGAAATAAGAATAGTTCAATTCATTCTAATCGCAACCAAACACAAATTTTTTCACGAGTCATTCCATTCTTACTTTCATTACTCCGATCCAAATGTAGCGTAAGGGTTAAATTATTGTGTAATGTTGCAAAAACATAGTTAATATAAAGGTTAAATATTGATGTTGCAAAACAACAGTACGATACATACCACGAAATTTAAAGAAAAACTGAAAAATTAATCAGTCCGACAAGGAGATTTGATTTTGCAAATTACATTGTATATATCACCCTTCTCATGTAATTAACACTGATAACTGATAAATGAGTTCCACCTATAACAATAATCTCAACAGATTACCCTTCTCAGGTTATCACAACAACGATCAATGTACTCCATTTATATATAGTTGCTCTCCAACCAAAGAACAAAAGTTGTAAGAATAAAAGTTACTCCAATTTATGTCGGGCTCAAATATGCACTTGCATAATTTATGAACATTATGCTGACTTCTATATATAGTGCGAATAAATAGCTGAGCCATGTTCTTCTGAAAAAGTTAGCTGCTGATTAATTTGGTTGATGATAAAGCACCTCTGAAATATATATTTAAAATTACTAAGCAGAGTACGACTATGAATATTGTATTTCAAATGATTTTTTTTAAACGCAAATAATAGTGTAATAAGCTTCCATTAACATGTGGATTCAAGAATTTCAAACGAATAGATATGACATTGCTTGCACCGAGATTTTTTAGAAATTTATTTGAACTGGATGATAAAATCAGACATCTTTAGGAATTATGCAATGAAAATTTAGCAATAATATTTCATTATCTATAATCAGAACCTCTTGATCAAATCCAAAACAAGTAACATTCCAAATCCCCAGTTGATGAAAAGTAAACCCTAACCTCTTACAAAATGATTCAGAAATCATAGCAGCGGCCGTTACGTTCCCAATCGCCGAAGCGAGTGGGTTCGGGACCTCTCGGCCCTCCTATCTCACCCGTATCTTCATTTATATCAAGACTATCACCGTCACCGTCGTCATCAACGTTATCGTGATTATGATCGGCGCTTTTTCCTGTATGGGGCTTCTCCTCGCCGCCTGAGATCGGTCCTTCTGGTTGCTTTTTTGGGATCTCCTGATGATTATGAAGTTTCTGAGCTGAAGAACAGATGATTCGCTTCGCCGAGCTAGAACATTCAGAAATTGGGTACGTTAGCCCTAGTTTGGGTTTGGATAGTTCCATTGCTGTTGAGAATAGACGGCCAAGATTAGACGCCATTGTTTCTTCTTCTTCTCGATCGCCGTTAAAAAGGGGAACCAGAACACCTCCACGCTTCTTTCCGTCGAACAGAGAAGAGAGAGACGGAAATGAATATCCCTCACTTGTTGACTGTAGACTGGTTTTGGACTTTTGGTAAATAATAATTTCATGGATTGGACTATATATTGGTCGAAGAAGAAGAATTTTTTTTTACAAGATAATAGATACTTTTTTAAAAAAAATATAAGATTATTATTAAAAATAATTTTAAAATTAACATAATTTTTATAAATTTTAATAGACTAAAAAATATTACCCCTTATTTTATAATTTTTATTGAATCATCTTAGATTTAAGTTTGAAATTATCTTATTTTAAATTTTAAAAAACAATAATAATTGAAATGAAATGAATATCATAATAAAAGTAATAGTTTGTTCTATTTGAAAAAGAGTTACTTATTTGTTTTTATATTCTTTACTAATATTTTATTTTCACTTGGGGCTCGCATATTATACATACTATATTACTATCTCCCTCCGTTACATAATAATAGATTTTTTTGAAAAAATATTTTATTTTATTTTATTTATCGTTTTTAATTTTGTAAGAGAATAAATTATTTATTTTTCTATATTCCTCATAATTCTTTCATTGTTCTAATAAATTTTTTCTCTTGTATTAATAAGTTTTCAGCTTTAATATATAAAAATACCGATAAAATTTTATAAAAATTTTAAATTATAAAATAATAGTATCAGATGATTTTTTTAATTCATGCACGAAGGTAAAACGTATTATGGAATAGAATGGAGGGAGTAAACGTTAGTAATAATACCGGAGAGTACAACTCCACATTCATCTTTCAGTTTGGCATTTCTATTCAATTCCTACTTGGTAAATATGCTTTCCCATCAGTTGCTCGACTCATCAACCCAAAAGGCTGTTCACATAATATTATCCACTGAAATTTTTAGGTAGATTATTGGGAGGAAAAAAAATGAACATTATTCCTTTGGGTGGACTCTTGAACCACCCTTCAAACAACAACAAAGCAAAAACAAAATTAATAAACAAGAGATTACATAGAACAACACCTAAAGAGGATAATAATGCCCACTTAAAATGGACATTAGCACCCAATCTAACCTATCATCCTTTTTAGCTTCAAAGCCATCCTCTTGTTGCTTATCTACAACATCAGGCAATCCGCAAACCTCTTTGCTACAGAACTCATCCAACAACAAGATCATCAAACCATAAACCTCCGCCATATGGAAATCATCAAGAAATTATACTTGATCCAAATATGAGATTAAAACCAAAAACAATTACGTCATTACTGTTTGTTTGTTGCTATCTTGCTGCCTCTTGGTTACATCACCTTTTCTCCCTAAATCAATGTCAAAGTCTTTTTCCTCTCTCAGGAGATACTTGTCGACCTCTGAAGCAGCTTGCCGGCCTTCTGAAATGGCCCATACCACCAGAGATTGGCCACGTCGGCAATCACCAGCAGCAAACACCCCTTCTACATTGGTTGAGAAACGGCCATATTCTGCCTTCAAGTTTGATCTATTGTCTCGCTCCAGCTCCAGTTTATCAGCTATTTTCTGAATAAAATAAACAGCACAAGTATAAGTAGATCGATTATAATATCATTTCACCCATTGCTGCAACACTCAAAAATAATTATGGAAAAGCATAGGTTGACTTGATGCTGAGAAAATTTGATTGACAAGAATGGGATCAAATTTGCTAGCTCAAAGGCACAACGCTATTCGCAACTGTCTACAAGACAGGAGATCTATAAAACATAAAATTGTCAATGCTTAGAGATAAACTTCATCTTGCTATTTTTATCCACAGTTTAGATAGTCTGTGTCCATGTAAATCAAGCAACGCTTTTCAAGTTTCAACTAGTTTAACAGAGAGAGATTGTGATAGAATATTAGTTCAGAATACTAACCGACTCAGGCCCAAGGAAGCCCATGGCTAGTAGGACTAAATCAGCCTCAATGATCTCCTCAGAGCCCTCAACTTCTTTAAACTGAAACTTTCCACTAGCATCCTTCTCCCACTGGACACGTACTAATTCCAGTCCTTTCACAGTCCCATTCTCATCTCCAATAAACCTCTTAGTCAATACCTCATAGGACCTGGGGTCTTTCCCAAACTTGGAAGCTGCTTCCTCATGTCCATAATCTACGCGGAATATGCGAGGCCACTGCAAACCATAATGGAAAGCAAAAGGCATTAATAATATCTACTAAGACAGTTTGAAACAAATATACGATCCAACAAATGAACATATACTACACATAAGAGTACACGACCCTTTTAGTTCAGCACTTGCAACATGATTATAAATGCAAAATTATCGTAAATTAACTAAATTATGTGGTTCACATTCCAAGATTGCACATCAGTTCTTATTGTGAAATGAGATACTTCTGCCATTAAACATCCAATTTAAAGGTTCACCTGCTATTACAACATAGTTATATTATTACAAGTTCCTTCAACATGTCTATGCAAGAACTACGGACTCTAATGCATATGGTGCTCGTGTAGCAGTTCACCAAGCATCTAGATCCAACTACCAGAACTAGATGGTCTTGCTGATTTTACATTCAGAAATGAGAGCATATTACGATATAAGAACCCTGAACAAAATTTCACAGAGCAACTGGATCAAGAATCCAAGGAAAGGGTCAAACCTGTGGCCAAGGATTACCCGGCGCCCTTGTTCTTGGAGGCTCAGGAAGAAGCTCCAGATTTATAATGCTACTGCAACCATGTCGAATAGATGTCCCGATGCAATCTGTGCCAGTGTCACCTCCACCAATTACAACTACTTTCTTGCCCTTGGCTGAGATATAGTTACCATCCTGAAGATTGCTATCCAGCAAGCTTTTGGTATTTGCATGAAGAAACTCCATTGCAAAATGAACTCCTGATAGATCCCTTCCAGGTACAGGAAGGTCCCTGCAAAGATTTAATTACAAGTTTAAACACACTCTTCCAGGTACTAATGGAACCAATGGAACTGAAGACTTCTTCAAGACCAGAATCTTCCTTTTTATAGATATGGTTAATAAGAAGCACTAAGAGCTCATAACACACCTTGGCTTTGTGGCTCCTACAGCCAGAATTATAGCATCATTCTCCTCGCGAAGATGCTCAAGAGAATAAGACGGATCTTTACCAACACTGGCATTAACAACAAAAGTCACTCCTTCTTTCTCCATAAGGTCAACTCGCCTCTGAACGACATCAATTTTGTCTGTCTTCATGTTAGGTACTCCATACATCATAAGGCCCCCAATCCGATCAGCACGCTCAAAGACCGTCACAGAATGACCCATTCTATTTAACTGATCAGCGGCAGCCAAGCCTGAAGGTCCACTTCCAACAATAGCAACTCTTTTCCTGTAAGGCCAAGAGCAATTATAATCAAGTTTTGAAACCTTTAAAGGATATTTTATTCCACTTATAGATGTTTAATCTAGAAATGCAATCTGGGAGAGCCATTACAAGTAACCTCCAAGAAAAGAGAGGCAACCCCTGTAGTTATTGACTATAAGAACAAAATTTTAAGAAACTGGGGAGAAGGAAAATGTTTTGTACCCGGATCTTTCAAGCGGAGGTCGTGGCACCATCCACCCTTCCTCAAAAGCCTTGTCAATGATAGAGCACTCAATGCTTTTGATAGATACTGGATTTTCAATAATACCAAGCACACAAGAACCTTCACATGGTGCCGGGCACACTCGGCCGGTGAACTCTGGAAAATTATTGGTCTCCAGAAGCCGATTTAGTGCTTCGCGCCATCTATTTTGGTACACCAACTCGTTGAACTCAGGTATTTTATTCCCAAGAGGGCATCCAGAGTTTTCCTGCAAATTTTATTTATTATAAAAGAAGATATAATCAATTAACTCAGTAGAAGCTTATACAAGAACAATCAATATATATTACAATATATTGGTGAAAATAGAAGTATTATTTTTACTTGATGGCAGAAGGGAGTGCCACAATCCATACAGCGAGCAGACTGTGTCTTTAGAAGTGGACCAGGTTTTGACTCTTCCATAACTTCCTTCCAGTCATTCATCCGAACATTTGGATCCCTGTATGAAACGCCCTTGCGCTCATAAGCAACGAAACCTCTATGCTTGACAGCATCAGTTACCTGAGTTGGTCTCTTTAACGATTCAGCAATACCCGCCTGTGTTCCAAATACCCATTAGGCCGTTTTACATTTTCACAGAGACACTCATTAGTTATTTATTCTTGTAAATATTTACAACAAGAGAGAGCTCCAGGAATTAATAAGAACCCAAGGCCAAATTAAATTAAAACAAAATTTGATAAAGAAAAGAAAGCAATTTTCCGAAACTTGTACAAGTCAAAACATCTTAAATTTATCAACCACCACAAGCCAAATTTCTTCTGTGCAAGTTTTGGGGGAAGAAAGGAAGAACCTCAGGTAAAATAAGGCAGGCTTTCCTATATGCACCAACTTTTAGAGATTACAAGTCGCAAGTTCATTATGCTTATCCAGAACTTATTTGACCTAAAAGAGCTTTTTAAACTTCTTTTCTAACCACTGCTACCAAAGACATGAATTCTCATCAAACTTATCATAAATAAATAAATCAAAACCAAAATCCCATCAAGCATAAATATTGTGTAACACGTGGAAATGTAAAGCTATCTAGATAACCAGTCATAAAATTAACTATGCTTAGGTAGAGCTGATATATTTTTAAATCTCTTCTCTAACTACTCCTATAGTAAACATCTAGCCTCTCATGAAACTTATTAAAAAATAAATAAATACGACCTCCATCAGCATAAAGATCATGTACTAGATATGAATATGTAAAGCTATAAAGCATACACTAATAGTTTGTACCTCACTAGCTTTCTCCTTCATAGAAGCATCTGCCATTTTCTTAAGCTCTTCAAAGGCATCTTTCTCAAATAACTCGGCCTCTTCTTGCTCTTCAGCTTCTTTAGCTGCCCTATCCACAGCCTTTTTGGCAGTTTCCTCCTGTTTAAGGCTTACAAGAATTCTTTTATAATCCCTGGGAAAGACTTTAATAAATTTAGGCAAAAGGTTATCGAAGTCAGCAAGCACTTCTTTGGCAAGCTGACTGTTTGTGTGTCGCTGATGTTGCTGTATCATCATTCTGAGAGTCATAATATCATCTTCTTCTTCAACTTTATCAAGATCAACTAGCTCAGGATTGCATCGCGATCGAAACTTGGAATCCACATCAAAAATATAAGCAATTCCACCACTCATGCCAGCTGCAAAATTTCTCCCAGTTTTTCCAAGCACGACAACAGTCCCACCAGTCATGTACTCACAACCATGATCACCAACACCTTCTACAACTGCTTTAGCACCGGAGTTACGTACACAGAATCTTTCTGCTGCCATCCCGTTAAAGTAAGCTTCTCCATTTGTCGCCCCATAGAGAGCCACATTTCCAATTACAATGTTTTCTTTTGGGTCAAACTGACTTCCTTTAGGAGGATAAACAACAATCTTGCCACCTGATAATCCTTTCCCAACATAGTCATTGCTATCACCTTCAAGCTCCAGCATGATGCCTGGGCAGAGAAAAGCTCCCAGGCTCTGGCCCGCACTACCATTGAGTTTGATGTGGATGGTATCAGCAGGAAGGCCCACCATGTGGTAGCGCTTTGTAACTTCATGGCTAAGCATCGTTCCAACTGCACGATTTATATTGCAGATAGGATTCTCCATGTATACAGGAAGACCATTTGCTAAAGCAGGCCTGGACAGTGCTATTAGTTTTTTATCCAAAGCCATGTCTAAACCATGGTCTTGCTTCTGTACACAATACTGGGCTGCTTCGGGTCGAATGTCAGCAGCAGGTCTAAGTAATAGAGAGAGATCAATATTCTTTAGCTTCTCATTGTTCTTGGTCAGTTCTTTATCCATTTCAAGCATATCTGAACGACCAACCATTTCATTGATTGTTCGTACTCCAAGTTGAGACATAATTTCCCTTACCTCTTCCGCTAGCATGAAGAAGAAATTAATGACATGTTCAGGTTCTCCGGCAAACTTCTCTCTAAGAACTGGATCTTGGGTTGCAATGCCAACTGGGCAAGTGTTCTTGTGGCACTTCCGCATCATGATGCAGCCAAGAGTTATAAGAGGAGCTGTGCTGAAACCAAACTCTTCCGCGCCAAGAAGTGCAGCAATGGCCACATCTCTTCCGGTCTTCAGTTGACCATCCGTCTGGAGAACTGTTCGACCACGAAGATCATTAGCAACAAGGGTTTGGTGGGTCTCTGCCAGACCAAGTTCCCATGGAAGCCCAGCACTTTTGATACCAGTCCATCGAGATGCCCCTGTACCTCCATCGTGGCCAGAGATCAAAACATGATCTGCGTGCCCCTTTACAACTCCGCTAGCAATTACTCCAACACCAGCTTCAGAAACTAACTTCACACTCACTCTAGCCGCTGGATTAGCATTCTACGTAACATGTAGAAAACAAGTCAGACAAACCACATTATCCATTCGTTGATATAAAAAGTACTAGTGACTCCTAAGGAAGAAAGTTAATATAACGAATTGAGGAATACAGCACAAACAGCCACACTAAAGCAGCCAGTAGGGACAGTATTAAGCTCCAAATAATCAAATCAGTAAAATCTTGTAAAAAAAATATTTAATTACCTTTAAATCATGAATCAATTGAGCAAGATCTTCAATCGAATAGATGTCATGATGAGGTGGTGGGCTTATTAATCCCACCCCAGCAGTAGAATTCCTAGTGACTGCAATGTCACCAATAACCTTATGTCCTGGAAGTTCACCTCCTTCCCCCGGTTTTGCTCCCTATGACACAACAATCCAAAGTTAAATTTCAAACCACCTAGTAAATAAGATTGAGTCATATTTGACCTCACCGATGCCAAATGTAGGTATCAGTACAAAGCACCTCGGACCTAAAGATGCTTCGTAGATACAGCATCATCTGCCCATTAACATAACTTCATAAACAAGAGGGACCACATTTCCAATGGGAAAACATTGGCTAAAAAGAGAATACAAATTTCGCAGCATAAATATTATTCTGGTAAAAAGATTCAAGCACCAATTAGTGACATTTAAATTATACCTGAGCCATTTTTATCTGTAGCTCATCAGCATTCGTAAGGTAATAACTTGAAACTCCGAATCTCCCACTTGCAACCTGCTTGATTGCACTCCTCTTGGGATTCATCGAACCATCTGAAAGTGGCTCTAGACGAGATGGGTTCTCACCACCCTCTCCTACAGAGGAAAATATTCATAAAATAAGTGCTGAAAATAAATTTTTCATCCAAAAAAATAAGAAATACAAAGAAAATTTTATTGTGCAGTTGAGATAAATTAATTTATGAATGTCTATAACATTAGCAACAAGAAAAGGTTCACAAAATTAAGCAGTAAAAGCCATTCAAAGAGGAAGAATTCATCCCGAGAAGCTGTAATAGGATGGAAACAGGAAGCAAAGGAGGCATAAGAAAGAAAATTCCATGTGTAGAGACCTGAGTTGACCATCAGAAGTTAATTTTCTGTTATGGAGTATGAATTTATTTAGTAGGACGCCGAAAGGGGGCACTGACCAAGCACACACGACTTATACTTTGACCATAAGAAGTTGACCAATTCAATAAGAAAATACCAAAAAAATGCTTTGTAGAAGTTGCTACAAATTTCTTCAAAAACATACCTGTGTTCGACTTTCCCCCAATTTTATTCATTGCTATAGCAAGGGTTGTGTGCGCCTCCAGTGAAATGGATCCATAACTCATCGCTCCAGTACAAAACCTCTTCACAATCTCACTGGCGGCTTCCACCTCCTCCAAAGGAATCTTGACCGCTGCCTCTTTAAATTTCAATAGTCCCCTCAAATTACAGGTTTTATTTAATTCCTGTATGCGCTTGGAGTACTCCTTGTAGGCAGCAACACTATTACCTCTGGCAGCCTCTTGCAGCTTCGCTATAGCAAGGGGATCATTCAGATGAACTTCACCACCTTTCCTCCAGTGGTAATCGCCAGGATTAGGAAGTGCTACAGCCTCAGCACTTTTAGGTGGCAATGCCCGTGTTGGAAATGCGAGCTCATGCAAATGAAGAGCATCATGGGCAAGGGCTTCAAATGTTGCACCCTCTACTCTACTAGGAGTTCCAGCGAAGCACCTCTCCATCACTTCTGATGAAAGACCCACAGCTTCAAAAATCTGAGCACCCTTATAAGAGGCCAAGGTTGATATTCCCATTTTAGCAAGAACCTTCATCATTCCATAGTGGCTTGCTTTGAAGTACTTCTTCACCAGATCATCCTTTGAGTGAAACTCACCGTTTGATTTGGGTGGGATCTTTCCATCAACCTGGAGTCTCCAAATGGCTTCTACAGCCAAGTATGGGCAGATCCCATCTGCACCAAATCCAACCAGTGTACAAAAATGGTGCACTTCCCGGGGCTCAGCAGATTCAACAATCAATGCAATGCGAGTACGCTCAAGCTTTTTAACTAGATGATGGTGTGCAGCCCCAACAGCCAAGAGGGAGCTAACAGGGACTCTATTTGACGAAAAAGCTACAAAGTAGTAAAGATTAACAATTTAATCTTGAGAATCAAAGGGAATTTATTAAACAAGGCTTTTCCAAAATGAGGAAATTTTGTACCTCGGTCAGAAAGCACCAGCGTAGTATATCCCTCCTTAATTGCATTATGCGCTTCTGAACAAATCCTATCTAGGGTCTCCTCCAAACCCTTACTACCACGTTCTTTAGAATACGTGATGTCTACAACTTTGCTGCGCCAGCCTCTATAGTTCATTTTCTTAATTGCTTGCATTTCATCAATGGACAGAAGGGGGCCTTTCAGTGATAGACGGTGACACTGTTCTTCAGTGGTTTCTGTAAGATCAGCTTCTGGGCCAATCATGCACTCCATGGATGTAACTATCTTCTCTCGGATAGGATCAATAGGAGGATTTGTAACTTGAGCGAACATCTGCTTAAAATACTCGAAGGTGAGTTTCTCTCTGCTTGACATCACAGCCAAGGGAGCATCATTCCCCATTGAGCCAAGGGCCTCAACACCGTCTTTTGCCATTGGTAGCAGCAGCATTTCCAAGGATTCAACAGTGTAACTGCAAAGAGAAAACATCATTGGTATTATGTATCCACATTTAAAAGAAAAGTACGAGCCAAAAACTCTAGACCAAGCAAAACGAAAGGAGGAACACACCCAAAAGCTTTCAGGGGAGACAACAAACCACGAAGTCCCATATTTTCCATGTTGTCATCATCAGTAGATGCCTAAAAGGCACATCAGTTCCAACCAAATTTATATTTTGAAAACAAAATGCATAAAGACAAATAGAATAGATAAAGAAGACGAGGAAGATGAGAAAGCCATTACACTAATTGCTTACTTGCAAGACTCCTGATATGGGTGGAGAGACCCTATCGGATTCATGAACAGATTCAACTATGTTTTTCAGAGTTATCTTTTGCCTTTCAAGCCACTGCCCATAAGGTCGTGCTAGTGAATATTGATGCTTCAGAGCTTCATCATCTACAACAACATGGTTCTCAAAATCCACAAGAAGCATCATGCCAGGATTAAGTCTTCCTTTCCTAGATACGTCTTCGGGTGGAATATCTACCACTCCAACTTCGCTTGCCATTATAACTCGTCCACTATGAGTAATATAAAAGCGACCAGGACGTAATCCATTTCGGTCCAACGTAGCCCCAAGATAGCGACCATCAGTAACTGCAAGTGTTTCTAGGTAAGCGCATAAACGAGCATTCCAATGAGATAACTAAATGTGAAATCATGATAAACCAAAACCTCTTACATGATATTAGAGCAGGCCCATCCCACGGTTCCATAAGGGCTGAGAAATATTCATACAAAGCTTTCCGATGAGGATCCATATTCTTGTCATTCTGCCAAGCTTCAGGGATCATCATCATCATTGCTTCAGGAAGACTTCTTCCAGCTCGAACTAAAAGCTCAAGGACACCATCGAAAGCTCCTAGAAATGAGAAGAACAATGTCATAAAACTAAAAGCAACTCTATATCCTTAGATAAATACATCAACATATATAAGAGAATAATAACAATGTGTGGAATATCTATACAAGCAGCACGCAGAGAATTGAATTGCATTCTAACCTGAATCAGATGAGCTAGCATCAACAATTGGCAGAAGTTTCTTCAACTCATTCTTTGACAGGTGAAGCTCCTTGCACTTCAAAAGACCCTCACGAGCCTTCATCCTGATAACAGAAGAACACAATACATTAACCAATATTTCCATGCAGGACTAAAAATATCAAGTAGTTGAAATAGCTTGTCAATGGCTGAAAATATCAGGCAACGGAATAGGGGATATAAACTTATATATGGTCAAGGGTTTGACAACTTCATGGAAACCAAATCCCAGAATAGGTAGATAAGCCCCAACTAGAAACCTTGACCGTGGAACAAGGTCCTGAAGTCAATTATGCAACTAAACCCGAAGGACAGTAACAAAGAAACCAGGACTGGTTACTGCTCATGACATTATTTTTTCTGATGCAAGTACTCTTAATTTTATATGACTTTTTTGGTCAACGTGCAGAAGAAAATCATGTGGTGTCAGTAGCATTTCCTACCAGTGCAGCAAAAAAATGGCTAATTTTTTTCCCCATCGTGCAATGATCTTGAATTATGTCAGAAATGTAAATTTTAAACTTAATCAGCCACTCAATGACTGCAGGAATCCTTAACTAAGCTTTCCAAAATACATTAAAAGAAAAATAAAATGACAAGAGCATCAAAAATACATATTCAGACCAAGCCTCCTATGGTACAGTGGTTAAGCCCACTTCTTGAACACCCGGAGGTCTTGGGATCCATCCCTGCCAAAGGCAGGAATGTTAAATTTCGCCTAAACTAGCAAAAAAAAATACATATTCATGTGACTTAAAAGTTTAGATCCTCCAATCTGCCTGAACAAAAATCTCAAAGGATTGGTGCCAGTTAATTCCAACACAAAAGCAAAATAGACTAAATCAATTATACCGAAAGGAATATGTTTCAACCGACCAATCTTCAGAATTCAGAAATTGTTTCAAGCTCCACAAAAGACTAAGAAACGAATAAAGGAAGAAGATAACCATACAAACTTGGAACAAATTTCGTAGAGAATTTACCAGTTGACGTTTCCCCGAAGTGTGTTGATTTCTCCATTATGTCCCAAAACACGCATAGGCTGAGCTCGGTCCCAGCTTGGAAAGGTGTTGGTTGAAAATCGAGAATGAATCTGTAGCAAAAGTAGAATGAACAGTCACTATGTTTACTCCGTATTACATCCACATTATCTATGATACAAACATCTAACTTTGTGTTGCAAAAATGATTTTATGTTTCAGGCTATTTAATGGTCAAATATAATCGGTGCCAATAGAAGCATATTGCGACCCCAAGAAAACCTGACCAAACACAATTTCTTTTCCACTGCTAAAAATCAAAGTTTGTCCTGAAGAACTGATCATATAGAACACTGCACCAAGATTCTGCAAACAGGATTTACTTCATAATGGAGGTTCCTTACCAACTCACCAAAGAATCAAATCTGGCATCCAAATTCAAATATCAAGGGAGTGGAAGAACTTAAGAGATCATTCATACTTCAATGCCTCAGAAGTCATTCCTCAACCTTGCATCTCTTCAGTTAACAGGTTGATCCCATGCTGTTTGTTGTTGAAATATGCAGTCAGTAGAGAAGGAAGAAAAGTGAATGAAGAAAATATTTACCAGGGCCATGTAGCTCGTAAACCTTTGATTGCCAAGATCTGCATAGTAGTATTCCTTCAACTGATTGGGCTTCAACTGACCTTTGTAGACAATGGTTCTGCGAAAAATGGACAAGGCATCAAACCTCCAATGGCAAAGATGCAGCAAAACCATGTTAATTACATAATCTGAAGAACAAACCTCGAGGAAAGAGAACATATATAGAAGTCCTTCACACCACCATGTTGGAGGTTTAAAGCAGCTCTTATAGCTACCATTGAAACTCTCCTTAATATGTACATCTGCATGGGGAAAAATAACGAAGTTAACTATAACATAAGGCATGCTGTAAATCTAAGTGTACTAAATAAAGTGATTAGATAACAATTTAAAAAGAACAACACCACATTAATCAGAGGACTGCATACTATGAAGTATTATGTCCAAGTAGCTATTCCATAACTGTGCAACGAAATTGATCTTATATCCTAAATTATTAAGAAGGGTGAGCACTAATCTCTATTGAACAACAGTGCCTGTTTAGAAAAAATATTATCCAAGCCTATACATACTCAAATAAAGGAAAAATATCCCGCTTTCTACCATTAAAATTCTACCGCTAAAATCTTAAAGACAGGTAGTAGAACCATGAAAATAAGAAACTACCTGTTGCTCAAAATCAGCTTTGGACCTGGGTGTAGGAGTAAGAAACACTTGTTCAATGACGGGTTCAGTTTGTAAAGCAGACCTGCCCAATCCAGAGTTATCAGTTGGGACAGGGCGCCAACCAAGAACAGTATGCCCAAGCGACTCTGCAACCTACATAAAAGAACCTTAAATTAGAGAACTCAAACATCCAATCATGTCATTAAAAGCAAGTAAGCAAACAGCACCACCCATAATCATGTATGAAGCAGAAAATGTCAAAAACAGAAACTGCATCATGAATCAACAACATTGAAATAATCAATCACAAATTCACAATGTCTACAGATTTATCGCATTTGAAATAACCACCGCAGAGAAACTACGGAAATATACAAGTCTAAGCATTAAGAAGAATACCTTTGTAAATACAATTTTGCTTTGTTGCCTTCTATTTTCAGAGGTAGGCAAGAAAAACATGCCCACTGCATATTCACCAGGTGGTGGCAGCTCAAAGCCAACATCGTTTGCAACCTGAATAGAAAAGTAAACCAACCAGAATAACCATCAAAATTGTAATAATCAGACAAAACGTTTAAGACTTTGGCATATTCCTAGGCTTAGTAAAACATAGAGAGCAGTATTAACGTCAGAAAACAAACCCTACTATCTAACTTCTAACTGTTTTTCTTCATTAGTTACTCCCTCTTTTCCTTAATATAGGTCGTTTTAGAAAAATATTTTTATTCCTAAATATAAGTCATTTGAGAATTTCAAGTAAGCATTAATTACTTAGTTTTTAATATTACCCCAAGTAATAAATATAACTTTGGTTCACTCAGTATTTTTTGCTCAATAAATAACAATATATTTTTCCAATACAAGGCCAATATAGATAATTGATAATATATTTAATGTTTTATAATCATTTCCTTAATACTTGTGCACAACTTTAAATCTACCTATATTAAGGAACGGATTAACCCACTAAAAAACAGGTCCAATATATAGAGAAATATATACCTCCTTGTAGAAGTCATGAGGAAGAGCGACCAGAATGCCTGCCCCATCACCGGTGTTTGTTTCGCATCCACAAGCACCTCTATGTGACATACGCACCAACATTTCTATCGCATCCGTTATCTAGAGGGAAAAAATTTCAAAAAATAAACACCAAAAAGTATGATCTAAATCTCTTCATAAGCTGAGTAATTATTTTACCGTTTTACGACTGCTTTGGCCGGATAATTCAGCTACGAATCCAACACCACAGGAATCCTTATCAAAGGAGGGATCATAGAGACCAAGAGGCTTCTCGGGTACCTGAGACATTGACGACCGCACCACCACCCTGAGTTTTGGAGCGCGGCCGGGTCCATCCGATTGCCAAAGATGGTGCCTTTCTGGAGACCCACCTCGCAATCTCGTCCCATAGAATCTATTCTCCAAGACAAAACAGGAGGTTTTTTTGGTTTTGGCTTTGGCCTTAACACCAGCACGGTTTAAAACATTGAGCTGAGGATTCAGCAGAGGCTTAAGTTTAGCAGCTAGAGGAAGCACCAACGATGATGAGGAACTGTTGTTCCCAGCTTGAAATTGAATAACCGAATACGAAGCGACCGACATTATAATTCAGTTAACAGAGCAACACTAAATTTTACGGAATCTGAATCTTTCTCCTTCAAAATTTTTAATTAATTATTATTAATTGAAGATAGAGAAAAGATCAGATGGTTTCAGCTTCAGGTGAAATCGAATGTCAGATCTAGCTATCAAATCAATCACTCGATTTACTTCCGATAAGATTAATTATATGATGATTGAGCTGTATTTAGATCACGGAAAAGTAAAATCGGCTACAAAACGGGAGACAAACGGATAAACAGAAAGAGGACAGTCCTAATCCGGAGAGAGAGATAGAGTTAGAGTAGGTACAAAACTTTCGAAGAAACAGAGAGATTTCTGGATATGTATCGAGAGAATTAGATGAAAAGAGTATGAGGAGAGAGATAATATCTACCAACAACAGGCTGCGCTCTCTCGTTCGCTCCTTTCCTCGCCGAGGCTGACGAAGAACGAGTTTTATTTATAGAGAGTGGAGAAGAGACTGATTGTGTGTTTTAGACAGAGAAAATATACTGCTACCCATTGTGTGGTTGTGTGGGGACCACAATTTGGCATTAATCGTTTTTAAAGTCTAATATTGTTATCCCATTTTATGTTTCATTTTATTTATTTTATGTATGTATTATTTTTTTTAATTTAAAATTAGAGATATAATTTTATTTTTTAAATTAAATGTCGGTATTTTAAATTTTAAAATTAATATAACTTATAAAAATTTAAAATTAAATAAATTTTATGATTAATAACTTTTATTATATTTTATACAATTATAATAATTGTATCAATTAAAATTAAATAAATTTATATTCATTTAAAATTAAATATATCTCAAAAATTAAATTATATCTCTAATTTTAAAAATTATTATTATTATTTTATTGTTGTTCATTTATTTACAATTAAGTGAAAAATATATAAAGAGATAAAAAAGAAACATAAAAATGAAATAATAGTAAATATAATTGTCATTTAAATTTTAATTCTCAAATTTATCGAACACAACTTAAAATAGGGATAAAATAATAAATTAGACAGAAAATGAAATTAGACATTAAATTGAGTCGTAGCCTATGCGGCACGAGACAACCGCTCATTGTGGGTCCTACTTAAGTTAGCCCATTGAATTAGTGCTCTAGTGGGTCCGTGCTTAAAAAAACAAGCCTAGCCGCCTACTGGCGTAAGTCTAGGCTTGGCTCCGAGCCTCCGCGCCTGTTACCTGTTGGTTTTTGGTTAATTTTAGTTTTACCGAGGTTTCCTACTTTTTTTCATTTCCGAGTCTGAGTAATTTTCTGCCAAATGCTTTTTTCTTCTTCGAGGTATTGTTGGGAAATGCTGTCCATTGATAGTAATTTTATAAGATTGTTTTCATATAAATAATAAATATTTCTTTTAGGTTATTTAATTTATTTATTTTTATTTTTAAACTTCAAGGATGTATTAATAATTTATTTTCTCATATTATCCTTTTTTTTATACATTTTAAAAGGATAATATTGAGATTTTACATATAATCTGATCAATCAAACAAATTATTAATTATATTTTTTAATTTTATATTTTCTACTAATGTATCAATTAAAAGAAATACAGGTGGTAACACTCACCTTCATTTGAGTAAGTCGTAGAAATTTCAAATATTTCTTACGTAAATAATAATACTAGTAATTAATTCCCCAATTATAATTATATATATGAATGTGGCAACCAGTCTTAGACCAAATCATTAATGACAATTAATATTATCATTTATTATTTTAATTGGAGTATATTTAATCATACAGAAAGAGATAAATTGGGAAAAATTCAAGGAGGTAGATTATGGATAAGTCGTAATAAATTTCGTATTCTTTATTTCCATTTTAAGATATATATATATATATAAAAAAGAAGAATATCTTTGGAAATTGGGTGGCCAACTTGATCACGCAAGTCGATTAACGCATGATGACAAAATGAGGAAGTTGTCCTACGGGTAGGTTTATGCGGCCGGCCAGTAAGAAGATGTGTTTGGCTTTTAGATATTTTTATAGGCGGTTGATAATATTAAAGAATTAATTTTAAATAAATGGAGTACTATACATTTACCGATATTTTTTAATTTATTTTAATAACATATATTTTTTTTACAACAAAATTATTATTCAATACTAGACTAGATATAATTATTTTCATGATCTGATACATAATTAATGAACCAAATCAAACCCGAGTAAGGTACGAAAAGGAATTTCTAACATAATTTTTAATTTTGTATCTATCAATATTATTATAAACTTTTTATCTCAATTTTATGTAACATAATATACCTTAACAAATTTTATGCAGGATACTTTTATTATTACAATTTTACTAAGATATCAAGAAAATCTCTTAATAAATCACGTGGTTTAATAATATTAATATTAGTTGTGACGCCCTCAAAATTAGGTATACATCACCCATCTTGGATCGTCAGATACATGGTACAGAATACAAATACAACTTACTAATACAACTGTGACGCCCCCAAAATTAGGTATACATCACTCATCTTGAGTCGTCAGATACATAGTACAGAATACAAATACAACTTAATAATACAACTGTCGTGTACAATACGACAAAACATAAACTGTGAGTTTGAATACAAATATTATCTTCTAGAGAGTATTCATACTCAAAAGGAGTCCTCATTACATTTATTAACACACCATTATATAGAATAGTGAGGACTACTAACTAATACTATTCTTCGGACCATCACTCCGTTCCCCGACTTGCCCCAGCTACGTTCTCATTTCCTGAAGAGAACAGTGAAAGAAAGGGTGAGCTCAACTAGCCCAGTAAGAAATATTATGACTAAGATAATGCAGAATAAATTATCATTAGCCTTCAACAATGTTAAACTGATAAAATATAATAGACATCAAGTTTAACTGTAACGGAACAAGTAATCCATTAAAAGAGTCAAGTAGAAAATAAATTCTACTATCTTTTATGATTTAAAAAGTTTTTCAACACTGTGATCGCTGGGACTCAGCTTAATAAAATAATCCACATCATCGAATCACCCCTGCACTACGGCCAAGGATATTCGTATATTCATTAATGGTCATGATCATGCCAACAACTGTCCATCAATGCACTACGGGCCAATGAGGACTTTTACCACATCATTTGTAACATTACGGTCATGATTATACCGAATAATCCCTGGTCATAATCATACCAAGTCCATCTATGCACTACATGCCACAGATGACTTTCAACATTTTATAAACATGAGGATGATGACAATGATATAAGAATTCAATAAAACAAGTTCAAGAATTAATTTATCTAGGAATTAACAACGTCCAAATTGTCAACATGATACTGCATTGTGGAGTAAAATTCAAGAATACTTAGAAGAATATTTTCTTGAAAAGATACTGGATGAAACGCAACTATCAAGGATATTCCACAAATTTCATGGAGTATAGAAGTCAAAACTTAACCAACTGAGTACAATAAAGAATGGAATAACAAAAGAAATCACCATGCATGCGATAGACCGCACAGACAGGTTATTCCAATAGAATAATAAATAATGGAACCAGGTCCGGCGTAAACACACAGACAGGATATTCCGACAGAATAATAAATAATGGAACCAGGTCCGGTGTAAAACACACAGACAGGATATTCCAACAGAATAGTAATAAAACGGAACCAGGTCCGGTGTAAAACACACAGACAGGATGTTCCAACAGAATAATAAACGGAACCAGGTCCGGTGTAAAACACACAGACAGGATGTTCCAACAGAATAATAGAAGAATGTCACCAAGTATAGGGTAGACCGCGTATACTGGTTATTCCAACAGAATAATAACAAATGGAATAACAGAAGTTCTCTTCATGAATATAAAAGAAATAATATTCCCTACCTTAAAAGAACTGGATATTGAAAAAGTGATGTAGCAGAATACTTTTATTCTCTCTCTCTTATTCTCTCTATACTTTCTCTCTCTATAGCTTGAATGAATTCGTGAAAAATAATGAAGCCCTAGGCCTCTATTTATAGAAAAACTGAGGGTGGCTCTTGGTCTTAACGAAGGGTCAAATGACTCTTGGTCTTAACGAAGGATCAAATGACTCTTGGTAATATTGAAGAGACAACTACTATTGACGAAAGTAATTACTATTGACCAAGGTAAATACTATTGACGAAGGTAATTACTATTGACGACGGTAATTACTATTGACGACGGTAATTACTATTGACGAAGAGACTCTTAGATGATGACATATGGCCCCCCATAAAATAACCAAACTTACCACAACGTCTCAATAATATAACATATTATACAGATGATACTATGACAATAATTTAAGAGATATGATGCAGCAATTACTGTAGCAATAATTGAGTATAGCTGAGTGACTTCTCACGTAAACATCAATAATCAATACCGTGTGCTACTATGCAACCACGAGTATTACTGTACTTTTACTACCGAGTAGTTCAACAGTTTTAACGGTTTTAACGGTAACACCTCAGCCGTTATTTTTATAGAAAGATAATTCTGTCGTTTTCTCAATCCGACAATAATTTCGTTGTGGGGTCCACCAATGATTGTGCCGTCGTACGAATATTCCCCGACAAAAAGAATATTCTCCGACCAAACGAATATTTTATAACAACTTGCTTACTTTGCAAAATTTATAAATATTACCCACAACCATAACATTATATCAAATTAACTCCATAATATTCAAAAATGATATTTATGGAAAATTCATCTTTATTTATAAAAATTGGGGTCTTACAACAACTGTCGTGTACAATACGACAAAACATAACTGTGAGTTTGAATACAATTGTTGTCTACTAGAGACTATAAAAACTCAAAAGGAGTCCTCATTACAATTACTGTCACACTATTTAACAGAATAGTGAGGACTACTAATACTATCATCTGGTCCATCACTCCGTTCCCCTACTCGTCCCAGCTATATTCTCATTTCCTGAAGAGAACAGTGAAAGAAAGGGTGAGCGCAACTAGCCCAGTAAGAAATATTATGACTAAGATAATGCAGAATAAATTATCATTAGCTTTCAACAGTGTTAAACTGATAAAATATAACGAACATCAAGTTTAACTGCAGCGGAACAAGCAATCCATTAAAAGAGTCAAGTAGAGAATAAAATCTACTATCTTATATGATTTAAAAGGTTTTTCAACACTGTTATCGCTGGGACTCAGCTTAACAAAATAATCCACATCATTGAATCACCCCTGCACTACGGCCAAGGATATTCTTTAGTATCACGACCACAATTATCCATGCACTACGGGCCAAGAATATTTGTGTATTCATTAATGGTCATGATCATGCCAACAACTGTCCATCAATGCACTACGGGCCAATGAGAACTTTTACGACATCATTTGTGATAATACGGTCATGATTATACCGAATAATTCATGGTCATAATCATACCAAGTCCATCTATGCACTACAGGCCACAGATGACTTTCAACATTTTATAAACATGAGGATGATGACAATGATATAAGAATTCAATAAAACAAGTTCAAGAATTAATTTATCCAAGAATTAACAACGTCCAAATTGTCAACATGATATTACTTTGTGGAGTAAAATTCAAGAATGCTTAGAATAATATTTTCATGAAAAGATACTGGATGAAACGCAATTATCAAGGATATTCCACAAATTTCATGGAGTATAGAAGTCAAAACTTAACCAACTGAGTATAATAAAGAATGGAATAACAAAAGAAATCACCATGCATGCGATAGACCGCACAAACAGGTTATTCCAACAGAATAATAAATAATGGAACCAGGTCCGGCGTAAACGCACAGACAGGATATTCCGACAGAATAATAAATAATAAAACCAGGTCCGGTGTAAAACACACAGACAGGATGTTCCAACAGAATAATAACAAGACAGAACCAGGTCCGGTGTAAAACATACAGACAGGATGTTCCAACAGAATAATAATAAAAACGGAACCAGGTCCGGTGTAAAACACACAGACAGGATGTTCCAACAGAATAATAGAAGAATGTCACCAAGTATAGGGTAGACCGCGTATACAGGCTATTCCAACAGAATAATAAGAAATAGAATAACAAAAGTTCTCTTCATGAATAAGAAAGAATAACACCCCTTACCGTTTTAAAGAATAACTGAAATAAGGAAGTAGTTAAGTAGCAGAATACTTTTCTTCTCTCTCTCTATAGTTTCTCTCTCTAGAGTTTAGTGAATTCGTAAGAAATAATGAAGGAATGAGCTGCTATTTACAAAAAAAATAGAATGCATAGTAACTAATCCATGAACGGTCCAGATTGATTACTTTAATCTGACGGTCCATATTTAAAGAAAATTTTTTTAAATAAAATATAATATATTCAATTTATAGAATAACTTTAATAAAGTATTTTGTTTTATATAAAAAGATGTTTCTGTTTTATTACGTTAATAATACGAATAAAACAAAACTTTATTATCGCTAAATAATTCATATTATTAACTGACAATAATTGAATCAAACTGAGTGAATTCTCACATAAGCATTAATAATCAATACCGTGTGCTACTATGCAACCACACGTATTACTGTACTTTTACTACCGAGTAGTTCAACAGTATCAATGGTAAAACTTCCGCCGTTATTTTTAATATACTGTTTTTGTCGTTTTCTCAATCCGACAATAATTTCGTTGTGGGGTCCACCAATGATTGTGCCGCTGTACGAATATTCCCTGTTAAAATGAATATTCCCCGACCAATCGAATATTATATAACAACTTGCGTACTTTACAAAATTTATAAATATTACCCACAACTATAACATTATATCAAATTAACTCCATAATATTCAAAAATGATATTTATAGAAAATTCATCTTTATAAAAGTTGGGGTCTTACAACCTCCCCTTTTATAAAATTTCGCCCTCGAAATTAGGGTACGTACCTGGTATGTCGAAGAGGTAAGGATACCTTGACTTCATTTCATATTCTAACTCCCAAGTCATTTCCTCAACATCGTGATTTCTCCACAAAACTTTGACTTGAGGTATAACCTTGGAGCGTAGAATATGTTCCTTCTTATCTAAGATTTGAACAGGAACTTCTTCGTACGTCAAATCCTCCGCTATTTCGTCCGGTTCTAACTCAATAATGTGGTTAGGGTCTTCCACATATTTACGTAACATGGATATGTGAAAAACGTTATGAACACGAGACATACTTGTCGGTAAAGCGAGTCTATAAGCCACAGTTCCTACTCAATCGAGGATTAAAAATGGACCGATGAATCGAGGATTGAGCTTTCCTCTCTTTCCAAATCTCGTAACTCCTTTCCATGGAGAAACACGTAAGAACACATGATCTCCTATATCAAATTTCACGTCCTTTCGATGAAGATCAGCATAACTCTTTTGTCGATCTTGTGAGGTTTTTATACGTTGTCGGATCGCTTGAATCATTTCTGTAGTCATACGTACGAACTCCGGTCCCAACAACGTTGCTTCACCCACCTCATCCCAGCATACTGGAGAACGACATTTTCTTCCATACAATGCTTCGAATGGAGCCATGCCAATACTTGCTTGATAACTGTTGTTGTAGAAAAACTCCACCAATGGTAAGAACTTGTCCCAACTTCCCTTGAAGTCAAGGACACAGAGTCTTAATAAATCTTCAAGAGTTTGAATAGTCCTCTCTGATTATCCGTCCGTCTGAGGATGATATGCCGAACTAAATCGTAAATCCGTGCCCATAACTTTTTGTAAACTAACCCAAAATCTTGAAGTGAATCTTGGGTCTTGATCAGAAACAATGGATACTGGCATACCATGCAGTCTTACAATCTCGTTTATGTACATACGAGCAAGACGTTCAAGTGTATAAGTTTCTCGTATCGGTAAGAAATGAGCAGACTTGGTCAATCTATCAACAATGACCCAAATCGCATCTATACCTTGAGAAACCTTAGGAAGACCGGTAACGAAATTCATGGTAATGTGCTCCCACTTCCATTCTGGAATTTTAAGTGGTTGCAATAGAATTTTTGGTACTTGATGCTCCGCTTTGACTCGTTGACAAGTTAGACACCTTGAGATAAACAGTGCTATCTCTCGCTTCATATTGCTCCACCAAAATGTATGACGAAGATCATGATACATTTTGGTACTTCCAGGATTGATTGCAAACGGTGTGTTGTGCGCCTCCATCATGATTTCATACTTTAAATCAGGGTTGTTAGGAACACAAAGTCTGGAGTTGACTCGAAGTATTCCTTCTTCATCGATTCTTGCTTCCGGCATAGCACCTTCTTGCACTTTCTTCCTCATACGCATCAGCTCCAGGTCTGTAGCTTGAGCAGCTTTAACTTTATCGATTAAAGTCGGTTCTACTCGTATATTCGCCATCCTCACATGGGTCCCTGGAGTCTTTAACTCTATCTCCATCCTTTACAAGTCACACAAAATGGGCCTTTGTGTTGGCAATATTGCACTCGTACTTACATATGATCTTCTACTCAATGCGTCAGCTACCACGTTCGCTTTTCCAGGATGGTATTGAATGGTATGATCATAATCTTTCAACAGTTTAAGCCAACGTCGTTGTCGCATGTTGAGTTCCTTTTGAGTGAAGAAATATTTGAGGCTTTTATGATCCATAAAGATCTCCACCTTCTCCCCATACAAGTAATGCCTCCAAATTTTAAGTGCAAAGACAACAGCTGCCAACTCTAGATCATGAGTAGGATAATTCCTCTCAAATTCCTTGAGTTGTCTTGATGCATAGGCTATGACTTTTCTATGCTGCATGAGAACGCATCCCAACCCTTTGCTCGAAGCATCACTGTAGATGACAAATCCCTCCGAGCCATATGGTATTGTTAGAACAGGTGCTGAAATGAGTCTCATCTTGAGTTCTTAAAAACTCTTCTCACATTCTTCGCTCCAACCGAACTTTGTATCTTTCCGAGTCAGCTGAGTTAATGGAGTAGCGATTCGAGAAAATCCTTCCACGAATCTCCGATAATAACTAGCTAAACCAAGAAAGTTACGTACTTCGGTCACTGATTTAGGTTGCTCCCAGCTTTGAATAGCTTCAATCTTTGTCGGGTCAACAGATATTCCACGACTTGATACTACGTGCCCAAGGAATGCTACCTCCTCCAGCCAGAACTCGCATTTCTTCAACTTGGCATAAAGCTTGTATTCACGAAGCTTTGGGAGTACCAGTCTCAAGTGTTGCTCATGATCTTCACGACTTTTGGAATAAATAAGGATGTCATCAATAAAGTCGACCACAAAGTGATCCAAATATTTCTTGAATACCCGGTTCATCATATCCATAAAGGCAGCAGGAGCATTATTCAATCCAACGGACATGACTAGGAATTCATAATACTCGTACCGAGTTCTGAAAGCCGTATTTGGAATATCCTCAGTTCTAACCTTCAGCTGATGATATCCAGAACGAAGATCGATCTTTGAAAAGAATTGTGCTCCTTGTAATTGGTCAAACAGGTCATCAATACGTAGCAATGGGTACCTATTTTTGATGGTGACATAATTCAACTCCCGATAATCAATACAAAGTCGCATACTTCCATCTTTCTTCTTCACGAATAGAACAGGAGCACCCCAAGGAGAAGTACTAGGACGAATAAAGCCAATGTCTAACAATTCCTGCAGTTGGATCTTTAACTCCTGAAGTTCAATAGGAGCCATTCGATATGGGGCTTTGGAAATGGGTTTTGTACCGGGTTCAAGGTCGATACAAAATTCAATTGCACGCTCTGAGGGTAGGCCAGGAAGTTCTTCAGAGAATACGTCAGGAAATTTATTAACAATAGAAATATCATTCAAAACTGACGTATTTTTGTTTAGATCCGTGAAATGAGCTAAGAAAGCTTGACATCCGTTTTTTAATAAACGAATAGCTTTATGGTTTGAGATGACAGCGATTGATTTTAATGGTTTGGTTGCTTGAATTCGCATAATAGGTCGATTAGGAATATGAAAGCTAACAACCTTACGAAAACAATCAATTTTTGCATGATGAGTAGTTAACCAATCAATCCCTAGAATCACGTCAAATGCAAGTATTTTTAATGAAATCAGATCGACAAGTAATGCGTGGGTACCAACTTGAACCAAACAAGACTTATAAACCGTGGATGTAATGAAGGTTTCTCTCAATGGAGTTTCAACAGATAAGTCAAAGTCTAATTTCTCCGGAGTCAAATTTAATCGATGAGCGCAAGTAGGAGAAATAAAAGAATGGGTAGAACCGGTATCAAATAAAGTATAGACTTCGTTAGAGTTTATGAAAAGTTTACCCGTGATAACCTCATTCGGGTTCCTTGCTTTCTGGGAGGTCACAACAAACGCTCTCCCTTGCACTACCGGTTTTGACTTTTCTGATACGGCCTTTGGTGTCTCCATCCTAGCTGAACTTGTTTTTAGTAAACGACAAAATCGAGCTAAATGACCTTCTCTTCCACAATTATAACATGCTTTAGACGGCATCGCGCATGTAACGCCCCCAAAATAGGTCCATTCCATCCAACCTATTCTGAGTCGCCAAATACATGGTACAAATCACAACTACAACTTTATTACAACAATTGTCGTGCAAAATACAATAACACATAGCTGTGAGTTTGGATACAAATATATACCAACTGTGACTCATATCCCAACCTTGGATAGCACGTCACAATGACACCTTACATAAAGGTATAGTCAAAAACTGTTTTTGAAATTAGAATCTTTGGGAAGTGCTCAAGGAAACCCTCGTACATGGGAGGCCATGCTTCTAGGTTATGATAGATATCATATGGCCACAGAATTATCCTTGGTTGACCCAATAGACCCCAAAAAAAATGAGAAGATTACTATCATATTCTTCCCAATGGTGAGTCTTCTCTTGACATATCATTATCTCCACTGTCTCTAACTGAGAATTATACTTCAAACAAACACCAACATTATATAGGTAGTGCTCGTAGATATACTCGACAAGTGGATGTGCACAACCATGTCTTATGATGACACGAGGTTGTGTGTCGTTAGACATCTTGTATGATAGTGGCAAAACACCCTTTCAACGTTGGGTTCGCTTCACCCTAGATGATTCACCAAATATAACTACTAAATGATGACCACCGTTCTATTCCCCTGTTACCCCCGCTTGACCCAGCTACACTCTTATTACCTGAAAGGAATTGTGAAACAGAAGGGTGAGCACAACTAGCTCAGTAAAGAATATCATGACTAAAGATAAATAAGTTATCAATTGCCTTCAACAGAATTAAATCAGAGATTTAGAACATTTGGTAGATGATAAAAATTTTCAACCATAGTTGCAGCGGAACGAGCAATCCATTAGAAGAGTCAAATAGACTACAAAGTCTATTATCTTCTCCATGTTAAAAATCCACCAACAATGTTTTATCCCTGTAACATCAATCAACAATTCTGGTCCATAATCATATGAATAACTCATAATCATAATTATAGTTCTAAATTCCTCTTCTCATCCAGGACAAAGATAATTTTCATTACTTGTCTTTACCTGAAACATCAAAGATCATGGTTATACCAAATCACAGTTCCTGTTCATAATCATACTAATAATTTCATCTTTGCACTATGGGCCAAAGATATTCATCAAGAACTCATCTTTGCACTACAGGCCAAAGATATTCCTCAACAGTTCATATTTGCACTACAGGCCAACTATATTATTATCTCAAAGAAATATATAATCATTTCAGAATTTATATAACCAATAATTATAACCATGTTGATCATTTCACCTTTGCACTTAAGCTAAAGATATTCAATTATAAATTCAGTGGTCATGATCATACCAGTCAACAATTCAACTTTGCACTACTGGCCAAAGAGAACCTATAGTCATGATCATACCAATAATCTACCCATCTTTACACTCCAGTGAAAGAGAATTTTAACATCAGGGTTATAAAAATGTTATATATGATAATAAAATCAATATAATCAATACATAGTTTTAATCTCCAGAGTAATATTCATAAATCAACTATAATTTGGTTAGAAAAAGAAACTAATTTTGTAGTGAATAGTATCCATGAATAGTAACTCGTGAATAGTAACTCGTGAATAGTAACTCGTGAATAGTAACCCGTCGTGAATAGTAACTCATGTATAGTAACTCGTAAATAGTAACTCATGAATAGTAACTCGTGAATAGTAACTCGTGAATAGTAACTCATGAATAGTAACTCGTGAATAGTAACTCATGAATAGTAATTCCGACATGAAAAGTTTTAAATTTGATAAAAATTTCTAACCAATATTTCGGCATAATGATATTGAAGAAATAATATCATTTTCGAATAAAATAACATCCCTTACTATCCCTTACCTCAAAAGAGCAGTACTTCTGACTGGAATAACGCTGAACGAACTTGCACCGTATAGCAATACTCAAGATATCAAAATACTCACAAGAATACACTCGATAATATAGAGAGAGAAATAGAGAGAAAACTTCAGTTTCTGGTGTGATTTTCAATTCTAACCTAAGCACCCTATTTATAGGAAATTGCTTATGTGAGACCCCAGATTTTATGAATAAATATTTAATTTTTCTCGAAATAATTTTTTTTTTTATATATTATGGTGTGGATTTGATATAATAGTTATGGGTAGTATTTATAAATTTTGCAAAGTATGCAAGTTGTCATATTATATTCGATTGGTCGGGGAATATTCTTTTTATCGGGGAATATCCGTACAACGGTACAATCATTGGTGGACCCACAACGGAATTATTGTCGGATTGAGAAAACGACAAAAATACTTTATGAAAATAACGGCGGAAGTTTTACCGTTGATACTGTTGAACTACTCGGTAGTAAAAGTACAGTAATACGTGTGGTTGCATAGTAGCACACGGTATTGATTATTAATGCTTATGTGAGAAGTCACTCAGTTTGATTCAATTATTGTCAGTTAATAATATGAATTATTTAGCGATAATGACGTTTTGTTTTATTCGTATTATTAACATAATAAAACAGAAACATCTTTTTATATAAAACAGAATACTTTATTAAAGTTATTCTATAAATAGAATATATTATATTTTATTTAAAAGATTTTTCTTTAAATATGGACCGTCAGATTAAAGTAATCAATCTGGACCGTTCATGGATTAGTTACTTTGCATTCTATTTTCTTATAAATAGAAGCTCATTCCTTCATTATTTTCTTACGAATTCACTGAACTCTAGAGAGAGAAACTATAGAGAGAGACTATATAGAGATAGAAGAAAAGTTTTCTGCTACTTCACTACTCTTATATCCAGTTCTTTTACGGTAAGGGGTGTTATTCTTTCTTATTCATGAAGAGAACTGTTGTTATTCCATTTCTTATTATTCTGTTGGAATAACCTGTATACGCGGTCTACCCTATACTTGGTGATATTCTTCTATTATTCTGTTGGAACTTCCTGTCTGTGTGTTTTACACCGGACCTGGTTCCGTTGTTATTATTATTCTGTTGGAACTTCCTGTCTGTGTGTTTTACACCGGACCTGGTTCCGTTGTTATTATTATTCTGTTGGAACATCCTGTCTGTGTGTTTTACACCGGACCTGGTTCCGTCTTTATTATTCCTTCTTTATTATTCTGTTGGAATATCCTGTCTGTGTGTTTTACACCAGACCTGGTTCCGTCTTCATTATTCTGTATTTATTATTCTGTCGGAACATCCTCTCGGTGTGATTTTCACCTGACCTGGTTCCATTCTCTATTATTCTATTGGAATAACCTGCTGTGCGGTCTATCGCATGCATGGTGATTTCTTCTGTTATTCCATTCTCTATTGTACTAAGTTGGTTAAAACTTTGACTTCTATACCCCATGAAATTAGTGGAATATCCTTGATATTTGTGCTTCATCTAGTATCTTTTCATGGAAATATTCTTCTGATCATTCTTGAATTTTACTCCACAATGCAGTATCATGTTGACAATTTGGACGTTGTTAATTCTTGGATAAATTAATTCTTGAACTTGTTTTATTGAATTCTTATATCATTGTCATCATCCTCATGTTTATAAAATGTTAAAAGTCATATGTGGCCTGTAGTGCATAGATGGACTTGGTATGATTATGACCAGGGATTATTCGGTATAATCATGACCGTAATGTTACAAATGATGTGGTAAAAGTCTTCATTGGCCCGTAGTGCATTGATGGACAGTTGTTGGCGTGATCATGACCATTAATGAATACACGAATATCCTTGGCCGTAGTGCAGGGGTGATTCGATGATGTGGATTATTTTATTAAGCTGAGTCACAGCGATCACAGTGTTGAAAAACCTTTTAAATCATAAAAGATAGTAGAGTTTATTTTCTACTCGACTCTTTTAATGGATTGCTTGTTCCACTGCAGTTAAACTTGATGTCTATTATATTTTATCAGTTTAACATTGTTGAAGGCTAATGATAATTTATTCTGCATTATCTTAGTCATAATATTTCTTACTGGGCTAGTTGAGCTCACCCTTTCTTTCACTGTTCTCTTCAGGAAATGAGAACGTAGCTGGGACAAGTCGGGGTACGGAGTGATGGTCCGAATGATAGTATTAGTTAGTAGTCCTCACTATTCTATGTAATGGTGTGTTAATAAATGTAATGAGGACTCCTTTTGAGTATGAATACTCTCTAGAAGATAATATTTGTATTCAAACTCACAGTTTATGTTTTGTCGTATTGTACACGACAGTTGTATTAGTAAGTTGTATTTGTATTCTGTACTATGTATCTGACGACCCAAGATGGGTGATGTATACCTATTTTTGGGGGCGTCACAGTTGGTATCAGAGCTTAGGGATATGATCCCTGGCTAGGATGTGAGAATAGAACTAGGAGGGGAGAGACGGGAAATTCCTTCGCTAGTATGACCTACCTAAGTTTATTTGGTATTTAATTGGTCGGTCAAAGTATATGGATAATATGTTATATGTTAATTAACCCTTATTTTGTTACAGTATTTGCAAATGGCATCTGAAAATGTTGAGATAAACAATGAAGCACATGAGACCATTGAATCACCAACGATCAATGCTCAGGGTAATGTGCAACTAGAGGACAATAAGCCTCATGAAAATAATAACACCGATGAAATGGTGAATGATGGGATGGTCAGAGACTTTGTGCAATTCATGCAACAACAAAATAACTCTCGGACGGTCACTGCTAAGCAGTTCAAGGAGCAATTCATGCAACAACGGGCGAGAGCGGCTCCTATCCAAAATGAAGGAGGAAACAATGACAACTCACAGTTGGTCACCGCTAAGCAATTCAAGGAGCTAGGACCACCGGAGTTTTTGGAAAAGCCAGAACCACTTAAGGCGGAGACGTGGTTAAAGCAGATCACCAAGATATTTGATGTCTTGGGATGCTCCGAGGAGCAAAAGGTTCCCTTTGCCACCTTTATGTTGCGTGAAGAGGCAGATTACTGGTGAGAATCTGTAAAACGTACCCAGCCTGACGCACTCAAGATGTCTTGGAAGAAGTTCCAAGAACTGTTCAATGACAAGTACTTTCCCGAAAGTATTCGTCACATGAAGGAGGTGGAATTTATCAAGTTGGAGCAAAACAACATGACCGTGTCGCAGTACGAAGCCAAGTTTGCCGAGTTGTCCCGATTTGCGTCCCACTTGGTGGATAATGAAGAGAGAATGACGTGGATGTTTTTAAGAGGTTTGAAACCGGAGATACGTCAATATCTTATTTCTCATAAACTGTGTTTGTATTCAGATGTTGTAAATAGGGCTCAATTAGTAGAACGCGATAACGAGTCAACGCAACCAAAAGAGAGCAGCCGGAAAAATGATAATACTGGTGATAACAGTCATCAAAGCGGTGACAATAAGCATGGAGGGAATCAACATGCGAGAAATGGTAACCACTTCAATGGTAATCATGGTCAAAACAATAAGAATGGACATTTCAAGAAGAGGAAATTCAACAATGATGAAAAGACATCAGCACCATCACCCGTTGTTAAGGAAGGAGAACGACCACCTATCATATGCTTCAAATGCGGAGGGGAGGGACACGTCAGTCCAAACTACGCGATACCATCCAAAGCCTGCTATAATTGTGGAAGAGAAGGTCATTTAGCCCGATTTTGTCGTTCACCGAAGACAAGTTCAGATAGGATGGAGGCACCAAAGACCGTCCCAGAAAAGCCAAAGCCAGTAGTTTAAGAGAGAGCGCTTTTTTCGTGACGAGGAACCTGAATAAAATTATCATGGGTATGTTAGTCATAAACTCTTGTGAAGTCTATACCGTGTTAGATACCGGTTCTACTCACTCTTTTATTTCACCTAGTTGTGTTCAATGTTTGAACTTAACTCCGGAGAAGTTAGACTTTGATTTATCTGTTGAAATTCCGTTGGGAGAAACCTTTGTTACCTCCACTATTTATAAATCTTGTTCAAATCAACACTTTCACGTTACCTGTTGATCTTATCTCTTTGAAAATACTTACATTGATGTGATTTTTAGAAACGATTGGTTAACTGCTCATCATGCTTTTCGTAAGGTTGTTAGCTTTCATATTCCTAACCAACCTATTATGCGAATTCAAGTAACCAAATCACTAAAGTCAATCATTGTCATATCAAGCCATAAGTAAAAATCCCCGTTCCTTTCGTTGTTGACTTCCTGGTGTGGAATGCACCGAAGCTAGACTTTCCGTAGGAGACGTTGTAAATGACGATGGCAAGTTGATAGGTATCAATGTGACGTGTAATTACTGTAACCAGTAATTACTGTAACCATTATTGAGTAGTGCCTTCTTACGTAAGAATCAATAATTTGTGCAATACAGTGTGCTACTGTGCAACAACACGTATTACTGTGTTTTAACCACCGGGTATTCCAACAGTGCTAATGGTAACAACTACGCCGTTATTTATAAACAACTTACTCTTGTCGTTTTCTTCATCCAATCGCTTTCCGTTATGGGGCCCACAAAAGGTTGTGCCGTCGTATGAATATTCCCCGACAATAAGAATATTCCACGACCAAACGAATATTCCCCGACAACAATGAATATTTTATAACCACTTGTGTATTTCGAAAAAAAATTTCATATATCACCCTTAACTTTAACATTTATCAATTTAACCATTTACTAAATAGTAATTATAAGAAAAATTGAATACTTTTATTTCATAAAATTCGGGATCTTACAGCGCAGTTTGTACTGATGTGCCCCTCCCCTCCACATTTGAAACATATGATAGGTGGTCGTTCTCCATCCTTAACAACGGGTGCTGGTGCTGACGTCTTTCCATCATTGTTGAATCTCCTCTTCTTGAAATGACCATTCTTATTGTTTTGGCTCTGATTACCACCGAAGTGGTTACCATTTCTGGCATGTTGATTCCCTCCACGCTTATTGTCACCGCTTCGATGACTTCTCTCACTGGTATTATTATTTTGCCGACTGCTCTCTTTTGGTTACGTTGACTCATTATCGCGCTCCACTAACTGAGTCCTATTCACAACATCTGAATACAAACACAGTTTATGAGAAATAAGATTTTGACGTATCTCAAGTTTCAAACCTCGCAAAAACATTCGCGTCATTCGCTCTTCATTATCCACCAAGTGGGACGTAAACCAGGACAACTCAGCAAATTTAGCCTCATACTGCGACACGGTCATATTATTCTGCTTTAATTTGATGAACTCCACCTCCTTCATGCGACGAACACTTTCGGAAAAGTATTTGTCATTGAACAGTTCTTGAAACTTCTCCCAAGACATCTTCAGTGCGGCAGGTTGAGTACGCTTAATCGATTCCCACCAGTAATCTGCCTCTCCTCGCAATATAAAGGCGGCAAAGGGAACCTTTTGCTCCTCATAGCATCCCAAGACATCAAATATCTTGGTGATCTGCTTTATCCATATTTCTACTATAAGTGGTTTTGGCTCTCCCTTAAACTCCGGTGGTCCCAGCTCCTTGAACTGTTTAGCGGTGACCGTCCGAGAGTTTTCAGTGTTTCTACCTATATTTTGAACAGGAGCCGCTCTCGCCTACTGTTGCATGAACTACATAAAGCTTCTGAACATTCCATCATTCATCATTTGGTCAGTATTGTTGTTTGCATGAGGATTGTCGCCTTCCTGATGCACATTATCCCGATTATTGATATGTGGTGAATCAACAGTCGCCTGTGCTCCATTGCTATTCTCAACATTCTCGGATGCCATTTTCAGATACCGCCACAAAATAAAAGTTAATTGATATGTCATATATTATCCTTATATTCTGACCGACCAATTAAATACCATGCAAATAAACTTAGGTAGGTCATACTAGTGAAAGAATTCCCCGTCTCTCCCCTCCTACTTCTATTCTCACATCTTAGCCAGGGATCATATCCCTAAGCTCTGATACCAACTGTGACGCCCCCAAAATAAGGTATACATCACCCATCTTGGATCGTCAGATATATGGTACAGAATACAAATACAACTTACTAATACAACTGTCGTGTACAATACGACAAAACATAACTGTGAGTTTGAATACAATTATTGTCTACTAGAGACTATACAAACTCAAAAGGAGTCCTCATTACAATTATTGTCACACTATTTAACAGAATAGTGAGGACTACTAATACTATCATCTGGTCCATCACTCCGTTTCCCGACTCGTCCCAGCTATATTCTCATTTCCTGAAGAGAACAGTGAAAGAAAGGGTGAGCTCAACTAGCCCAGTAAGAAATATTATGACTAAGATAATGCAGAATAAATTATCATTAGCCTTCAACAGTGTTAAACTGATAAAATATAACGAACATCAAGTTTAACTGCAGCGGAATAAGCAATCCATTAAAAGAGTCAAGTAGAGAATAAAATCTACTATCTTCTATGATTTAAAAGGTTTTTCAACACTGTTATCGCTGGGACTCAGCTTAACAAAATAATCCACATCATCGAATCACCCCTGCACTACGGCCAAAGGATATTCTTTAGTATCACGACCACAATTATCCATGCACTACGGGCTAAGAATATTTATGTATTCATTAATGGTCATGATCATACCAACAACTGTCCATCAATGCACTACGGGCCAATGAGGACTTTTACCACATCATTTGTGACATTACGGTCATGATTATACCGAATAATCCATGGTCATAATCATACCAAGTCCATCTATGCACTACAGGCCACAGATGACTTTCAACATTTTATAAACATGAGGATGATGACAATGATATAAGAATTCAATAAAACAAGTTCAAGAATTAATTTATCCAAGAATTAACAACGTCCAAATTGTCAACATGATATTGCTTTGTGGAGTAAAATTCAAGAATGCTTAGAATAATATTTTCATGAAAAGATACTGGATGAAACGCAATTATCAAGGATATTTCACTAATTTCATGGAGTATAGAAGTTAAAACTTAACCAACTGAGTATAATAAAGAATGGAATAACAAAAGAAATCACCCGGCATGCGATAGACCGCACAGACAGGTTATTCTAACAGAATAATAAATAATGGAACCAGGTCCGGCGTAAACGCACAGACAGGATATTCCGACAGAATAATAAATAATGGAACCAGGTCCGGTGTAAAACACACAGACAGGATGTTCCAACAGAATAATAACAAGACGGAACCAGGTCCGGTGTAAAACACACAGACAGGATGTTCCAACAGAATAATAGAAGAATGTCACCAAGTATAGGGTAGACCGCGTATACAGGTTATTCCAACAGAATAATAAGAAATGGAATAACAAAAGTTCTCTTCATGAATAAGAAAGCATAACACCCCTTACCGTTTTAAAGAAGAACTGAAATATGGAAGTAGTTAAGTAGCAGAATACTTTTCTTTTCTCTCTCTATAGTTTCTCTCTCTAGAGTTCAGTGAATTCGTAAGAAATAATGAAGGAATGAGCTGTTATTTATAGAAAAATAGAATGCATAGTAACTAATCCATGAACGGTCCAGATTGATTACTTTAATCTGACGGTCCATATTTAAAGAAAATTTTTTTAAATAAAATATAATATATTCAATTTATAGAATAACTTTAATAAAGTATTCTGTTTTATATAAAAAGATGTTTCTGTTTTATTATGTTAATAATATGAATAAAACAAAACTTCATTATCGCTAAATAATTCATATTATTAATTGACAATAATTGAATCAAACTGAGTGACTTCTCACATAAGCATTAATAATTAATACCGGGTGCTACTATGCAACCACACGTATTACTGTACTTTTACTACCGAGTAGTTCAACAGTATCAATGGTAAAACTTCCGCCGTTATTTTTAATAAAATATTTTTGTCGTTTTCTCAATCCGACAATAATTTCGTTGTGGGGTGCACCAATGATTGTGTCGCTGTACGAATATTTCCTGTTAAAACGAATATTCTCCGACCAATCGAATATTATATAACAACTTGCGTACTTTGCAAAATTTATAAATATTACCAACAACTATAACATTATATCAAATTAACTCCATAATATTCAAAAATGATATTTATAGAAAATTCATCTTTATAAAAGTTGGGGTCTTACATTAGTTATGAATTTTAATACTAAATTAATATTCTAACTAAATTAAATTTATTAAAACTTAAAATTTTATAATATCACATGATTAATTGTATTATTATATGTGTGAAATTAAATAAAATTAGTTGAAAAATTATAGTAAATTCATTATTAACTAATTGTCATAACTAAATTAAAATTTATTAAAACTTAAGTTTCATAACTCTATTCGTATTATAATTTCAAGTAAATTTTGTCAATTTAGACACTAATATCGAATTTATTACAAATTTATGTAAAATTAAATAATTATTTTCTTATAATAATCATAACTAAATAAATCTACATATATTCAACTGTTTACCTTAAAAATTGATTGAAAAAACCTATAATATATAATTTAATAATTTATTGTTTAAATAAATATTTAATAACTACAATTATCTTCTATTCTATTCATGTTGCCCTTACTTGGCTAAGCATCTAACTAAGATATACCAAGTTAGGGGCAAAAAGACATTTTTGTTCTCAATTTAATTCTTGTATAATTTTTATTGAATAATTATTTGTGTACAATTTTGTAAGTAATCAATTTAATCCTTTGTGTGCGCGAGAGGTCAGGTGACGACGTGATTTTTTTTTTTAAAACAAAATAAAAATCATATGGCCAGCCACTCCACATCTACGTGGATAATGAAGGGTAAAAGGGACATTGAACATTTTCCTTCTTATTTCCTTTACCTTTTTATCCTCTTTTCACGTCGATTTGGGGATAAGGATTTGGGCAAAACAAACATCCTCTCTTATCACATATTCATCGATAATGTAATACAAAATGCGTATTAATACTTTGGACTTTTAATATTTTTTAATTTTGGAAATTTTTTTCTCAATTTTTTTAATTAGGAGATTAAAATTTTAATTTTTTTTCACTTTAAGAATTGTTTTCTCAATTCTTTTAATTAGGGATTTTGTTTTCACTTTGGGGATTGTCTTCTCAATTTTTTTTATTAGAGGATTAAACTTTTAAATTTTTTTTATTAAGTCTAAATTGATATCACATTAGAAAATTAATGACATGACAGTGACACGTGACTAAAAAATACTTATGTGCAATATTGGTCACATTTTAACATTTATTCAACAAAGTTTTTTGTACCAAAAAACGATAAATATAAAACCATTATTACTTTTACTTTAAAAAATTGTCATTAAATTTATTTTAAAAAATTAAATTTACGAAAAAAATTAATAATTTACCAAAAGGATAAATTATCATTAAATTTACTTTAAAATTTTAATAATGCTTTTATATTAAAATTGTAATAATAATATTTTTCTTTAAAATTAATAATGGTCTTATATTTACCATTTTTGGTATAAAAAATTAATTGAATAAATGTTAAAATGAGATTCAATATTACACATAAGTATTTTTTTAGTCACCTGTCGTTGTTATATCATCAATTTTATGATGTGACACTATCTCCAAAGTGGAATAAAATGAAAAGTTCAAGGTATTAATCCGTATTTAAGCCTAATACAAAATAAATGGATATAAATGTGTGTAAGACGCCAAATTATTAATAAATGAAATTTAAATTCCCTCTATTTATTATTTTGAAATAGTAAGGGTTAAATTGATTACTGAGGTTAGTTATGGGTAAAATGCGCAAATATTTCAAATAAGCAGGTGGTTATAAAATATTCATTGTTGTCGGAGAATATTCATTTGGTCGTGGAATATTCTTCCTGTCGGGGAATATTCGTACGACGGCGCAGTCTTTTGTGGGCCCCATAACGGAAAGCGATTGGATGAAGAAAACGACAAGTATAAGTTGTTTATAAATAACGGCGTAGTTGTTACCGTTAATACTGTTGGAATACCCGGTGGTTAAAACACAGTAATACGCGTTGTTGCACAGTAGCACACTGTATTGCACCAATTATTGATTCTTACGTAAGAAGGCACTACTCAATAATGGTTACAGTAATTACTGTTCAATATTTTATTTTATTGATTCAATAATTGTTGTGTTGATATTTTATATTACTGTTGTTTCAATAATTGTCACTACACAGTATTTTCTATTATCAGATCAATAATTCATATTATTTGAATAATATTATTAGATAACATTATTGGCAATGTCTATAAAATTCTGTCTAAGGAGAGGTTTGGTCATCTAATTGCACGCCAGTAAGGAGAAATCCTTATTGGAAAGCCCCCTCTTTCCTGGGAACGGCCTGGTTGTCATAAATGTAATTCTGTAATATTATTTGTGAATAATTAATTATTAATTCATATGATAAGAAAATATTTATTTTATGTGGATATAAATGAGGGATATATTTTTGTGGTTAAAAATGAAGGAGTTAATGTTGAGAATTTTATCAGTATTTTTATCGGAATGGAAGTATTAAAAATCAGGGTTTTTGAGATATTTTGCGGGGTTATAAGTTTTAATCTGATTGTTGGATCGTGATAATTTTTGGATATGTTATACATATATAAGTTGAGTATATGTCCACAAATTTTGAACCGTTAAAAATGAACGTATGATTTATTATGAATTTTACGAAATGACTAGTTCAGGAATTGTTGAATTTTCGGAGTTTATCATTTTGGTAGAAAATTTTAGAATTGGTGGGCCCCACTCTTGGTTGGTGAAGAAATATGCTGAGATTTTTATTCAAATGTGGTAGGCTTGAATAGTAGCAGGTAAAGTCATCAGGTTGCAGGTTAAGTCTGTTTCGGCGTGCTAACATTTTCCTATAAATAGAGGGCTAAGTTAGAATTAAAAATCAAACCAGAAACAAGTTTTCTCTCTTTCTCTCTCTAGATTATTGAGTGTATTTTGTGAGTATTTAGATACTTTGAGAGTTTCTATTCATCAGAGCAAATTTCTTTCAGCCTTATACCGGTATTCCGACCAGAAGTACTATCTTACGAGGTAAGGGATGTTATTTTATTCGAAAATGATATTATTTCTTCAATATCATTATGCCGAAATATTGGTTGAAAATTTTTATCAAATTTAGAACTTTTCACGTCGGGGTTACTATTCATGAGTTACTATTCACTAGTTACTATTCACCGAAAAATGAAATTTTCTTCTTTTCGTCCAAAATATCTATTCTGGGTACTAGCTTTGATTGTATCCATGTTTTGATCATTCTTGAATTGTACTTCACTATGAATAATTATAAGGTATTTTTGGACATGGATAAATCGAAGTACGAATCATTAATATTTGTTATTTTGTTTCAATAGATTCGTTTTTTTTAAGATATTTTTCATCATCCTCAGTCCTAAATGATGATAATACTGGATATCTTTGACCTGTAGTGCAAAGATGAATGATTAACTGATGAATATTTTTGGCCCGTAGTGCAAAGATGAACAGGAGTTGAGATGAACATGACCGACTGGTGATACAAATGAATATCTTTGGCCTGTAGTGTAAAGATGAATATTTGATTAAAGATGGTTATTGATTGTTGTTACAGAGATAAAATATTGATGATGGACTTTTAAATCTTAGAAGATAGTAGAACTCATTCTCTACTTGACTCTTCTAATGGTTTGTTGTTTCCGCTGCAGTTATTGATTTAAAACTTGTTGTCTATTGTATTCTATTAGATTTTTTCCTGTTGAAGACTACCGATAATTTGTTCTGTATTATCTTAGTCATAATGTTCTTTACTGGGCTAGTTGAGCTCACCCTTTTCCTTTTTGTTCCATTTTTCTCAGGAGGCGAGAATGTAGCGAGTACTAGTCAGGGTATGGAATGATGGTTCTAGAAGTTATTTTAGTAGTCCTCACTATTTTTATGAAATAATATATCAATAATTGTAATGAGAACTTTTTTGAGTGTAGATATTGTCTAGATGACAATATTTGTATTTAAACTCACAGTTCTTATGTTGTAACAGTAAAGATGTAGTTATTTCTGTACCATGTATTTTGACGACTCAAAATGAGTGTTGTATACTTATTTTGGGGGCGTCACAATGTGTGTGTATATACTCAAATAAAATTTATCCAAGAAATTTAGGCAATCAAAATATTTTTGGGGGAAGACTATTTCTATGAATTTTTAATATTTTTATATGGTCATATGAAAGTGAGATCTACTGTATGCTCATGTGAGAGAAAATCATGTAAAAATATCAAAAATACATATAAAAAATATAAATTCGTTATTTATGTGAAGGAAGAAGCAAGGAAATTATTTTAGTGAGGGATGGACCTAACACTTTTTTCAAGCAAGGGTCATACATACAAAAGCCACACGAAAGGCTATATTTTATAAAAATTTTAATTAAAATAAATATTATATATTTTTTAAGAGTCACACGAAAAATAAAAAAAAAACCTGAAAATATCCAATAACTTAAGGTCCGCCAAGACTTGTTGATTGCAAAAAACACAAAATTTGAAGAATCTTGTGGGGATAATAGATGGGACCCATAAATCACTCATATTGCATGTGTATTAAAAACCCATATCAGCAATACCCATGCCTTTTTGGATATATGTATGTACACATTAAAATAGTATATAAAATAATAATAAATGAGGAGAAATAAAGTATTGTAGAGGCCTCGAGGGAGAAAAGAAATATCTTATTATTATTTTATATTTGAATGTGTCTTTAAGATATACAATTTAGATATGTACATAATAAATATAGAGAATGAATATTTTTACAAGTAAATTTGATAGTTTCATAAATTTTTTTTCACATGAATAATAAGTGTAGTCTACCTTCATATGAGAGGGTACCTTGCGGAACTAATAATTTTATTTGTGAAAATATCAATTATCTAAATATATCATATTTTTAATATTTTAGAAGTCTTATTTTGTAGAGTATAATATATATATATAAAGAGAGAGACTATATCATCGAGCTAAATTTTTTTTAAAAAAAAGTTGGGGTTCACTGCCCGCCCCAACCTGCTCTTTTGTTTCCTGATCTAATTGTTGCGCTGAAAGGTCAAGACTCAAGAGTCGATGGTGTTTAATTGTATCTTAATAAATATTAATAATTCATTTTTTAATGTATATTAACATAACATATGTGACGCCCCCAAAATTAGGTATACATCACCCATCTTGGGTCGTCAGATACATAGTACAGAATACAAATACAACTGATTAATACATCTGTCGTGTACAATACGACAAAACATAAACTGTGAGTTTGAATACAAATATTATCTTCTAGAGAGTATTCATACTCAAAAGGAGTCCTCATTACATTTATTAACACACCATTACATAGAATAGTGAGGACTACTAACTAATACTATCATTCGGACCATCACTCCGTACCCCGACTTGTCCCAGCTACATTCTCATTTCCTGAAGAGAACAGTGAAAGAAAGGGTGAGCTCAACTGGCCCAGTAAGAAATATTATGACTAAGATAATGCAGAATAAATTATCATTAGCCTTCAACAATGTTAAACTGATAAAATATAATAGACATCAAGTTTAACTGTAGCGGAACAAGCAATCCATTAAAAGAGTCAAGTAGAAAATAAACTCTACTATCTTTTATGATTTAAAAAGTTTTTCAACACTGTGATCGCTGAGACTCAGCTTAATAAAATAATCCACATCATCGAATCACCCCTGCACTACGGCCAAGGATATTCGTATATTCATTAATGGTCATGATCATGCCAACAACTGTCCATCAATGCACTACGGGCCAATGAGGACTTTTACCACATCATTTGTAACATTACGGTCATGATTATACCGAATAATCCCTGGTCATAATCATACCAAGTCCATCTATGCAATACAGGCCACAGATGACTTTCAACATTTTATAAACATGAGGATGATGACAATGATATAAGAATTCAATAAAACAAGTTCAAGAATTAATTTATCCAGGAATTAACAACGTCCAAATTGTCAACATGATACTGCATTGTGGAGTAAAATTCAAGAATGCTTAGAAGAATATTTTCTTGAAAAGATACTGGATGAAACGCAACTATCAAGGATATTCCACAAATTTCATGGAGTATAGAAGTCAAAACTTAACCAACTGAGTACAATAAAGAATGGAATAACAAAAGAAATCACCATGCATGCGATAGACCGCACAGACAGGTTATTCCAATAGAATAATAAATAATGGAACCAGGTCCGGCGTAAACGCACAGACAGGATATTCCGACAGAATAATAAATAATGGAACCAGGTCCGGTGTAAAACACACAGACAGGATATTCCAACAGAATAATAATAAAACGGAACCAGGTCCGGTGTAAAACACACAGACAGGATGTTCCAACAGAATAATAAACGGAACCAGGTCCGGTGTAAAACACACAGACAGGATGTTCCAACAGAATAATAGAAGAATGTCACCAAGTATAGGGTAGACCGCGTATACTGGTTATTCCAACAGAATAATAACGAATGGAATAACAGAAGTTCTCTTCATGAATATAAAAGAAATAATATTCCCTACCTTAAAAGAACTGGATATTGGAAAAGTGATGTAGCAGAATACTTTTATTCTCTCTCTCTTATTCTCTCTATACTTTCTCTCTCTATAGCTTGAATGAATTCGTGAAAAATAATGAAGCCCTAGGCCTCTATTTATAGAAAAACTGAGGGTGGCTCTTGGTCTTAACGAAGGGTCAAATGACTCTTGGTCTTAACGAAGGGTCAAATGACTCTTGGTAATATTGAAGGGACAACTACTATTGACGAAAGTAATTACTATTGACCAAGGTAAATACTATTGACGAAGGTAATTACTATTGACCAAGGTAAATACTATTGACGAAGGTAATTACTATTGACCAAGGTAAATACTATTGACGAAGGTAATTACTATTGACCAAGGTAAATACTATTGACGAAGGTAATTACTATTGACGACGGTAATTACTATTGACCAAGGTAAATACTATTGACGACGGTAATTACTATTGACGAAGAGACTCTTAGATGATGACATATGGCCCCCCATAAAATAACCAAACTTACCACAACGTCTCAATTATTGATTTAATAATATAACATATTATACAGATGATACTATGACAATAATTTAAGAGATATGCTGCAGCAATTACTGTAGCAATAATTGAGTATAGCTGAGTGACTTCTCACGTAAGCATCAATAATCAATACCGTGTGCTACTATGCAACCACGCGTATTACTGTACTTTTACTACCAAGTAGTTCAACAGTTTTAACGATTTTAACGTAATACCTCAGCTGTTATTTTTATAGAAAGATAATTTTGTCGTTTTCTCAATCCGACAATAATTCCATTGTGGGGTCCACCAATGATTGTGCCGTCGTACGAATATTCCCCGACAAAAAGAATATTCCCCGACCAAACGAATATTTTATAACAACTTGCTTACTTTGCAAAATTTATAAATATTACCCACAACTATAACATTATATCAAATTAACTCCATAATATTCAAAAATGATATTTATAGAAAATTCATCTTTATTTATAAAAATTGGGGTCTTACAACCTCCCCTTTTTATGAAATTTCGCCCTCGAAATTAGGGTACGTACCTGGTATGTCGAAGAGGTAAGGATACCTTGATTTCATTTCTGATTCTAACTCCCAAGTCATTTCCTCAACATCGTGGTTTCTCCACAAAACTTTGACTTGAGGTATAACCTTGGAGCGTAGAATATGTTCCTTCTTATCCAAGATTTGAACAGGAACTTCTTCATACGTCAAATCCTCCGCTATTTCGTCCGGTTCTAACTCAATAATGTGGTTCGGGTCTTCCACATATTTGCGTAACATGGATATGTGGAAAACGTTATGAACACGAGACATACTTGGCGGTAAAGCGAGTCTATAAGCCACAGTTCCTACTCGATCGAGGATTAAAAATGGACCGATGAATCGAGGATTTAGCTTTCCTCTCTTTCCAAATCTCGTAACTCCTTTCCATGGAGCAACACGTAAGAACACATGATCTCCTACATCAAATTCCACGTCCTTTCGATGAAGATCAGCATAACTCTTTTGTCGATCTTGTGAGGTTTTTATACGTTGTCGGATCGTTTGAATCTTTTCTGTAGTCATACGTACCAACTCCGGTCCCAACAACGTTGCTTCGCCCACCTCATCCCAGCATACTGGAGAACGACATTTTCTTCCATACAATGCTTCGAATGGAGCCATGCCAATACTTGCTTGATAACTGTTGTTGTAGGAAAACTCCACCAATGGTAAGAACTTGTCCCAACTTCCCTTGAAGTCAAAGACACAGAGTCTTAATAGATCTTCAAGAGTTTGAATAGTCCTCTCTGATTGTCCATCCGTCTGAGGATGATATGCTGAACTAAATCGTAACTCCGTGCCCATAGCTTTTTGTAAACTAACCCAAAATCGTGAAGTGAATCTTGGGTCTCGATCAGAAATTATGGATACTGGCATACCATGCAGTCTTACAATCTCGTTTATGTACATACGAGCAAGACGTTCAAGTGTATAAGTTTCTCGTATCGGTAAGAAATGAGCAGACTTGGTCAATCTATCAACAATGACCCAAATCGCATCAATACCTTGAGAAACCCTGGGAAGACCGGTAACGAAATCCATGGTAATGTGCTCCCACTTCCATTCTGGAATTTCAAGTGGTTGCAATGGACCTTTTGGTACTTGATGCTCCGCTTTGACTCGTTGACAAGTTAGACACCTTGAGATAAACAACGCTATCTCTCTCTTCATATTGCTCCACCAAAATGTATGACGAAGATCATGATACATTTTGGTACTTCCAGGATGGATTGCAAACGGTGTGTTGTGCGCCTCCATCATGATTTCATACTTTAAATCAGGGTTGTTAGGAACACAAAGTCTGGAGTTGACTCGAAGTATTCCTTCCTCATCGATTCTTGCTTCCGACATAACACCTTCTTGCACTTTCTTCCTCATACGCATCAGCTCCAGGTCTGTAGCTTGAGCAGCTTTAACTTTATCGATTAAAGTCGGTTCTACTCGTATATTCGCCATCATCACATGGGTCCCTGGAGTCTTCAACTCTATCTCCATCCTTTGCAAGTCACACAAAATGGGCCTTTGCGTTGTTAATATTGCACTTGTACCCGCATATGATCTTCTACTCAATGCGTCAGCTACCACGTTCGCTTTTCCAGGATGGTATTGAATGGTATGATCATAATCTTTCAACAGTTCAAGCCAACGTCGTTGTCGCATGTTGAGTTCCTTTTGAGTGAAGAAATATTTGAGGCTTTTATGATCCGTAAAGATCTCCACTTTCTCCCCATACAAGTAATGCCTCCAAATTTTAAGTGCAAAGACAACAGCTGCCAACTCTAGATCATGAGTAGGATAATTCCTCTCATATTCCTTGAGTTGTCTTGATGCATAGGCTATGACTTTTCCATGTTGCATGAGAACGCATCCCAACCCTTTGCTCGAAGCATCACTGTAGATGACAAATCCCTCCGAGCCAGATGGTATTGTTAGAACAGGTGCTGAAATGAGTCTCCTCTTGAGTTCTTGAAAACTCTGCTCACATTCTTCGCTCCAACCAAACTTTGTATCTTTCCGAGTCAGCTGAGTTAATGGAGTAGCGATTCGAGAAAATCCTTCCACGAATCTCCGATAATAACCAGCTAAACCAAGAAAGCTACGTACCTCGGTCACTGATTTAGGTTGCTCCCAGCTTTGAATAGCTTCAATCTTTGCCGGGTCAACCGATATTCCACGACTTGATACTACGTGCCCAAGGAATGCTACCTCCTCCAGCCAGAACTCGCATTTCTTCAACTTGGCATAAAGCTTGTATTCACGAAGCTTTTGGAGTACCAGCCTCAAGTGTTGCTCATGATCTTCACGGCTTTTGGAATAAATAAGGATGTCATCAATAAAGACGACCACAAAGTGATCCAAATATTCCTTGAATACCCGGTTCATCATATCCATGAAGGCAGCAGGAGCATTAGTCAATCCAAAGGACATGACTAGGAATTCATAATGCCCGTACCGAGTTCTAAAAGCCGTCTTTGGAATATCCTCAGTTCTAACCTTCAGCTGATGATATCCAGAACGAAGATCGATCTTTGAAAAGAATTGTGCTCCTTGCAACTGGTCAAACAGGTCATCAATACGTGGCAATGGGTACCTATTTTTGATGGTGACATGATTCAACTCCCGATAATCAATACAAAGTCGCATACTTCCATCTTTCTTCTTCACGAATAGAACAGGAGCTCCCCAAGGAGAAGTACTAGGACGAATAAAGCCAATGTCTAACAATTCCTGCAGTTGGATCTTTAACTCCTGAAGTTCAATAGGAGTCATTCGATATGGGGCTTTGGAAATGGGTTTTGTACCGGGTTCAAGATCGATACAAAATTCAATTTCACGCTCTGGGGGTAGGCCAGGAAGTTCTTCAGGGAATACGTCAGGGAATTTATTAACAATAGAAATATCATTCAAAACTGACGTATTTTTGTTTAGATCTGTGACATGAGCTAAGAAAGCTTGACATCCGTTTTTCAATAAACGAATAGCTTTATGGCTTGAGATGACAGCGATTGATTTTAATGGTTTGGTTGCTTGAATTCGCATAATAGGTCGATTAGGAATATGAAAGCTAACAACCTTACGAAAACAATCAATTTTTGCATGATGAGTAGTTAACCAATCAATCCCTAGAATCACGTCAAATGCAAGTATTTTTAATGAAATAAGATCGACAGGTAATGTGTGGGTACCAACTTGAACCAAACAAGACTTATAAACCATGGATGTAATGAAGGTTTCTCCCAATGGAGTTTCAACTGCTAAGTCAAAGTCTAATTTCTCCGGAATCAAATTTAATCGATGAGCGCAAGTAGGAGAAATAAAAGAATGGGTTGAACCGGTATCAAATAAAGTATAGACTTCGTTAGAGTTTATGATAAGCTTACCCGTGATGACCTCATTCGGGTTCCTTGCGTTCTGGGAGGTCACAACAAACGCTCTCCCTTGCACAACCGGTTTTGACTTTTCTGGGACGACCTTTGGTGCCTCCATCCTAACTGAATTTGTCTTCGGTAAACGACAAAATCGGGCTAAATGACCTTCTCTTCCACAATTATAACATGCTTTGGACGGCATCGCGCAGTTTGGACTGATGTGCCCCTCCCCTCCGCATTTGAAACATATGATAGGTGGTCGTTCTCCTTCCTTAACGACAGGTGCTGGTGCTGACGTCTTTCCATCATTGTTGAATCTCCTCTTCTTGAAATGTCCATTCTTATTGTTTTGGCCCTGATTACCACCGAAGTGGTTACCATTTCTGGCCTGTTGATTCCCTCCACGCTTGTTGTCACCGCTTCGATGACTGCTCTCACTGGTATTATCATTTTGCCGGCTGCTCTCTTTTGGTTGCGTTGTCTCGTTATCGCGCTCCACCAACTGAGCCCTATTTACAACATCTGAATACAAACATAGTTTATGAGAAACAAGATGTTGACGTATCTCCGGCTTCAAACCTCTTAAAAACATCCGCGTCATTCTTTCTTCATTATCCACCAGGTGGGACGCAAACCGGGATAACTCTGCAAATTTTGCCTCGTACTGCGACACGGTCATATTATTCTGCTCCAATTTGATGAACTCCACCTCCTTCATGTGACGAATACTCTCGGGAAAGTATTTGTCGTTAAACAGCTCTTGGAACTTCTCCCAGGACATCTTCAGTGCGGCAGGTTGAGTACGCTTTATCGATTCCCACCAGTAATCTGCCTCTCCTCGCAACATAAAGGCGGCAAAGGGAACCTTTTGCTCCTCGGAGCAACCCAAGACATCAAATATCTTGGTGATCTGCTTTATCCATGTTTCAGCTACAAGTGGTTTTGGTTCTCCCTTAAACTCCGGTGGTCCCAGCTCCTTAAACTGTTTAGCGGTGACCGCCTGAGAGTTTCCAGTATTTACACCTACGTTGTGGACAGGAGCCGCTTTCACCTGTTGTTGCATGAATTGCATAAAGCCTCTGAACATTTGATCATTCATCATTTGGTCAGTGTTGTTGTTTGCATGAGGATTGACACCTTCCTGATGCACATTATCCTGATTATTGATATGTGGTGAATCAACAGTCGTCTGTGCTCCATTGCTATTCTCAACGTTCTCAGATGCCATTTTCAGATACTGCCACAAAATAAAAATTAATTGATATTTCATATATTATCCTTATATTATGACCGACCAATTAAATACCATGCAAATAAACTTAGGTATGTCATACTAGCGAAGGAATTCCCCGTCTCTCCCCTCCTAGTTCTATTCTCACATCTTAGCCAGGGATCATATCCCTAAGCTCTGATACCAACTGTGACGCCCCCAAAATTAGGTATACATCACCCATCTTGGGTCGTCAGATACATAGTACAGAATACAAATACAACTGATTAATACATCTGTCGTGTACAATACGACAAAACATAAACTGTGAGTTTGAATACAAATATTATCTTCTAGAGAGTATTCATACTCAAAAGGAGTCCTCATTACATTTATTAACACACCATTACATAGAATAGTGAGGACTACTAACTAATACTATCATTCGGACCATCACTCCGTACCCCGACTTGTCCCAGCTACATTCTCATTTCCTGAAGAGAACAGTGAAAGAAAGGGTGAGCTCAACTAGCCCAGTAAGAAATATTATGACTAAGATAATGCAGAATAAATTATCATTAGCCTTCAACAATGTTAAACTGATAAAATATAATAGACATCAAGTTTAACTGTAGCGGAACAAGCAATCCATTAAAAGAGTCAAGTAGAAAATAAACTCTACTATCTTTTATGATTTAAAAAGTTTTTCAACACTGTGATCGCTGAGACTCAGCTTAATAAAATAATCCACATCATCGAATCACCCCTGCACTACGGCCAAGGATATTCGTATATTCATTAATGGTCATGATCATGCCAACAACTGTCCATCAATGCACTACGGGCCAATGAGGACTTTTACCACATCATTTGTAACATTACGGTCATGATTATACCGAATAATCCCTGGTCATAATCATACCAAGTCCATCTATGCAATACAGGCCACAGATGACTTTCAACATTTTATAAACATGAGGATGATGACAATGATATAAGAATTCAATAAAACAAGTTCAAGAATTAATTTATCCAGGAATTAACAATGTAAGACCCCAATTTTTTATAAATAAAGATGAATTTTTCATAAATATCATTTTTGAATATTATGGAGTTAATTTGATATAATGTTATAGTTGTGGGTAATATTTATAAATTTTGCAAAGTAAGCAAGTTGTTATAAAATATTCGTTTGGTCGGAGAATATTCTTTTTGTCGGGGAATATTCGTACGACGGCACAATCATTGGTGGACCCCACAACGGAATTATTGTCGGATTGAGAAAACGACAGAATTATCTTTCTATAAAAATAACGGCTGAGGTGTTACCGTTAAAACCGTTAAAACTGTTGAACTACTCGGTAGTAAAAGTACAGTAATACGCGTGGTTGCATAGTAGCACACGGTATTGATTATTGATGCTTACGTGAGAAGTCACTCAGCTATACTCAATTATTGCTACAGTAATTGCTGCATCATATCTCTTAAATTATTGTCATAGTATCATCTGTATAATATGTTATATTATTGAGACGTTATGGTAAGTTTGGTTATTTTATGGGGGGCCATATGTCATCATCTAAGAGTCTCTTCGTCAATAGTAATTACCGTCGTCAATAGTAATTACCGTCGTCAATAGTATTTACCTTGGTCAATAGTAATTACCTTCGTCAATAGTATTTACCTTGGTCAATAGTAATTACTTTCGTCAATAGTAGTTGTCCCTTCAATATTACCAAGAGTCATTTGACCCTTCGTTAAGACCAAGAGTCATTTGACCCTTCGTTAAGACCAAGAGCCACCCTCAGTTTTTCTATAAATAGAGGCCTAGGGCTTCATTATTTTTCACGAATTCATTCAAGCTATAGAGAGAGAAAGTATAGAGAGAATAAGAGAGAGAGAGACTAAAAGTATTCTGCTACATCACTTTTCCAATATCCAGTTCTTTTAAGGTAGGGAATATTATTTCTTTTATATTCATGAAGAGAACTTCTGTTATTCCATTTGTTATTATTCTGTTGGAATAACCAGTATACGCGGTCTACCCTATACTTGGTGACATTCTTCTATTATTCTGTTGGAACATCCTGTCTGTGTGTTTTACACCGGACCTGGTTCCGTTTATTATTCTGTTGGAACATCCTGTCTGTGTGTTTTACACCGGACCTGGTTCCGTTTTATTATTATTCTGTTGGAATATCCTGTCTGTGTGTTTTACACCGGACCTGGTTCCATTATTTATTATTCTGTTGGAATATCCTGTCTGTGTGTTTTACACCGGACCTGGTTCCATTATTTATTATTCTGTCGGAATATCCTGTCTGTGCGTTTACGCCGGACCTGGTTCCATTATTTATTATTCTATTGGAATAACCTGTCTGTGCGGTCTATCGCATGCATGGTGATTTCTTTTGTTATTCCATTCTTTATTGTACTCAGTTGGTTAAGTTTTGACTTCTATACTCCATGAAATTTGTGGAATATCCTTGATAGTTGCGTTTCATCCAGTATCTTTTCAAGAAAATATTCTTCTAAGCATTCTTGAATTTTACTCCACAATGCAGTATCATGTTGACAATTTGGACGTTGTTAATTCCTGGATAAATTAATTCTTGAACTTGTTTTATTGAATTCTTATATCATTGTCATCATCCTCATGTTTATAAAATGTTGAAAGTCATCTGTGGCATGTATTGCATAGATGGACTTGGTATGATTATGACCAGGGATTATTCGGTATAATCATGACCGTAATGTTACAAATGATGTGGTAAAAGTCCTCATTGGCCCGTAGTGCATTGATGGACAGTTGTTGGCATGATCATGACCATTAATGAATATACGAATATCCTTGGCCGTAGTGCAGGGGTGATTCGATGATGTGGATTATTTTATTAAGCTGAGTCTCAGCGATCACAGTGTTGAAAAACTTTTTAAATCATAAAAGATAGTAGAGTTTATTTTCTACTTGACTCTTTTAATGGATTGCTTGTTCCGCTACAGTTAAACTTGATGTCTATTATATTTTATCAGTTTAACATTGTTGAAGGCTAATGATAATTTATTCTGCATTATCTTAGTCATAATATTTCTTACTGGGCTAGTTGAGCTCACCCTTTCTTTCACTGTTCTCTTCAGGAAATGAGAACGTAGCTGGGACAAGTCGGGGTACGGAGTGATGGTCCGAATGATAGTATTAGTTAGTAGTCCTCACTATTCTATGTAATGGTGTGTTAATAAATGTAATGAGGACTCCTTTTGAGTATGAATACTCTCTAGAAGATAATATTTGTATTCAAACTCACAGTTTATGTTTTGTCGTATTGTACACGACAGTTGTATTATTAAGTTGTATTTGTATTCTGTACTATGTATCTGACGACCCAAGATGGGTGATGTATACCTAATTTTGGGGGCGTCACAGTTGGTATCAGAGCTTAGGGATATGATCCCTGGCTAAGATGTGAGAATAGAACTAGGAGGGGAGAGACGGGGAATTCCTTCGCTAGTATGACATACCTAAGTTTATTTGCATGGTATTTAATTGGTCGGTCATAATATAAGGATAATATATGACATATCAATTAATTTTTATTTTGTGGCAGTATCTGAAAATGGCATCTGAGAATGTTGAGAATAGCAATGGAGCACAGACGACTGTTGATTCACCACATATCAATAATCAGGATAATGTGCATCAGGAAGGTGTCAATCCTCATGCAAACAACAACACTGACCAAATGATGAATGATCAAATGTTCAGAGGCTTTATGCAATTCATGCAACAACAGGTGAAAGCGGCTCCTGTCCACAACGTAGGTGGAAATACTGGAAACTCTCTGGCGGTCACCGCTAAACAGTTTAAGGAGCTGGGACCACCGGAGTTTAAGGGAGAACCAAAACCACTTGTAGCTGAAACATGGATAAAGCAGATCACCAAGATATTTGATGTCTTGGGTTGCTCCGAGGAGCAAAAGGTTCCCTTTGCCGCCTTTATGTTGCGAGGAGAGGCAGATTACTGGTGGGAATCGATAAAGCGTACTCAACCTGCCGCACTGAAGATGTCTTGGGAGAAGTTTCAAGATCTGTTTAACGACAAATACTTTCCCGAGAGTATTCGTCACATGAAGGAGGTGGAGTTCATCAAATTGGAGCAGAATAATATGACCGTGTCGCAGTACGAGGCAAAATTTGCGGAGTTATCCCGGTTTGCGTCCCACCTGGTGGATAATGAAGAAAGAATGACGCGGATGTTTTTAAGAGGTTTGAAGCCGGAGATACGTCAACATCTTGTTTCTCATAAACTGTGTTTGTATTCAGATGTTGTAAATAGGGCTCAGTTGGTGGAGCGCGATAACGAGATAACGCAACCAAAAGAGAGCAGCCGGCAAAATGATAATACCAGTGAGAGCAGTCATCGAAGCGGTGACAACAAGCGTGGAGGGAATCAACAGGCCAGAAATGGTAACCACTTCGGTGGTAATCAGGGCCAAAACAATAAGAATGGACATTTCAAGAAGAGGAGATTCAACAATGATGGAAAGACGTCAGCACCAGCACCTGTCGTTAAGGAAGGAGAACGACCACCTATCATATGTTTCAAATGCGGAGGGGAGGGGCACATCAGTCCAAACTGCGCGATGCCGTCCAAAGCATGTTATAATTGTGGAAGAGAAGGTCATTTAGCCCGATTTTGTCGTTTACCGAAGACAAATTCAGCTAGGATGGAGGCACCAAAGGCCGTCCCAGAAAAGTCAAAACCGGTTGTGCAAGGGAGAGCGTTTGTTGTGACCTCCCAGAACGCAAGGAACCCGAATGAGGTCATCACGGGTAAGCTTATCATAAACTCTAACGAAGTCTATACTTTATTTGATACCGGTTCAACCCATTCTTTTATTTCTCCTACTTGCGCTCATCGATTAAATTTGATTCCGGAGAAATTAGACTTTGACTTAGCAGTTGAAACTCCATTGGGAGAAACCTTCATTACATCCACGGTTTATAAGTCTTGTTTGGTTCAAGTTGGTACCCACACATTACCTGTCGATCTTATTTCATTAAAAATACTTGCATTTGACGTGATTCTAGGGATTGATTGGTTAACTACTCATCATGCAAAAATTGATTGTTTTCGTAAGGTTGTTAGCTTTCATATTCCTAATCGACCTATTATGCGAATTCAAGCAACCAAACCATTAAAATCAATCGCTGTCATCTCAAGCCATAAAGCTATTCGTTTATTGAAAAACGGATGTCAAGCTTTCTTAGCTCATGTCACAGATCTAAACAAAAATACGTCAGTTTTGAATGATATTTCTATTGTTAATAAATTCCCTGACGTATTCCCTGAAGAACTTCCTGGCCTACCCCCAGAGCGTGAAATTGAATTTTGTATCGATCTTGAACCCGGTACAAAACCCATTTCCAAAGCCCCATATCGAATGGCTCCTATTGAACTTCAGGAGTTAAAGATCCAACTGCAGGAATTGTTAGACATTGGCTTTATTCGTCCTAGTACTTCTCCTTGGGGAGCTCCTGTTCTATTCGTGAAGAAGAAAGATGGAAGTATGCGACTTTGTATTGATTATCGGGAGTTGAATCATGTCACCATCAAAAACAGGTACCCATTGCCACGTATTGATGACCTGTTTGACCAGTTGCAAGGAGCACAATTCTTTTCAAAGATCGATCTTCGTTCTGGATATCATCAGCTGAAGGTTAGAACTGAGGATATTCCAAAGACGGCTTTTAGAACTCGGTACGGGCATTATGAATTCCTAGTCATGTCCTTTGGATTGACTAATGCTCCTGCTGCCTTCATGGATATGATGAACCGGGTATTCAAGGAATATTTGGATCATTTTGTGGTCGTCTTTATTGATGACATCCTTATTTATTCCAAAAGCCGTGAAGATCATGAGCAACACTTGAGGCTGGTACTCCAAAAGCTTCGTGAATACAAGCTTTATGCCAAGTTGAAGAAATGCGAGTTCTGGCTGGAGGAGGTAGCATTCCTTGGGCACGTAGTATCAAGTCGTGGAATATCGGTTGACCCGGCAAAGATTGAAGCTATTCAAAGCTGGGAGCAACCTAAATCAGTGACCGAGGTACGTAGCTTTCTTGGTTTAGCTGGTTATTATCGGAGATTCGTGGAAGGATTTTCTCGAATCGCTACTCCATTAACTCAGCTGACTCGGAAAGATACAAAGTTTGGTTGGAGCGAAGAATGTGAGCAGAGTTTTCAAGAACTCAAGAGGAGACTCATTTCAGCACCTGTTCTAACAATACCATCTGGCTCGGAGGGATTTGTCATCTACAGTGATGCTTCGAGCAAAGGGTTGGGATGCGTTCTCATGCAACATGGAAAAGTCATAGCCTATGCATCAAGACAACTCAAGGAATATGAGAGGAATTATCCTACTCATGATCTAGAGTTGGCAGCTGTTGTCTTTGCACTTAAAATTTGGAGGCATTACTTGTATGGGGAGAAAGTGGAGATCTTTACGGATCATAAAAGCCTCAAATATTTCTTCACTCAAAAGGAACTCAACATGCGACAACGACGTTGGCTTGAACTGTTGAAAGATTATGATCATACCATTCAATACCATCCTGGAAAAGCGAACGTGGTAGCTGACGCATTGAGTAGAAGATCATATGCGGGTACAAGTGCAATATTAACAACGCAAAGGCCCATTTTGTGTGACTTGCAAAGGATGGAGATAGAGTTGAAGACTCCAGGGACCCATGTGATGATGGCGAATATACGAGTAGAACCGACTTTAATCGATAAAGTTAAAGCTGCTCAAGCTACAGACCTGGAGCTGATGCGTATGAGGAAGAAAGTGCAAGAAGGTGTTATGCCGGAAGCAAGAATCGATGAGGAAGGAATACTTCGAGTCAACTCCAGACTTTGTGTTCCTAACAACCCTGATTTAAAGTATGAAATCATGATGGAGGCGCACAACACACCGTTTGCAATCCATCCTGGAAGTACCAAAATGTATCATGATCTTCGTCATACATTTTGGTGGAGCAATATGAAGAGAGAGATAGCGTTGTTTATCTCAAGGTGTCTAACTTGTCAACGAGTCAAAGCGGAGCATCAAGTACCAAAAGGTCCATTGCAACCACTTGAAATTCCAGAATGGAAGTGGGAGCACATTACCATGGATTTCGTTACCGGTCTTCCTAGGGTTTCTCAAGGTATTGATGCGATTTGGGTCATTGTTGATAGATTGACCAAGTCTGCTCATTTCTTACCGATACGAGAAACTTATACACTTGAACGTCTTGCTCGTATGTACATAAACGAGATTGTAAGACTGCATGGTATGCCAGTATCCATAATTTCTGATCGAGACCCAAGATTCACTTCACGATTTTGGGTTAGTTTACAAAAAGCTATGGGCACGGAGTTACGATTTAGTTCAGCATATCATCCTCAGACGGACGGACAATCAGAGAGGACTATTCAAACTCTTGAAGATCTATTAAGACTCTGTGTCTTTGACTTCAAGGGAAGTTGGGACAAGTTCTTACCATTGGTGGAGTTTTCCTACAACAACAGTTATCAAGCAAGTATTGGCATGGCTCCATTCGAAGCATTGTATGGAAGAAAATGTCGTTCTCCAGTATGCTGGGATGAGGTGGGCGAAGCAACGTTGTTGGGACCGGAGTTGGTACGTATGACTACAGAAAAGATTCAAACGATCCGACAACGTATAAAAACCTCACAAGATCGACAAAAGAGTTATGCTGATCTTCATCGAAAGGACGTGGAATTTGATGTAGGAGATCATGTGTTCTTACGTGTTGCTCCATGGAAAGGAGTTACGAGATTTGGAAAGAGAGGAAAGCTAAATCCTCGATTCATCGGTCCATTTTTAATCCTCGATCGAGTAGGAACTGTGGCTTATAGACTCGCTTTACCGCCAAGTATGTCTCGTGTTCATAACGTTTTTCACATATCCATGTTACGCAAATATGTGGAAGACCCGAACCACATTATTGAGTTAGAACCGGACGAAATAGCGGAGGATTTGACGTATGAAGAAGTTCCTGTTCAAATCTTGGATAAGAAGGAACATATTCTACGCTCCAAGGTTATACCTCAAGTTAAAGTTTTGTGGAGAAACCACGATGTTGAGGAAATGACTTGGGAGTTAGAATCAGAAATGAAATCAAGGTATCCTTACCTCTTCGACATACCAGGTACGTACCCTAATTTCGAGGGCGAAATTTCATAAGAAGGGGAGGTTGTAAGACCCCAATTTTTTATAAATAAAGATGAATTTTCTATAAATATCATTTTTGAATATTATGGAGTTAATTTGATATAATGTTATAGTTGTGGGTAATATTTATAAATTTTGCAAAGTAAGCAAGTTGTTATAAAATATTCGTTTGGTCGGAGAATATTCTTTTTGTCGGGGAATATTCGTACGACGGCACAATCATTGGTGGACCCCACAACGGAATTATTGTCGGATTGAGAAAACGACAGAATTATCTTTCTATAAAAATAACGGCTGAGGTGTTACCGTTAAAACCGTTAAAACTGTTGAACTACTCGGTAGTAAAAGTACAGTAATACGCGTGGTTGCATAGTAGCACACGGTATTGATTATTGATGCTTACGTGAGAAGTCACTCAGCTATACTCAATTATTGCTACAGTAATTGCTGCATCATATCTCTTAAATTATTGTCATAGTATCATCTGTATAATATGTTATATTATTGAGACGTTATGGTAAGTTTGGTTATTTTATGGGGGGCCATATGTCATCATCTAAGAGTCTCTTCGTCAATAGTAATTACCGTCGTCAATAGTAATTACCGTCGTCAATAGTATTTACCTTGGTCAATAGTAATTACCTTCGTCAATAGTATTTACCTTGGTCAATAGTAATTACTTTCGTCAATAGTAGTTGTCCCTTCAATATTACCAAGAGTCATTTGACCCTTCGTTAAGACCAAGAGTCATTTGACCCTTCGTTAAGACCAAGAGCCACCCTCAGTTTTTCTATAAATAGAGGCCTAGGGCTTCATTATTTTTCACGAATTCATTCAAGCTATAGAGAGAGAAAGTATAGAGAGAATAAGAGAGAGAGAGACTAAAAGTATTCTGCTACATCACTTTTCCAATATCCAGTTCTTTTAAGGTAGGGAATATTATTTCTTTTATATTCATGAAGAGAACTTCTGTTATTCCATTTGTTATTATTCTGTTGGAATAACCAGTATACGCGGTCTACCCTATACTTGGTGACATTCTTCTATTATTCTGTTGGAACATCCTGTCTGTGTGTTTTACACCGGACCTGGTTCCGTTTATTATTCTGTTGGAACATCCTGTCTGTGTGTTTTACACCGGACCTGGTTCCGTTTTATTATTATTCTGTTGGAATATCCTGTCTGTGTGTTTTACACCGGACCTGGTTCCATTATTTATTATTCTGTTGGAATATCCTGTCTGTGTGTTTTACACCGGACCTGGTTCCATTATTTATTATTCTGTCGGAATATCCTGTCTGTGCGTTTACGCCGGACCTGGTTCCATTATTTATTATTCTATTGGAATAACCTGTCTGTGCGGTCTATCGCATGCATGGTGATTTCTTTTGTTATTCAATTCTTTATTGTACTCAGTTGGTTAAGTTTTGACTTCTATACTCCATGAAATTTGTGGAATATCCTTGATAGTTGCGTTTCATCCAGTATCTTTTCAAGAAAATATTCTTCTAAGCATTCTTGAATTTTACTCCACAATGCAGTATCATGTTGACAATTTGGACGTTGTTAATTCCTGGATAAATTAATTCTTGAACTTGTTTTATTGAATTCTTATATCATTGTCATCATCCTCATGTTTATAAAATGTTGAAAGTCATCTGTGGCATGTATTGCATAGATGGACTTGGTATGATTATGACCAGGGATTATTCGGTATAATCATGACCGTAATGTTACAAATGATGTGGTAAAAGTCCTCATTGGCCCGTAGTGCATTGATGGACAGTTGTTGGCATGATCATGACCATTAATGAATATACGAATATCCTTGGCCGTAGTGCAGGGGTGATTCGATGATGTGGATTATTTTATTAAGCTGAGTCTCAGCGATCACAGTGTTGAAAAACTTTTTAAATCATAAAAGATAGTAGAGTTTATTTTCTACTTGACTCTTTTAATGGATTGCTTGTTCCGCTACAGTTAAACTTGATGTCTATTATATTTTATCAGTTTAACATTGTTGAAGGCTAATGATAATTTATTCTGCATTATCTTAGTCATAATATTTCTTACTGGGCTAGTTGAGCTCACCCTTTCTTTCACTGTTCTCTTCAGGAAATGAGAACGTAGCTGGGACAAGTCGGGGTACGGAGTGATGGTCCGAATGATAGTATTAGTTAGTAGTCCTCACTATTCTATGTAATGGTGTGTTAATAAATGTAATGAGGACTCCTTTTGAGTATGAATACTCTCTAGAAGATAATATTTGTATTCAAACTCACAGTTTATGTTTTGTCGTATTGTACACGACAGTTGTATTATTAAGTTGTATTTGTATTCTGTACTATGTATCTGACGACTCAAGATGGGTGATGTATACCTAATTTTGGGGGCGTCACAAACAACGTCCAAATTGTCAACATGATACTGCATTGTGGAGTAAAATTCAAGAATGCTTAGAAGAATATTTTCTTGAAAAGATACTGGATGAAACGCAACTATCAAGGATATTCCACAAATTTCATGGAGTATAGAAGTCAAAACTTAACCAACTGAGTACAATAAAGAATTGAATAACAAAAGAAATCACCATGCATGCGATAGACCGCACAGACAGGTTATTCCAATAGAATAATAAATAATGGAACCAGGTCCGGCGTAAACGCACAGACAGGATATTCCGACAGAATAATAAATAATGGAACCAGGTCCGGTGTAAAACACACAGACAGGATATTCCAACAGAATAATAATAAAACGGAACCAGGTCCGGTGTAAAACACACAGACAGGATGTTCCAACAGAATAATAAACGGAACCAGGTCCGGTGTAAAACACACAGACAGGATGTTCCAACAGAATAATAGAAGAATGTCACCAAGTATAGGGTAGACCGCGTATACTGGTTATTCCAACAGAATAATAACGAATGGAATAACAGAAGTTCTCTTCATGAATATAAAAGAAATAATATTCCCTACCTTAAAAGAACTGGATATTGGAAAAGTGATGTAGCAGAATACTTTTATTCTCTCTATCTTATTCTCTCTATACTTTCTCTCTCTATAGCTTGAATGAATTCGTGAAAAATAATGAAGCCCTAGGCCTCTATTTATAGAAAAACTGAGGGTGGCTCTTGGTCTTAACGAAGGGTCAAATGACTCTTGGTCTTAACGAAGGGTCAAATGACTCTTGGTAATATTGAAGGGACAACTACTATTGACGAAAGTAATTACTATTGACCAAGGTAAATACTATTGACGAAGGTAATTACTATTGACCAAGGTAAATACTATTGACGAAGGTAATTACTATTGACCAAGGTAAATACTATTGACGAAGGTAATTACTATTGACGACGGTAATTACTATTGACCAAGGTAAATACTATTGACGAAGGTAATTACTATTGACGACGGTAATTACTATTGACGAAGAGACTCTTAGATGATGACATATGGCCCCCCATAAAATAACCAAACTTACCACAACGTCTCAATTATTGATTTAATAATATAACATATTATACAGATGATACTATGACAATAATTTAAGAGATATGCTGCAGCAATTACTGTAGCAATAATTGAGTATAGCTGAGTGACTTCTCACGTAAGCATCAATAATCAATACCGTGTGCTACTATGCAACCACGCATATTACTGTACTTTTACTACCAAGTAGTTCAACAGTTTTAACGATTTTAACGTAATACCTCAGCTGTTATTTTTATAGAAAGATAATTTTGTCGTTTTCTCAATCCGACAATAATTCCATTGTGGGGTCCACCAATGATTGTGCCGTCGTACGAATATTCCCCGACAAAAAGAATATTCCCCGACCAAACGAATATTTTATAACAACTTGCTTACTTTGCAAAATTTATAAATATTACCCACAACTATAACATTATATCAAATTAACTCCATAATATTCAAAAATGATATTTATAGAAAATTCATCTTTATTTATAAAAATTGGGATCTTACAACATATTTTTATGTTAAGAGTTTTTTTAAATAGTTTAAATTTATATTTGTATCTTACAGACAAAGATGTGAACGATTTTATATGTTGTTAAGAGTTACTGTACTCAGTACTATTACCATTATTGTGTGGAGTTCATGTATCCAAGAGCCAACAAAATTATTAATGATTTGTTTGGATCACGCACGATTGTATCCTGCAATGAAAAGACAAAATTGACGGTTCTCTACGATACAAATGCTCAATGATATATTGACTTAAAGAAATACAGAGTCAGAATGTTAAAATGAGTAAATTCATCAATAAATATAATTTATAAATTTAAGATGAATGAAAATGACTGAATGAATCATAATATTAATAAGATGGATTACGTGAAAATAACTACCTCCATTCCATAATAACTGTCGTTTTACCTGTCGTTTACAACTTTCTAGTAAATTATTTACTTTCCAGTACTCTTGTCAACTTCCCATAAAGGGGTAGTGATGAAATTTCACACCAATTTTAATTAATAAATAATAGTACTAAATGACTTTTTTAATCTATGTAAATTAAAGCGACAGTTATTATGGGACGGAGGGAATATATATACAAAGACACACCTACTCACGTCCTGTGTCAGAACTAGCGGACAAAAATCTTAACGGTTTCAGCAAATGTACTTTTCCGGTGCAGGCCAAAACCACTACAGGACAAATATATAGATTGTCCTTTTAGGCCAAAGGTGAGATATAGCTAGGAGCAGTGCTACGCGGACAGAAAATTGGACTGGTCTAATTTTTTATTTTTTATTTTTTTTTTTAATTGTGATTTTTAAAAAATGTATAGTATTTATTTCAACAGGAATTTTTATAAAATATAATGTTTTAAGTGTAATTTGGATACATATACAAATACAGGGTTATACAGTCTACATATACAAATACAGAGTTATACAGACTGTATAACCCTGTATTTATATATGTATCCAAATTACACCTAAAATACTATATTTTGTAAAAATTCTTGTTGGAATAAATACTATACATTTTTTGAAAATCACAATAAAAAAAAAAATTAGACCGGTCTAATTTTCTGGTCCCAATTTCCTGTCCGGCTAGACTTATTCTATAGCTAGAGTTTGGCTTGGAAAGAAAATGTGGAATTACTAATTCTAATTTCCATAGCTAAATTTTATATGAATTTTCTGTTAAAAGTATTTCATCATATGTTTAACAAAATTGAATTTATTTAATGCGAACGAGGATATTTTTACTATCTCCATTAATAAAGCGGCTAAATGTGTCTAATATATATATATATATATATATATATATATATATATATAGTTAAAGACTTTTTCAGTTTGACCATCTCCAAATCAGGGTTGTTTGCATACATGAATATTCAAAAGAGGCTCCTGATCATGCACCAGATCACTCACTCAGAGAATTAATATACCAAAAAGTGGACTATATATTTGTATATTATTAATTAAGAAGAAGTAAAATATGGTGTTTTGGACCCTTATGATTTTGATTATAAAGTATGGATTCGATTATCATGAAATTAATTTCATAATAAGTTGATCAATTGATTAATACAGTATTGACACGTCCTGATTAATATATTAATATTGTATTACTTAATTGACCAAAATTAATTTTATGTCTACCTATCCAGAGTGGGTCTAAAAGACAGACGCGACTTTCCATGGTTCCTAAAGGCTAAAGTATAAAAAAGGTCCATCAATCATTTAGTAGCATTAATAGGAGTAGTAACATGACATTCAGTGCTCCACTCCGCCACTTATTCATCATGTAAATTTCACATGTTTTTTTAAGTAATACCAATAGGATAGGAGCTAGCTAGCTTTATTTTCCATTACTAATATTCATAAGTGGAGTATCTGAGATTCCCATTCTTCATTCTCTCTTTCTTACAAGTAGCATAAAAACTTGACATCGAATCTTTGCGCATAGTTGTTCCAATATAAAAAACAAAAAACTTGGTGTAAAATATTTTTCTTACAAGTATTATGTATTCCCCATTGGTAATATCTCCATAGTCATTGTACACCAATACTACACACGCATTGCTCTTCACCTTTCTCCTTTACTTTTCTTTCCTTTTTTTTTTTGGTTTTTACTATTATGTTAAGATATAGGTCAAAGTGTATTGCACTCGTCAACATCAACCAGACTCGTGTCCAAATTGTGTCGAACTATAACTCGCTCGGATAAAGCGTGTTAAGAAAGCTAAGATATACTCGATCTATGACCGAGGTTCCACACAACCGCTTTTTAAGTAGTGCGGGTGTCAAGGGACCCACATGAACTATAAATGTAAGTCTAAAAGAATAAAAAAAGGTTAAATATAATTTTACACTTGAAACTCACACATTATTGATAATATATCTCTTGATTATGTTCGCTAACCATATACACTGGAGGTGTCTCGCGATAACTCAGTTGCGAATCAACTTGCCAAAATATGAACGTTTTACGTATGTCTGAGCAAGCGAGGGCTCCACAAACTGAAGACCACGACGGTTAGTTCGTCATCGTATTATTATTATTCTTCTTGTGTGAATGTTAAGAGTTAAATTAACTATCCGTTTACTATAAATAAGCAAGTAACGTCAAAGGCATTTATCCTTAAAACACTATTACTCTAAGGAGCAACTCAACTTTCAGTAAATTAGAGTTGAAATAGGAAATGTAAGAAGTCATATTCATTCAATTCAATCAGGTAATTAAGATACCAACTTGCTAACCATATTTACTTGGCTCAAGTTTAGACGACAAGTTAAGAGCACCAAACTTATACTTGAGCTTCACCTTTTTAGTTTTTTAATAAAAAAAAATTAAGGAGCACCGAAGCTAGTAAAATAGTACTAAAATCCGAACCAAAACCTTAGGCGCCTAACCTTGACCGACAACTCAGGGAACCTGTGACATTAACATATCTCCTATCGACAAATAATAAACAAGGTACAGAAAAATGACAGTAAGCTTAATTTGTTTTAAATATTCTCATGTATCATCGTAATCAACGAGCATTGCATTGCATTGCATTGCATTGGGGGACCACAATAAATTAAGCCTAAAAAATGTCAACTATTTTAATAATATTTAAATCACTAAACTCAAGGGATTCTGATAAATTTCTATGGACAAAGTCTTTGGAATAAAAATAGAGAATCACTAATAAATTAATCGAATTATAAAAAAAAATACTAGAATTGAGTTGATACTTTTTATCGTTCTAAGCCGATATTTGAAACTCGAGAACATATATATATTTTTTTAAAATAGACAAAATAAAAAAATATACGTAGTTTTTTAACACGAGAAAGAAAAAAAAAAGACGCATGTCAGAAATAATTATAGCATAGATAATAAATTAAAAGAGTTGCTTATTTTAATTTTATTTATAAACTGTGTTGAAGCAATGCATTGTTGGACTACATTCTCAATGGTGGTGGTTGTGTGGTCAGCCTTTTAATAGTGATGAATGAATTTAGATATTCATATGATTAAGTTTATTAGTTGTAAACAGTTGTTTGTTTGTGCACGAGTTTAAAATAACAACAATGTGACTATCACGTAAAAAAGAATTATATAATACTCATATACATATACATGCATACTGTGGATCCCCATCTGATATGTAGAATCCACGATATGCACATACATATACATGCATACTGTGGGTCCCCATCTGATATGTAGAATCCACAATATGCATATATATATATATATTATGCGACCCTTTTTTACGTGATAGTAGCATTATTTTTAAAACAATACTATATTTCATGGGGACCCCACAAAAATTCACAGTAATTGTGGATCATGTAAGGTATCTTGTGGAGCAGTGGATGCCAATAAAGTTAATAAAGGTCAAGCCTCGGAAGATTGATAAGAATGGAGTCAATTTATTAAAAAATGATTCAAAGAAGATTCCATTGTCTTGTTCCGGTAAAATTATACACTGAAGAAAGGAAATGATAAAATTAAATAACACCATTTCGAGCTCTTTTTGGTGGATATATAAATTGAACATGAATATATTTAAATTTTATTTATTTATATTTTTACGTATTTTTAGAGGTTAAAATATAAATAAATAAAATTTAAATACACGCATATCCAATTTATATATCCACATAGAGTTTTTGCACCTTTTTTGTTTTAAACTATAAAATAAACTAGTAATTGTCCGTGCCTGAAGGCACGCACGGCGTAACAAAATCCTCCTTCTATTTCCGTTTTAACAATCTCACTTTCATTTCCTCTCTCTCTCCTCCTTCCTCTCCCACCATCATTTTTTATCCAAATCAATTAAAATGAATCTGAACTATCCTTTTGCTTCCCCGCCCAAATTCAAATTGGGTTCTATTTTATTAATATAGATATTGATTTTTTTAAAAGTTAATTTGAGATATTTTTAAATATAAAATTTATATGATTCGTTTAAGTTTTAAAAATAATAAATTAATGAACGATTATGCCACCTCCCCTTTCTTCACCAACCCACTAATCCATTTTTAATAGCTAAGCCTCCTTTATTGAGTTTTTTTAGTAGTCAAACACAACCTTTATAATCTTCTTTTGCTTAATAATGCAATGACCAAGAAATTCTGTAAAAGGGTTCTACGGGTACTACTCAAAACCCGGCATAATTATTATTGCTGAAATGGATGATTTTTTAATAAGGGTGTAAACGAATCGAGTCGATCTGAGTATTGAGTTATTCAGATTTGGTTCATAAAATTTACCGAATATAAAATAAGATTTGATTGAGGCTCATTTAGCTACCGAGTCGAGCACGATTCCGAATCGAGCCCGAACAGTTTGGATTTTTTTAACGAATATGATCCGAGTATCAATAGTAAATTATAATTTGAGAAGGTTCGAGTAATTTATCGAACTTTAAAATGTGCTCATATTTGACTCATTTATATTTCGAGTCGAGCTCGAATTGAACTTTTAGTCGAGCGAGTACGAATTGAGTCCGAACTATTTGCTCATTTTACAACCTTAATTTTTTCCCCTACCTAAAGTCTTAAACCATGGATTTTTGACAAATTTCTATATGCAAATTTGAATTTCTGCACACTGGTGGTGTTAAAAGTTAAACTAGTGTTCCAAAAGCTCAAGTTTAATGCTACAGCCAGAACTGGGATACAAAAAGAAAAAAGAAAAAGAAACATGATACTAACAGCAGGGTGTAGTCTAGATTCACTTGTTTGGGTCCCCCACATGTGTGTCTCTCCAGTTCATGGTGGTCCACCTGAAAGTTATGGGGGATGAGTATCAACTATTAAGGTAAGGTAGGGTAGGGTTGGTAACAAGATCAAGACAGATAAAGTAAAAAAAATGACAATTGCAAAAGCCTATATCAGTTTCCAACTTTTGCTATGGAGTCTTTTTTGACTACTACTTTTCTTGGTTGCTTATGTGTAAGTGGTAGGTAAAAGCAATACAAGAAAACCGATACAAGGTAAGATGCACTTATACAACGTGGTTGGTGACACCAATACAAGATAGTTGAACACGAAAATCATGATTTTTGGTTTCACAGACCCGACAGTTCTACTTCACCCACCTGGACCTGGCTGTCCCAAATAAAAGGCTGGGCTAAAGGACTTCCTGTTTTTTAATCTTTTTCCTAGAAAATTACAATCATTCAACTAAAAAACATGAAAGAGAGTACATTCAACCCCAATAAGTTTACTCGGTGGTTTACCGTGCAGCGGTAAGTTGATCAATTGATCAATATATTACTAACACGTAAAGAAAGATTATTTTTTATCTGTGTGTCGATACTGTATTAGTCAATTAATCAAAATTAACTTCATGTTAACTACTCTCATTAAAGAGGTTTGCTCTCTTCCTTGATTTTAATCTTAGGGTCAACACTCAAGAGATAATTGTCGATGTGTGAGAGGTAGACATGCACAATAAGCTGACCTGGTCTGGCCTGGACATGTCAAGCCTTTGGTTTTGACCAAGTCAGGTCGTTGATTGTCTAGCCTTGGTTGTTGGGTTGTGGCTTGGTTAAGCATGCAGGTTAGACCGGTCTAGTCATTTCTTTTTCTTTTTTTTTAATGTTTAATATTAAATATTAAAAATATAAATTAATAAAATTTTATAAAAATGGTGCAAGATTTTTTAAATTTATTTTATTTTAACATTCTACTGCACATCAATATAAGTTAGATGATTAAAACAAAAATAAACATATTCTTCTTAAATGAAAGGAAAATGTAATTTAAATGTAATTGAAATATAAAGCAAAATAATTTCCTAAATGTATATCTACTAAGAGTATAAACGAATAGAACCGAAACGAACAGAGCTCGATTTTGACTCAAAATGTTAAATTTATACTCGAATTCGACTTGTATTTCAAAATTCTATTCAGATTCGACTCAACTCAAATATTTATTACTTAAATTCAATCTGATTTATATTGAATTATATTCAAATAACTCGCAAACTTCAAATTTAAGTTTGAATTTGAGTCTCCGCATAATAACTGACGTTAAAGTAAATATAATTAAAAATTAAATTTGTTGTTTTACTTAGAAATGAAAAATATATTTACTATTACACTTTACAAATATAAAATCATAATTAAAATTAAAATTAAAATAACAATAATTAATTATCCTAATTTAATTTAATTTTGTATATATTATAAAAAAATCTATCGAGTATCTAATCATATTTCAATTGAGTATGTATCGAATCACAATCGAGAATTCGAGTAATTTGAATCTTAAACGAGTCGAGCATAACCTTATTCAGATTCTACTCGTATTTTTTTTCGAACTACTTTTTATACTCAAATTTAAATCATATTATTAACAAATACGAGTCTCGCTCGTATTTTTTCGAGTCAAGCCTGAATCGAGCCTAAAATGTTTAGTTCGTTTACATGCTTAATGTCTATTATGCACAATTTGTCTTCATAGAAAACATAATTAGAATACAATCTAATGCGATACATATGACTATAGATGCAAAATAAAGTTAACTTATTGTATATTATACTTTTATATTTTGAATATAAAGTTAATTTCTATTTTTTTTAGTACCAAGATCAATTGGACTGTTATAAAACTTTAGCAAAGTGTATAAAGATACTCTTATAATTGCTGCATAAATTTAGAGAGAATAAGCAAGAGAAAAGAGAGAAATTCTTCAGAGAGAAATCTTATTATTTCAATCAGCAGCATGCACTGCCTTATATAGGCAAGGTAGAGGAGTCATGGGGAAGGAAGGAAAAGGGGAGTACAGGAGAAGCTAGCTAAGGGAATCACATGTATAATACTTCCCCTGATTCCCTACGATATAAGATTATGTCTCATTAAAAACCTTGTTAAGAAAATCCAGTGGGAAAAACTTAACGAAGGGAAAAAGAGTACATATCTTTTACATAAATATCATGGTTTGCTTTGTGGATTTTCAGGATATAGCCGTGTCACAATATGTAAATACATAACCTGTTTGTGATCTTCCATTGTCAGGATCTGATAAATATCCTGCATCGGCATATCCAACCAATCGCGACGTTGAATCTCTTGGATAAAATAACCCAAGATCTATACTTCCACGGAGGTATCTAAAAATGTGTTTGATCCCATCCCAATGTGTTGTATCTTGCCAACAAGTTGACAGCAAAAGTAATATCAGGTCGTGTACAACTTGCAACAACTTCAGGTCCAAGAACTTCTTCCCCACTTTCTAGAGGCCGAAATGGATCTTTATCAACTTCTAAAGATCGAACAACCATCTTTGTTCTTTGTGGAGGTGCAATTGGAACATATACCGCACTCCCAAAAACTCGAAAATGTGATATGTTGGGTGTCTGTCCAAGAACTAACTGCAGATGAGAAAATTTATGAAGACCCGTTGGTCATACTCGAATGATGGCTGCAGCATGGAGAATTGCATGACCCCAAACTGAGGTAGGTAAGTTAGCCCTTAACATTAATGGTCGTGCAATTAGTTGAAGTCTTTTTATTAAAGATTCAGCTAAACCATTTTGTGTATGAATATGAGGAACAGAATGCTCAATAGAGATTCCAATAGTCATACAAAAATCATTAAAAGTCATTGATGAAAATTCAGCTGCATTATCAAGTCGAATTGACTTGATTGGATGATCCGAGAACTGTGCCCGTAACTTGATTATTTGAGCAAGAAATTTTGAGAAGGCAAAATTTCGAGAAGAGAGAAGACAAACATGAGACCATCTAGTTGAAGCATCAATTAAAACCATGAAATATCGAAATAGTCCAGACAATGGGTGAATGGGTCCACAAATGTCTCCTTGAATTCTCTCTAAGAATTTTGGGGCTTCTTTATAAACTTTTACTGGTGATGGTCGAACAATTAATTTTTCTCGAGAACACGCAGCACAAGAAAATTCACTACTAGGAAAAACCTTTTTATTTTCGAGAGGATGACCAGTAGAATTTTCAATAATACGACGCATCATAGAAGTACCTGGATGACCGAGTCTTTCATGCCAAAGCATAAAGGATTTGGGATCTATGATCTTTAGAATCATAACATTATGAGACTCAATTGCTCTAATTTTCATAGTATATAATCCAGAAGAAATTGAATGAAGTTTTTCTAGGATATTCTTTTTTCCAGAAATAGTAGAAGTGATGAGAAGATATTCATTATCATTCTCATTGGTTGTTTCAATGTGAAAATCATTTAGTCAAATATCTTTAAAACTAAGCAAATTTCTTCTTGATTTACTAGAATATAGAACATTTTTGATAAAAACTTGTGTCTCATTTGGTAGCAAGAAACTAGCTTTTCCAAATCCCTCGACTAAATTTGATGTGCCAGAGATAGTTCCTACATTTCCATTAGCTTTGATCAGTTGTGAAAAATATTTCTCACTTCGAAGTATTGTATGAGTTGTTGCACTGTCTGCTAAACATATATCCTCCATATCCATTAAAAATGGTCTGACACATATAAAAACATAAATAAGAAAAGTTACATTTCAAATATAATTTTATTCATGAGAAAAACATACCACATATAGAATAAAAACTAATAATATTATACATACAGGATGTTTAATCAAAACAAGAAATTAAACGATATCCCAAAAGATACTTTCAGAAGGTTCAGTAATATCAACAACTTTTTCCTCATTGTTGGTCATTGGTGGAACATCAACAATATTCAATTGGTGATTAACAAAGTTTGTTTCTGCCTCCATTACTTTGTTCTTTTGAGACTCTTGGAATAAATTAACCAGATGTCTCGGCGTACGACAGGTACGCGACCAATGCCCATTCATCCCACACCTAAAACAAACATCTGGTTTGTTCTTCATCTGTGTTACATTTTTTTTATTTTTACCCGACTCAGACACTTGCCACTTCTGGTGGCCTGAATTGTCGCGGTTCTGGAATTTGTTGTTACGATGGCCTCGTTTATTATTTCGCCCCCAAGGCTTCTTATTATATGACCATCTTTTGTCACGTTTATTCTGCTGGAATGACGTGCTGTTAATATCTGGCAATGGGGTAGCACCCGTTGGCCGTATTTGATGGTTTTTCAACAACAATTCATTATTCTTTTCTGCAACAAGGAGGATAGACAACAAGTCACTGAATTTTGTGAACTTACTCTGTCTATATTGTTGTGACAGAATCATGTTGGTGGGATGAAAAGTTGAGAGCGTTTTCTCTAACATTTGGGTTTCAGAAACTGGATCTCCGCATAAAGCCAAAGTAGAAGTTATTCTATAAACATTGGAACTATATTCCGTAATTGATTTATAATCTTGTAGCCTTAAATTAAGCCACTCAAATTTGGCATCAGGGAGAACAACCAATTTTTGGTGGTCAAATCTTTCCTTCAGTTGTGTCCATAAAGACAAAGGATCTTTGACTGTTAAATACTCAGTCTTTAATCTTTCATCAATATGGTGACGAAGAAAAATTATGGCTTTTACATTTTGTGCCGAAGTTGCTGTATTTCCTGATTCAATGGTCTTTTCTAACTCATTTGCACTAAGGTGCAATTCTGCATCAAGTGTCCAAGCCAAATAGTTGTCTCCAGAGATTTTTAAAATAGAAAAATCTATTTTTGCCAAGTTTGTCATCTATTCTGGGTTAAAACATAAATTTATTATTTATTAAAACAATAAATAATTGCATGTATGATATAAAGAAAATAAACTACCTCAAGTGGTGATAAAATACAAATACAAATATTCTTATATTTATAATGCAAATGGATCTTCACCCGGCATGCGGTAGATCGCATAGACAGATTATTCCAACAAAATAATAAAGAATGGAACCAGGTCATGCGTAAACGCATAGACATGATATTCTGACAGAATAATAAATAACGGAACCAGGTCAGGCGAAATTCGCACCGACAAGATGTTCCAACAAAATAATAAAGAATGTAATAACAGAAGAATTTCACCATGTATAGGGTAGTCTGCGTATACAGGTTATTCCAATAATTTAATAAGAAATGAATACAAAGGATTATTCACCAGGTATATGATATTTCACATATACAGGTTATTCTCATAATTTAATAAGCGGTAAAAAGGTTCCCACCAAGTCTTGTAAGATCAACAAGGATAGATGGTACCATTGTAAATAATAGAATTTAAATGCAATTATAAGAATAAAATTATATTATTGGTGGTATAGCCAAACCGGTAATATAATAATAACTTGCAAGAATTTAATTTTACCGTCTCAGTTGGTTAGAGCTTCGTGCTGATAACGTGTTATAAAACTTTAGCAAAGTGTATAAAGATACTCTTATAATTGTTGCATAAATTTAGAGAGAATAAGCAAGAGAAAAGAGAGAGAAATTCTTCAGAGAAAATTCTTATTATTTCAATCAGCAGCATGCACTGCCTTATATAGGCAAGGTAGAGGAGTCACGGGGAAGGAAGAAAAAGGGGAGTACGGGAGAAGCTAGCTAAGGGAATCACATGTATAATATGGACATATATTTTGTAATTTTTTAATACACATCTTTCATTTATACTCATTAAACACTTACAAGGTTATATCTCAAATATTATTTTCAATTAGTTTTCTAATTGGTTCATGAAATTATTCTCTAAATTGCTACAACATAATACCGAAAAATAACAAAAAACATAAATCCCCCAAAGAATTTAGCATATCCAAATTAATAAAGAACTTGAGTATTTACAAGAAACTAATTTATTATTAATATTTAATATTAAAAATTAGTTTATTGATGTGTTAATTAAAGTTAATATTTAACATTAAAAGTAACAAGGAATGTTAATAAAATTTTAATGTTAAATATTAATAATTTAGTATTTATAATAAACTAACTTATTATTAATATTAAATATACTAAGAAAATGTTTATTAATTAAATGTATTTACAAGAAATTAATAATGAATAATTAAAATTTTAAACTTTATTAATTAAAACTAATGTATTATAATTTATAAATTACAATAATAAATAAGTAAAAAATTATACTTCAATGATGAATAATTATAACTTTAAAGTTCAAAAATTACAAATAATTGGATAAAAAATAAGATCAGGCCTCAGACCGGACCACGCCAGACTAGACTTTTTTGCAGGCCAAACCATACCAGATTTCTATTTTAAAAGAGCAGCTTTTTTAAGCCTTAAAGGTCGGGCTTGAACGGTCCAGACTTTGACCAAGGCCAAGTCGCAAGCCTTTTGTGCATCCCTACGAGATGCACCCTTAAATTATCCGGGAAAAGATTTAATCTCGACTTAAGTTGGGCCGCTTACGTCCCGAGAATAGTTCAAACCAAAAAAAAAAAAAGAAGAGGAAAGATTAGATTCATCAGCAAAGCATTTGATGAGGAGCAAATGAACTTTGAATAAAACCCAATTAATTATTATACAATGTGTCACACCAACACAGATACAAACCATACTCGTAATTCAACTCAACACACTTGGAGAATAGGAGGAAAGAAAAAGATAAGGCTCACAAATAGGTGATTTCTTGGAAGGAGAAAACACATACCAAAGAAAAGAACCAACAAAACATCAACTTTTTCGGAAGCTTTTTGAACTGCAGGAAGAACAGTCCTTCCAAATTGTTATCTAAATCTCCGTGTCGAAAAGGTGTATTGTCACCTCGGAAACCACTCTACGAGCAAAAGGTATATAACTTAAACTGTACCTGAAACAACCAAGGATACGAGAATAAACCATTAAACTCAAAAGTTAAATAATAAAATAATAGACAAAAAAAATATCATATTAATGCTCTTTCAGAAAATGGTTGAACACTATTAAACAGTTCAAATTATGTTCAGACTTGTGGGTTGATACTTATACTTAATAGTTGCTGACACAAGAACTTCAGATTGGCTTTACCCAATTAACCAGTTCAAAATGTAGAGAATGGCATAAATACATATGAATCTATCCCTGAACTGCAAATGTCATGACCTGGGTTTGCCGATGTTAAGCCAAGTAATCACACTCTTTTATAACATACATTTTACTTTAAATGCTGACAATGCAAAATTTCATTATATCTTTTAAGAGAAATGGAAAGTAAAAAACATTATATATATATATATATATATATATATATATATTTATATTCTTTTGGATAGGTTGTAAAAACCATTAAAATAAGATTCACCATGATATAGTTAAAGAGTACTAGTGAAACATACTCGGCGACTTATAGCATTTTAGGCCTCTTATAATTAGACAAATGCAAGACTTGATTTCATTGGTAGACAGATTATTTGATCAGGTGCTTTATGCTAATTCTACTTTAATGTTCTAAATTAAGCATATAGTTAGAGTTTTACCACACATCTTTACACAATGTCAAACCTCAATAGTAAAGGATTTAGCAGCATGCTAACTCTTGAACCGTGGAGTGAAGGGCTTTCTAGAGAATTTTTATCACAGTAAATAACTAAGGTCATGTTTGTTTACGAGGATTATAATATCGTGACTACTAATCTTAGGATTATGTAGTCCTAGTCACGTGTTTATTTAGAATGGAATTATTCGTGGGATAACTTAAAATAATCTTACGTTATATTTGTTTTGTCCAAGATTATTAAAAGAATTGAATAAAAATTTATCTATCGTTTAGACTATTATACGTGAGATAACTTAAAATAATTCCACATTATATTTGTTTTGTCCAAGATTATTAAGGATTGGATAAAAAATTATCTATTGTTTAGACTACTATACCCTTACCAGTAATAAAAAAGAAATTGTATTCTCAATAGTGTGAGTATAGATTGATAGAATAGGATACACCGGTCATCTCTAGACTAATAGTCTCAAGTCCAATTTTTAAAACAACCAAAGAATTTGGGATTAATAGTCCAATCCCAATTCCAAGTGTTAACCTTGCAAACAAACATGGCCTAAGAGCTAGTCTCCGTACTTGAGGCTCGATGGCAACTTTGACTTACTATGGATCTGATCGCTTAAGAGGATGTTAAAGTTAGTGATTTCAAGCAATCGTGTATTATTTTTTCCCCATGAACAATGGTTCGTTGAAAAAGAAAATGACAGGTACTAGGATCTCACGTCTCCTCAGCCCTCAGGTATTGAAATCAGGATACCAAATTACCAACATAAAAGCGAAGAATCATAGCATTTCAGAATGAGCTTACGTCCTATTTTTAAAGGCAACTGAGGTGATACTATAATTTTCTCCTGATTCTTTTTCAACTCAACATGCTTCCGTTCATTTTTACAGGGAGGGGGAATAAATGAAAAAGTAAAACATTCTGAAAGACAAAGCTTCACTCCAAGTCCCACATTTTGAAATTTAACCAAAGACCAAAAGCTCTAATTTCTCTAAAAGTTAACTGTCTATGCAACCTAAACTATATCTAAGATTATATCCCCAAGAGGTGGGGAAAATGACAGTAACCTTGGCCCTTGAGTAATAACCTCAAGGTCACTGGGTCTAATCCCCATGATTGGTGCCTAAATTATCTATACAAAAAATAAATAAAAAACTCTAAAATTTTGCTTTATACTTGCTATTAGAAAACAGCATTGCACACATTAGATTACAAGAATATTGGTCATGGAAAGTATCTCACCAAATGAGAGCACAAATCTCGCATATGATCGCTATGATTGTTAAAACCTTACTATGAATCTGCAAAATGTAAAATAAAAAGGTTAAAACACGTTAACTTATCGCACTCCAGTAAAGAATTCTACCAAAAGAATCACCACATGCTAAGATGTGCAGAGAAAATTTATGTTGAACACCAAGGAAAGAGGACATGAGTGAGACAAGTAAACAAGAAAAATGAAGGATTTCTCTGCACCATAAAAGATGTTGAACCATAACATACTTTTCCTCTTTAACTATCCAATATTCATTGAACCAAATCAATATTTCCCAGAAGGGTAGCTTATATTGCATTGCCAATTTATATATATATATATATATATAGAGAGAGAGAGAGAGAGAGAGAGGATCTAAAGCGGACCAAAGAATGGACCAAGGCAAAAACATGCGAGTTTCAGGATCCGGGTCGGACCAACCCGCGGGTTGACCCTGAAACCCGCGTGTTTTTGCCTTGGTCCGTTCTTTGGTTCGCTTATTTGGTCCGCTTTAGATCTTCCTCGTATATATATATATATATGATCCAGAGGTTCCTCTTCCTGCTATATAAAGTCTTGGAATAAACTAGAATAGTATATCACGTCATCTTACTATCATATCTTTGCAGTAATACTTTTTTTGGACAAGTCCAATCATTGTAGTAAGTAAAAGTTCAAAAAAATAAAAAGATTTTTTAGTAGGTCCTACTTCCCCATCCCAGTCAATCAAAAAAGAAACGAAAGATTAGTAACAAGTGATTCATCTAATAACTTATACTGTTATACAAATACAGCTTGTTTGTTAATGTGTGTAAATATTTATTGTTGAAATGAATCCACCATGTTGTCCCTTTTTCCCACTAGTTCCTGCAACAAGAATCACTGGTACTTGTAACCAAGGATGTTTTTCATTGTATATACTATATAATCAAGCTTAAGGACTTACCCAAAGAGCACAGATGAGGGCTAAAACAACACACCCAACATAAATAGCTGTAGCGTACATACGGACAGGATCAAACATCATTCTTATTTGTTGTGCAGGTCCAATAAGGAATGCTGTGCTGCCAAGTAGAGAAACATATTTAGAAAATGATAGAAATGACAAGACGGCGAAAAATTCAGTTCAGCTTAACTGGAGTTAGTTACAGTAAGATGATAAGAGAATCGCCACTCCCCACTTGATTTTTAATTATGGTTATACCAGGTAGAAAGACAATAACAACTAACTGACAACAACTACATAAATAATTAAGCAAGGAAATGTCAACATTGAAAACATGCGAGGCAGCAGCTGTGAGTTTGGGGATGAAGTCTCATGAAAATAAAGCTATAGGCACTTATAGCAATCCTTCCCTCCAACCACCCCAACTGACAAGTGCAGTCTAGCTGCATAGTTCACAGTGTTAGATGAATTAATATTGCTTGCGCAGCAAGCTTGTAACCTACCTTCCAATCGCCAACATGTTGCCAAATGTAAATAATACTGCAAACTTGAAGGGATTGATAAAAACAATCATTGACTGCAAAAGAATCACAAAGTAAAAGAAAATATAAATTAGATTCAACAGTTCAAGGCTGCACGTTAACTGTTGCCACATTCGTAGAATTCCTATTCAGTAAATTACCAGCAGAATTACATTTTAAAACACATTATGCGAGAAGGTAAGAGATGTCGCCATTTCGGTGATCTTCCCTAGTTCAACATGTGTGGTTTTCATTCCGGTTAAATGTTGTATCTTTTCCCTACATTAAAATAGACGATTAAGAAAGAGAATATTTTGTATGTATCATTCGATCTTTCCCCATGGAGGAAGGGGTTGACAATTGGAGGGTGGGAGGCTAGGCACCGGGTCGATCTATTCTATGCCAAAGCATCTGAAGCATAACTGCACACTCACACGATCTTTGCGAGATCAGCTCAGTGAAACAATACATAATGCCATCACTAAATAAACTCTTGCTTACAAATAATTAATCCCTCCGAAGTGAAAGACAGCTTGACATATCAAAAACTGCCCGGAAGTTATCAACCAATTAAAATATTAAACATGTTTTGAAACTGAAGAAAACTATGATACACATGGATTAATGTAAAAGATAATGTATGTATGCAGTTAGCGGGAATGTCCTTTGTCAGCTCAATCCAACGGCAATAAAGTTTAAACTTAAAGGACTGTAACCAATCCGCATCATCTATATATAAAACCCAAAACTAAAGCAAACAACAATCATAACCTAAATGTAATAACCCATTTTTTTTTATAATTAAATATTAATTGATTTTATTTTATACAATTGTATTTAAATTGGAAAAGGTAAATGATTTTGTTTCCCTCTTTTCTTCTTTGTTTTGTTTGGATAATTAAATTCTTTTAGTATATAATTAAGTAATGGATTAAACTAAAAATGAGGAGTCCATTAGAGTTTTGTAGCTCCTATATTGAGTTATTTGTATATTTAAAGAGTGAAGTTGTCAAGAGCGGGTTAAGAGAGAAAGACAATTCCATTTATTAAAATTTTGAGGAAGACATTCCTATATTGAGTATATTCGAGCGGAGTATTCGCATCTCTTTGAAATTTAATACGTTTCCGTTCTTTTGAATTCTGAGGACGAAATTCTTTTTAAGGGGTAGGTGATGTAATACCCGGAAAATAAAAATACTTAATTTTAAAACATGTTAATTGGACTTTGTTTTTATTTGGGTCAACTCGTATTTAACTTATGTGGGCTAATAAGTATTAATAAGTGATGTATATATTAAATTAGAAAAATTTGGGCCTTAATATTAATTGAACCCAAATAGAAATTTTTTTAGAACAAGACCTCTTCATTAATAAACATCTATACCTAATTTTATTTTATAGTACAAACAGAGGGAAAGAAAGGTGAGAGAGGCTTGTGTGGCTGCGAAAAGAAAAAAAAAGAAAAAAGAGATTGCTATCAAGTGAGAAACAATTCAGGTGAGTAAGTATGGTTTGAAAATTCTTGTAGTAGTGATTTTTTTTTATTGTTATAATAATGATAAGGGTGATGAACTAATGTTATACATATATATTTATATATATATATATATATATATATGGCCAAACTTGAGTCCAGATTCAGATATATATGTATATGTATATATATAAGAATAAATTTGAATAAACCTAAAATATAGAGTTTAAAAAAAATAAAAAAATAAAAAAATCGTAACAGGATGAAGGTGTTTTGAAGATGATGGTGTATTAAATATATATATAGTGCGGTGTGTATATATATATATTGTATGTTATTAATGGTATTTATATTATGTTGTATATATTATATTATCTAATCCATGTTATTTATAAATCAAATTGAAAATTTTGTATACTAATTAATTAATTCTAATGATTAAATTATAAATTTACCTAAAAATAAATTAGATAATATTATGTTAGTAATGGTTGGATTTGTAATAAAATCTTATTAAATTATTTAAATTGAACGGAAAGAATTTTTAGAGTTATACTTGGAATATAAATTTTAGAGTATTAATAATTGATATAAGGCGATGATTAAAAGCATATTAAATAGATTATGAATTATTTTGGAATTATTAGTTTGAATTATTTTTAATTTGAGGTGAATATGTTTAGGTTGTGAATAACGATTCGTATTTGATATCGTTGGCATTTGAGGGTGACATTTTGTGGAGTATGCTATAAATGGTTTGGAAGTATCAGTACGGATTCCGTACTCTTTCAGCGATACTTTTGTTAAATTTGATTTGTTCGTTTTGTTCCTCGTTTCAAATTCTGTTATTATTTCACATAATTGTTTCTTGTGAAATTCATATATTTGTTTCATTTTGGAGTTGACACATTGGACTCGTATTTGTACTCTTTGAATTAGGATATCATGTTTAGTATTTATTTTTGATAATTGTAGAGCGGTACATGTTACTACCTTCTTTTTGAGACCTTGTAACTATAATTTGATTGGGTTCAACATGTACATATAGAACCCTTCGGTTGGTATTATGTCGCATGTGTTGTGACAAGATATTTTTGTTAGAATATACCGTAGGGTATACCTGAGCTATAACCACCTATGGGGGTACCACAGGCATGTCGTCTTGGCACGAGAGACATGACACTTTTCGTAGCGGTGTGATTAGTCCACGGCGTCTCCGTTTTGGGCTCCGGAGTAAGTGGGCCATTTGGTGTTTTGTTGTGGGAGGCGTATGGGTTAACCCTAGATTTCTGTTCTGCGGATTGGTGATGTTGTGCCAAACACACCTATCCGATTTGCATATATTTGGATTCGCGGTCCAATGTGTGATTGCCTGTGTGGCATTATTTTGATTTGCCTGTGTGGCATTGTTTTGATGTGCATGTGTGGCATTATTTTGGTTGCCTATGTGGCATCATTTGATTTGCCTGTGTGGCATTTTTTTGACTTGCCTGTGTGGCAAGGTATATTTCTGGGCTCATTCGGTATGAAATGACACCCAGCCATTTGTTTCAGCCTATTATTTTATTGGATTAGTTTTGCTGGTTTCTGTTCAGTTCAAGTCATTGAGTTAGTTACTTCAGTTCGTTATTTCTTTATTCTCTTATTGGTGTCGTCAATTACGTTGATTCAGATATATTCATTACGTCGATTCAGATATATTCCATTCAGATCTTTGGATATTACATTTTCGTTCGTATTTGCACTTGAGGCTTGTTCAGTATTTTGCTTCAGTTATTTTCGTATATCAGTTGTATATCTTTTGTATATCTGTATCCGTACTGGGCAATTGGCTCATGCTGTGTTTTTTTTCCGGCAAGTTTGCAGGGGTGATTCAGGGCTAGTGTGATGAGAGTTTTGCCTTTGACCATTTAGGTTGATTCGAATTTTAAGTTTTTGATTATTTTGACTCTGTTTGGAGAATTGTATTTAGTACTTCATTAATGGATCACCACTATTAATATTTTGAGGTTATTAATTAGTGCTCTGTTTACTTATTTTGAGGTTTGTTGTGCTTTGCACGTGACCTCCCTTTCCTTTTCGGGAAGGGGGTGTTACACTAAATTTCCATGTACGTTGCAATGCTTAAAAATCCTATAAAATAGCATACAAGGCATTGGTTCTATATTTCATTTCTAATTTGTTTTACATATACATATTCATATAGGGTCAGCTCTCTTTCATGTAGGGTTTAGTAACATCTTAGGTAGGAGTAAATTGGATAACAATACATCAGTTCAACTCAATTATGTTGTTCATTCAAATAGGGGAAATTGAAGCAATCCAACACATCAAATCTAATAAAACATTATGAAAAAAGTATATAAGAAGTAATTATGTATAGAAAATAAATGGGTCATACCAAAATCATACAAACGAAGCCAGTAACAAAACAGGCAGCGAATGCGTACAATCTCTGGTAAAGCAAATTCAGAGGAGAAGGTCAAATCGAGTAGAAAAATATAAGACTAGAGTAGAATGAAATTGAAATTGAATTGAGTAGAGAGAAAAGAAGAAACCTGGAGATGAGAGAGTGAACAGAGACGTTCTGAATCATACAACAAGTTGTCTTGTGATTCTTCTTCTTCATCTCCATCTCCACCTAACATAGACTGCCTTAGTTTATTCCACATTGTTGGGACTTACTAGAATTCAACTGTTTTTCCCTTTTGAGTTTTGATCGGTCAGATCGCTGTCGTTCTACATGTGTGGGCAAGGAAAGGACGGTGGAGCTGAAGATAATTTTAACTTGGGAGAGGTACTATATTTTCTGTTGTCAAAGCATTGCATTGAGCGGGACTAATTAATGATTTAGGATGTGTTTGTTTATACCTAAATGAATCCGAATCAAACCCATAATGTCATTCACACAATTTGTTTTATAATTTTTAAATTTTGAAGGTGTCTAAATGATCTATTTAAAAAATTATAAATTGAATGATATTTTTATCTACTTTTTCTTACACACAATAAAAAGTACATTCTGTGACGCCCCCAAAATTAGGTATGCATCATCCATCTTGGGTCGTCAGATACATGGTACATAATTCAAATACAACTTAATAATACAACTGTCGTGTACAATATGACAAAACATAAACTGTGAGTTTGAATACAAATTTTGTCTACTAGAGAGTATCCATACTCAAAAGGAGTCCTTATTACATTTATTAACACACTATTACATAGAATAGTGAGGACTACTAACTAATACTATCATTCGGACTATCACTCCGTTCCCCGACTTGCCCCAGCTACGTTCTCATTTCCTGAAGAGAACAGTGAAAGAAAGGGTGAGCTCAACTAGCCCAGTAAGAAATATTATGACTAAGATAATGCAGAATAAATTATCATTAGTCTTCAACAATGTTAAACTGATAAAATATAATAGACATCAAGTTTAACTACAGCGGAACAAGTAATCCATTAAAAGAGTCAAGTAGAAAATAAACTCTACTATCTTTTATGATTTAAAAGGTTTTTCAACACTGTTATCGCTGGGACTCAGCTTAATAAAATAATCAACATCATCGAATCACCCCATGCACTACGGCCAAGAATATTCGTGTATTCATTAATGATCATGATCATGCCAACAACTGTCCATCAATGCACTACGGGCCAATGAGGACTTTTACCACATCATTTGTAACATTACGGTCATGATTATACCGAATAATCTCTGGTCATAGATGACTTTCAATATTTTATAAACATGAGGATAATGACAATGATATAAGAATTCAATAAAACAAGTTCAAGAATTAATTTATCCAATAATTAACAACGTCCAAATTGTCAACATGATACTGCTTTGTGGAGTAAAATTTAAGAATACTTAAAAGAATATTTTCATGAAAAGATACTGGATGAACCGCAATTATCAAGGATATTCCACTAATTTCATGGAGTATAGAAATCAAAACTTAACCAACTGAGTATAATAAAGAATGGAATAACAAAAGAAATCACCCGGTATGCGATAAACCGCACAGACAGGTTATTCCAACAGAATAATAAATAATGGAACCAGGTCCGGCGTAAACGCACAGACAGGATATTCCGACAGAATAATAAATAATAGAACCAGGTCCGGCGTAAACGCACAGACAAGATATTCCGACAGAATAATAAATAATAGAACCAGGTCCGGTGTAAAACACACAGACAGGATGTTCCAACAGAATAATAATAAAGACGGAACCAGGTCCGGTGTAAAACACACAGACAGGATGTTCCAACAGAATAATAATAAAGACGGAACCAGATCCGGTGTAAAACACACAAACAGGATGTTCCAACAGAATAACAGAAGAATGTCACCAAGTATAGGGTAGACCGCGTATACAGGTTATTCTAACATAATAATAAGAAATGGAATAACAACAGTTCTCTTCATGAATAAGAAAGAATAACACCCCTTGCCGTTTTAAAGAAGAGCTGAAATAAGGAAGTAGTTAAATAGCAGAATACTCTTCTTCTCTCTCTATAGTTTCTCTCTCTAAAGTTCAGTAAATTCGTAAAAAATAATGAAGGAATGAGCTGCTATTTATAGAAAATAGAATGCATAGTAACTAATCCATGAACGGTCCAGATTGATTACTTTAATCTGACGGTCCATATTTAAAGAAAAATCTTTTAAATAAAATATAATATATTCTATTTATAGAATAACTTTAATAAAGTATTCTGTTTTATATAAAAAGATGTTTTTGTTTTATTACGTTAATAATACCAATAAAACAAAACTTCATTGTCGCTAAATAATTCATATTATTAACTGACAATAATTGAATCAAACTGAGTGACTTCTCACATAAGCATTAATAATCAATATCGTGTGTTACTATGCAACCACACGTATTACTGTACTTTTACTACCGAGTAGTTCAAAAGTAACAATGGTAAAACTTCCGCCGTTATTTTTAATAAAATATTTTTGTCGTTTTTTTAATCCGACAATAATTCTATTGTGGGGTCCACCAACGATTGTGCCGTTGTACGAATATTTCCTGTTAAAACGAATATTTTTCGACCAATCGAATATTATATAACAACTTGCGTACTTTACAAAATTTATAAATATTACCCACAACTATAACATTATATCAAATTAACTCCATAATATTCAAAAATGATATTTTATAGAAAATTCATCTTTATTTATAAAAGTTGAAGTCTTACAACCTCCCCTTCTTATGAAATTTCGCACTCGAAATTAGGGTACGTACCTGGTATGTCGAAGAGGTAAGGATACCTTGATTTCATTTTAGATTCTAACTCCCAAACCATTTCCTCAACATCATGGTTTCTCCACAAAACTTTGACTTGAGGTATAACCTTGAAGCGTATAATATGTTCCTTCTTATCCAAGATTTGAACAGGAACTTCTTCATATGTCAAATCTTCTGTTATTTCGTCCGGTTCTAACTCAATAATGTGGTTCGGGTCTTTCACATATTTGCGTAACATGGATATGTGAAAAACGTTATGAACACGAGACATACTTGGCGGTAAAGCGAGTCTATAAGCCACAGTTCCTACTCGATCGAGGATTAAAAATGGACCGATGAATCGAGGATTGAGCTTTCCTCTCTTTTCAAATCTCGTAACTCCTTTCCATGGAGCAACACGTAATAACACATGATCTCCTATATCAAATTCCACGTCCTTTCGATGAAGATCAGCATAACTCTTTTGTCGATCTTGTGAGGTTTTTATACGTTGTCGGATCGTTTGAATTTTTTCTGTAGTCATACGTACCAACTCCGGTCCCAACAACGTTGCTTCACCCACTTCATCCCAGCATACTGGAGAACGACATTTTCTTCCATACAATGCTTCGAATGGAGCCATGTCAATACTTGTTTGATAACTGTTGTTGTAGAAAAACTCCACCAATTGTAAGAACTTGTCCCAACTTCCCTTGAAATCAAGGACACAGAGTCTTAATAGATCTTCAAGAGTTTGAATAGTCCTCTCTGATTGTCCGTCCGTCTGAGGATGATATGCCGAACTATATCGTAAATCTGTGCCCATAGCTTTTTGTAAACTAACCCAAAATCGTGAAGTGAATCTTGGGTCTCGATCAGAAACTATGGATACTGGCATACTATACAGTCTTACAATCTCGTTTATGTACATACGAGCAAGACGTTCAAGTGTATAAGTTTCTCGTATCGGTAAGAAATGAGCAGACTTGGTCAATCTATCAACAATGACCCAAATCGCTTCTATACCTTGAGAAACCCTAGGAAGACCGGTAACGAAATCCATGGTAATGTGCTCCCACTTCCATTCTGGAATTTCAAGTGGTTGCAATGGACCTTTTGGTACTTGATGCGCCGCTTTGACTCGTTGACAAGTTAGACACCTTGAGATAAACAGCGCTTTCTCTCTCTTCATATTGCTCCACCAAAATGTATGACGAATATTATGATACATTTTGGTACTTCTAGGATGGATTACAAACGGTGTGTTGTGCGCCTCCATCATGATTTCATACTTTAAATCAGGGTTGTTAGGAACACAAAGTCTGGAGTTGACTCGAAGTATTCTTTCTTTATCGATTCTTGCTTCCGGCATAGCACCTTCTTGTACTTTCTTCTTCATACGTGTAAGACCCCGAATTTTATGAAATAAAAGTATTCAATTTTTCTTATAATTACTATTCAGTAAATGGTTAAATTGATAAAAGTTTAAAGTTGTGGATGAAATGTGAATTTTTTTCAAAATAAGCAAGTGGTTATAAAATAATCATTGTTGTCGGAGAATATTCGTTTGGTCGTGGAATATTCTTTCTGTCGGGGAATATTCGTACCACGGCGCAACTATTTGTGGGCCCCATAACGAATAACTGTCGGATGAAAAAAATAACAAATTTGAGTTTTTACAAATAACGGCGTAGTTGTTATCGTTAATACTGTTAAAATACCCGGTGGTTAAAATACAGTAATACGCGTTATTGCACAGTAGCACACGGTATTGCACAGTATTTTTGAAATTATTGATTCTTACGTAAGAAGGCGCTACTCAATAATTGTTACAATAATTACTGTTCAATATTTTATTTTATTGATTCAATAATTGCTACGCTGAAATTTTATATTATTGTTGTTCAATAATTGTCACTGCATAGTATTTCCCATTATCAGATCAATAATTCATATTATTTGAATAATATTATTAGATAACATTATTGGCAATGCCTAGAAAGTTCTGTCTAAGGAGAGGTTTGGTCACCTAATTGCGCGCCAATAAGGATAAATCCTTATTGGAAAGCCCCCTCTTTCCTGGGAACGGTCTGGTTGTCATAAATATGATTCTGTAATATTATCTGTGAATAATTAATTATTGATTCATATGATAAGGAAATATTTATTTTATGTGGATATAAATGAGGGATATATTTTTGTAGTTAAAAATGAAGGAGTTAATGTTGAGGTGTTTTAGCTGTATTTTTGTCGGAACGGAGGTATTGAAAAATAAATTAGGGTTTTTTGAGATATTTTGCGAGGGTTATAATTTTTAATCCGACCGTTGGATCGTGGTAATATTTGGATATGTTATACATATATAAGTTGAGTATATGTTCATAAATTTTAAACCGTTAAAAATGAACGTATAATTTGTTATGAATTTTATGAGATGACTGGTTCAGAAATTGTTGAATTTTTATTGGGAGTACATGTATATGACAGGAGTATACTCTGTAAATTTTAGAATTTTTAAATAAAAGTACAATTTTTGATAAATGTCTAAATATTCGGCTGTTTTGGCCATATGAAAAATAGTAAATGACTTTTAAAAATTCTGAGAAAAATATATGTTCACTATGGGACTATATTATGCTAAATCCCAGAAAAGAAATATTTTTGGAACTGATTTGGTATTTTTTCATGAAAATAGTCTAGTTATGAGTAAATGAATTAAATATGTTTTGTGAAGTAAGAAAATTAGAAAATAGGATTTTATGGCTTGAGAATCCTATATGAGGTATATACAGATTTTTTATGAGGGTTTTTTGTTATTGGTGATGAAATCTTATGAGTTTGGCATTTTAGGACGATTAAATGCATTATTTAGTAAAGTATAAACAATTAAAATAAATTGTTTATAAGCTTAAGAAATATTATTCTTTCAATATCATTATACCGAAATATTGGTATGTATTTTATTGTAGAATTTCTATCTTTTTGTGTCGAGTTTACTATTCATGAGTTACTATTCACGGGTTACTATTCACGAGTTACTATTCACGATAAAATTGGTTTTTTTTCTGACCAAATTATAGTTGGTTTTCGAATTTTACTCTTGAGATTAAATCTATATGTTGATTATATTGATTTTATTATCATATATAACATTTTTATAACCCTAATGATGATATTTCTCATTGACTTGAGTGTAAAGATGGGTAGATTTCTGGTATGATCATGACTATGGGTTCTCTTTGGCCAGTAGTGCAAAGTTGAATTGTTGATTGGTATGATCATGACCATTGAATTTATAAGTCAATATCTTTAGCTTAAGTGCAAAGGTGAATTGATTAACATGGTTATAATTACGGTGTATATAAATTCTGAAATGATTATATATTTCTTTGAGATAATAATATATTTGGCCTGTAGTGCAAATATGAACTGTTGATGAATATATTTGGCCGTAGTGCAAATATAAACTGTTGAGAAATATCTTTGGCCTGTAGTGCAAAGATGAATTGTTGATGAATATCTTTGGCCCGTAGTGCAAAGATGACATGTTGTTGAATATCTTTGGCCAGTAGTGCAAAGATGAACAGATGTTGAGATGAACACGACCAACTGGTGATACAAATGAATATCTTTGGCCGTAGTGTAAAGATGAAGTTATTAGTATGATTATGAACATGAAATGTGATTTGGTGTAACCATGATCTTTGATGTTTCAGGTAAAGATAGGTGATGAAAATTATCTTCGTCCTGGATGAGAAAAGGAATTTAGAACTACAGTTATGATTATGAGTTATTCATATGATTGTGGACCAGAATTGTTGATTGATGTTACAGGGATAAAACATTGTTGGTAGATTTTTAACATGGAGAAGATAATAGACTTTATAGTCTATTTGACTCTTCTAATGGATTGCTCGTTCCACTGCAACTATGGTTAAAATTTTTATCATCTACCATATGTTCTAAATCTCTGATTTATTACTGATGAAGACTATTGATAATTTATTTATCTTTAGTCATGATATTCTTTACTGGGCTAGTTGTGCTCACCCTTTTGTTTCACAATTCTTTTCAGGTAATAAGAGTGTAGCTGGGTCGAGCCGGGGGGTAACAAGGGAATAGAACGGTGGTCATCATTTAGTAGTTATATTTGGTGAAGAAAATAGGGTGAGGTGAACCCAACGTTGGAAGGGTGTTTCGTCACTATCATACAAAATGTCTAATGACATACAACCTCGTGTCATCATAAGACAGGGTTGTGCTCATCCACTTGCTGAGTATATCTACGAGCACTACCTATATAATCTTGGTGTTTATTTGAAGTATAATTCTCAATTAGAGACAGTGGAGATAATGATAAGTCAAGAGAAGACTTACCATTGGGAAGAATATGATAGTAATCTTCTCGTTTTTCTTTGGGGTCTATTAGGTCAACCAAGGATAATTCTGTGGCCATATGATATCTATCATAACCTAGAAGCATGGCCTCCCATGTACGAAAGTTTCCTTGAGCACTTCCCAAATATTCTAGTTTCTAAAACAGTTTTTGATTGTACCTTTATGTAAGGTACCTTTGTGAGGTGCTGATACATGATGGTGTCTAATGTCACATTTGGTATATATTTGTATCCAAACTCACAGCATATGTGTTGTTGTATTTTGCACGACAATTGTTGTAATAAAGTTGTAGTTGTTTTCTGTACCATGTATTTGACGACTCAGAATGGGTTGGGTGGAATGGACTTATTTTGGGGTTGTCACAGGTGGTATCAGAGCTTAGGGATATGATCTCTGGCGGAGATCGGGGAATACAACTAGGAGGGGAGAGATGAGTAAATCCTTCGCTAGTGTGTCCTACCTAAGCTTATTTGTTGGTCAGTCATAATATCGGGATATTATGTGATATGTTAATTTGTTTAAATTAACCCTTGTTTTATGGTAGTATTTGAGAATGGCAGCTGAGAATGCTAACAATGGAGTGAATGAGACTGTGGGGATACCTCTAATCACTAACCGTGATAATGTGATGTCAGACAAAGAAGGAATTAGAGATATCCGAGTCAGCTGAGTTAATGGAGTAGCGATTCGAGAAAATTCTTCCACTAATCTCCGATAATAACCAGCTAAACCAAGAAAGCTACGTACTTCGGTTACTGATTTAGGTTGCTCCCAGCTTTGAATAGCTTCAATCTTTGCCGGGCCAACCGATATTCCACGACTTGATACTACGTGCCCAAGGAATGCTACCTCCTCCAGCCAGAACTCGCATTTCTTCAACTTGGCATAAAGCTTGTATTCACGAAGCTTTTGGAGTACCAGCCTCAAGTGTTGCTCATGATCTTCACGGCTTTTGGAATAAATAAGGATGTCATCAATAAAGACGACCACAAAGTGATCCAAATATTCCTTGAATACCCGGTTCATCATATCCATGAAGGCAGCAGGAGCATTAGTCAATCCAAAGGACATGACTAGGAATTCATAATGCCCGTACTGAGTTCTAAAAGCCGTCTTTGGAATATCCTCAGTTCTAACCTTCAGCTAATGATATCCAGAACGAAGATCGATCTTTGAAAAGAATTGTGTTCCTTGCAACTGGTCAAACAGGTCATCAATACGTGGCAATGGGTACCTGTTTTTGATGGTGACATGATTCAACTCCCGATAATCAATACAAATTTGTTTCGCTGCAATTAAACTTGATGTTCGTTATATTTTATCAGTTTAACACTGTTGAAGGCTAATGATAATTTATTCTGCATTATCTTAGTCATAATATTTCTTACTGGGCTAGTTGAGCTCACCCTTTCTTTCATTGTTCTCTTCAGGAAATGAGAACGTAGCTGGGGCAAGTCGGGAAACGGACTGACGGTCCGAATGATAGTATTAGTTAGTAGTCCTCACTATTCTATGTAGTAGTGTGATAATAATTATAACGAGGACTCCTTTTGAGTATGGATACTCTCTAGAAGATAATATTTGTATTCAAACTCACAGTTTATATTTTGTCGTATTGTACACGACAGTTGTATTAGTAAGTTGTATTTGTATTCTGTACTATGTATCTGACGACCCAAGATGGGTGATGTATACCTAATTTTGGGGGCGTCACATAGTAACTAATCCATGAACGGTCCAGATTGATTACTTCAATCTGACGGTCCATATTTAAAAAAAATCTTTTAAATAAAATATAATATATTCTATTTATAGAATAACTTTAATAAAGTATTTTGTTTTATATAAAAAGATGTTTCTGTTTTATTACGTTAATAATACCAATAAAACAAAACTTCATTATCGCTAAATAATTCATATTATTAACTGACAATAATTGAATCAAACTGAGTGACTTCTCACATAAGCATTAATAATCAATACTGTGTGTTACTATGCAACCACACGTATTACTGTACTTTTACTACCGAGTAGTTCAAAAGTAACAATGGTAAAACTTCCGCCGTTATTTTTAATAAAATATTTTTGTCTTCTCTCAATCCGACAATAATTCCGTTGTGGGGTCCACCAATGATTGTGCCATTGTACGAATATTCCCTGTTAAAACGAATATTCCCCGACCAATCGAATATTATATAACAACTTGCGTACTTTGTAAAATTTATAAATATTACCCACAACTATAACATTATATCAAATTAACTCCATAATATTCAAAAATGATATTTATACAAAATTCATCTTTATTTATAAATGTTGGGGTCTTACACATTTAATATTCATTTTTTTTACTATTATAAACAAATTTGTTATTTACAATTTATTTTTAAAAAATCTTTAACAAATTGATCTATAATAAATTTAATGAATATTGTTGTTTTGATTTTATGGACTAATAAAATGTTATTAACAAAAATTAGTGTTTCTTCCTAAAATTATATTACTAATAGTAAAGATTATAAAAATTATTCACAAGTTTATATTTTATTTTTGTTAAATAACATTGTTTATTTATAATTAAATACAAAAATTGTTCATAATAATCCAGAAGGTTAAAATAGTAAAATGCACTATTCAGATGTTTTAGACAAATTCTTATCAAACACATTATTTCATTTTATATTCAAAAATTCTATTTCATTAAGCTCATTTAGATTCTCTTATACATTCATAATTTTTCATTCAATTTTATCAAACAACACATTAGTTACTAACGTCAAATTTAATTATTGTTACTATTTTTTTTACACAAACATTATTATACTAAAAAATTGTTATAAATTAGTCATTACTTAATATTCTATCCAAAAAATTGACAAAAATATTGAATATACTAATATTTAACAGCTGTTATGTGGGGTATTTAAATATACGACAAGTGAGTTCCTAGTACGTGAAGGGTTAATTAATGGTTTGGTTATTACATTAGAGGTTGATTTTTATTTTGGTTATTGATTTTTTTTTATTAAGACGTTGTTATACTAAAAAAATGATACAAATTGGTCATTACATAATTGATGTGTGAGTTAGATATTGATGGCGTGACACATGATATTGTTGCAAAAATAATAATAAAAAAGATAAAAAATTATGGTATAACTTTGCTACAATTCTTGTTATGATTCATCTATGTCACAAATATCTAGCTGGTTTATTTTTTGTCACCGACAATACTTATGATATTATACACATGACAAAATATATCACATCACTACTAACTAACTCACACATTAATTTTTTTGGCTCATGTGATATGCAATGTTCAATATTTTTATCAATTTTTTTATGGAATGTTAAGTAATGACTAGTTTATAATATTTTCGAGTATAATAATTGTGACGCCCCCAAAATAGGTATACATCACTCATTTTGAGCCGCTAAATACATGGTACTGAATACAAATACAAACTTAATTATACAATATGAGCTGTGAGTTTTAATACAAATATTGTCTTTTAGACAGTATTCAAACTCAAAATAAGTCCTTATTATATTTATTGTCACACTATTTCATAGAATAGTGAGGACTACTAATGCTACCATCTGAACCATCACTCCGTTCCCCGACTAGTCCCAGCTATATTCTCATTTCCTGGAAAAAATAATGAAATAAAAGGGTGAGCTCAATTAGCCAGTAAGAAATATTATGACTAAGATAATGCAAAATAAATTATCGTTAGCCTTCAACAGCGTTAAACTGATAAATATAATAAACATCAAGTTTAACTGCAGCAGAACAAACAATCCATTAGAAGAGTCAAGTAGAGCATGATATCTACTATCTTCTATGATTTAAAAAGTTTATCAAAAGTTTTATCAATGAGACTCAGCTTAATAAATAATCCACATCATCGAATCATCCCTGCATTACGACCAAGGATATTCATTAGTATCACGACCACAAATTATTCATGCACTACATGCCAAAGATATTCGTGTTTTCATCAATGGTTATAATTATGTCAACAATTGTCCATCAATGCACTACGGTCCAATGAGAACTTTTACCACATCATTTGTAACACGGTCATGATTATACCGAATAATCCCTGGTCATAATCATACCAAGTCCATCTATGCAATATAACAATATAAGCATGAGGATGATGACACTGATATAAGAATTCATTTAAAAATAAACAAATGATAAATTTTTAAAGATTTATAATTTAATTTATCCAGAATTCAATAATGTCCAAATTGTCAACATGGTACTGCTTTGTGGAGTAAAATTTAAGAATAATATTATATCAAAAATGATTTAGACAAAAAAAAATTAATTTTTTTATGAATAGTACCCTAGGTGAATAGTACCTTGTAAATAGTATTTCGAGAATAGTACTCCGTGAATAGTACTCTGGCATAAAAAGGTTAAAACTTAGCAAGAATGCTCAGAATAATATTTTCATGAAAAGATATTGTATGAAGCGCAAATATCAAGGATATTCTACTAATTTCATGGAGTATAGAAGCCAAAATTTAACAAAATGTGTATAGAATTCAAAATCTGAAACGAAATAATATTACTTACATATTACAGAGTATGGAATAAAATATTATTTCATATGAATACTGAATAAAAGTAATATCCCTTACCTTGAAAAGAAGAGTATTCCAACTGGTATAGCGGAAATATTTTTGAAAAAAACTTATATTTTTTTTACACTCAAAACTTTCTAAAATTCGAAAGAAATATGCTCAATATTATAGAAGAAAAATTATCTGATTCTGGTGTGATTTTCAATTCTAACTAAGCATCCTATTTATAGGAGAATGGAAAGACACTATTTAGAAAAATTTATCACGGACGCACAGTATGGTTCACGGGTCTTTGCAATTCACAATTGCTTTTGAAATTCACGGATGCCTATTATTCACATACAACAAAAATTTATAACCTATATATATATATATATATATATATATATACCATCACTTTCATCAGTTTTTTCACCACCACTCACTCATCACATACACATATTATATATATACATTCCCTCCTTAATACGTCTTTTTTCCCCCACCCCAATTTCATCTACCAACATACACACACACACCCACCTTACACCTTTCATTATCACACACACACACACACACTTTCATATATATCACTATCACACACATATATACCAATTATATATATATACACACACCTCACACACATTACCCACTATCAATTTTCTTCCACCTATCACTTTCACAACTATCACTTTTTCACCACTTTCCACTCACATACATATTATATTATATATATATATATATACACACACACACATCATATATATATATATATATATATTGTTGGGTTTCGGCACAGAAACGCACAGCGGAAATTAAAATTTTAATGCAATTTTCGAAACCCTAAAACAGGATCCATGCGAAAAATCAATTAATTAAGAGGTTTAGAGATTATACCGAATATGAAAACGAGAATCTGAAATCGACTGCGCCTCGAATCTCCAACGCAATACAAACCGACTGCGTCTCTACGGTATCCACACGAACGCTCCGCGAATCGTCCTACGATCTGCAGAAGAAGGAATCGTGGTACTAGCCACCAAGGATGAGGTTTTTCGGAACTATTTTCTCTAGTCTCTCTCTAAGAGCGGCTAGGGTTTTATTTTTTGACGTAAAACCTAAAGTCTGATATACATCATATATATAGCAGTCAGGAGGAATTAATCAAAACCTAATATTATTAAAACCCAAATTTATATATATATCTTAATTAAGTCTTACTTAATTAATATACCTATATATAAATTATCCTATTAATTTAAATGTGATATTTAAAATTCTATCAATCACATTGACATCTTTAAATATTTACAATTTAAATTAATTTCCTTTTAATTACGTTCTTTGTGTGTGACCCTATAGGTTATTATTACGTTGACAATAATTTTAAAATCATATTATAAAATTATAAACAGTGAGCGGCATCTAGTAATGCATCACTGCTACCCAAGTAATAATAAGATCGATGATTCGATGCAACCTTTTCGTGACCAATGTTTCAATATAATTTAATCCTTTTAACCTTAATATCCTAGATTAAACTCGAGTCATGGAATGTGTCATACTCTTCATAATTTAATCTGAGTTTTCTTGATCAATGAGTAGACTATATGAAACAAATCACTATTTGAGCATGGCCATGCATTTCATAGTCTTACTCAATCAAGAGGCCTATGGATATCACCTATAAAATATAGGATGGTTAAATTCCATCTAGATCACTCATATTACTCACACGATTCATAATGAACCCAATAATCACCTTTATAGTCCACCCTATTAAAGGTGACATTTGAGGATATCAAAGTACATAAATTCTCATGTAGTAATATAGCGGTTTCAGGTCGGAGGACCATTACATCATTGTCACTATGAGAATTGCTAATGACACTTCGCATAATGCTCCATATAGAATTCTCATGGTGGGTCTGTCCAGTACATTGTTCTCTAACATGTACCTATGCATTGACTTAATATCTCATATATTTATGATCAATGAGATTTGGTCATCAGTCAATCCACATACTAGTCTCAATGCATCATTGTTGTCCAATCAACAATGATACTTGAATAGGGACATTTAAGAACAATGATACTAATTGTAATTATATAATCTCATGTTCAAGTCACATACTTGAAACTATATAATTTGTATCACTATTCTAAGGAATTTTATTATGTTAACAATTATATTACGCAGTAATTAAAACCATAATAAAATCATTTATTTATTCAATCAACAATAATATCAAATGTTAAGCAATTACATCAAATAATTGGCCTCTAGGGCATAAACTCTAACATATATATATATATATATATATATATATATATATATATATATAAATTCCCTCCCCTTTACGTATACTCTTTCTAGGGGTGTAAACGAGTCGAATCTCAGCGAACACATTCATGCTCAGATTCGACTCGACTCGAAAAAATTGAGCTCGAATTCGATAAGAGATTTATATTTTTGCGTCAGATTCGACTCGGATCATTACTCGGACCTACTCGGCTCGTAAGTACTCGACTCGTTTACAAAGCGAGTTACTCATGAGCCTTAAAATCGAGTTTCGAATATGAATCATTTCACTTAAAACTGAACCACTACATATTAAATTGGTTACTCAACTAATATTTATATATAAAACTTTTTCACTTTTATTTATGTATTGAAATTATAAAGAATGTAATATAAATTGACATTCAATTAATTGATTTATTCAAGTACAGGTTTACACAATATCATACTGTGACGCCCCCAAAATAGGTATACAACACCCATTATGAGTCGCCAAATACATGGTACAGAAAGCAAACTACAACTTCAATAATACAATTGTCGTGCAAAATACGACAACACATACTGTGAGTTTAAATACAAATATTGTCTTCTAGACAATATCCACACTCAAATAAGTCCTCAATACAATTATTCAAACACTATTTTACAGAAATAGTGAGGACTGCTAAAATATTTTTCTAGAACTATCACTCCATACCCCGACTAGTTCCTGCTATGTTCTCACCTCCTGAGAAGAAAAATAGAACAAAAAGGAAAAGGGTGAGCTCAACTAGCCCAGTAAAGAATATTATGACTAAGATAATATACAACAAATTATCATTAGTATTCAACAGGGAAAAATCTGATAGAATATAATCGACAACAAGTTTTAGATCAACAACTGCAGCGGAAACAACAAACCATTAGAAGAGTCAAGTAGAGAAAGAATTCTACTATCTTCTAAGATTTAAAAGTCCATCATCAATATTTTATCCCTGTAACATCGATTAATAATCATCTTTAACCAAATATTCATCTTTGTACTACAGGCCAAAGATATTCATTTGTATCACCAGTCGGTCATGTTCATCTCAACACCTGTTCATCTTTGCACTACAGGCCAAAGATATTCATCAAGTAATCATACATCTTTGCACTACAGGCCAAAGATATTCAGTAATATCATCATTTAGGACTGAGGATGATGAAAAATATCTTAAAGAAAACGAATCCAGTGAGACAGAAGGACAAATAGTAAGGATTCGTATAACAGTTTATCCAAGATCAATAATACTTCATAATAATCAATTGTGAAGCAGAATTCAAAAATAAAGATCAAAACATGGATACAATCAAAGATAGTAACCATAATAGACATCTTGGACAAAAAGGAAAAATTTTATTTTTCGGTGAATAGTGCCGTATTCGTGAATAGTACCGTATACGTGAATAGTGCCGTATACGTGAATAGTAACTCCGACACAAAAAGTTCCAAATTTGATAAAAACTCATATCAATATTTCAGCATAATGATATTGAAGAAAATAATATCATTTAAGAAGAAAATAATATCCCTTACCTCAAAATATCAGTACTTCTGGTCGGAATACCGGTATAAGACTGAAAGAAACTTGCTCTGATGAATAGAAACTCTCAAAGTATCTAAATACTCACAAAATACACTCAATAATCTAGAGAGAGAAAGAGAGAAAACTTGTTTCTGGTGTGATTTTCAATTCTAACTTAGCCCTCTATTTATAGGAAAATTTTAGTAGGCTTGACCTGCAACCTGATGGTTTTACCTGCTACTATTCTCACCCACCACATTTGAAATATAATTCAGCACATTTCTTCACCAACCACAAGTGGGGCCCACCAATTCTAGAATTTTTCATCAAAATAATAAACTCCGAAAATTCAATAATTTCTGAACCAGTCATCTTGTAAAATTCATAATAAATCGTACGTTCATTTTTAACGGTTCAAAGTTTGTGGGCATATACTCAACTTATATATGTATAACATATCCAAAAATTACCACGATCCAACGGTCGGATTAAAAATTATAACCCCGTAAAATATCTCAAAAACCCTGATTTTTAATACCTCAATTCCGACAAAAATACTGATAAAAACCTCAACATTAACTCCTTCATTTTTAACCACAAAAATATATCCCTCATTTATATCCACATAAAATAAATATTTCCTTATCATATGAATCAATAATTAATTATTCACAAATAATATTACAGAATCACATTTATGACAACCAGACCGTTCCCAGGAAAGAGGGGGCTTTCCAATAAGTATTTCTCCTTACTGGCGCGCAATTAGATGATCAAACCTCTCCTTAGACAGAACTTTCTAGATATTACCAATAATGTTATCTAATAATATTATTCAAATAATATGAATTATTGATATGATAATGGAAAATACTGTGCAATTATTGAAACAACAATAATATAAAATATCAACGCAATAATTATTGCATCAATAAAATAAAATATTGAACAGTGACTACTGTAACAATTATTGAGTAGTGCCTTCTTACGTAAGAATCAATAATTGGTACAATACCGTGTGCTACTATATTTTAACCACCGGGTATTCCAATAATATTAACGGTAACAACTACGCCGTTATTTATAAACAACTTATACTTGTCGTTCTCTTCATCCAATCGCTTTCCGTTATGGGGCCCACACAAGGCTGCGCCGTCGTACGAATATTCCCCGACAGCAAGAATATTCCACGACCAAATGAATATTCCCCGACAAAATGAATATTTTATAACCACTTGCTTATTTTGCAAAAATTGCACATTTCACCCATAACTAAAGTATTATATCATATTAACCCCTTATTAATCACAATAATATTTAGAGAAAATTTGATTTTATTCATTAATAAGTTGGGGTCTTACACATACTATACTTTATAAATTATAAAGATTGATACAAATATCACATATTTAGCTTACTAGCATGGATCAAACTAATATTCAAATATGATCCATCGAGCAGGTATCGAGTATGGTTCGAGAAAAAATGAAATATTCGAACCCTAATATGAGCGAACACTAGTATGCTCGAATTCGACTCGTGTATCATTTAATAGAAAACGAGTATGGATCAGATTCGACTCGGATCAAATTCGAATTCGAGTTTCGGATTATATTTTCGAGTCGATCTCGAGTCGAGTACCGAACTACTTGGTTCAACTTACACCCCTAACTCTTTCCCCTTTCTAAAATCATTTATTCCATATGTGGGCCCCACATGTGGTCCCCACCTTTATTATAAATTTTTATCGATTATTTTGAAAAATGGGTAAATGGGGGTCCAAATAATACGCCAATATTTACAGCAAATATTTCATAAAATTCTCTCAATATTTTTAACAACATTTATTCATCACTATTATTATTCGCAATATTTAATAACTAGATCGTTCCCAGGAAAGAGGGGGCTTTCCAATAAGGATTTCTCCATATTGACACGCAATTAGGTGACCAAACCTCTCCTCGACAGAACTTTTTAGACATCGTCAATATTGTAAATAATAATATGAATAATTGTATCGTTTCAATTATTGATTTAATAATATAAAATATTGTGGCAATAATTGAATCAAATAACGTGAGATACTATGCAGCAATTACTGTAGCAATAATTGAATAAAACTGAGTTACTTCTCACGTAAGCATCAATAATCAATACCGTGTGCTACTATGCAACCACGTGTATTACTGTTCTTTTAACACCGGGTATTTTAACAGTTTAACGGTAAAACTTCCGCCGTTATTTTTATAAAAAGATATTTCTGTCGTTTTCTCATTCCGACAATAATTACGTTGTGGGTCCATCGATGATTGTGCTGTTGTACGAATATTTCCTATTAAAACGAATATTCCCCGACCAATCGAATATTATATAACAACTTGCTTACTTTGTAAAATTTATAAATATTATCCACAACTATAACATTATAACAAATTCACACCTTAATAATCAAAAATGATATTTATAGAAAATTCATCTTTATTCAAAAAAGTTGAGGTCTTACAATAATGTATTTGTAACAAAAAAAAATAGTAAACAAAATAAATATCGACCACAATTCAATAATCAAAACATCTATTAATCGTCAACATAATAGGGTCCCACTGCCATATATTCTAGTACCCACACGACAGTTGTTCAACGTTAGTTTATTCAGTAGTTTCGTCAAATTTTTGGACGGAATGTTAATTAATAAATAATTTGTAATACTTTTTTGAGTATAATAATATTTTTGTAAAAACAAAAAAAGTAATAACCAAAATGAAAATCGACCCTTATTACACTAACCAAAACATCAATTATCCCACATTGAGTGCTCGGGTATACGAGTGTTTTTTTTCTTGTTTATTATTTCTTCACATTTCGCACATAAAAATAATATATATGTCGACAAATATTTGACAAAATTGGATTGGGACCAACGTAAAAAATATATATGATGCGATATAATAAATTAAAGTGAAACTTTTCTTAATTCTTACTTATTTCATGTATGCACATACGTCACAGTCATAATTTAATTAAAAACTTTCGCAATGTATAACAAAACTCTTTCATACGAGTCCTATTGTGTAAATAATGATATGTTTTATAATTTTATTTGTTGATTTGTTCGTTGCGAGTTATGTTTATAATTTTAGTTGATAATACATGTCGACAAATATTTGATGAAATTAGATTGTTATCATTATTAAAGTGTAGCCATAAGATGAAATAAATTAAAATAAAATCCTTTTGAATTATGTATATACATCGCAATCATAATTAGACTAAATTTTTTTAGAATTCATATCGAGATTCATATTTTAATAATGTATTTGATATATAGAATACTGATATTATAATTTAAACAATCAAGTATACTGATATATAAATATATTTTCAGTTAATTTAAAAAAAACAAAAGTAAAAAAATAATATAAATTACATTTTTGTTTAATCATAATAAATCCTCATCAATACACTATTTTTGTTTAGAAGTAAGAAACAATACTGAAAGTAAAGCCGACTTTGTTTAAAAGTTACATTTAATTGTGTACTTTAAATATTTTTTATAACAAAAATTGTTTGGTACTTCAATTATTTTTTATGGAATGTAGGGATTAATATTTTTGAAATTAGAATTATTATTTGGTAAGAATATCACCAAAAATTGGGTGTGATGAGAGCGTTTTTAGGGTAGACAATTCATTTCCAATTTCTTTCTAGGGCTGCAAACCAGAGAGTGAAAAGAGAAGATGTCATCGACTCTACTGGAGCTGACCCGCGCGGGTCATGAGGAGGTGGAACGGCTGGAGCGAATCATCGTGAAGGATCTCCAAACCGACCCGACCTCCAACAAGGACCGTCTCTTTCAGAGCCACCGAGTCCGCAGTTTGATCGATCAAATCTCCGATACCACTCACAAACTTGTACTTATCCCCTTTTCCTTTCTTTTTTGATAGATTTTTTAGGAGGTTTATAACGTTTCAACACATTGGTTTTTTTTGTTCTTTCAGGTTGAGATTTATGAAGATAAAGATAGTGCGAGGAAAGATGAGATTGCTGCACTCGGAGGTCAAACAGCAGCTGGAATTAATGTATTTAGCGCATTTTATGACAGACTAAAAGAGGTAACTAAATCTTAGAGTAATTGTTATGCATTGAGCAATTCATTCTAGAAGTTGGGCAAATTTTATTTTTTATATACTAATTTGCTTATGCTAAAAATCTAGCTAATTGTTTTAGTAGTTGAAATTAATATAGAGGCCAATGTAGGTGTGCTTGAACTTTGTTTATGTAATATATTTACTAATGCAATGCATGTTGTAGATTCGGGAGTATCATAGACGTCATCCTGCTGCTCGTGTTCTTGATGCCACTGACGAATATGAGCAGCTACTCAAAGATGAACCACAGATTGAATTCAGTGGGGAGGTCTCTCTCTCTCTCTCTCTCTCTATTTCTATCCACCTCTCTCCGTGCTTAAATAGTTTTTGTGAGTTTTGCTCGTAATACTAGGTTCCTTGAAGCTTTTAGATATTTTCTTTATAAGTGATATTGTTCAGGAGACTTAACTTTACCTATCTTCACTTATGAACATGAAATGTTCTCATAATATTAAGTTGGCTGATATTTTTATGGACGGCATAACTTTACATATCTACATTCAAATTTCAGGAAGGTTTTGGACGCTACCTTGATATGCATGAACTCTACAATGACTACATCAATTCTAAATTTGGAGAGCCAACTGAATACTCGGCTTACCTCGAAGTCTTTTCACAAGCAAATAAGATACCTCGTAAACTAAAGTTGACAAGGTAAAAGTTTCTCTCTTTTCACAACTAATCAAAATAAAAATTAAAAGGAAAAAAAGAAAAGAAAAATATGTTCTTCTGTGCAAAAAATGTCTCTTTGTATTGTTAATCTACAATTCTACATCATATTTTAATTTTCTTGCATTTTGGAGGAAAGTAAAGATTTAGGCCAATCACGTGGAAAGTAATGATTAAGCAGCCCTTTATTTTTTTGGTTCATTGGAAGAGAGGAAGCTGGAGTTTGCAATTATTAAACAAAAACACATTTTTTTCCAAACATGTTATTGTATGTAGTCCCAGTCACTGGATTTTATTGTATATTGTTTTGAGGGCAGCATTTTTACATGGGATTCATGCCCCTTGTTGTCTTATAGGAAATTATTCTTAATTTTCTTTTTTTTTTCCAATGTATTCTGCATCTTCTGTTTGTTTCTGCCAATTATTAATATGAAGTTGTAAATATGTGTCTTAAATTAATTTTTCAGGCAATACAAGGAGTATATAAACAAACTACTGGAGTATCTTATATATTTTTTTGAGCGCACAGAACCCTTGCAAGATCTGGAAAGAATATTCTCCAAGGTTCAGTTTATATGATATTTCTTCCCCCTTTCTATTGCATTGTGTTCAATGTTTCTCTTCAGTGTTTCATGATGCAAAATTTTGTGGAATGTAGTATGCCTGTATGATAGTATATTATAGTTTTCTTGATAAACCTATTCAGAATCATAATGTTCGGCATACACTTTGTTTTCTGACCAAAAGTGATTATAGAAAGCAAAATGCAAAAAATAGCTTTAACGGTAAAGGTGTTTGATTTGAATATGTTTGTTTGCAAAAGGTTCCTACTTTTAGATTTGTCCAAGTTTTGTTCAGTGGAAAAAGGGGAAAAGCTTCTTATACTTTTTCCTTCAATTCAAGTCAACATCAATTTCTGGTGAACTATGAAATGAGATTAATTTTGGCTGAATTGTTACATAGGATTCCCCAAAACCCCATAATATATGGGGTCATATCGCCTTGAAAGTTCTTGCACGTTGCTCACACTTGTACATCGTAATGTGCTATCTTTCAAATGCATCACATTGAGTTATGTTGAAGATTTTGAATTGGCCTTGCTTTGGTTAAAGAAAACAGTTAAGTGCATTTATGTAGGCTTAGAGCTCCAAGGAGGGGAGCATTGACAGATAGACATTGAGGCATAGTCCTGGTACCAATTCCCATACTTGGGGCCAATACTACCTATTAATGAAGTGTATTTATACTGATGTAGTAATTGAGGTAATTTAAGCTGGGTTACAGTATGCATTATTTTCAATACAAATATTATGAAAACAAGATTTCTTAGAGACAGTATTACGTGTGGTGAAATTTATATAGTAATATGAAGAGAATCTTATTTACTTTCTAATTTTATAAATATGAAAAAGTTCAGGTTAAACTAGTTCTGAGACACCTCTCTTGTATGACAAAACACCCCTAATATTATGTGTTATTTTGCACAAGACTGGTATGTGTCAATGCATAACTCTTTCATTGATTTTCGTGTGCTGACTTTCAAACTCTTCTTTCAGCAACTGATTACCTAATTAGTTTTGATTGTGGTAATTGGCTGTACTTCATCACATTGAAATCATTAAATGCATTTGTGTTGAAGCTGTTCATGCATCTTATATGATATACACACACATGTTTTCTTTAACTATACAAACAAACATATATCTGCATGTCTTCTTTTCTGAAAAGTACTGTTTCGTTGCAGGTAACAACTGAATTTGAAGAGCAATGGGCTAGTGGTTTGGTGCAAGGATGGGGGAATGAAAACCATGAGACTGGACATGTTTCAGCTCAGCATACTGCTATTGATCTTGATTACTATAGTACGGTTGAAGAGCTGATCGAGGTTGGACCTGAGCGGTTAAAGGAGGTATAGACCTAAATTCTAAATGTCTCTTAGTTGTTTGCTGTTTATTTCACTTAATTTTTAGAGCTTTTGACTAAAAAAAATAATAATTAAGAGCTCTAATTACAATGAAAATGGAAATTCTGTTCGTTTTCAGGTGTTGATGCAGAATTTCTGTTCTGAGGAGTAGCATAAAAATTTTGTATTTGTTTTGTATACGTGTAAATTCTAGATGTATCACTGAGCTTCATCCTTGTCCTTCTATGCATGAAGCCTCCATGCATGGAAGTATAAGGCACCCTCTCTACTTTAAATGTCCTTACCTTTTTATATCTAGCTTCTATCCTGAATCATGTATATCTTATTTGAAGCATGACGGGTTGAAAGCACCATCTAATACCACTTTTGGCTTGCCTTATAGGTTAAAAACGTCTAATATTCTTTTTCTTTTTGATTATTCTTGAATTGAATCCAGCAACTAAGTCTGACAAAGATGAAAATAAAATTTTATGCATGGAAGGTTATCTTGACTTACCTTGCCTTTATTAGTGTATGAGTCTATGAGAAGCTCAAACTTGGTGGCTAATTAATTTGAATTATTTGGAGTGATTCAAAGAAGGGAAGAAGTTGGAGAATATATGAATGTCTGTTGGAGATAATTCGCTACTTGCTGAAGGCTTTGTTTTGAGAATTCAGATATATTATTTAAAAAGCTTCAATTTTATATCTCAGAAGTGTTGCGTAGCCCTGGGGTAGATATTGCTTATCATCTATTTATTTTTATATAAAGTTTGTCTTTGGGGTTATCGCTTAAACCGTTTGCTGGGCCATTATTTGCATACTAAGTGTCTGTGTAGTTTCATGTTATCCATAAAGTCTAAGTTCCGGGGAACAAACACCAGTAGTGACTGCGCCACGAGGTGAAAAGTTTGTCAATGGTCTGAACCTTACATATGACTATATTATGTTTCTATGAAAATTTGTTTCTTAAGATGGAAAAATTATGAGACATCGGGGAATTAGGTGTGTGATCCTCTTTACTTGTTTAAATAAAAAACGTATGTGATCCTTTGTTCATCTGTTGGACACTACACTTGGATATTGTCTGTGGTATGTGATCCTTACCAAGAATGACATGTCTGACTTTGATGTTCCCAATATATTGCAATATCCAGGTAACAGAGCTGAAACAAGCACAAATTTAGGCTTGTCCCATTCATTCATCCTGGGATAGCGCCTTTTATATCTATCCATCAGCACTCTTTCTTTTCTTCCTATTGCATTCCCTCGGCTATTGATAGTGTTAATTAGGGGGGGGGGTTGGTTAATCAAATAAATTGAGTTTCTTCAAGCTAACGAGATACTTAAGTCCAGCAAAGCTACCATTTTATCTAGCAAACTAGTTGTTGTAAGAAAATTAACATGTAGTTACATTTAATATGATGACATACACGTCTTTCTCAAGTTGCCCGAAGTGGTTAAAAGTTTTACTGTACTTGATTTCTAGATTAGCTTAACAATGATTACTTGTAACATCAAACTGCTATTTAGTCTAAAGCATTCCGCTGATAATCCAAAAATTCTGGCTCATTAATTCCATTATATTGATTATTGACAATTTAGAAGAGGAATTACTTTGATGAGGAAGAAACATTACTTATGTATTACATTCTTTGTCCTTGCAAATCAGACGGTTATTGTTTCTATTATTATTTGTCGATTACTATTTTATTACCTTGTAGGCATTGGCATCACTAGGACTAAAGACGGGGGGTACTCTTCAGCAGCGTGCAGAGAGAATTTTTCTTACCAAGGTAAGTGCAGTACAACTTCTTATATTCAGTGGCTTAGTCTTTAATGAACATTTCTTACAGCAACTTTTTATAGGTTCTTTTGGCGGTACAATTAATTAATCAGAACTTGTTAATTGTAATGCCTGAATTAAGTACCCTTGTTCAGAAAAAAATATCTATCTTGATTCCAGTTTATGGAAATATATTATGCATCTTTCAGTTGTTTTTCAAAGAGCACTATTTCCTTGAGTTTTTTCTGAGACCTCTGTATTACTGTTTTAATTCCTTTGTACAGCACACACCTCTTGAGAAGTTGGATAAAAAGCATTTTCCCAAGGGTTCACGCGGCTCAGAGCAAAACGGTATTGCTGCAGCTCTGCAGCAAAACAAAGATTGGAAAGAGATTGCTTTGATGGAATCCAAGATGGAAAAGCTTTGTGACCTGTTGGAGGAGGTCAGTTTGTGCTCTGTACTGATTTTAAAAAAAATTCTTTTAATACAGTTGTAATTAAATGTAAAGCGAAATGAGTGATTCAAGCTTAAAATAACCTTGTCATTGTACCTACTATTTACATGCAACTGTAGGTACTGCAGGCGTTGCAAGTATCTTGAATATGTTAATGCATCTGTTTGACTGCATTTGATTTGAACTTGGTTAAATTTGTGCAGACAATAGTGCGGACAAAAGAAAATATTGAGAAGAAACAGGCTCTCACATACGAAGAAATGGAAGCAGAACGAGAAGAGGTGATACTTATCTTGCTTCAGTTCTCTCTGTCTAAAATCAACAGAAAGCAAAACCAACATTAAAATTTAGTCAGATTTGATGTAGTCTATTACATCTGAGAAGCAACCCTATGAATTGATTTTACTGGTATTTTTGTAAGTTTCTTTTCTGAAATCTCCCATGCAGCATGCTCCTGAAAATCTGGAGCACATTATTGGTTTGTACTGAGGTCATTAGTATATTGGAGCTAGGAACTAGTTGAGAAACACCAAATAGGGATAGCAGTGGTAATATGTGTATTGGTTGCAGACACTTAGTTTCAGTAATGTTGACCAATATTTGTTTATTCCGAGCATGATATGTAATTCAACTAGTGCATTTTTTCTTACAAATTATCTTAAATTTTAAGGTAGTGAATTAAGTTATTGTAGTTCTTACTGCCACACAAGATTTGTTGGTAGCATACCTGTTAAACTTTTACATTTATGTAATATTTTATTTTATTCATGTATTAGTAATTGTTTTGGAAACTCGGACATAAGATTATGATCAATATTGATAAGCATTTTACACCTATATTAAAAGATTTTTTCTTGGTTTAATTGCACACTCCTATAGGCAATATTTAAGCTGTTAGTTCCTGTATCTTCTGACAATACATATTTAATTTTTCACATTATTATTAGGAAGAGGTTCAAGCTGACATTGAAAGTGATGATGAAGAGCAGCAAATCTATAATCCCTTGAAGTTGCCAATGGGTTGGGATGGAAAGCCTATACCTTACTGGTTGTATAAGCTTCATGGTCTTGGTCAGGTATTTTTTAAATGAATATTAATCAGTGTGTATAATATGTTTCCTTTCATATTGTGGTCTGTATTGTTCAAATATCTTTCCTTTGCACTCCTTGCACGTTTAGTTTGTACAGGATTTTAAAATTTTATATTATGTAAAGATGTTTACTCATACTTGTAATCGGCTTATGTGGAAAAAGATGTTGATGATTGCATCCCCATCATTTCATTGAGAATGGTGATTGCTGTTGTTATTGTTAGTAACCTAGTATCAAGTCTGTGCTTTACGTTATTACTAAAATGTATTCAGGATTTCAGTATTGAGTTTCATCTATCCTGATATTTATTTCACATGGCCATAGCATATTTTTCTGAATGGGCTCTCAGTATTTCTATGAATGACTTTTAGGAATTCAAATGTGAAATATGTGGGAACCACAGTTACTGGGGTCGTAGGGCTTATGAGCGTCATTTCAAGGAATGGCGGCATCAGCATGGGATGCGTTGCCTTGGTATTCCAAATACCAAGAACTTCAATGAAATCACATCTATTGAGGTTTGATTATCTCTTTACATTTTCTGTGCAAACAATGTATAAACAGTTTTATTTATTGCAAAGCAATTGTATTTTTTTTTCACTTTATTTTCAATTTGAAAATTTTGCATTTGTTTTACTGCTCAGGAAGCCAAAGAATTGTGGGACAGAATACAAGAACGACAAGGAGTGATCAAGTGGCGGCCAGACCTTGAAGAAGAATATGAAGACCGAGAGGGTAACATTTATAACAAGAAGACATATACTGATCTGCAGCGCCAGGGGTTAATTTAGAGAATAACACTTGGTCCAGATCTATTATGCGTCCAAAGTAAGTTTTCAGTAAAAGTATTCATTTATTTAATTTTCTCTGCTAAAAGTGAAGCTTTCTTATATAAGTTACACAAGGATATTCTTGTCGCAAGTTAGTGTTGGCTCTATGACCTTTAAAAGGAACTAACTTGCAATCCCCGTGCTTAGCACCAAATTACCTGTTAAAAAAAGGGGAAAAAAAGAAAGAAAAAAGTTGAGGAACTAGTACCAAGAACAATTTCACAAAAGACCCACGCCAACCTAATGTTTCTACCATGAAATATGCTGCGGCTGTGCCATCATATAGTACGTTCCAGCCCTCTTCTCATGGCATTTTAGTTTGTGTTCAGACCACAACTTCCACCATTCTTGGTGTATTTTGCTTTCTAAGTTTATAAGGGAGTTTGTTCCTTGTGTTTGCTCTAGTTTGTTCGGAAAAATAAGCAAAAAGTAATTATAGCTATGTTTGTTTGCAAGAATTATAATCTCGGGATTATAATCTATAGAATTATAATTTCAAGACTATTAATCCTAGGATTAAATAGTCCTAGTCACATGTTTGTTTTTTATAGGATTATTAATGGGATAACTTGAAATAATCCCATATTATGTTTGTTTTTTTCAGGATTAATTAAAGGATTTGATAAAAAAATATTGTTTGGACTATTATACTCTTATTAATAATAACATATTTTAAACTATAATCTAAACTTATTTATACATCTAAATAAACATATAATTATAATGGAGTTGATTTCTAAAAAACATATAATTATTTAAAAAGTCATAGAGATACATTTGAATGCTACTAAAACATTTAACTGGTCTAACAGATTATTATTATAAGTCTAACAGATTAATAATAATATTAATAACAAATGAATAACTAGATTAATAATAATAATCTAGTTTATTTATTTGAATGCTACTAAAACATTTAACTAGTCTAACAGATTAAAACATTTAACTAGTTTAACAGATTATTATTAATAATCTAACAGATTAATTATTATTATTAAAAAGTATTATTTACATACTTTCAGTAAGAAAAATATATGGTCTCATAGTAGAGGTGGCAATTTAGGTTGAGAACCATTAGTTAACTAAAATCATTTAGGCCTTAGTGGGTTGGTTAACTAGTTTTTATACTATGGGTTGATTTAGTTTTGGACCCATATTATAAAGTAAAAATATGGGTTGAAACTAGTTTAACTAGTTTTGACCCATTTTAATCAACACATTTCAATTTGTTTAGTTTTTAAATTAATTAACTAGTTTTCCCATTTTTATTTTTTTTAGTATAATTAATGAGAATTAAAGTCTCCTGGGCTTGATGGACTCCTTTTGCATTGAGTTGGATTTTATAAGCTCGCCTTCACATACTCCATCCATACCATTCACACTCTCTATGTTCCCTAGCTTAACCTATGCTTTTGAGTTTTGGAAGAAAAAAAATTGAAAAATTGAAAATTAAGATATAAAAAGAATAAACAGAATATTTATAAATTTTCTTTCATATTATTACTGTTTATTTTTAAATTATTATTTTAACCTTATATTAAATTATTAAATTTGTATATAAAAGTTAGAATATAGATGAAAATTTATCAATTAATATTTCTGCAAGACTCTCTTCATATTTATATTAATGTAACTTATTTTTATGAGCACGATTTTTTGAAAATATTAAAATTTTCTTGTAAAAGTAACAGTTCCCAAAATTATTTATGTTATTTAGTTTTGTTCTAAATATGGTTAACTAGGTTCAACCCAACCATTTTAACCATATTATAAATGGGTTTATACACCATAATCATTTTTTATAACCCAAAACCAACTATAACCATTTTTTGTCAGGTTTATCTTATAGTATTGTTTTATATAGAAAGAAATGTGTACGGTTCTTTTGACTAGAGAGTTTTGATGGAGATGAATTCATGATGTCTTGTAGCATACGGAAAAGAAAAGATAATACCGAAAATGACTGCCTTCAACTAGAATTAAAATTATTATTATTATTATTATTATTATTATTATATACACTTTAATGTTATATAATAATAATTAACAGATTAATTATTATTATTAAACGAAGCAGATTTTGGTCACTTTAGTCAAAATTTGTTTCCACCAAAAAAAGAAGATAGTTTGATAAATTGATAGAATAGGATATATTATGGTCATTTTAAAAAAAAGGTTGAGGTTAATTTTGTCTAGCAATGGGTAGGGATTAGTATACCTGGTAGAAGATCCCTTATATTAAGTCATTTTTAATCCATTTCAATAATAGTCCAAGCTCAAATTTAAAAACAAACAAGGCACTTGAGATTAATAGTCTTATCCCAAATGTAATCCTTGCAAACAAACATAGCCTAAGAGTGTTGATGGTTATTTGACAGTTTTCCTTCTGGTATCACCTTTTGGGACTTTTTTAAGTGCTTGTACTGAATATATGGGGACACAAGCGCGGGCAGTTTGTATTTCTAAACCCAAGTCAGACTAATGGGTGGTCATTTGGCACCAATTTATTCTCCTTTTGATGATTTATTGCAACTGTAATATAGTTACAGTAATAGGTCCTGGAGTTTGTCAGATGAACCATTTGTAAGCTTCACAACAAATAGGGCACAAAGACCAGAGATGAAAATTTAGCTTGCTTCATGTAATTTCATTAGGTTTGTTACCATGCTTGGCTTTATCATATTTTCAGATGGGCATATGATAAATAGTGTTACATGCTAGTACTATTTTCTTGTTCTAAATTTATATTTTTAACTTTGTCGACAGGTGCTCTGTTCAGCGGACGTATGGAGTGTGTTGAACATCAAACTAATTCCATGGGAACATTGCTCTACTGCACAAAATTTGTCAATTTATGAGTGTCGGAGGGAACAATTTTCCTAGGTGTTGGTATTTAATTGTTGTATTCAACCAATCAGGTTGTTACCATTATTACTTATTACCTTTTTGATACTGGACCATGGTACATTCTTGTAGTGGCATGCTGGTAGGAAATTGCCAAACATACTGCTTCAGATTTATGCAAATTTTGGCAATACTGCATGCTTTTGCTGTGACCAGATACTCGTCTATCAGAAGTTGTGTAAACAAGGGAGACAGCTGGAGCCACATTATGATGATCGAGATTGTCCTAACAATAGTAAAAAAGGGAGACCATAATATTTTATTTTTAATTGGAACCAAGTTTACGTTGGATTTTGAGATGAGTACTATTATTTCAAGTTCAAATGTAAAGGCCATATTGAAACATATTATTCTCTCCCCCAACCAATTTTCTTAAAAATTGTACTAGGCGTACGGCTTGATCTTTCAAAAGTTTGGCATAAATAGTACAAATTGTCCACACATTGAAGCTCACTATTTTAAATTTAAATTGAAGGGACCATATTGGAAGACAAACTTTTCTGTCTACACTAAGCTACTTTTCCTCAATTGTATTAAAATTGCAGTTGTGCTACCTTTTGGTGGATGGAAGGAGTATTATTTTTTTCGTTTTCACTAATTTATGTGCGTGTTAGCAATGTTAGTTTGGATTACTTATAACCCCACTGCTATTACAATGGACTTGCTTCTTGAAATGGAGCAAGTCTCTCCTCCAAGTAGCAGCTTGAATTTTCCATCAGCTTGAAAATTCCGGGCAGTTAGAAAAATAACACACCATGACCCTTAACACCTAAACTGATCATTAGCTACCATCTGAAACTTGCGTGTTCAGTACAGTTTAAGTTCAATTCCAGCTACTCTCTGAGGATAAAGATCCCTCTTCACTTTGTTTGGTAAAGAGTAAAAGTTCATCTACTGAGTTCAATTTTTACAGAGTTTTTATCTAAAAGAAAGGTGAAAAATATAAAACTTGGGTTGGCATCTCTTTTTAAGTTAAATAATTAATGACCGAGAATTGGGTTAACATTAGTTGATTGATGCATCTTCCCTTTTCCAATGTAAAGTATACAGTGATGCCTGAAGACTAAAGTTAAAACAGCCAGCAACTCTATCTAGTATCTATGTACTCCTAGGTTTTACTATTATTATAAAAAAAATATATATAAATAATGAAATACATACTCCATCAAAGACATGATACAAAATTAGATAGTATAATGCTGTGAGGTCCCGCAGGAGTTGGACATTTGGTTAGGCTCCTTGCAGAAAAAACAATGGCTATACTCTTTTTGTCCGTCTGTCTGTATGTAACCTAATTCATGAACTTCCGGCAATTTGGAGATTTACACAAGCAGGGAACTCTGACTTCTTCACACTCGTCAGGATCAAATAAGTAATCGTACCTGCCAGGGTACATTCAAATACGATGCATTAAAAGGTAAGTAAACTTCTAGAATCTCATAATTTCCAAGTTGTGACCCACCCACACTTAGTGAGACAAGACAGAAAGAGAGATGTACGTTAATTCATCACCAGTAGACACATTTGTCTTGGCAATAAGTACAATCCGGCTCTCGTCATCTCCTACACTCATTATTCTTGCATAGCAATTGGGTGCGCACTGTCAATAAAGATGTAAACGGAACTAGTAAGAAATAAAATAAAGAGATAGTCACCTTGTACAAGTTGATTGCTAGATAACTTGTTTAAATGGTAGATAGTAGACATCAATATGATGACTCCCGGAAGCATAATTTACACTACAACAGTTATAAATTCCTACAATCATTGCAATAATGAGAACATCTAGTAGAATATAAAACCTTCACATCATTCATTGAAAAGAACAATAGCAAGGTTAATTTTTGTTTAAATTTTTACGTCTGGAGTAGACACTATAAGAACACGTTCTATACCATAACTGTCTTCTTTTTTTGGCTAGGCTTATACCATAACCGCATTGCAATCTAGCCAGACCTTGATGAGAGAAACAACAGTATAACATGAAACGTTACACAACTCCAACAAAAGTTTTGACTTACTGAATGGTTGATTAACCGTGCAATGTTTCCTTTATTTGTAGCATCCACCACAACTTCTTCACTTATCTTGAACAACTGAGAATTATAACAACAGAAAAATTAATGCTCTACATACGTACACAAGTGAGAGCCCAAATGCAATCTCCCCATCTTTTTTTTAATCTTGCTAAAAGAAAAGGGCAAATCGAGAGTATTAAACTCACGTAGCAGTCTTTGCCTTCAATACGGTAGCGGACCTCCCTCAAATCGGCCACACTGCGCCTGACCTGTTCACCACGATATTCTATAACCTGTACCCAACCACAAATGCATATTCCATTAATTGATAAATGTATTTTCACATGTAAGTAATTAAAGAACAATATGCTAGTTACAGTGTCCCTAAAGTGATTTATTTAAAAAAAACAAGAAAAAAAAGAAAAGCACTATGATCCTCATAGAAAGAAGTCAAACCTTCACCCATAATGGAGGGCTGCATACTTACCCACACTAGTTGCATGCTTCAGAAGTACATATTATTATATTATGTTTTTTCTCAAGTAAATATAGGGTACATTATGAGTATACACCAAATTTTAAGACTCACTGGAGTAGCTACATTTCAGTCCATACAATTTCCAAGCACGTGTTGGGCTTACAAGTCTTTCAAGAATTTAATGGAAAGCATTCTTTTAAGATGAGTTTTCCATCCTCAAAAAACTGAAAGGCAACTATGAAATGCAGAGCATGTATTTCAGGAAGCATTGTGTTTTGAAGGACAAACCATTTCTCCTTCTACGATGTTTCGATGCGCAAAAAGGCCCCATCCATGTATGCCAGATCTACCAAAGCAAACCCGATCCTTTTCGGTTTTCTAAAGTAATTAATGAACACACAAATAAAGTGAGAGTGTATTCATAAAAAAATAAGTATTGAAACGAATGGAATAGAATTTTGCCTGTAAATGGTGTAGCCTTTCTCTGAATGTAGAAAATGTTTTAGACTCCTCAATTTCCTGGTTAAAGGGGAAAAGAAACATTGAGTAATTTCTTTTGCTTAAATCAGACAAGAAAGTAAAACTGTATATAGGTGACAATGAGGAGAATATTACTCTAATAACTTTCAAGTTCTGTATTGAAATTAAAGAATGATGGCAGGGTCCTTTAACTCGGTGTGCAATTGGCTCTTCTCCTATCCTCTGAAAAGCAGCAAAAAGAAAAAAAGAAAAGAAAAGAAGTTAGCATCACAATGGATGCGGCAACAAGAACATATACATGCACTAATAAATAGTTGAAGACATGTCTTTGGGAGCACATACATAATTCTAACATAAAACAAAAAAGACAATAATTACTTATCAAACTGAAAATAGGAGCAGTAGAACGTTTTATAGTCTTCATCTTTGCAAATTTTCATCCAAATTCATAACGATAGATACCATAGCTACGCTAATAAAAATAAATAAATAATCCAAATCAGCATGTTGTGCAAGTCCAGAACTCCACAACAATATAACCAAAAGATTATATAGGAGTCCAAATCTATGGAAAGGTCAAATATGCTAGGGCTCACCGATCATCTTACAACATTTACACCATTTCCTTACTTAGTCTACCTTTATGGTTCTAGGCAGTAGATAATTGTGATTACATGTACTACAATTAGGTAATGCCTTTGTCATTAAATATTGTATAAAGTAGAAAATATTTTTGGTTTGGATTTGGGATGTCAGCATGTCCATATAATATTGTCATGCCCAGTGTCCCCCAACCGTGTTAATTGAATTAACAACAATCACACTATTGTAATCTTAACACCAGATAATGATCATACCCACTTTATATAATGCTTAACAATTAACATTGCTGCAAAAAATTCTTAAACTCCATGATATATGTAAATGAATTATGACCCAAATATCTCAATTTAAAGGTACCTTATTGTTTAATCTCTTAAAGACTTGGCATCTAGCAGCAGAGAATGGTTTGATTTCATTGAGCTCAACTGTAGGAGCTTCTTGAAGTTTAAGTCTATTGGATGAAATTAGCCTGGAACCATTCCGTCTTTTATTTTGGAGTAGGCTTTTAGTGGAGAAAACCCCAGAAGGAGTCTGCATAATTAAGACAGTATCTGGGTTTGGAGCCCTGCACAAAACATTGAATCATGAATGAGCATAAACAACAAATAGAGGGAACACATATTACATTGCAAGATGATAGGTAGGGTAAGATATCCTCATAAGACCCAAGACAAAATAAGTTAATGGGCATTACTGAACTCCTGGGAACTGACCGATAGAGAGAACTTTTACATTTCTCATCTTGTCATTGTTCTTATATTTGTGTTTCCACTTTCTATATTTGCAAGAGGAGTCAATACCTGTGATAAGCGCAATATGAAACCATCTTGGTAATCTGTTTCCCATTTTTTTCCAAGGTATGCAACTGCAGATTAAAAAGCATTTATCTGAAGATGTCACATCATAAAAGAAATTGGTATACTGGACAGTAAAAAACAGGTTACTGAGCTTTTATCTAAAGAAGTATAATGAATAAAGGAAATGGAGATGGAACAGAAAGAGAGAGATACACAACAGATACTTAAAGAGCACAACAGGAAAATCAATGCGTTTAATTATAAATGATAAAATAAAATAGTCCGCGGCCAGGTGAAGACTTGCACGAGTATTGCCACTCTAGATTTGCACACAAGTAGTGCCACTCTCATGATGTCTTAGTAATAGCACTTTAAAGGTGGGCCTAGGATGGCTTAATTGGAGGCCCAAGGTTAATAAAACAAAAAGAGTATGTTTAGGATTATTTAAGCAACGTGATAATTGCTTTTGATTACTGCTTTTGCTTATAAGCAGTTTTGTTATACGATACTTTAATTAGATACAAAAGAATAGAATATCTTCCTCCATCAAAAACAGAGTAAAAAAGAGTGTTACATATCTCTGTAAAATAAAGAATCATTTGAACACAAGTCTAAATGCAACAATACAATTGTAAACTAAGGGATACGAGTATACTAACCTCCATGCGGTACCCTGCCCTAGATGCGCACATAGCATGGTAATATGTGGAACACTTGCTACACTGTGTACAGGAACCATGAATTTGCTTACAGATTACACAGATCTGAAATTATACCAATAATGCACCATTAGATTCCAACAGTGAAATCATATATCTCAGAAAAAGAGTCGTCAAATTACTGGGATTTGCACATAGAATGAGACATATATAAGCCCCCCCAAAAGACCTCACAAATTATTGCACTGCATTCTAGACAACGACAATACATAATTTGACACTAACGAAGTAAATATGTCCATCTAAATATTTCTGGCATAAATTCTGTTGGTAAGTAAAAGACAATATTTTTAGCAGAAACTTCAGTAACAAAAAGGTTAAAAATATTGATTTCGTGATTCTTTTAATTCTCATAGAAGAAGACACCAAGGAAGTAATGGAAGTATTTGTAAACCTGTAGTGTTGTCATCTTAACACCAATCCATTTCCCTAGAAAATGTATAAGCACGTCTATATCTAAAAAAAAATAACATCATAATTTACTGAATTGGTATGCAAAAAGTAAACAGGGGCCTCTTAAAAAAGTTATAAGAATCCGTAAGACTACCTTTACAAAAGAGTTTGATGGAATTCTTAAGATTCCAAGTGCTGGCTCCATCTTCTCATCGCTTGCGAAAGAAACTTCAGGTTGAAACCAAGCGCAAGTAACATGAACCCACAAGGGCTCAACATCAGTAGGCTTCAGAGCACCCCCTGATAAATTTTTCCAAGCAACGTTAGTTCAAAACGGCAGTAGAATGAATATTAATTTTTTCCAAAGTTTCATGAGGCAGTATTATTCATGATAATTGAAAAGTTTTGCAAAAAAAACCTTAACATACATATTGGCGATGAAGTAGCATTATACAAAAGTAGACAACTTTTGTGTTCAAATCTGCTTAAACAATCTCCACCGTTATAGGCTTCCTTTGTTAGGAAAAATGAATGGACAAGGCCTATATATATATATATATATATATATATATATATATAGACTTATCTGTTGTACACCAAAGATCAAATGCAGAAATCAAAATGTCAAGACTAGTACTTGGTACTATGTCTTTAATATAATTATGCCCTCCTTATTGGTGCTTAGAGTTAGCGGCACTTGTCTCCTATGATACAATGACAACGTGTGTTATAGCAGCACTATAAATAATACACACAACGAACCAAATAAAATGCTCTGAACTTCTCTCTCAAATAAACTATGAATAACTTATGTAATAATGAAAACTAGAATGCTTGAATGCTTGGAAAATGGAATGAATGAAATGGCTGTCCCCCTAGCCTATTTATAGGAGGGGTTAGTGATCCATCAGATGGGACACAACCACTTGAAAATGCATGACATGCTTATGAAAATGTATGGCATGACATCCGTTCGGCAAAAAAGACATAGTTTTGGGTTTTTGCAGAATAGGCGCGTCCGTTCGGACCAAAAAGACGTTTTGGGCCTATCAAAATGGGCGCTTCCGTTAATGACGCAGTATTAACGCTTTCATTTGGGCAGATAGCGCTTCCCAAAACGACATAGTTTTTATAATAAATAACGCTTCTCAAAACGACACAATTTTGATAATTAAACTAAATAAAACAAAATTTAAATAAATTTTGCCTAAAAAATATATATACCTAGACCGAGACTGACCGATCGGCGGCGCACATGTGGATTCAAACCAATTGACTAGGTCATCTCCTTCCCACAAAAGTTGGGTGCCTCTTGGGGCCCACACCCAAGAGCAAATTAATTATATATAAACTCAATTAAATTTTAGTTCTTAACCGATGTGGGACTTAGCTTCCCATAAGTATTTATTATCATTTCCAAAGGTAATCTTTGGAAGTTAATTTCTCATTCATTACTCCATGAATTTGAGCTTCCAAATTCTTAATTTTAATCTATTCATGGAGTAGAACACATTGATATGTAGATTCAATTCAAATGATTAATGAAACCCACTTCAAAGTTAGCTCAAATTCTAACATCCTTCACCTTTCTCTCCGCCATCCCATCCAGACCACCGAATTTCAAGTTTTAAAAAAGAAAAAAGAAACTTAAGCATACAGTAATGAGAAAGTCACCATTCACGATGACCTACAAACTGAATGCTAACTCACACACACAAACAAATACTCAAGGAAGGATAAGTTTAAACAAAATGTCATATATATATATACATATAAAATTTTGAATGTAATAAAATGATACATCTTTATAAACCACATACACAGAAAACTTATTCATTAATTCTAGTCAAATGAGAATGCATAGAGGGAAAGTTAATGCCTTTTACAGGACAGAGGCAGCACTCCCTTTGAATTTTGGGTGTCTCACAGGATCGGCAAACCCATGAGGTGAAATCTCTAACATTTCTTGCCCCATAGCATTCTTGATGCACTGCTATTTGACATCTGATAGAAAGAATAGAGCATCAGTTATATTTTTAACACAATGAATGAGAATAATTTTGTACTATGCAAGGTGACAACAAATTATTTATCTTGTCAGATTTGGGGGAAAAGATTTAGTTACTATCTGTAGGAAAAACATATGGCTAAATGTTAGTAAAGAAAAGGATAGCACATAAGCAATATGCAAGAAAATTATGCACCAACCATGATTAATTGCAGAACCTCAAAACATCTAGAACTTATGTGAATTTGAATAATATGTATGGTGAGATCATTTCTTATTTTTACTTTTTGGAAATTGTACAAGAAGCTCCATATTTTGCTTACCTGATACATATAATAATTTTGTTGTAGTCCCAATCTTCAACCCATCGACAAACAGCACAGCGTTCTGTTGTCCACTTTGCATACACAGGCTCATATTTCTCTGTTGAAAGGAAATAAACAAAAGTCAGTCTGATTGATAAAGCTGCAGGAGGAGCAATATGGACAAGCTCTTGGAAGTCTAATTTATATACAAAGAATATGAGTGTACCTTGCAGAAAATTAAGCAACTTTTGCTTCCTCACTTTAGGAGAAGGGCGTTTAAGAGAATTAACTGAAACAAGGCTCCGTTCATGACATTCTGCTACCTGCAGCATCTGTCGAGTCAAAAGATTTCTTGTTAGATGCATATACCTCTCATTTAAGAGATTTAGATACTTAAAATGACGTATCTAGCAAAACATCTTTGACCACTATGACATATCCATAGAGAAAGACACATTAAACATGCAGGTTAAAAGAGCTGGAAACCAGCATCTGTGTCTCTAAGTGTACACTACAATTCAAACACAGGAATAAAAAAAGAAAAAACAAAAAGATAACTCTCTGGAAGTCGAGCCATCTAACTACAATTCACACAGGGAAGAGGGAAAAACTAAGAAAATGAAAAGATTAGTAGAAATTACAAAAGTAAAATCTTCACTAACCAAGTACTTAACAGAAGTAATGGAAAGCTAAAAATAGGAAAACAAAGAAAGAATTTGTATAGAAGCAAAATAACATTATTCAAGCCTTTAATATACTGACGAACTAAGGAAAAGAGGATTATAGTACTTCCAAAACTGTTATTCGTGTTAGGTTGTCAACATTTATATGATTTTCACTGTCAATAATCATCAATAGGAAGACATCATTCTACGTACGTGTGAAGAGCTTTATATGAGTTTGTATGCCCTTCTGTATAAACCTCTTTCAGTATGTGTGATATTTTATCAGCAGAAACCTGTTAAAGAAACCATGGAACAATGGCCTCTATATATTTTCTTATACGTCCTTTAAAATAAATGAAGTCTTAATGTAGTAAAATTTCAAACAATTTTATAACTTATTACTTTTTGTTAAAATTTCTACTATCAGGCCAAGTGCCACAACTCACAACATAGAGAGAAAATTAGTGAAGGTTCTTAAAATCCATTTGTTGGCCATGATATCTATTAATGTCAAACACTCGAGATGAGTGACCACCAACATATCGCTATTTTAATGGATGATATCAATGCAAAACTAGCCAAGGTTCTTAAAATCCATTTGTTGGCCATGATTTCTATTATTGTTAAACACTCAAGATGAGTGACCACCAGCATATGGCCCAGTACTTGATCCTTTACATCCATCTTAGCATATATGTTTTTGCTTAGATATAAATGGTAGAAGACACTTAACCAAATTCGAAGACGAAATGTTATGATTACCCAATATCTGAAATTTGATGATGTTTATAAATTATGTTAAGAGTTAGTAGTAGCAGCAGAACGAGATTTCAGTTGGAGACCTAAAGAAGCCCATAACTTACTATGAAGAGGCACTGATAATACAAGCTAGTCTTATTTTAGTACATTAAATGTACATGCATCTCATAGATAGCGAGGATTTGGATACAAAAGGACAGAATTGGCTTTGAGTACAAACCCATTGTTCCAGTGGTAACATAGAACCTTTCACCCTGACACTAGTTTTCCAGTTTTTTGCTTTGGAACCTGTATGCCGCTCCCACTCACTAAGTGCCTGCTTCTCTGTCCCACAAGAGCCGCATTTGCAGACAACTCTGTAATTAAAGGAAAGAGAGGAGGAAAGACAAAACTGATTTCAGCTTTAAAAAACCCGGAGATAAAAAGTACAGCTAAACTACAAGTCATTACAATGTCAGCTTGAATACAGATCGATCAAATAGCAGCTTAAAACTCAAGTAACATGGCCATATCAGTAGAAATTTATAGCAAGTTATGGATAACCTATTTAAGGACAGTATATCGTGATAAGCTTTGTTAGGATTGTACATGGAAGAGAAAGGAATCCGAACAATATCTTTCGTTTATCATTCACATGGTAACATTCATCTTATTTCACAAGTCCATACCAGAAAGAGTTCGGCTCAGAAGAGTAGAAAGAAATCATATGTTAAAATCTATTATATAGACAAAGGCAATGCAACGTCAAAGTCATCTAGTTATATACACTTACAAATGAAGGCTTGGAAAATATATGCCTTCCACTCCTGTGCAGATGACAGTAACCTTGTCAGGCAGCGCTAGTTTACCACTCTTTCTGTAATTTCCGAAGCAAAAACTTCACTATTGTTAGAGATAAAGAAATAATAAAAAAAATAAAATAAAATCCAATTTCACTCCTGGTGCCACATGAGCAGTTGCAAATAACATAAATAGCAGGGACTTACTTGACTTTAGGTTGGCAATTTTCTGAGTCTGATAATTCAAAATTGAACTTTGCTCTGCATTGAGGACAATAATAATCGGTGGTTCCTAAATCCTAAAACAATAAATAACAACACATGAATCATAACCCACTGCTTATTCTCTGTACAAGCATATAGTCAATAAGTAGGTTGGAAAAAAGAATAAGTTGATGGAGCAAGCTGGGTAAACCTTCAAACGACTAGTGGGAATTTTGTCACACTCAGCATGCACCCAAACTTTACAACCATCACAGCGCACCTAATGTATTGTACAAGTTAAAAAATAATCACATAAGTGATCTATGAGAAGGTTAAGAATTAACAAATATAAATAAATCTTAATACTAGTTTAGATTTTGACTGCCTCACCCAACTTCCCTTGTCTGAACGATTCCAAATCTTGTTGCATATACCACAATATTGTTTTAATTTTGTTAACTGAAATAAACAAAAAATCTATAAAAATAAAGACAATAACAAGCGGTAAACATTCATGACGAGAATGTTGGTAAACCAACAAGAACACCACAGAACAACACGTTATACGAACCCGAGCACAGGTATTACATAATTGAAGACCTCCAGGAGCCGAATCAACCTTTTCCGTATAATTTTTAAGAGGGATATTCAAGCCACATCCTTCACAGGGCCTTGCTTTATTCTTTTTGAATGCTTCCTGCAGAAACAAAATATCTTTATCAAACAAACATCTATGACAGAAGAGAGCTGATTTGTACAGTGGGTAAATTCGAGCCACATGGTGATTTAATATCCAGACAACGTAAAAATAAATAATCTATGCCAACACTTCTATGGAAAACCCGATCCTCACAACAAATCATTTGAACCTTGCTGAAAAATGCCAAAATAATGCCGAGGTTACTGATATTTTCCTGCAGTTACGGACATGGCCAAATATTAAAGAATGAGCATCTTTGAAAGACTTGCCTGGTTTTGAAAGTTGCGTTCATGATTCTGATTAGGATCAGTCATCTTTTGGACGCCTCTAGAAATAGCCTCAAGATAATCCAAATTTCCAGCCGCTGCATTAATTTCCAGCATCAGCATCTCAGTAAATCCTTGTTCTGCTAAAAATGCCTCCTCTATTGCAGACCGGAGATCACCTGGCGTGCTATCGTTCAAGTTGATCTGCCCCTGAAATCTGAACCAAACAAGATTTCACTGGAATTCCAATTTAACTGCAACTTAAATGTAACAAATAAATCCAACAATTACACACCTGTCTACATGTTCTACAAATGGAAAGATCATCCCACGTTTTATCCATGCATAGTCCTGTTCATCAATATATATAACCTCTCAATAAGGACATGTTTTTTCCGTTACCAACAATTAATGATAATATACATTTCACTCAGGAATCCTACTTATCATAATGTTCAAAGTAGAGGGTACTAGTATCTCTTACCCTTTGAGTTCCATTCCCGGAGTAACCAAAGAACATTACACAAACTGCACCAGCAACCCGAAAACTTAAAACTTGTTGGGGAGCTTGCGATAACGGATCAAGGACAATTGCTGGCCAAGCAGGATAGTTATTCCCAGATATTGCCCAGACAATATCACCAGGAACAAAGCCGTCTGTCCTACATATCCCACTTTTCTTCTCAACCTGCTCATGGGCCAAACAATCTTTAACTGGTGGAGACTTCTCTACATCAGCCAAATGCTCTTCTAGTGTTCCTAGTGAACTGCGTGGAGTTGAATAATACTTCCTTATATCAAAACTTTTTAGCCCCGATTCTTCTTCTAACAATGGTGAGGGCTTGCGGCACTGAAAACTAAATTTATCCTTATTTACAAATTTACCACCAGATTTGGGATTTTTAGAACTATAATTCTTCCCCTTCACAGGAATGAATTCAGGGTCCAAATTTGATTCTCGAATAACACTTGATTTACTCTTCTCCTTCTTCCAATTATCAAGAACCGAATCATTAAATCGAGAAGGGAGTACCTGAATTCGCCCTCTCGAAGTCCTCACCAATGGCGGCCGTGGAGCCTCCGCAGCTACTCGATCATTGCTCATTCCCTCTGCCGCGGCCTCCAATTTTGGTTCCACCTCATCGGGGCTGCACGAAACCTCCGTTCTCCACTGCCCTGGCGTCTCATCGGCGCCAGCACCGATTAATACACGATTAAGTCCGTATCCACTTAGCGGAATTATGCCAGCGGCGACTTCCCCAAGTAGGTGCAGAGGGTAATAACCGTTAGCCTTCTGTTTCTTCCGGTTCCCAGAGCTCTCATCGTCCTCAGCACCGGACTCACTGAGTCGACACCGCTTCAGACTCGGCATTACCGATTTTAAGCTGCGTTTGATTATCATCTCCTCCAATCACAACCACGACTCCAATACCAGCACCAAAGACAATTCAATTTCAAAACAAAAACCTCAATCCGAAACCCTAAATCCCAAAAGATTTTTAGACTCAAACCGCGAGAAAACTCAACTCACACGCGAGAAAGATGAGTTTTTGACGATAAACAAACACGAAGGAATAGAATGAGAATGAAATTAGCAGAAAACGATATTCAATTGAGCGGGAAAATTGTGAATTTTGATGAGACGAGCAGAGGAGATATATCTATCTAGAGGAGAGAGAGAGAGAGAGAGAGAGGTATTGAAATAGGGATCTCTGTTCTGACGGCTTTCTTCTCGTCTAACTGCTATCGAGTCCAGGAGGAGAGAGAAAAATATTTTACTAATTTTATAGTACAGAGGACTAGTAGTAAACTACAAGGGATTTAAATTTGTCGAGAAATCTCTTTTAGATAATTGATAAATTCTATGCAAATTTTTTGGCTATATAGATACAGAATGTGTATGTATATATTTCTACACTGTGAAATTAAAAATTTAGTGAGAGAAACTAAACTTAACGAGGTTGTCTAACTTGGGTGGGTCGGCGTCATAATTGTGTTATTATTATTATTATTGAACATAGCACATTGTTAAGGTGGTTCTTTAGCTCAAAACCATACCATGTTTACGGATTGTGCTACAAAGAAAGTTGGTAATTTGTTTTTTGAAAAATAAATAAAGTAGTATGGGATACATTCCTCCTGTTTGTTTTTTTTAGTTTGCAATTTTATGGGAGTGAATTTGTAGTAATTTGGTGGATTAACATACGGACATTGTTGTGTTTTTTGATTGTGGTGCTGGAATTTCAACATGGTACGGAGTTTTTGTAATGACATGGAGGTCTGGTCGGAACACAAGGCAAGCCAAGGGAAATTCAAAATTTTAATGAAGAGGTGTTTGTTTTTGGGAAGATTTTAGCTGTATAATTAATTGAATTAGAATAGGTGGCGTGGAGGGTCAAAGTGAAAAATCAACCTCCTTAGAGGAGGAGGAGGAGGAGGAGGAGGACCAAAACTTGGGTTTGGGTTTGGGTTTGGTGGGTTGGTGATCGATCGACAAATTAGTATTTCTGTTTCCGGGCGAAGTTTATGATTTTACATTATTTTTTTTAATATTTATTTATTGTGTTAGCTTGGAATTTGGTTGTTGTCTTAAATCCGATAGATTATTATGGTACGGAGTCGGAGTCCAGTGTGGGGTGATCCTATAAATGTTTTCCGGTGGAATCAATGTCATGATTTTATTTTTAAAAATGTGGCAATATTATTTTTGGGTGTTTCCCACCATTCTGTGGTTGGAAGATGTTGTTGTAACGGCGAGATACAATATTATTGAAATTGAATTTACATAATTACTATAGACACCACGAAGTGGTATTGAAGAAATAGAGGCTCCGGTGGGGATTTTGAGACGGTGGTAGCGCTAGGTTTAGATGGGTTTCTAGATTTGAGGATCTATATAACTAGTTAGTTAGACGTGATGTTTTTTCCCTACGTGATATTTATTTATACTAGAAAATAGGGGATTGAAGCAGATGACCAAACTTAGAAGGCGGTAATATGTATGGTGGTAATGGTAATGATAATGGTAATGGCTAACATCTCTTCTTCATCACCTATTCATTGTTTCTAGGCTCGTGGGTGGGTGGGTGCCGTTATGAAGTAAGAATGATGGAAAATAAATTACTGATAATAATTTATTATTTATAAATAAAATTTTATTTATAGAGGTTTGTTGCCCGGCGCATGCATGTTATTGGAAAAATATGAATGTGTTACATATCTAGACAGCTTTTGCCTTTTTAGTAAGAAAATATAAATGTGCTACATAACTAAACATACAGCTTTTAGTTTACATGTGTGTAGAAAGTCATTTATATATTACTTATCATTGGGCCTGTGATATGTGAATTTGTGTTGTTTTAGAATTATCAGAGAACGGGAGGAAGAAGAAGTTTAGATAGAGAACGATTCAATATTATTTCACACCCTTTTTAACAAGAACAAGACCTCTTAAATAGGCCAATAAAATAACCGTTACTAGAAAAGAACAACTCCTAACAACTCTCCTACTTAGCTGCCACTACTGACTTATCTTATTGACTGAATCAACTTGGTAACTCAACTAAGACCAAGTCTAGGCAAATCTCCAAGACTTACTACGTCCTCAACACGCGGACACGCTGTTGCATGCTGATTGTGAGACTATCATTCACCCCCCCTAAAACGGTCCTTGTCCTCAAGGACAAAAAGTTGGATAAGTGCGCAGAAACCTCCATTTGTTCTCCCAAGTGGCGTCTTCAGCAGGGGCACCTACCCATTTGACAAGGATTTCCTCTTTTGGTCTATATCGGCCCTTTTGTATGACCCTACTATCAAGGACTGCCTCAGGTTGGGGAAGTAACACAGCATCCTCTGTGGTTGGAGGTAATTGCAGCAAGACTTGAGATGTGGCTCCAAGATGACGCTTGAGCAGACTTACATGGAAAACGTCGTGTATCTTGAGAACCCTCAGACAACTCCAGGCGATAAGCAACTGGGCCGATACGTGCTAACAACTTGAAAGCCCAAAAAATCTGGGTGATAATTTGAGATTGCTTCGGAAAAAAAACTGAATGTTGTCGGTAAGGCTGTAAGACCCCAACTTTTATAAATAAAGATGAATTTTCTATAAATATCATTTTTGAATATTATGGAGTTAATTTGATATAATGTTATAGTTGTGGGTAATATTTATAAATTTTACAAAGTATGCAAGTTGTTATATAATATTCGATTGGTCGAGAAATATTCGTTTTAACAGGGAATATTCGTACAACGACACAATCATTGGTGGACCCCACAACGGAATTATTGTCGGATTGAGAAAACGACAAAAATATTTTATTAAAAATAATGGCGGAAGTTTTACCATTATTACTGTTGAACTACTCGGTAGTAAAAGTACAGTAATACGTGTGGTTGCATAGTAGTACACAGTATTGATTATTAATGCTTATGTGAGAAGTCACTCAGTTTGATTCAATTATTGTCAGTTAATAATATGAATTATTTAGCGATAATGACCACTGGCGGAACCAGGGGGGCCAGGGGGGGCACCTGCCCCCGGTAGACTGCTGGCTATAATACTATTTGGGCTAAGCAGTAGAATGATAGTTAAGGTTTGGAGAGAAAAAAATGGTATTTACATACATTTTATATCTTTTCTGTAATTTTTTTCTTATAGGTCCTACATCTCAATGCGAGTGAGAAATATAAATTTGAATTGTCTAAATAATGACAAAATGTTTGCAAATAAAAAACATAAAGAGGCGATTTTGTTTTGTTCAATATAAAATTATTATGAACTTTTTAAAATCAAATTAAGATTTTTTAAACTCTAAATTAATATAATTTTTTTAATTTTAAAAATTCTGAGGCACATGCTCTCAATAGTCAAAATCAATTAAAAGTCGCATGAAAACACAATTTCTTTCTTATTTGATGCATTAGAAACTCCAAATTAACCTTTAATTAATATGTAATCAAGAAATCTTTGTGAAGAGATTCAATCAAATATGCTCATTTCTATATTCCCACAATTTTTACGAACACATTGAATTATTATATTTTTCCAACAATTGAAAACGAGCAAATTTTGAGACGTTTTCAAACTATACAGACTCGCATGATACAGTTACCTACTCTTATTCGTACAACCAAATAAGCATTTCAAGTGTCAATAAATAAATTTTTTTTACTCATATATTTTGACCCCCCTATGAAAACCTTCTGGTTCCGCCACTGATAATGACGTTTTGTTTTATTCGTATTATTAACGTAATAAAACAGAAACATCTTTTTATATAAAACAGAATACTTTATTAAAGTTATTCTATAAATAGAATATATTATATTTTATTTAAAAGATTTTTCTTTAAATATGGACCGTCAGATTAAAGTATTCAATCTGGACCGTTCATGGATTAGTTACTATGCATTCTATTTTTCTATAAATAGCAGCTCAATCCTTCATTATTTCTTACGAATTCACTGAACTCTAGAGAGAGAAACTATAGAGAGAGAGAAGAAGGGTATTCTGCTACTTAACTACTTCCTTATTTCAGCTCTTCTTTAAAACGGTAAGCGGTATTATTCTTTCTTATTTATGAAGAGAACTTTTGTTATTCCATTTCTTATTATTCTGTTGGAATAACCTGTATACGCGGTCTACCCTATACTTGGTGACATTCTTCTATTATTCTGTTGGAACATCATGTCTGTGTGTTTTACACCGGACCTGGTTCTGTTTTTATTATTATTCTGTTGGAACATCCTGTCTGTGTGTTTTACATCGGACCTAGTTCCGTCTTGTTATTATTCTGTTGCAACATCCTGTCTGTGTGTTTTACACCGGACCTGGTTCTATTAATTATTATTCTGTCGGAATATCCTGTCTATGCGTTTACGCCGGACCTGGTTCCATTATTTATTATTCTGTCGGAATATCCTGTCTGTGTGTTTACGCCGGACTTGGTTCCATTATTTATTATTCTATTGGAATAACATGTCTGTGCGGTCTATCGCATGCCGGGTGATTTCTTTTGTTATTCCATTCTTTATTATACTCAGTTGGTTAAGTTTTGACTTCTATACTCCATGAAATTAGTGGAATATCCTTGATAATTGCGGTTCATCCAGTATCTTTTCATGAAAATATTCTTCTAAGTATTCTTGAATTTTACTCCACAAAGCAGTATCATGTTGACAATTTGGACGTTGTTAATTCTTGGATAAATTAATTCTTGAACTTGTTTTATTGAATTCTTATATCATTGTTGTGACAACCCCAAAATAGGTCCATTCCATCCAACCCATTCTGAGTCGTCAAATACATGGTACAGAAAACAACTACAACTTTATTACAATAATTGTCGTGCAAAATACAACAACACATATGTTGTGAGTTTGGATACAAATATATACCAAATGTGACTCATGTTCCAACCGTGGACATCACCTCACAATAACACCTTACATAAAGGTATAGTCAAAAACTGTTTTAGAAATTAGAATCTTTGGGAAGTGCTCAAAGAAACCTTCGTACATGGGAGGCCATGCGTCTAGGTTATGATAGATATCATATGGCCACAGAATTATTCTTGGTTGACCCAATAGACCCCAAAGAAAAACGAGAAGATTACAATCATATTCTTCCCAATGGTGAGTCTTCTCTTGACATATCATTATCTCTACTGTCTCTAATTGAGAATTATACTTCAAACAAACACCAAGATTATATAGGTAGTGCTCGTATATATACTCAGCAAGTGGATGAGCACATCCCTGTCTTATGATGACACGAGGTTGTATGTCGTTAGACATCTTGTATGATAGTGGCAAATCACCATTCCAACGTTGGGTACACCTTACCCTATTGGATTCACCAAATAAAACTACTAAATGAACTTTTCTATACTGCTTCGGGAGAACATCCACAGCTAGAGACCACCGTTCTATTTTCCCGTTACCCTCGCTCGACCCAGCTACACTCTTATTACCTGAAAGGAATTGTGAAGCAAAAGGGTGAGCACAACTAGCTCAGTAAAGAATATCATGACTAAAGATAATTAAATTATCAATAGCCTTCATCAATAATAAATCAGAGATTTAGAACATATGGTAAATGATAAAAATTTAAACCATAGTTACAGCGGAACGAGCAATCCATTAGAAGAGTCAAATAGACTATAAAGTCTATTATCTTCTCCATGTTAAAAATCCATCAACAATGTTTTATCCCTGTAACATCAATCAACAATTCTGGTCCACAATCATATGAATAACTCATAATCATAACTGTAGTTCTAAATTCCTCTTCTCATCCAGGACGAAGATAATTTTTATCACCTATCTTTACCTGAAATATCAAAGATCATGGTTACACCAAATCACATTTCCTGTTCATAATCATACTAATAACTTCATCTTTGCACTACGGCCAAAGATATTCATTTGTATCACCAGTTGGTCATGTTTATCTCAACATCTGTTCATCTTTGCACTACTGGCCAAAGATATTCATTTGTATCACCAGTTGGTCATGTTTATCTCAACATCTGTTCATCTTTGCACTACTGGCCAAAGATATTCAACAACATGTCATCTTTGCACTACGGGCCAAAGATATTCATCAACAATTCATCTTTGCACTACAGGCCAAAGATATTCATCAATATTTCATCTTTGCACTACAGGCCAAAGATATTAATATCTCAAAGAAATATATAATCATTTCAGAATTTATATAAACAATAATTATAACCATGTTAATCAATTCACCTTTGCACTTAAGCTAAAGATATTCACTTATAAATTCAATGGTCATGATCATACCAATCAACGATTCAACTTTGCACCACTGGCCAAAGATAACCCATAGTCATGATCATACCAAAAATCTACCCATCTTTACACTCAAGTCAAAGAGAAATATCATCATTAGGGTTATAAAAATGTTATATATAATAAAAAAAATAATATGATCAACATCTAGTTTTAATCTCGTAAATCAACTATAATTTGGTTAGAAAAAGAAACCAATTTTTATCGTGAATAGTAACTCATGAATAGTAACTCGTGAATAGTAACTCATAAATAGTAAACTCGACACAAAAAGGTAAAAATTCCACAATAAAATCCATACCAGTATTTCGGTATAATGATATTGAAAGAATAATATTTCTTAAGCTTATAAACAATTTATTTAAATTGTTTACATTTTACTAAATAATGCATTTAATCATTTTAAAATACCAAACTCATAAGATTTTATCACCAATAATCAAAACACTCATCAAAAATCTGCATATACCTCATATAGGATTCTCAAGCCATAAAATCATATTTTTCCACTTTTCTTACTTCACAAAACATATTTAATTCATTTACTCATAACTAGACTATTTTTATGAAAAATACCAAATCAGTTCCAAAAATATTTCTTTTCTGAGATTTAGCATAATATAGTCCCATAGTGAACATATATTTTTTTCAGAATTTTTAAAAGTAATTTACTATTTTTCATATGGCCAAAACACCGAATATTTAGACATTTATCAAAAATTATACTTTTGTCCAAAAATTCTAAAATTTACAGAGTATACTCCTATCATATACATGTACTCCCAATAAAAATTTCATCAATTTTGGAGTTAACCACAAGAAGTTATAAGCGGTTACTTTTAAAATAGTCTTTTCTCATAAAATTCATAACTCTTAATCTATACATCCAAAAATCACCATTTTTGGACACAATCAAGAAAACTCATCAAAATATCATTTCAAATTTTTCCAGAATTTTTGAAGGTCAGAAAAATTACGAAACTGAAAAATATAACAACCCTTAAAATCCCTTACTATCCCTTACCTCAAAAGAGCAGTACTTCTGATCGGTATGCAAAGCCGAAGGAAACTTGCACTGAATAGCAACTCTTAAAGTATCTAAATACTCACAAAATATACTTCATAATATAGAGAGAGAAAGAGAGAAAGCTTATGTTTCTGGTGTGATTTTCAATTCTAACTTAGCCCTCTATTTATAGGAAAATTTTAGTAGGCTTAACCTGCAACCTGATGGCTTTACCTGCTACTATTCCCACCCACCACATTTGAAATATAATTCAGCACATTTCTTCACCAACCACAAGTGTGACCCACCAATTCTAGAATTTTCCACCAAAATGATTAACTCCGAAAATTCAACAATTTCTGAACCAGTAATCTCGTAAAATTCATAACAAATTATACGTTCATTTTTAACGGTTCAAAATTTGTGGGCATATACTCAACTTATATATGTATAACATATCCAAAAATTACCACGATCCAACGGTCGGATTAAAAATTATAACCCCCGCAAAATATCTCAAAAATCCTGATTTTTAATACCTCAATTCCGACAAAAATACAGATAAAAACCTCAACATTAACTCCTTCATTTTTAACCACAAAAATATATCCCTCGTTTATATCCACATAAAATAAATATTTCCTTATCATATGAATCAATAATTAATTATTCACAAATAATATTACAGAATCACATTTATGACAACCAGGCCGTTCCCAAGAAAGAGGGGGCTTTCTAATAAGGATTTCTCCTTACTAGCGCGCAATTAGATGACCAAACCTCTCCTTAGACAGAACTTTCTAGACATTGTCAATAATGCTATCTAATAAAATTATTCAAATAATATGAATTATTGATCTGATAATAGAAAATACTGTGCAGCAACAATTATTGAAACAACAATAATATAAAATTTCAACGTAGCAATTATTCAATCAATAAAATAAAATATTGAACAGTAATTACTGTAACAATTATTGAGTAATGCCTTCTTACGTAAGAATCCATAATTTCAAAAATACTATGCAATACCGTGTGCTACTGTGCAATAACGCGTATTACTGTATTTTAACCACCGGATATTTCAACAGTATTAACGGTAACAACTTCGCCGTTATTTGTAAAAACTCAAATTTGTCGTTTTCTTCATCCGACAGTTATTCGTTATGGGGCCCATAAATAGCTGCACCGTCGTACGAATATTCCCCGACAGAAATAATATTCTCACGACCAAACGAATATTCCCCGACAACAATGATTATTTTATAACCACTTGCTTATTTTCAAAAAAAATTTACATTTCACCCATAACTTTAAACTTTTATCAATTTAACCATTTACTGAATAGTAATTATAAGAAAAAAATTAAATACTTTTATTTCATAAAATTCGGGGTCTTACAATTGTCATCATCCTCATGTTTATAAAATGTTGAAAGTCATATGTGGCCTGTAGTGCATAGATGGACTTGGTATGATTATGACCAGGGATTATTCGGTATAATCATGACCGTAATGTTACGAATGATGTGGTAAAAGTCCTCATTGGCCCGTAGTGCATTGATGGACAGTTGTTGGCATGATCATGACTACTAATGAATACACGAATATCCTTGGCCGTAGTGCAGGGGTGATTCGATGATGTGGATTATTTTATTAAGCTGAGTCCCAGCGATCACAGTGTTGAAAAACCTTTTAAATCATAAAAGATAGTAGAGTTTATTTTCTACTTGACTCTTTTAATGGATTGCTTGTTCCGCTGTAGTTAAACTTTTCAGTCTATTATATTTTATCAGTTTAACATTGTTGAAGGCTAATGATAATTTATTCTGCATTATCTTAGTCATAATATTTCTTACTGGGCTAGTTGAGCTCACCCTTTCTTTCACTATTCTCTTCAGGAAATGAGAACGTAGCTGGGGCAAGTCGGGGAACGGAGTGATGGTCCGAATGATAGTATTAGTTAGTAGTCCTCACTATTCTATGTAATAGTGTGTTAATAAATGTAATGAGGACTCCTTTTGAGTATGAATACTCTCTAGAAGATAATATTTGTATTCAAACTCGCAGTTTATGTTTTGTCGTATTGTACACGACAGTTGTATTAGTAAGTTGTATTTGTATTCTGTACTTTGTATCTGACGACCCAAGATGGGTGATGTATACCTAATTTTGGGGGCGTCACAGTTGGTATCAGAGTTTAGGGATATGATCCCTGGCTAAGATGTGAGAATAGAACTAGGAGGGGAGAGACGGGGAATTCCTTCGCTAGTATGACCTACCTAAGTTTATTTGCATGGTATTTAATTGGTCGGTCATAATATAAGGATAATAAATGACATATCAATTAACTTTTATTTTGTGACAGTATCTGAAAATGGCATCTGAGTATGTTGAGAATAGCAATGGAGCACAGGCGACTGTTGATTCACCACATATCAATAATCAGGATAATGTGCATCAGGAAGGTGACAATCCTCATACAAACAACAACACTGGCCAGATGATGAATGATTGAATGTTCAGAAACTTTATGCAGTTCATGCAACAACAGGCGAGAGCGGCTCCTGTCCAAAATATAGGTGGAAACACTGAAAACTCTCGGACGGTCACCGCTAAACAGTTCAAGGAGCTGGGACCACCAGAGTTTAAGGGAGAGCCAAAACCACTTATAGCGGAAACATGGATAAAGCAGATTACCAAGATATTTGATGTCTTGGGATGCTCCGAGGAGCAAAAGGTTCCGTTTGCCGCCTTTATGTTGCGAGGAGAGGCAGATTACTGGTGGGAATCGATTAAGCGTACTCAACCTGCCGCACTGAAGATGTCTTGGGAGAAGTTCCAAGAGCTGTTCAATGACAAATACTTTCCCAAAAGTGTTCGTCACATGAAGGAGGTGGAGTTCATCAAATTGGAGCAGAATAATATGACCGTGTCGCAGTATGAGGCTAAATTTGCTGAGTTGTCCCGGTTTGCGTCCCACTTGGTGGATAATGAAGAGCGAATGACGCGAATATTTTTGCGAGGTTTGAAACCTGAGATACGTCAACATCTTATTTCTCATAAACTGTGTTTGTATTCAGATGTTGTGAATAGGGCTCAGTTAGTGGAGCGCGATAACGAGTCAACGCAACCAAAAGAGAGCAGTCGGCAAAATGATAATACCAGTGAGAGCAGTCATCGAAGCGGTGACAACAAGCGTGGAGGGAATCAACAGGCCAGAAATGGTAACCACTTCGGTGGTAATCAATGCCAAAACAATAAGAATGGTCATTTCAAGAAGAGGAGATTCAACAATGATGGAAAGACGTCAGCACCAGCACCCGTTGTTAAGGAAGGAGAACGACCACCTATCATATGTTTCAAATGCGGAGGGGAGGGGCACATCAGTCCAAACTGCGCGATGCCGTCTAAAGCATGTTATAATTGTGGAAGAGAAGGTCATTTAGCTCGATTTTGTCGTTTACCAAAAACAAGTTCAGCCAAGATGGAGACACCAAAGGCCGTTCCAGAAAAGTCGAAGCCGGTAGTGCAAGGGAGAGCGTTTGTTGTGACCTCCCAGAAAGCAAGGAACCCGAATGAGGTCATCACGGGTAAACTTATCATAAACTCTAACGAAGTCTATACTTTATTTGATACCGGTTCTACTCATTCTTTTATTTCTCCTACTTGCGCTCATCGATTAAATTTGACTCCGGAGAAATTAGACTTTGATTTATCTGTTGAAACTCCATTGGGAGAAACCTTCATTACATCCACGGTTTATAAGTCTTGTTTAGTTCAAGTTGGTACCCACACATTACCTGTCGATCTGATTTCATTAAAAATACTTGCATTTGACGTGATTCTAGGGATTGATTGGTTAACTACTCATCATGCAAAAATTGATTGTTTTCGTAAGGTTGTTAGCTTTCATATTCCTAATCGACCTATTATGCGAATTCAAGCAACCAAACCATTAAAATCAATCGCTGTCATCTCAAGCCATAAAGCTATTCGTTTATTGAAAAACGGATGTCAAGCTTTCTTAGCTCATGTCACGGATCTAAACAAAAATACGTCAGTTTTGAATGATATTTCTATTGTTAATAAATTCCCTGACGTATTCCCTAAAGAACTTCATGGCCTACCCCCAGAGCGTGAAATTGAATTTTGTATCGACCTTGAACCCGGTACAAAACCCATTTCCAAAGCCCCATATCGAATGGCTCCTATTGAACTTCAGGAGTTAAAGATCCAACTGCAGGAATTGTTAGACATTGGCTTTATTCGTCCTAGTACTTCTCCTTGGGGTGCTCCTGTGCTATTCGTGAAGAAGAAAGATGGAAGTATGCGACTTTGTATTGATTATCGGGAGTTGAATCATGTCACCATCAAAAATAGGTACCCATTGCCACGTATTGATGACCTGTTTGACCAGTTGCAAGGAGCACAATTCTTTTCAAAGACCGATCTTCGTTCTGGATATCATCAGCTGAAGGTTAGAACTGAGAATATTCCAAAGACGGCTTTCAGAACTCGGTACGGGCATTATAAATTCCTAGTCATGTCCTTTGGATTGACTAATGCTCCTGCTGCCTTCATGGATATGATGAACCGGGTATTCAAGGAATATTTGGATCACTTTGTGATCGTCTTTATTGATGACATACTTATTTATTCCAAAAGCCGTGAAGATCATGAGCAACACTTGAGGCTGGTACTCCAAAAGCTTCGTGAATACAAGCTTTATGTCAAGTTGAAGAAATGCGAGTTCTGGCTGGAGGAGGTAGCATTCCTTGGGCACGTAGTATCAAGTCGTGGAATATCGGTTGACCCGGCAAAGATTGAAGCTATTCAAAGCTGGGAGCAACCTAAATCAGTGACCGAAGTACGTAGCTTTCTTGGTTTAGCTGGTTATTATCGGAGATTCGTGGAAGGATTTTCTCGAATCGCTAATCCATTAACTCAGCTGACTCGAAAAGATACAAAGTTCGGTTGGAGCAAAGAATGTGCGAAGAGTTTTCAAGAACTCAAGAGGAGACTCATTTCAGCACCTGTTCTAACAATACCATCTGGCTCGGAGGGATTTGTCATCTACAGTGATGCTTCGAGCAAAGGGTTGGGATGCGTTCTCATGCAACATGGAAAAGTCATAGCCTATGCATCAAGACAACTCAAGGAATATGAGAGGAATTATCCTACTCATGATCTAGAGTTGGCAGCTGTTGTCTTTGTACTTAAAATTTGGAGGCATTACTTGTATGGGGAGAAGGTGGAGATCTTTACGGATCATAAAAGCCTCAAATATTTCTTCACTCAAAAGGAACTCAACATGCGACAACGACGTTGGCTTGAACTTTTAAAAGATTATGATCATACCATTCAATACCATCCTGGAAAAGCGAACGTGGTAGCTGACGCATTGAGTAGAAGATCATATGCAAGTACGAGTGCGATATTATCAACACAAAGGCCCATTTTGTGTGACTTGCAAAGGATGGAGATAGAGTTAAAGACTCCAGGGACCCATGTGATGATGACGAATATACGAGTAGAACCAACTTTAATCGATAAAGTTAAAGCTGCTCAAGCTACAGACCTGGAGCTGATGCGTATGAGGAAGAAAGTGCAAGAAGGTGCTATGCCGGAAGCAAGAATCGATGAAGAATGAATACTTTGAGTCAACTCCAGACTTTGTGTTCCTAACAACCCTGATTTAAAGTATGAAATCATGATGGAGGCGCACAACACACCGTTTGCAATCCATCCTGGAAGTACCAAAATGTATCATGATCTTCGTCATACATTTTGGTGGAGCAATATGAAGAGAGAGATAGCGCTGTTTATCTCAAGGTGTTTAACTTGTCAACGAGTCAAAGCGGAGCATCAAGTACCAAAAGGTCCATTGCAACCACTTGAAATTTTAAAATGGAAGTGGGAGCACATTACCATGGATTTCGTTACCGGTCTTCCTAGGGTTTCTCAAGGTATTGATGCGATTTGGGTCATTGTTGATAAATTGACCAAGTCTGCTCATTTCTTACCGATACGAGAAACTTATACACTTGAACGTCTTGCTCGTATGTACATAAACGAGATTGTAAGACTGCATGGTATGCTAGTATCCATAGTTTCTTATCGAGACCCAAGATTCACTTCACGATTTTGGGTTAGTTTACAAAAAGCTATGGGCACAGATTTACGATTTAGTTCGACATATCATCCTCAGACGGACGGACAATCAGAGAGGACTATTCAAACTCTAGAAGATTTATTAAGACTCTGTGTCTTTGACTTCAAGGGAAGTTGGGACAAGTTCTTACCATTGGTGGAGTTTTCCTACAACAACAGTTATCAAGCAAGTATTGGCATGGCTCCATTCGAAGCATTGTATGGAAGAAAATGTCGTTCTCCAGTATGCTGGGATGAGGTGGGTGAAGCAACGTTGTTGGGACCGGAGTTGGTACGTATGACTACAGAAAAGATTCAAACGATCCGACAACGTATAAAAACCTCACAAGATCGACAAAAGAGTTATGTTGATCTTCATCGAAAGGACGTGGAATTTGATATAGGAGATCATGTGTTCTTACGTGTTGCTTCATGGAAAGGAGTTACGAGATTTGGAAAAAGAGAAAAGCTCAATCCTCGATTCATCGGTCCATTTTTAATCCTCAATCGAGTAGGAACTGTGGCTTATAGACTCGCTTTACCGCCAAGTATGTCTCGTGTTCTTAACGTTTTTCACATATCCATGTTACGCAAATATGTGGAAGACCCGAACCACATTATTGAGTTAGAACCGGATGAAATAGCGGAGGATTTGACGTACGAAGAAGTTCCTGTTCAAATCTTGGATAAGAAGGAACATATTCTACGCTCCAAGGTTATACCTTAAGTCAAAGTTTTGTGGAGAAACCACGATGTTGAGGAAATGACTTGGGAGTTAGAATCTGAAATGAAATCAAGGTATCCTTACCTCTTCGACATACCAGGTACGTACCCTAATTTCGAGGGCGAAATTTCATAAGAAGGGGAGGTTGTAAGACCCCAACTTTTATAAATAAAGACGAATTTTCTATAAATATTATTTTCGAATATTATGGAGTTAATTTGATATAATGTTATAGTTGTGGGTAATATTTATAAATTTTGTAAAGTACGCAAGTTGTTATATAATATTCGATTGGTCGGGGAATATTCGTTTTAACAGGGAATATTCGTACAACGGCACAATCATTGGTGGACCTCACAACGGAATTATTGTCGGATTGAGAAAACGACAAAAATATTTTATTAAAAATAACGGCGGAAGTTTTACCATTGATACTGTTGAACTACTCGGTAGTAAAAGTACAGTAATACGTGTGGTTGCATAGTAGCACACGGTATTGATTATTAATGCTTATGTGAGAAGTCACTCAGTTTGATTCAATTATTGTCAGTTAATAATATGAATTATTTAGCGATAATGACGTTTTGTTTTATTCGTATTATTAACGTAATAAAACAGAAACATCTTTTTATATAAAACAGAATACTTTATTAAAGTTATTCTATAAATAGAATATATTATATTTTATTTAAAAGATTTTTCTTTAAATATGGACCGTCAGATTAAAGTAATCAATCTGGACCGTTCATGGATTAGTTACTATGCATTCTATTTTTCTATAAATAGCAGCTCATTCCTTCATTATTTCTTACGAATTCACTGAACTCTAGAGAGAGAAACTATAGAGAGAAACTATAGAGAGAGAGAAGAAGAGTATTCTGCTACTTAACTACTTCATTATTTCAACTCTTCTTTAAAACGGTAAGGGGTGTTATTCTTTCTAATTCATTAAGAGAACTGTTGTTATTTCATTATTTATTATTCTGTTGGAATAACCTGTATACGCGGTCTACCTTATACTTGGTGACATTCTTCTGTTATTCTGTTGGAACATCCTGTCTATGTGTTTTACACCGGACCTGGTTCCGTCTTTATTATTATTCTGTTGGAACATCCTGTCTGTGTGTTTTACACCGGACCTGGTTCCATTATTTATTATTCTGTCGGAATATCCTGTCTGTGCGTTTACGTCGGACATGATTCCATTATTTATTATTCTGTTGGAATAACCTGTCTGTGCGGTCTATCGCATGCCGGGTGATTTCTTTTGTTATTCCATTCTTTACTATACTCGGTTGGTTAAGTTTTAACTTCTATACTCCATGAAATTAGTGAAATATCCTTGATAATTACGGTTCATCCTGTATCTGTTCATGAAAATATTCTTCTAAGCATTCTTAAATTTTACTCCACAAAGCAGTATCATGTTGACAATTTAGACGTTGTTAATTCTTGGATAAATTAATTCTTGAACTTGTTTTATTGAATTCTTATATCATTGTCATCATCCTCATGTTTATAAAATGTTAAAAGTTATCTGTGGCCTGTAGTGCATAGATGGACTTGGTATGATTATGACCAGGGATTATTCTGTATAATCATGACCGTAATGTTACAAATAATGTGGTAAAAGTCCTCATTGGCCCGTAGTGCGTTGATGGACAGTTGTTGGCATGATCATGACCATTAATGAATATACGAATATCCTTGGCCGTAGTGTAGGGGTGATTCGATGATGTAGATTATTTTATTAAGCTGAGTCCCAGCGATCACAGTGTTGAAAAACCTTTTAAATCATAAAAGATAGTAGAGTTTATTTTCTACTTGACTCTTTTAATGGATTGCTTGTTCCGCTGCAGTTAAACTTGATGTCTATTATATTTTATCAGTTTAACATTGTTGAAGGCTAATGATAATTTATTCTGCATTATCTTAGTCATAATATTTTTTACTGGGCTAGTTGAGCTCACTCTTTCTTTCACTGTTCTCTTCAGGAAATGAGAACGTAGCTGGGGCAAGTCGGGAACGGAGTGACGGTCCGAATGATAGTATTAGTTAGTAGTCCTCACTATTCTATGTAGTAGTGTGATAATAATTTTAATGAGGACTCCTTTTGAGTATGGATACTCTCTATAAGATAATATTTGTATTCAAACTCACAGTTTATGTTTTGTCGTATTGTACAAGACAGTTGTATTAGTAAGTTGTATTTGTATTCTGTACTATGTATCTGACGACCTAAGATGGGTGATGTATACCTAATTTTGGGGGCGTCACACCCAATACTACTGGACACGCTGCCACAAGAAGAACATAAAAGTCGGCTCGGATAAGGTGGTTCTGAATATTAAGTGTAAAGTTCCGGCAGCGTCCGGAACATTCTATCTTCTCACGATTGCCCACCATCACCTGAAAATTTATATCATAAGTAATAGGTAAACTCTACTTGTTAACAATGTTTCGATCAATAAAGTTGTGGTGCTTCCCCCATCAATGAGCACTATAACTGCCTTGTTTCTGATTTTTCCAGTCACCTGTAGAGTTTGGGGATGAACCGTTCCTGCCATAGCATGGAAAGATATTTCTGGTAAGGTCTCATTGGCACACTGATCATTGCTTTCCTGGTCTTCTTTTCCATCAATATTAGTTAGACACTCCTCAATTATGAAGAACTGTGGGTGCTGACAACGATGTCCGAGAACATACCTTTCGTCACAATAGAAGCAAAGTCCTTTCTCGCGTCTCAATTTCGCCTCTTGCCCAGTAATGCGACGAACCATGGTATTTGAAGCTCGGTTCGGTTGTTGAGTTGGTGGAGGGCCAAGAAGTCCTGCAGCCGAAGAGGTTTGATTGTGTTGAAAGGTTGCTACATTTGGAGGTCTGAATGCGTTACTGCCGCTTATCTTTTTGACTAAGGTGTTACGTTCCTCGATCAAACGGGCTGCCCCAATGGTCTCCGCTAAAGTCTTGGGTTGCTTGACCTTCACGTCTAGACGAGTATCGTCTTGCAAATCTGCAATAAAACATCCAACTAAGAACTGTTCCGGCAAGCCATCCACACGATAAGAGAGTTTTTCAAATGCTTCTTGGTAGGATGCCACGGTTGAGGTTTGTCTCAATCGCGTTAATGCCTCGGAGGGATCCTCGTAATCCGTTGGACCAAATTGGAGGAGGACAGCCTTTGTAAATTCTGCCCATGTAAAGGGTCCTTTGAATTTGGTCAACCACCGGTGCCATTGGAGAGCAATACCTTTAAGATGGAAAGAGGCTAATTGAACTTGCTATTCTTGGGCAATTCCCTGAAATTCAAAGAATTGTTCTGCCTTGTAAATCCATCCGGTAGGGTCTTCGCCGTTGAAGTTTGGAAAGATGAGTTTCAAATGTGCATGGTTTCGGTCGGGGTAGTTGTTATGGTTTCGGTCAGGGGTATTGTTGTTATTGGGAAGAGGCTAGTTATGGGAGGTTTTGGTTGGGGCAAATGGATTATCAATGAGAGTGGTGTTTTGTGAGACTTGCATGGTTTGGAGTTCTGTCAAAACAGTTTGGAGGGTATCATGGATTCGGTCGAAGCTGGACTCGTGGCGAATTAGGATTTCGCTGACTTTATTGCGAAACTCAGCATTGCTTCGGGCTCGAGTGTCCATAGAACCGGCTCTGATACCAAATGATATGTGAATTTGTGTTGTTTTAGAATTATCAGAGAATGGGAGGAAGAAGAAGTTTAGATAGAGAATGATTCAATATTATTTCACACCCTTTTTAACAAGAACAAGACCTCTTAAATAGGCCAATAAAATAACCGTTACTAGAAAAGAACAACTCCTAACAACTCTCCTACTTAGCTGCCACTACTAACTTATCTTATTGACTGAATCAACTTGGTAACTCAACTAAGACCAAGTCTAGGCAAATCTCCAAGACTCACTACGTCCTCAACATGCAGACACGCTGTTGCATGCTGATTGTGAGACTATCAGCCTGACAAAATATGGTTATGGGTTGATTTTGGTTTTCAAAATATGGTTATGGTTCCATTTAAGAACTAAAACCATATTAACCATTTTTAATATGGGTTATGTGAGTTGGAACCATATGGTTATGGTTAAAAACCATATTAATCATTTTTAAGATGTTTTGACTTTTAAACAGAACTTTTAAATGAACTTTTAATATGGGTGGGGTGGGGTGGGGTGGGTGGTGTTTACATATTTTTTTTTGGGTGGGGGTAGGAGTGAGGTGAGGGGTGAGGGTGGGGGGTAAGAGGTGTATACATAATCACATAATATTATTTTTTTGGGTGTGGGTGTGGGTGTGTGTGGGGGTAGGTGGGGGGTAAGGGATGTATACGTAATCACATGATATTATTTTTTTTTGGACTGGTGGTGGGGGGTGGGGTGAGGGTAGGGTGTGGAGGTGGGTGGGGTGAGTGGTGTATACATAATCGCTTAATATTATTTTTTCTTGGGAGTGTTGAGTGGGTGGGTGGGTGGGTAGGTAGGTGGGGTGGGAGTAGGAGTGGGAGTGGGTAGGTAGGTGGGGTGTGGGTGTGGGAGTGGGTGGGTGGGTAGGGTATGGGGGTGAGTAGGTAGGTGCGTGGGGATAGAGTGTGGGGTTGGGTATGTGGGTGGGTGAGGTGGGGTGGGGAGAGTGGGGGTAGGGGGTGGAGTGAGTGGGAGTGTTGGGTGGGTGAGTGGGTGGGTGGGGAGGGTGTGGGGGTGAGTGGGTGGGTAGGGTGTGGGGGTGGGTGAGGTGAGTGGTGTATACATAATCGCTTAATATTATTTTTTTTTGGGAGAGAGTTGGGTGGGTGGGTGGGTGGGTGGGTGGGGGGTGTGGGTGTGGGTGGGTGTGGGGTGGGGTGGGGGTGGGAGTGGGGTGGGTGAGTGAGTGGTTGAACTTCTTGAATATGTAAATATGAGTGGAAAAAACTTTTGATTTGGATTTGAAATAAAATATGAGTCAAAAAATGGTTAACCGGGTTGGAACTATATTTATTTTTTATAATATGGTTCCAAATTTTAACTAACCCAAAAAAATAAAAATAGTTAACTAACCCATTTAGTTCCAGTTAATATGAATTGACCGACAGTTAACCAACTATATTGCCGGGTCTACTTATCATTTTGTATACCACATTATATATTTGATGATGAGTTGTATATTGTGCATAATTCATCAGGTCGTGTATTGATGGTAGTAATTTACAACTATGTGTGTGTGTTTGGTAGTCCTTGTTGGACCTGATCAGAACTAGGACGAGACCTTTCCATATATATATAGTACATGGAATGGAAGGTTCAGTTCTCTGTTTCTTGTAAAATCCCCTGATTCGTTCCATCCTTTCTCAAACGTTTTAACCCAGATTCCAGTCGGTTAGCTTTTTAAGATTACAGCACCAATTCCCCTGAACAACAATAGTAATTTCGGCAACTCACATAGCACCATGACAAAAAATCATACCTTAAAAAAAACACAAAAAACTTGACATAAACAGGAATATCAGGATTCATACCATATATTCTACTCCAATCTATTGACTTACTTTATTTCAACAAACACTTATTTACAACTCCATTGGAACACTTCGATCTACAGAGGAGATTATTCTAGCTTAATAAGAGAGGCCGTCTAGTTTTGCAGTTGTTGGGGTTGTGGCTTATTAAGAAATAACCTACTTAAACTTATCTGCGCTTATACCAGGCTTACAGTACCACTCGTCTCTTTCATTGCCTCATCAGGCTGACCTACTTCTTTCCTATCTTTCTTCTTACTGATCAGAGTTCAGATTTGCACTTTTTTGAAATGTCAGATTCGTCTGTCTTTGCAAACCTCCCGCGGATCCTAGGCTGACTGTCTGCCAGAGCCTTTCTGCAAGCATACTGAAAGCAAAACCAAAGCGCGCGTGAATTGTTTGGTTAGAAAGTGCCCACTTGATATTTTAATCACATCAGCTTATACCCAATATGTTTAGTTTGTAACTACAGATATACGAGCGAGGAAGGGGAGAGATTTCTTTATTATACTTTGCAAAAACCAAACCGACTTTAGGAAATCTAATCAAACAATGAAGGGATGAATAAACTTAATAAAATAATACCACACATCTATTAGTCAATAATGTTTCCATCAGTTACAATTTATTAATAATTAGAAGAAAAAACATCAATAATTGGTTAAGCATTGAATCCATGGGAAATTTTATATATTCATCTCAAACCTCATCCGTTTGAGCCAAAGTAATACGAGGATAAGAAATCTACTAAATTATTTTAACATATAACATCTTAACTAAATAGTAAAATAGTTCAAATCACTCCAGTACAAGATGAAGTGAGAATTCAATTAAAAAATAACTTAAAACATCAATTCTAATATTCATTGCAATATGATAGTTGTGAAGATATATCAATTAATTACCCATGTATTTGTATTAATTTATAGACTACTCCATTGTGTCTAATCGCAAGTCGCTATTAAGAATCGACATCTTTTTGTCGCAATATACCTCCTCCCCATTTGGGTGACAGAAGATACAACTCAAGCTTACAGGCTTACAGCTGGTGATAAATTGATAACAAAGGAAATTGCGAATTAGAAATTACCTTGATTTTCCTGCCAAAATTCCTCTTTGTCTTCTTAGTCCTGTATCTAGAAAGCTTTTCCCTGCGATCTTCAGTAAAGCAATTGCCCAAAATTTGTGGCTGTCCAAGTGCAGTACCATTACCGAGAGTCTGTCATAAAAACTCAGTATCAATGACCCAGTCCAATCCTGCTGAAATGACCAGAGAAATCTAAACATTTCTTAGTTTGTAGACTACGTCACAAAACAAGTTAATGCTCAGGGTTCTATCCCAAATATAAACTTGCTGAGAGCTCATGATTTACACAGCAGACACAGAATAATAAGTAAAAAAGAAAAAGAAATATCTTATCTTACAATAAAATATTTTTATTCCTTGTTAATGAATTGCTCTCAAACAAATGTATAGGGACTTGGGAGTAGACTATTATAAATAATACAAGTAGGACACCTAAGAATCGAGGAATTTGACTATTGTCTTTATTGCTGTTGCTTAGACTTTATAGCTGCTAACTGGTCAAAAAGGATTCAAAAGAAACAAAGGTACTGGAGTTTAGATTGGTTAAAGTCGTCCACGCTCAGTTCATGAGATAAAAAAAAAAGTCAAGCTGCACATGTATATTGAATTTATTGAGTTCGGTATGCAAAGTCAATTAGCACTTTATGAGAATGTAAGTTCAAGCCACTCATAATCGGTTCTGCTCAGTTAGATGCTGCTCGAAGGCTTAACGAGCCAAGCATGATGACATTTTAAGTTTGATAGAAATAATTAAGTAATCTTTAACAACCCAGTTCTCAGCTCCACTAAGCTCATCTCGTTTCCAGCAATATTAGTCAAAGCACACTTCAATAACAATGATTCCTAAGGAGTTCTACCACTGATATGGTTTACTTCAGGGAACCACATCAAAACACTGGCACGAAATATTTCCTTTTTTTTATTCACAACAGGAATTCAAAACTCTAACAAAGAAACTAATTGACTCTGCTACATGCCTAATACTTATAGGTGCCTTTGCTCATAAAATTTGCTAGACAGGTCAACTCCAGTTGGTATAGAGTTTGTACATGAAAATAGTTGTAAGTTATCCAACTTGTTATTACTAGGTTCTCTTTTCCACCAATGATTGGAGCACGATGAACTTGGAATATCATTTACGGTGATAAAAAGCAATCTAAAGAGCAGGCAGAGGAAATCCTACTGGTTCAGAACTAGTCAGTATGATTTTAAAAGTAGTGCAACCACTGCTTTTCTGAGAAATATGTTATTCATTTTTAATTCATCATCCCTTTTCCCTTTCCATATTGATATCCATGAGCTTGTAATATCTTCCACAGCTCTAACTCAACGCATATAGCTCATATTCATCCTGATATTACCGAGAGAAGCACATAACAGGTTCCAACTCATAAGAGAATTAAATAAGGAGATAAAAATAAATATTAAAAAAGGGAGTAAAAAAAGAAATAAAAGTGTGAAAAGACAATGAAAAAATTAATTCAAGATGACCTTTATGTCTCCTTCACTGAGTGACCTCCGCATCCCATAAACAGCCCCGAAGTCCATGCCAGGAAAATCCAGAAAATTTGGCCTCATTGGATTTCCATGTAACCACTCCATTGAGCTTAGACTCTCTGAGCTAACACTTTTAGGTAAAATTCCCAGTGGAAGCACTTTTTCTTCTGCAATAGGGCTTTCATCCGTTGCAATAGGAATCTGGATTTGCAATACCTCAGAAAGCGATGTTCCAGTAGCTTCATTTGCCAAGAGATCCTTCTTGAACTCGCAAAAAACCTCACTCAAAAGTTGCTCGTTCTGCATTGATTCAATATTATCAACCTTTAGTGCTTGTGTGGAGATGACATCTTCTCCACCTGAAATCATTGAAAAGGCAGCCGTTATGGGATCAAGGCCAATCATTGGTTCCTCAATAATCAGCTTTGGAGCTTCGAAAAGATCCCCTTCTGCCCCAAGGTCATATTCCAATATGGTGGATGCCTGAACCACAGATTCCATAATCAGAAAATAAATCAACAAGTATTAAGGTTTAAGAGCAATGGAAAAAAAAGGATAGGCTGAATTCACTGCCTACTAATATGATTCATTGTTGATACTAGGCTCAAACTTGAAGATGAACTCTTTTTGTTCAGAATAAATAGAAAAGGGCATCATCAGTTCACTTTATGAGGTTAAAACTTAACAAAGTGAAAATTTGTATCCTAAGGTTTATTTATGGTTGGTCCTTTTCAAGTATTCGGAGGTTCAGGATATTCTATAAGCAAACAAGGTATTTGAAACAAAGTGCAGACAACCTGGATTAGTGTTAAATCAGAAGAGTGGAAGTATAGATGTATCTTTCATAGCCTGCAAGGTACTGACATATGTTATAAATTATTTAGAAAGATTCCTAGAAATATGTGAAATAGCTTCCAAAATGCAAATTTGTAGGCATAATAAAATGGCGACAGATATAAAAACCTTGTAGCTTTATACAAATTTCCATGCATCCACACAACAAAATAGAAAGCTTCATCTATTTGGGTATGTAGAGAAATAAGAAGGAACACAAATCATGCTTCAAAGTAAAAGAATGGTTTCAAAATTTCTGAGAGGTAAATTAATAAGAGTAGTGAAACTTGGAGAAAAGAACTAGTCTCTTTCCTGAAAATCTAGCTCAACCCTATATTATTGAAGAGAGAGGGAGCTAGCCTACATAAAAGTGCCAGCTAAATATCATCAGTAAATTGAGCCAAATGCCATGGTAAAGATGATTACTTAACTAAAAAAATATGAAACTCCAACTTGGGCAAAAAGAAAAATTAATATCCTCAAGTACTTCCCTCGACAAAAAGTTAGAAATATTTAGTTGACTTTCAGTCTTTTTAAGCAACTAGAAGGTGTGCACTACTGTATAAGTAACCCACCTTTTAAAAGAGAGAAATCTAGTGCAATTTTTCTACTCTCCTATTCCCAGAATTAGTATTTCCACCAACAAAAACAATGGAATAACAGGCCAACAAATGAGGTTGTTTAGCTTTTGCTTTTCTCCAACTTTTTCTTTATTAATATCTCTAAGTGCGGTAAAAAGTGAAAAGTGAATCCTCAACATCAGAAATTTGATAAAAAAGAAAGATCAAACAAGGGATGGAAAAACAAATCCATGGCCAAGTCGTCCTTGCCATTGATGAAAAATGGAAAAGAGAGCATACAACAAGAAACCATGATTTCCATTCTCTGTATCTTTCATAAGAAGAACCAGCACAGATAGAAGAATGCTTTCAATACATGTCTTTGTTTGTTTAATTGACAAGAAAACCCAAACAATATAATAATGAAGAATTAAATCATAAACATTTCAAAAGTTCTTAATTATGTCTTAATTCACCTCAATATCCCCAAATGGGATTCCTATCTATGCCATTTAAAATATACCAACTTTCTACTCTACTAAACTCAAATTGAAACCCACAAGGCCGCAACCAAAGAATAGTCAAAGACCTCAAAAAACTTTTATTTAATTTATTTGATAAGTAAATTAAAATTCCCATCAATAAAACCCACAGAAAATGGGAAATACCGTATTTCAATCAACGAAAAGGGTGTCAGAAACCCTATGTGACTAGCAAATAATCATAATCAAAGCAGAGCTTTCGCATTAAAACCCGTGAAACAAAATGCCCATCAATCAAAATAAGTAAACCGATAAGTATAAGGAGTGAAAAATGAACGAAATTACCATTAAATCAGTGGGTTTCTGAGAGTGCCAGAACTCCTCAAACGGCAGCACTTCTATAGAGAAATTCTGATAGTAAGGGAAAAGAAGCCCAGTTTCAGCATACATTTTTGTGGGTGTTCTAAAACCTTGCAGAGCTGCTTAAATGGAGTCGAAGCACCCTTTTAATGGCCACTAGAGGTAAAAAACAAAGGAGCATCAGAGTGGCAGAAGCAGCCGTAATATATAGAGAGAAATGAAATGAAGTGGGAGAAAATAATTTTTTTGTTGTTGTTATCGTTGTCTTCATATAGGAGCGAGATTTATACTGTAAGCTCCTGGGGAATTTTTTATAATTATATTAATTAATAATAAATTGTGTAAAAGAAGAAATAAAAAATAAGAACATACAACAAGGACAGAGTCTAAAAGAAAATACGATAAATTATTTATTATATTAAGGCACTGCCCCCGTACTGATACAAGTATATAATATAATATATATTTTTATAAGTGTGATTAATATGAAGTTAATTTTGATCAATTGATTAATTAATCAATTCAGTATCGACACACAAGTTAGGAGGTGATTTCTTTTATTACTATATTAATCAATTGACTAATTTATAAAATTAATTTCACAGTAAGTAATTGGATCTCATTTTTATGGTAACATATGTGGAAACAAATGGAGTATCTATTTACAAATCTCAGTCGAACAAATAACATCATTAAGTGTACGTTTTTAATCTCAAAATTATTGTTTTTCTATAAAGTAAGGGTCCCAGATTGTGACATCAGCATTTACCTATTGTTGTATCCTTGTCTTTTCCTTTCTTTCCTTTTTTTTTAAAGAAATTATTATTTACTAGAATTCAAGGTATACTATCAATTACTAACCCGGTGAGAAAACCTTTCTCCCAAAGGCTTAATCTTATTCTCATTATAAATTTGATTAGTCCTTTCAAAATTTTACTTGTTAATGAATTTATTTTTATTTTTATTTTTTTATATAATCTTGACATTCCATACGTAATTAAAATTTTCAAATTATTACTTAATACTTAAGACATATTTTGGGTTGTTTTATAGTTAACTAATTATTGGTTGTTTGTCCGTATTTAATTATTTTTTCGTGATTGTTTCTGTTATTTTATCATTCTTTTGTTATGTCAGATACAAAGTAAAGTATGCGACTGATATTATGTTGGTGGGTAGTAATTGTAAAGTGTGTCAGAAAGAGTTTTTATTCAGAAGCAAGTGGTGTGTGGACACCAATGACAAGTCCAAATTATGTTGCAGTAGCACATTAATTAAATAAGTTGTAGTAGTACACTTTGTTCTTGCAGACTCTTGCGTCGGTTGCAGTACAATTAATGGAGTATTTATATAAGTTGCAGGATTATTTATGCGAGTAATGATTAATGAGGCAGACATAAATTATTTTATAAATTATTAATATAATATAATATATTTTATTTTAGTATATTGAATATGTTAAGGTGGAGTATGTCACATCAGTAATTTATAAAATATTTATAAAATAATTTGTGTCTCTAGTATTATTCTATTTATATATTTCCCACAAACCCCACTTAAATAAGAAAGACGAGAGTGATTACTATGAGCTTAATTTTGGTCAATTGATCAATAAAGTGTCGATACGCTGGTCGAGAGATGATCTATCTTTGTTTATCAGCACTGTATTGGTCAATCGACCAACTTATCATAAAATTAATTTTATGGTAACCGGATCCGTTTGGATTTGGGAGGATAAAGCATATCGATGAATTCCAATTTAATTTTGTGAGAAAATTAATTAATGGAATATTAACATGTTAAAGTACCAATTTAAGTTGATAAAGCTTTAACAGCGTAGTAAAATACAAATATTTTGAATATGTTGCTTTTTTAATTTATTTAATTAATGGGCAACAAAGCATGACAAATTAAGACACTTTTACATCTTATACTCTCATTTCTCTCTCTCTCTCTTCTCTCTTCTCTCTTTCGTCAAGAACCCTAGCCTACATTTTAAATCTAAGAAGGATTCTCATATTTTTTGAAAGACCCTCCCCTTTTTGGGAGTATATATGTTATTTTTTTGAGTATGTGCGTTGTTTTTAATTAACGGTTGCTAATATTGACTCTTTTTTGATAGTCTAAAATAAATTTTGAGTTAAATCTGAATCGAATTAAATTCGATCTAACCTAATATAATATTTTTCTGGTCATCTTAGTTCACCGCAAATCCATCCAAAAAATCATAACTAAAGACATTATTGTGAATAACTTAATTCCTTATATACATCGCATACTTCGATACGAGACTAATGTATTACAAACTTCTCAGCTTAAATTTTTGACGTTATCGTCAGAATCAATCACACATATGGCCCATTTACAGGATCCATTGTGAGATTATACCACAAGCCTTAATGTCAAAATCGATCACACACGACGGCCCATTGAGGGATAATATCACCAATCTTGACGTTAGAATTGTTGGAAAAAAATACACCTAAAATAATCTTAATCCAAGTAATTACTTTTTTCTCTTTGTGCAATTAAATAGGAAATCAACAATCCCAATAATGAGAATAAAAATAACAAATAACCATCCATATTTAACGTGGAAAACAAGGAAAAAATCACATGCTAAACTCCGAATATTTACTATATCAAAATAACGGATTTACAATAATCCTCATAAGTTTTATGTCCTAAAACTTGAGGTTACACAATAAATTGAGAGAGTGCAAATTTACATTTAATTAGGTTGAAAAATCTAAATAACATCACCACCCAAAAATACACCATACAATAAAGTCTTCAACCTTTCAATTAAACGGAGATTGTGGCGGATATCCACGAGTAACAAACTGTAATCCTCCCACTTTATTCTTTCGGTACCTTCTAGCTACCAAGTTTCTCTTATGTCAAAAATAAGACTCTCTCATAGCCTTATTGACAATACTCTTCCTAATCCATTCCTATTACAAATTAGAAATAATTTATTCTCCTAATCAAATTAGGGATCACATATCATTGTCTTGGTCACCAACCAATCTAACAAGTTAATTATTTTTCAACTTGGATTCATTTCATGGGTGAGGACCCACACCCAACAAGAATCGATAATACCACTGGTATTCGGGTCCCACATCTGGTAACTCGATCAAATAATTCGACCCAAGTTTTAGAGAGTCGACTTTGATATCAAAATATGAAACAACCTGATTGAGTCAAATCCAAAGTCTAGAAGAAATCTTGGATCAAATCTCAAGCCCGAATTGAATCAAAATTATTTGAAACAAGGCCTTAAACAACTAGCTCAATATTATATTCTTAGGTCATCTTAACTTATCATAAATTCACCCAAAAGATTATGACTGAAGATATTATTATTAGTAATTTAATTTCTTATATATAGATAAAAAAAATTCACATAATTTGATGTGTGAGACTATGGTATTATAAAAATGATTATCCTTTTAATATTTTGTATTGTAATCTTTTTTATTTTTTATAACAGATTATAATTTTAATATATTCGAGCCTTAGATTGTTTGATAATAATAATAAAAAGACTGAAGGTAAAAATCATTCACTTTTGGTAGGATCTTTTTACCAAGAATGATAGTATTGTAATATGTTAACTGGAAGGTAACAATAGGCCCAAGTAAATTCTTATATCATCTTGATATAGATACCTGATAAGTTACATTAATTTTGATCAACTTATGATTCCTTCTTGATATCTTTGTATAATAAATACTAAAATTAATACATGTTTAATAAAGCTTGGACTGCAGGAGTAATTTTTTTTGATCGTGAAGTATTTAAATTATATTCTTGAAAACACAAATAAAATAAAAAAGAAAGAAAGAAAGGAAATACATAAAAACTATTAGCTGTAAGAGAGGGGAAGAAAGATTCCTGACTTTTCCCATTTGGATCAAAATATTCTAATTCTATCCGGATGTGGAGGAGGCCTCTTCCTCCACATTGCAATTTGTGTTAAATAATTATTTTATATAGTGTTTTAGGTCTTCTCTCAATTTTTTATATAAATAATTATTTTATATAGTGTTTTACGGAAATTGTGAATCTATTTCCTTTTGTGTGTGTGTGTGTTTCTTTTTAATCCATGCCACTTTTCCCTAGTTTATTCATTGTTGGAATAATTAACTTGCTTATTACACCAATTAATTGAAGCCGATCAGACATTTTATCGTGCTTTAATTATCTTTTTAACAACATTTTCCTTGGGAAAAATGGGTTAAAACCGAATTAAACATTTGAACTAGTTGTCGTTCGTTCAATAATTAGATTATCCTAATTAGCTAGGCTAATTTCTTTTATTGCTAGCTATATAGCTTTTCGGAAGAATCTCTCATCCACAGTGACTTGATTATGGATTGGATGTTCCAAACTTCCAATATTAATATATACAGCTAAGTTGTCATAATTTCTTGCATACTCTCACAGTTTAAAAACATACTAGTCATTTTATTTTATTTTTTCAAGTCAATTTGAGATTATTTCAAATTAACATACGAGTCATTTTATTTTATTTTTTGAAGTCAATATTAAAGAAATAAAGACAAGTTCACTTGTATTTTGCATGAAGATGATAAATGCGCAGTCCATTATAATGGAGTAAAATTAATTTTATAAGGTTATATATAGCACTGGAGTAAAATTAATTTGTTACATGATAAAATGCGGAGATAGTTGTTGGGAAAGAATCGGGGAGTCCACGCATGGCATGCATGTGTATACTATACAAGAAATTAAATTATATCTCTTTCTTGTCAGTATGATATTACATTTTAAATCTATATCATGAAATAAAGAGTCTTCATTTATTTGAAATAGAGAGGATCTTTGTCAATATATATTTAGAACTCAACTTGATCAAATAATTAAGTTATTAGATCTTGAGTCCATTTCTATAGACCAATCACCGTGACACACACATTGCGTACGTGTCAGTTACTATAAAGATATTATAGTAATTTTATCAAATTTAGAGAATGGAATTAACAGAGTGATCACGCGTTGCCTTTGCAATTATTTTCAAAAGAGAATAAAATGAAGAGTACAAAATTGTAATACAACCAAACTTGTAGTTAGGGGCAAAAGGAGAAGGAGATTTATATCGATGTGTTCATGAATAAGTTTGAGCGAGCTAGGTTATATATATATATATATATATATATATATATATATATATATATATATATATATATATATATATCGATGTGTTCATGAATAAGTTTGAGCGAGCTAGGTAGGTCAAATAGATTAAATTTAAGTTTGAGGGAAATTAATATAAAGGAGGTAGCTAGGAATGTCCACTCGATGTAATTGAGTTTAGCTCTAGCTAGGCTGTACGTAAAGTATGCTAAAGTTCTTAAGAATTTCAACTATGAATATGGCAGCCTAAATTATTGACGTCCTATAGTAATACGTTAGGAATGTGCATGCATGCATGCATGTGCATGCACTTTGAGATGCCTCAACAGACAAGTGGAGTATATACAAACCTTAAATTCCCACTTGAGGAAAAGAAATTAAAAAGGAAATTAAGTTGTAGTTAGGTGCTTAATTCACCTCCTGCATGTCCTCCATATATTAAGTTAGGTTTCAGCCAATGAGCATCAGTTTGGCCGACATGTGGACTAATCTCAGCTTTATTTTGATACTACCTACCTACCTCTGTTTCAAAAAAAAAAAAAAAATTATTTACAAAATGAGTAACTCAAAATTTTGATAGCAAATAATGGTACTCCATTTAATAGCATAACCAAACTCCAAATTAACACATATATAATATCTATCCAACTAAATATAACGATAATACATAAATTGAGACCAAAATTTACAAGCTCATAACATTGTCTTAATTTACAAAATTTAAGGAAATTTTTGTTTTATGTATACTTGTAATTAAAATAATACGGAGTAAGTTGTTAGTTTTGTGCGAATTTATGTACACTAGTTCGTAACTTACTGACTCAACGAGCGCCACGCATATCAGATGATCTCGTAATGACCAAGTCCATGGGGACCGACTATGGAGTATTATATATATAATATAATGGAATGAATATAGAGAGACACGTGTCTGACATGCATATATATATATATACACGAAATTTCTTCTATCTACATTTCAACAATCTCAATTAATTAATCTGAATCGTCCTTGTACTTTCCCATTCCCACTTAAATTCAAAATAGGTTATATCTTTTATATATATATATATATATATATATATATATATATATCCTAGCTTGCTTTTGTAAGCTTTGCATCTACATTATGAATGACTTTTTTCAGAGTGCCCATTCCATTACATTATTGTCTTTAGAATTAAACAATACTAATAGTAGTAATATTCTAGCTAGCTACCCACTCCCAAAATTTGGCTGGGTTGATCACTTTCACACATGTCTATTATTAGTGCATTTCTTTTCCTTTTGACATTTCTGGAAATATATATATATATATATATATATATATATATATATATATAGAGAGAGAGAGAGAGAGAGAGATGCTTCAAAGGAATAGGAGGCTCTTATATATGTCTTCTAGACGAATCGGACGAGTTAGAATGGACCCTGGGCGTGACCCAAATATATATGGAAAATAAAATTATCTGCTACTAAATTTAAATTTTGAATTATGCGTTTAATTCTCATATGAACGTACAATTAGAGATAAATAGTATCTCTCCCATATTTGTTATATATATACGGTAAGGATCAAGAGCATTCTCCTTAAATATCATTCCTCTTTAAATAACATTCTTTTATTAAAACTACGTCGTTTTGGAGGGACGCGGTGACATTTTTGTAAATACGCAGTGGCATTGTATTTACAAAAATATCACCGCGTCCCTCCAAAATGACGTAGTTTTAATAAAAGAATGTTATTTAAGGAATAATGCTATTTAAAAAGAATGTTCTTGATCCTTGCCGTGTATATATATATATATCACTCCAGAGGGAAATGCATGTTTGAAGAGTGGTATTAATGCTGCCAAAAAACGACTGGTTGACATTGATATAAATTTATTTAATAAAATCGTTGTTTTTGAAAAGTATTAATTATCAAGCTTGTATACATGCATGCATGCATTTGTTGTACGTTTTTAAGGCTTATAATATAAATATTACTACATTATATTAAAATTTAAAACTATAAAGCCACTTAAATATCTGTACATCATAAATATAATAAAATATAACAATTGCTTCCGCTATAGAATTAATAATTTCAGTAAATTTCCTTTTCAACGAGCTATATAGGGATAAGTTATTTTATACTAGGATATATATACTTATAAATTAATATAGAAATATACTACAAGTATATATGTAGCTGTTCTTGTCTCTCTTGTGGTAGGTCTTTAGGACATTTATATATGGAGACGAAGATCTAGGTGATAACAACAACAGCAATAATAGTAATATATTTATAATTCATTATTATAATATTGATAATAATATAAGCTGGCGGGGAATCATTTAAACTCTAGCTAGCTAGCTATTAATTTGATATGATTGCTGTCAGTTCCTTGAAGTAGGCTGGCTGGCTAGTTAAGTGGGGGTAATGGCACTGGCTGGCTAGTTAAGTGGGGGTAATGGCACATGATCGATCGATCTCTCCTAGCTAAATGATTCAACAAACAAATCCTTATGAGGTTGATTAATGTAATGGAGCTCATGTATATATACATAATGATCGAGGGGGGTTGATGATAGGATCGGATCGGATCGGATCGGATCGGATCATTATATGTAATTAATTAATTAATAATATTGTACGTATTATCAGTCACATTGTGTTTAATTCTGACTTTGTATCATATAGAAGTTAAGTTTTGTTTGGTTGTTTCTAATGGAGTTATTGTTCAAAGAGATAGAATTAACTAGAGCTGGAAACGACACTAAAGTACAAACAACAAATATATTCTCAGTTTCCCAAGATGTAAACGTACTAGCTAGCTAGTAAATTAGTGGAATTAATGATAGTAATTTTTAATTTAATTTAATTTAATTTAATTTAATAGGATCGATCGAGTATTTGATTGGTACTTACTTTGGACCTATCTATCTATATACATGTGACCATTCAAAAATCATGCTATTTTTATTTTTCAATGCCTAATTATGTTATCCATCTAATCTACCTACCTTTCTTTTTTAACCCACTTGCCACTTTTGTATAATATATAATATAATACACTCCAAAAGCTTCATTTGTCAATCTATTTTTTCATAAAACATGAGTAGTCCAATTTTTGAAATAGTATCAATTATTTATATAATTAATTTTAGCTAGAACAACCGAGGGAATTAAAGGAAATATCAGCTCCCAGTCCAGTTGTGGCATGCAGTACCAATTTGAAGAATAATAAATTCTAACAATTACTATTAAACTCATTTTAATGATGAAAAAATTATAATTAATCAATCACACAATTAAACCTCACTTAAATGCTAGAATTGAACCTGAAATATTCTGATGATCGATTTCAAAGCCTCGGTCTTAATTATACTTTCGGTAATTAAAAAAATACTTTTTTAATCAACATATATATCCTAATATTCGTAAAAATAATATTGAGAAAACCAAAAAACACTTTTATTTTGTGATCAAAATAAGAGGAGCAGGAAGAAGATGATTAGAAATGAATTGTTTCCAATTTACCCATGCATACAACTCTTTCACGCACTTTCTATATGGAGTAATTGAGATGATAATTTATGGATATCTTTGAGTCGATCGACTGGTAAAATAAGGACAATTTTGGTGGCTGTCTGTCCCCAGGGCATTTAATCATGCATCAACTTTTTTGGTGTACTATGATAGTGTTTATCGCAGTATATAGTAGTACTTGCATAATGGAAGAGTTGGGTAGCCTATCAATTTCTCTCCTCTCTTTTCTTCTTTTTACTTAACAACCCTAGTCGCCCCATCTTTTATATATATATATATATATATATATATATATATATATATATATATATATGTGGAGAAGGTTCTCTTTTTGGAGATATTAATTATCTCTTATTTTGATATATATAATAAAATTATTTCGGATCGCTCCTTGGTAAGGCCGTAAACGAGCCAACACAGTTCGGGCTCGATTTGGGCTTGAATCGAAAAAATATGAGCGAGACTCGGATTCGTTAATAATATGATCCAAATCTGAGCATTAAAAATAGTTCGAATAAACATATAAGTAGAATCTGAGCAAGGTTATATTCGACTCGTTTAAGATTCAAACTACTCGAATTTTTGATTGTGATTCGATACATACTCAGTTAATACATAATCAATTAGATGTTCGATACATTCTCTTATAATATATACAAATTTAAATCAAATTAGGATAATTAGTTATTATTTTGTTTTGTTTTTAATTTTAATTGTGATTTTATATTTGTAAAGTGTAATAATAAATATATTTTCTCATTTTTAAGTAAAATAACAAATTTAATTTATAATTATATTTATTATAAAACTAGTTATTATGTAGAGACTCGAATTCGAGCTTGAATTTGAAGCTCGCAAGTGGTTTGAATAAATATTCGAGTCGAGTCGGATCGAATTCGAGTAATAAATATTCGAGTCGAGTCGAATCTGAGTACGATTTTTCAAAAATAATTTGAATTCGAGCCGAATTCGAGCACGAATTTATTATTTCGAGTCGAATTCGAGTAGCTTTCTGTTCGCTCCGATTCGACTCGTTTACACCCTTACTCTTTGGAATGGAACTTGTGTTCTCGGGGATTTTGTTATTATTTTTTGGGAGATTAATTTGCTTTCTTCATTTGAGATTTTGTTTTTCATTTGTGATTTTTTTTCGGGGTAATATGAATTGTTGAAAATAGATTGTTTAGATTTGGATGTGGTGTTATTAATTATGTCAGCTTGCTCTTTCGTTATTCATGTTGAAAAACAATCCAAATATGCATATTCTGTTACTATTTTTAGAATATGACTGTATTTCAAGAGTTTATATGATCGTTTTTCTGAATATCTATTATTTTGTTTGAAAGTATTAGAGCATTCACAATAGCTCTATCCATACTCTGTAGTGTCATTGGGTCATTATGCAGGATATGAATTCAATTTTTTCACTATGTACCCAACAGATTCTTTATATTGATTTATTAAATAATGAAATTTGAAAATTTAAAGTTCTAACAGTCAAAGTATGTTTTGATCGTTAATAACTATTTGACTTTTGTATCGGCTTCATGCGTTAGAGTTTATGATAGATGTAATATATTACAACATTTTGTTTTTTAATTATAAAATCGCTATTAACTTATTACTCTTTTTTGAAGTATGTGATATTTTTAAATTTAAGTTTAATATAAATTTAATCAATAAATATTGTAACTTATTTAGAAAAAAATACTATTACTTATAAAATTTATTTTTTTTACAATTCTTAGCAAACTTATTAAGTTTGAGAATGCATCAAATTGACTTATAAAAATTAATAATAATCTTATAATTTATAAAAAAGAGAGTATAATTTATCAATTGTATTTAACTGTAACATAACTTTTATTTTATTTCAAATTTTAATTAATTTATGGAGTGAGTATTGAATGGATTGTAGTTGCAAATGTACATAAAATCAATATTAACTTTTAAAAAATTAATTTGTGATATTTTTAAATTTAAAATTAATATGATTAATTTAATTTAAATTTTGAAAATAATAAATTTTATAATTAATAGTACTTTTATAATATTTATAATTATATGAACATAAATTAAATAAATTTATATCAATTTTAATTTGAATACGTTTGAAATTAATTTTTAAAAAATAAATCAATATTAATTTTATAATTTGAAAACGAAGTAGTAAAAAAGTCATGTGATAATAATGTCAAGATGTGTATCATTGATGAATTGTTCACCATTTAAATGAGGGTGTGAAATGTCATTTTGATTATATAAAGAACGGTCTTTAATTTTGGCTCCCTCACTCTGGGGAGTAAAATCTTATATAGATTAAAATAGAGAGTTAAATAAGGATAAGAAAACTATTAGATAATGATTTGTTGACATATTCTTTAAAGTTGGGGATAGAGAGTTTATTAGGAAAACAATTGTGAATGCTCTTAGGAGATATTTTATAAGTATAGTATTTTAGATATTATTATGTTTATCATATCAAATTGTTAGGATAGAATTATTATAAGATAATTTTTTAATATTTATATTTACTTAGAACACCTCATCAAATCAAGGATATATATATATATATGAACTTTCAAGTTTAGATTTTATAGGTCAGTAATTAATTGCAAAATTCATCTTTGTTTGTTGCAAGTGTATTGTGGACAATCACTTCAGTTCACGTCTTATTTCTGGTTTGATGTTATTATCATGCATGCTACAATTTTGTTCAATCTCTCATGGAAGTTGATCGTTTTTCGACAGAATTTTTAACCGATCAATCAATATTCCGTTAAAAATAACTTTATTTCTACTGAATAAGATTAGTTCCGAAAATATAAAGTCTTTTTTTGTAGAGGTATTTCTATTTATTACTTATAACACCTCAAATCATGTATATATATATATATTTAGTACTGATGAAATATAATTTGAATGATAGATTTATAATAAAACTCTTTTATTTTGATATAAAAAATTACTATTTTAATTTTTTTTATTGTAATTGTTCCATCTTTAATACTCCATATATTTCAGTTTTTGAAAAGAAGTTGCACACAGTGAACAACTTTCTTAAAGCCATTAATTAATTCCTCCACCGATCAGCAACTCATTAATTTATTCCTTTGGCTTTAATTAATACACACTAGCTGGTACATGAACCAATAACTCCAAAACCCCATCCCATCCCATCCCTATACCACTTAATCTTGGATTGATTGCACCGTTCTAAGTGTGTTGTACTATAATCCATCCTTAAATACTTTAATTTGTAGTAAAAGCCAAAAAAAATAATACTCTTCCCGTCTCATAATATATGAGAATTAAAAAAATAATTATATAGCATTAAGACTCTTTTCTTGATTCCATGCAAGGTGAGTAATACTTAAAAATTTGTCAGTATATCATAAATTACTACTAGTATATATATATATATATAGTAGTCATATTTTTATTTTTACTAAGCAAAACCAAAAGCATTTTATTTTTTACATTCCTTCTATCATATATAACATACAGAGATTCAAGAGGTTATTACGAAAAAAATTGAAAATTGAAAAGAAAGACAACGGAGGAATAAGCTAGCTAGCAAAACACCAAGTTGGCCCATTTGTTCGAATGACATATTTGTCTGTCATATATATATAGAACAAGAGAAAAAAAAACATAAGAAACAAAACATTTTCTTTGGTGAATTAACTATTTAATACTCACTCCGTTCTATATTATTTAATAGTATTTATTGTTATATATTACAAAATATTTCAGCCGAATTATAATTATATCAATATAGATTGGATATAATTATAAAATTGGTCCATGCACTGTATCAAATAAGTATTATCGATTAAATTTATTTACGTAACTCGCAATAAAAAATTCGATATGTAAAGTCGCAATATATATCATTTTCTTTATTTGATCATTGTTGACTTCTTAAAGTCAACTTAAAATATTCTCAAAATTGATATAGATTTTTTTTAAAAAAATTAATCAATACAATATGAATATTGTAAATTATCTAAAAAGTATTATTTATTGTAAATTTTTTTGTTATATAAATTTTAATGAAATATCTCAATTTTAATTTTAAAAATGTATTAAATTGACTTTTAAAAGTCGACAATGATCATATAATTAGGAAGAAATCAAGTATTAAGATAAAAACGTAATGAAGTCGATAAAATGAAAATAACGATAATAATAATAAATAAATCAAGGAATAGCTTTAACTTTTTCTAGAATGCCTTCTATTATTTACTCACAGAAAAAGTTTCACGTTAAACAAAAAAAAGTCTCGTGTGAAATATTTACAAATATTTAATATAATATTATTTTATGCAGAAGTATTAAGTTACTAATTTAGTAGGATAATATAATGATAAAATTATTGCATAAAATTTGAGGATATTATAGTATTTTGTACAAAATTTATAAAAAAAATGAACTCTTTTTAAAAAATAAAAATTGAAACAGACCGAGCTAGTAAAATAAATAAGTAGGGGTATAAATGAACTGAGTCGAGCAGAATATTGAGTCGTTCAAATTTGGTTCAGGAAATTTATAGAATATGAAATAAGGTTTGATTGAGGCTCGTTTAGCTACTTAGCCAACCCCGATCTCGATCGAGACTGATCAATTTGAACTTTTCAAACAAATATAATTCGAATATTAATAAAAACTTATAATTTAAAAAAATCGAATAATTAATCAAATTTTAATTTTATTTATATTTTAATTCAAACTCGAATTAAGCCTTTTAAATGTCCTACCCTCTCTGAATGAATGTCTTTTGGCAAATTGCTTCCACCGAGTGATATATGGTTCCAAAAGCTTCAAATCACCGGTACTACTTGATAGTGATGAGGGGTGGACAAAGGTGTGACCTAGTGGGGCTAGCTATAGACCATACTGATTTTTTTTAATATTTTTTATTTGTATAAACTAATTTATTTAACTAAGATGATTAAGTCAGTAATAAGAGTATTAGTTTTTCTTACAAATTTTAGTGGTCAAAGTGTAATAATTTGAGCGTTGGGTTCAAGTTCATATATATTTTTTTAATTATAGCTGAACCCCTATAACATTAAGAAAGGTCCTCTTCTTTAATACTATTTTTTTTACAAGTAAATCATTCCCTTTAGTAATTGCAATAGTTTTGTATTGGTAATTAAAACAAACTAAACAATCAAGCTTGATGGGCTTGTTGTTAAACACTCCATCCACCCCTTCCAAAAATTAGAGATGCATTTTTATTTTTAATGATTTTTTTTTAATTTTAAAACTGTAAAGTGGCATATATATATATATATATATATATATATATATATATATATATATAATTTGTTTTTATTTTTTATTATCATATTTAAATTTACATCATTCCTACAAAATTTATAACTATTAACGGCACAGTTAAAAATAAAAAATTATTTGTGAAAGGTCATTTTAAAAATGTATTTTGGATTTTACGAGGGAGTACTTATCTTTTAATTTCTTATCAAGTAGGAGTAGTATCCAATTAATATAAGTCTGTCTCTGTGTGTGTGTGTGTCCTTTTAAGATTTTGTGTTGATGTTAGGTTTTGTTTGCTTTCATTAAAAGTGAGATAAGATGGTGATCTTGTTTAATTAATTAGTTGTAGTTTTCTAGTTGGCACTTGGCAGGATATCATATTCCTTCCATACATTTCACAAAAGGAGTTGTTGGCAAAATTTGTATTTACATTACAGAATTTAATAGTGATGAATTAATAATAAAATTATAATAAAAAGTTTAAGACTATAAAATTATTTTATACTATCCTTTATAAAAAAAAATTGACTATTTTTGTGGAATAATTATTTTTTACACATCAGAGTTTTTTGTGCGAAAATAGAATAGAGAAGAGAATGAAATGGAGAGTAGAGTGAGTCATTTCATATCCTCCGTTAATGTATAAAATTTATAAATTTACATTTTTTTTAATTCCGTCAGAATAAATCATTCTATTACTAGATTTATTATGTAAATGTAATTCATCCAATTATGTATGTATGGTTAAAACACGACAGAGAGACCAAGCAATTAAATTGAAGTATATATGAATGCATGTGTACTACGTACAAATTGAACCAAAGATATTGCAACACAATGCGACTTGCTGTGGCCAAATTTGGACAAGGTCAATTTTACTGTACTAACTTGGTTTCCTAATTGGGTTTAAAGTTTAAATAGAAGCCGTGCACAGTCATGGGGATGGGGGAGGGGATGACAATAAGTGGCAACATGTTGGAGTAATTGTCGTAATTGGCATGCCCAATGAACAAAATAATTGAGTAGACAGACAAAGACACACTCAAGAACATGCATGTCACCACGTGTACACCATTTCAATTTGCATAAGTTAAGTTGTCACATATTAAATTTGTAGATAGATAAGATAAGTCATCATGTTTGTCTAGACTATATATATATATATATATATATATATATATATATATATATGGATATATATTTTTTCGTCGTTATAGCATAAAAAATCGTCATTATAGTTGATTATGTTTAAGACGATTTTTCGAATCGTCGCTATATCTTAAAAAACCGTCGTTATTTCCCGATTTATTTTTGTTTTTTTTTTGTTTTTTAGAGAAATTTATCCTATATATATATATATATATATATATATATATATATATATATATATATATATATATATATATATATATTGAAAAGAGAATTGATTGGACGCAAATGTGTAAAGGAAAAGAAAAGAAAGGGAGAAAAATAAATTGTGCATCATTGGCTAAAAAATGTGTACCTTTCTTGTCTTCTAGTCAGTGCTAAAATAAAAAATTTAAGAGTGGAGTGGAGTGGAGGAGATTATGGACATTTACAAAAAAAGAGAAATTATTATTAAAGAATCCTTTAATCTTCACTACCCATTACAAGAATCACAAGGGAGTTAAATTTTAGAAAGAATACTTGAAACTCAAGGCTTAAATATACACACATATATTTTTGTTATTGTTATTGTTATTGTTATTGTTATTGTTTGAGGAGAAATTAACACAAAAAGGAAAAAGAAAAAGAAAATAAGGTCCCCTAGAAAGAGATGGAAATATGGAGTTTGTCAGGAATATGCATGTGAATATTATTCCTTATTTATATAATTTAATGATAAAAATGATGAAGTTGATGAATGAATATGCAAATATGCCTACATTGATAGAAGTTATAAAATCCTTAATAGATGATAGACAATATGAACAAGGACTTATATTGAACTGATTAAATGTGTTAGGTTGATCTAATATGAATGAATAGTTTTGTAAAAGTCATTCAAAAGATTATGATGTACAATGACTATGAATAGAAATATCAAACTTGTTAGGTTGATCTTATAAAGTGTAATAGATAGACATGTTTAATCGAAGAGCATTACACCAGTCACTATAATCTGCCAAGAATGTAAGGCAGATCGTAGTCTATCGTAGCAGAATCGTAAACTACACTCGGAATCGAGGAAGCTGTCTATCGAGCGCCTGTCGAGCTAAAACAAGAATCGTAAGCTTCACTCGAAATCGTGATGTCTACAAGTCGTCACCAATTAGAATCGTAGTTTGCAGAACCAGAGCCAAAGTCGTAGTCAGCCAAGTGCTTACTACACCTGGCAAACGGGTGGGCGGTGTGACGCCCCCAAAATAGGTATACAACACCTGTAAGACCCCGATCTTTATGAAATAAAAGTATTCAATTTTTCTTATAATTACAATTCAGTAAATGGTTAAATTGATAAAAAATTAAAGTTATGGGTGAAATGTGAAAATTTTTCAGAATAAACAAGTGGTTATAAAATAATCATTGTTGTCGGGGAATATTCGTTTGGTCGTGGAATATTCTTTCTGTGAGGGAATATTCGTACGACGGCGCAGCTATTTGTGGGCCCCATAACGAATAACTGTCGGATGAAGAAAACGATAAATTTTAGTTTTTACGGCGTAGTTGTTACCGTTAATACTGTTGAAATACCCGGTGGTTAAAATACAGTAATACGCGTTATTGTACAGTAGTACACGGTATTGCACCAATTATTGATTCTTACGTAAGAAGACACTACTCAATAATTGTTACAGTAGTTATTGTTCAATATTTTATTTTATTGATTCAATAATTGCTGCGTTGATATTTTATATTATTGTTGTTTCAATAATTGTTGTTGCACAATATTTTCCTTTATCAGATCAATAATTCATATTATTTGAATAATATTATTAGATAACATTATTGGCAATGTCTAGAAAGTTCTGTCTAAGGAGAGGTTTGGTCATCTAATTGCGCGCCAGTAAGGAGAAATCCTTATTGGAAAGCCCCCTCTTTCCTGGGAACGGCATAGTTGTCATAAATGTGATTCTGTAATATTATCTGTGAATAATTAATTATTGATTCATATAATAAGGAAATATTTATTTTATGTGGATATAAATGAGGGATATATTTTTGTGGTTAAAAATGAAGGAGTTAATGTTGAGGTATTTTATCTGTATTTTTGTCGGAACAGAGGTATTGAAAATCAAATTAGGGTTTTTGAGATATTTTGCGAGAGTTATAATTTTTAATCCGACCGTTGGATCGTGCTAATATTTGGATATGTTATACATATATAAGTTGAGTATATGTCTACAAATTTTGAACCGTTAAAAATAAACGTATAATTTGTTATGAATTTTACGAGATGACTGGTTCAGAAATTGTTGAATTTTCGGAGTTAATCATTTTGGTGAAAAATTCTAGAATTGGTTGTGACGCCCCCAAAATTTGATATTTATCACCCATCTTGGGTCGTCAGATACATGGTACAAAATATAAATACAAACTTAATTATACAAATGTCGTGTAACATACGACAATACATAAACTGAGAGTTCTAATAGGAATATTGTCATCTAGACAATATCCATACTCAAGGAGTCCTCATTACATTTATTGTCACACTATTTAACAGAATGGTGAGGACTACTAATGCTATCTTCTGGACCATCACTCCTTTCCCTGACTCGTCCCAGCTATATTCTCATTTCCTGAAGAGAACATTGAAAGAAAAGGTGAGCTCAACTAGCCCAGTAAGAAATATTATGACTAAGATAATACAGAATAAATTATCATTAGCCTTCAACAATGTTAAACTGATAAAATATAATAGACATCAAGTTTAACTGCAGCGGAACAAGCAATCCATTAAAAGAGTCAAGTAGAAAATAAACTTTATTATCTTTTATGATTTAAAAGATTTTTCAACACTGTGATCGCTGGGACTCAGCTTAATAAAATAATCCACATCATCGAATCACCCCTGCACTACGGCCAAGGAAATTCGTGTATTCATTAATGGTCATGATCATGCCAACAACTGTCCACCAATGCACTACGGCCAATGAGGACTTTTACCACATCATTTGTAACATTACGGTCATGATTATACCGAATAATCCCTTGTCATAATCATACCAAGTCCATCTATGCACTTCAGGCTACAGATGACTTTCAACATTTTATAAACATGAGGATGATGACAATGATATAAGAATTCAATAAAACAAGTTCAAGAATTAATTTATCCAATAATTAACAACGTCCAAATTGTCAACATGATACTGCTTTGTGAAGTAAAATTTAAGAATGTTTAGAAGAATATTTTTATGAAAAGATACTGGATGAACCGCAATTATCAAGGATATTCCACAAATTTCATGGAGTATAGAAGTCAAAACTTAACCAACTGAGTATAATAAAGAATGGAATAACAAAAGAAATCACCATGCATGCGATAGACCGCACAGACAGGTTATTCCAACAGAATAATAAATAATGGAACCAGGTCCGGCGTAAAACGCACAGACAGGATATTCCAACAGAATAATAATAAAGACGGAACCAGGTCCGGTGTAAAACACACAGACAAGATGTTCCAACAGAATAATGATAAAGACAGAACCAGGTCCGGTGTAAAACACACAGACATGATGTTCTAACAGAATAATAATAAAAACGGAACCAGGTCCGGTGTAAAACACACAGACAGGATGTTCCAACAGAATAATAGAAGAATGTCACCAAGTATAGGGTAGACCGCGTATACAAGTTATTCCAACAGAATAATAAAAAATGGAATAACAACAGTTCTCTTCATAAATAAGAAAGAATAACACCCCTTACCATTTTAAGGAAGAACTGATATAAAGAAGTAGTTAAGTGGCAGAATACTCTTCTTCTTTCTCTCTATAGTTTCTCTCTATAGAGTTCAGTGAATTCGTAAGAAAATAATGAAGGAATGAGCTTCTATTTATAGGAAAATGGAATGCATAGTAACTAATCCATGAACGGTCCAGATTGATTTACTTTAATCTGACGGTCCATATTTAAAGAAAAATCTTTTAAATAAAATATAATATATTCTATTTATAGAATAACTTTAATAAAGTATTCTGTTTTATATAAAAAGATGTTTCTATTTTATTACGTTAATAATACGAATAAAACAAAACTTCATTATCGCTAAATAATTCATATTATTAATTGACAATAATTGAATCAAACTGAGTGACTTTTCACATAAGCATCAATACTGTGTGCTACTATGCAACCACACGTATTACTGTATTTTTACTACCGAGTAGTTCAACAGTATCAACGGTAAAACTTCCGCCGTTATTTTTAATAAAATATTTTTATCGTTTTCTCAATCTGACAATAATTCCGTTGTGGGGTCCACCAATGATTGTACCGTCGTACGAATATTTCTCGTAAATAGTAACTCGTGAATAGTACTTCGACACAAAAAGTGTCCCAAATACTCGAGTGAACAATACTAGAGTGAATAGTAATCCGTGAATAGTAACTCGTGAATAGTAACTCCTGAATAGTAACTCCGACACAAAAAGTATCTCAAATACTCGAGTGAATAATACTAGAGTGAATAGTAATTTAGATGAATAGTAACCCGTGAATAGTAACTCGTAAATAGTAACTCCGACACAAAAAGTGTCATAAATACTCGAGTGAACAATACTAGAGTGAATAGTAATTTGGGTGAATATTAACCTGTGAATAGTAACTCGTGAATAGTAACTCATGAATAGTACTCCGACACAAAAAGTGTCCCAAATACTCGAGTGAACGATAGTAGAGTGAATAGTAATTTGGGTGAATAGTAACCCGTGAATAGTAATTCGTGAATAGTGACCATGTATTTTATGACAACTTGTTTACTTTAAAAAAAAATTCACATATCACCCTTAACTTTAACCTTTTATCAATTTAACCATTTACCAAAATAGAAAAATTGAATACTTTTATTTCATAAAATTCGGGGTCTCACAATCTCCCCTCCTTATGGAATTTCGCCCTCGAAATTAACGTACGTACCTGATATTCGAAGAGATGAGAATACCTTACTTTCTTTTTGGATTGTACCTTTCCGGATAATTCCGCTCTATCATAATTTTTCCATTTCTCATCTCCTGTATTTCGAATATCATTCTAGAATATACCTTCAAAACAAAGGTTAATCGACATACCACAATTTATCCACTTATTAAGTAAACAATTTCAGCTTAGGTAAGTCACACCCTAGCGAAGTATATTACTCGTCTTCTAGACTAATATCTCCGTCAGTGACCATATCCCTGTAACATCAATCAACAATTTCTGTCCACAATCATATGAATAACTCATAATCATAATTGTGATTCTGAATTACTTTTCGCACCCAGGAAGAAGAAAATTTACATCACCTATCTTCACCTGAAACATCAAAAATCATGGTTATACCAAATCACAATTCCTGCTCATAATCATACTAATAAATTCATCTTTGCACTACGGCTAAAGATTTACAACTGTATAACCAATAATCAACAGTTAATCTTCGCACTACAGGCCAAGGATATACAACTGTAAAATCAATAATGCTGAGACTCAGCTTAATAGTATCACGACCACGAATTATCCATGCACTACGTGCCAAAGATAATCGTGTTTTCAATTACGGTCATGATTATACCAAACAATCCCTGATCATAATCATACCAAGTCCATCTATGCACGTAAGCCACATATGACTTTTACCACATCTATGAATTAATATTTCATTGCTGAGACTCAACTCAATAATTAATCCACATCATCGAATCATCCCTGCACTACAGGCCAAGGATATTCTTTAGTATCACGACCATGAATTATCCATGCACTACGTGCCAAAGATAATCGTGTTTTCAATTACGGTAATGATTATACCGAACAATCCCTGGACATAATCATACCAAGTCCATCTATGCACGTAAGCCACAGATGACTTTTACCACATCTATGAATTAATATTTCACTGCTGAGACTCAGCTCAATAATTAATCTACATCATCGAATCACCCTTGCACTCCGGTTAAGGATATTCTATAGAATCACGGCCACGAATTATGCATGCACTACGACTAAAGATAATCGTGTTTTTATCAACGGTCCTGATCATGCCATAAAATAATTAGTCTTTGCATTACGGCCAAAGAGAATCCATAGCCATAATCATACAAAAAACTGTCCATCAATGCATTACGGGCCAATGAGGACTTTTTCCACATCATTTGTAACATTACGGTCATGATTATACCGAATAATTTCTGGTCATAATCATACCAAGTCCATCTGTGCACTACAGGCCACAGATGACTTTCAACAAAATATAAACATGAGAATGAGGTATTGACGTATATAGGGTTTCAAACCTCTTAGAAACTTTCGCGTCATTCGCTCCTCATTATCAACCAAATGGGATGCAAACCGGGATAACTCCGCAAACTTAACCTCGTACTGCGATATGGTCATATTATTTTGCTCCAATGCTTATCTCAACATTGTTAGATGCCATTTTCAAACACTGCCACAAAACAAGGGTTAATTAACATATCACATATTATCCCTATACTCTGATCGACCAATTAAATACCAAATAAACTTAGGTAGGTCATACTAGCGAAGGAATTCCCCGTCTCTCCCCTCCTAGTTCTTATCTTACATCTCAGCCAGGGATCATATCCCTAAGCTCTGATACCAACTGTGACGCCCCCAAAATTTGGTATTTATCACCCATCTTGGGTCGTCAGATACATGGTACAAAATACAAATACAAACTTAATTATACAAATGTCGTGTAACATACGACAATACATAAACTGAGAGTTCTAATAGGAATATTGTCATCTAGACAATATCCATACCCAAGGAGTCCTCATTACATTTATTGTCACACTATTTAACAGAATGGTGAGGACTACTAATGCTATCTTCTGGACCATCACTCCTTTCCCTGACTCGTCCCAGCTATATTCTCATTTCCTGAAGAGAACATTGAAAGAAAGGGTGAGCTCAACTAGCCCAATAAGAAATATTATGACTAAGATAATACAGAATAAATTATCATTAGCCTTCAACAATGTTAAACTGATAAAATATAATAGACATCAAGTTTAACTGCAGCGGCACAAGCAATCCATTAAAAGAGTCAAGTAGAAAATAAACTCTATTATCTTTTATGATTTAAAAGATTTTTCAACACTGTGATCGCTGGGACTCAGCTTAATAAAATAATCCACATCATCGAATCACCCCTGCACTACGGCCAAGGATATTCGTGTATTCATTAATGGTCATGATCATGCCAACAACTGTCCACCAATGCACTACGGCCAATGAGGACTTTTACCACATCATTTGTAACATTACGGTCATGATTATACCGAATAATCCCTTGTCATAATCATACCAAGTCCATCTATGCACTTCAGGCTACAGATGACTTTCAACATTTTATAAACATGAGGATGATGACAATGATATAAGAATTCAATAAAACAAGTTCAAGAATTAATTTATCCAATAATTAACAACGTCCAAATTGTCAACATGATACTGCTTTGTGAAGTAAAATTTAAGAATGTTTAGAAGAATATTTTTATGAAAAGATACTGGATGAACCGCAATTATCAAGGATATTCCACAAATTTCATGGAGTATAGAAGTCAAAACTTAACCAACTGAGTATAATAAAGAATGGAATAACAATAGAGCACAGACAGATTATTCCAACAGAATAATAAATAATGGAACCAGGTCCGGCGTAAAACGCACAGACAGGATATTCTAACAGAATAATAATAAAGACGGAACCAGGTCCGGTGTAAAACACACAGACAGGATGTTCCAACAGAATAATGATAAAGACGGAACCAGGTCCGGTGTAAAACACACAGACATGATGTTCCAACAGAATAATAATAAAAACGGAACCAGGTCCGGTGTAAAACACACAGACAGGATGTTCCAACAGAATAATAGAAGAATGTCACCAAGTATAGGGTAGACCGCGTATACAAGTTATTCCAACAGAATAATAAAAAATGGAATAACAACAGTTCTCTTCATGAATAAGAAAGAATAACACCCCTTACCATTTTAAGGAAGAACTGAAATAAAGAAGTAGTTAAGTGGCAGAATACTCTTCTTCTTTCTCTCTATAGTTTCTCTCTCTAGAGTTCAGTGAATTCGTAAGAAAATAATGAAGGAATGAGCTTCTATTTATAGGAAAATAGAATGCATAGTAACTAATCCATGAACGGTCCAGATTGATTTACTTTAATCTGACGGTCCATATTTAAAGAAAAATCTTTTAAATAAAATATAATATATTCTATTTATAGAATAACTTTAATAAAGTATTCTGTTTTATATAAAAAGATTTTACTATGAAAAATACTATGCACAATAGAATATAATATATTCTATTTATAGAATAACTTTAATAAAGTATTCTGTTTTATATAAAAAGATGTTTTTGTTTTATTACGTTAATAATACGAATAAAACAAAACTTCATTATCGCTAAATAATTCATATTATTAATTGACAATAATTGAATCAAACTGAGTGACTTTTCACATAAGCATCAATACCGTGTGCTACTATGCAACCACACGTATTACTGTATTTTTACTACCGAGTAGTTCAACAGTATCAACGGTAAAACTTCCGCCGTTATTTTTAATAAAATATTTTTGTCGTTTTCTCAATATGACAATAATTCCGTTGTGGGGTCCACCAATGATTGTACCGTCGTACGAATATTTCCCGTAAATAGTAACTCGTGAATAGTACTTCGACACAAAAAGTGTCCCAAATACTCGAGTGAACAATACTAGAGTGAATAGTAATTTGGGTGAATAGTAACCCGTGAATAGTAACTCCTGAATAGTAACTCCGACACAAAAAGTGTCTCAAATACTCGAGTGAATAATACTAGAGTGAATAGTAATTTAGATGAATAGTAACCCGTGAATAGTAATTCATGAATAGTAATTTGTGAATAGTAACTCATGAATAGTATTCCGACACAAAAAGTGTCCCAAATACTCGAGTGAACGATACTAGATTGAATAGTAATTTGGGTGAATAGTAACTTGTGAATAGTAATTCATGAATAGTAACTCATGAATAGTACTCCGACACAAAAAGTGTTCCAAATACTCGAGTGAACGATACTAGAGTGAATAGTAATTTGGGTGAATAGTAACCCGTGAATAGTAACTCGTGAATAGTGACCATGTATTTTATGACAACTTGTTTACTTTAAAAAAAAATTCACATATCACCCTTAACTTTTACCTTTTATCAATTTAACCATTTACCAAAATAGAAAAATTGAATACTTTTATTTCATAAAATTCGGGGTCTCACATTGGTGGGCCCCACTCTTGGTTGGTGAAGAAATATGCTGAGATTTTTATTCAAATGTGGTGGGTGAGAATAGTAGCAGGTAAAGCCATCAGGTTGCAGGTTAAGTCTGCTTCGGCGTGCTAATATTTTCCTATAAATAGAGGGCTAAGTTAGAATTGAAAATCACACCAGAATTCATAAGTTTTCTCTCTTTCTCTCTCTAGATTATTGAGTGTATTTTGTGAGTATTTAGATACTCTGTGAGTTTCTATTCATCAGTGCAAGTTTCCTTCAGCCTTATACCGATCAGAAGTACTGCTCTTTTGAGGTAAGGGATAGTAAAGGATTTTAAAGGTTGTTATGTTGTCAGTTTCGTAATTTTTCTGACCTTCAAAAATTTTGAAAAAATTTGAAATGATATTTTGATGAGTTTTCTTGATTGTGTCCAAAAATGGTGATTTTTGGATGTATAGATTATGAGTTATGAATTTTATGAGAAAAGACTATTTTAAAAGTAACCACTTATAACTCCTTGTGGTTAACTCCAAAATTGATAAAAATTTTATTGGGAGTACATGTATATGATAGGAGTATACTCTGTGAATTTCAGAATTTTTAGATAAAAGTATAATTTTTTATAAATGTCTAAATATTCGGCTGTTTTGGCCATATGAAAAATAGTAAATAACTTTTAAAAATTTTGAGAAAAATATATGTTCACTATGGGACTATATTATGCTAAATTTCAGAAAAGAAATATTTTTGAAACTGATTTGGTATTTTTCATAAAATAGACTAGTTATGAGTAAATGAATTAAATATGTTATGTGAAGTAAGAAAATTGAAAAATAGGATTTTATGGCTTGAGAATCTTATATGAGGTATATGCAGATTTTTGATGAGGGTTATTGGTGATGAAATCTTATGAGTTTGACATTTTAGGATGATTAAATGTATTATTTAGTAAAGTGTAAACAATTAAAATAAATTATTTATAAGTTTAAGAAATATTATTCTTTCAATATCATTATACCGAAATATTGGTATGTATTTTATTGTAGAATTTCTACCTTTTTGTATCGAGTTACTATTCACGAGTTACTATTCACGACAAAATTGGTTTCTTTTTCTAACCAAATTATAGTTGGTTTATGAATATTACTCTTGAGATTAAATCTATATGTTGATTATATTGATTTTATTATCATATATAACATTTTTATAACCCTAATGATGATATTTCTCTTTGACTTGAGTGTAAAGATGGGTAGATTTCTGGTATGATCATAACTATGGGTTCTCTTTGGCCAGTAGTGCAAAGTTGAATTGTTGACTGGTATGATCATGACCATTGAATTTATAAGTGAATATCTTTAGCTTAAGTGCAAAGGTGAATTGATCAACATGGTTATAATTATTGTTTATATAAATTCTGAAATGATTATATATTTCTTTGAGATATTAATATATTTGGCCTGTAGTGCAAATATGAACTGTTGATGAATATATTTGGCCGTAGTGTAAATATTAACTGTTGAGGAATATCTTTGGCCTGTAGTGCAAAGATGAATTATTGATGAATATCTTTGGCCCGTAGTGCAAAGATGACATGTTGTTGAATATCTTTGGCCAGTAGTGCAAAGATGAACAGATGTTGAGATGAACATGACCAACTGGTGATACAAATGAATATCTTTGGCCGTAGTGCAAAGATGAAGTTATTAGTATGATTATGAACAGGAAATGTGATTTGGTGTAACCATGATCTTTGATGTTTCAGGTAAAGATAGGTGATGAAAATTATCTTCGTCCTGGATGAGAAGAGGAATTTAGAACTACAGTTATGATTATGAGTTATTCATATGATTGTGGACCAGAATTGTTGATTGATGTTACATGGATAAAACATTGTTGATAGATTTTTAACATGGAGAAGATAATAGACTTTATAGTCTACTTGACTCTTCTAATAGATTGCTCGTTCCGCTGCAACTATGGTTGAAATTTTTATCATTTACCATATGTTCTAAATCTCTGATTTATTGTTGATGAAGGCTATTGATAATTGAATTATCTTTAGTCATGATATTCTTTACTGGGCTAATTGTGCTCACCCTTTTGCTTCACAATTCCTTTCAGGTAATAAGAGTGTAGCTGGGTCGAGCGGGGGTAACGAGGGAATAGAACTGTGGTCATCATTTAGTAGTTATATTTGGTGAAGAAAATAGGGTGAGGCGAACCCAACGTTGGAAGGGTATTTTGTCACTATCATACAAGATGTCTAATGACATACAACCTCGTGTCATCATAAGACATGATTGTGCTCATCCACTTGCTGAGTATATCTATGGGCACTACCTATATAATCTTGGTATTTATTTGAAGTATAATTCTCAATTAGAGACAGTGGAGATAATGATAAGTCAAGAGAAGACTCACCATTGGGAAGAATATGATAGTAATCTTCTCGTTTTTCTTTGGGGTCTATTGGGTCAACCAAGGATAATTCTGTGGCCATATGATATCTATCATAACGTAGACGCGTGGCCTCCCATGTACGAAGGTTTCCTTGAGCACTTCCCAAAGATTCTAGTTTCTAAAACAGTTTTTGACTATACCTTTATGTAAGGTGTCATTGTGAGGTGTTGTCCACAGTTGGGACATGAGTCACATTTGGTATATATTTGTATCCAGACTCACAGAATATGTGTTGTTATATTTTGCACGACAATTGTTGTTATAAAGTTGTAGGTATAAACTTCGCATGAATTTATGATTACCTTACCCGTGATCACCTCGTTTGGGTTCCTCGCATGTTGACCAGTCACGACAAACGCTCTTCCAGGAACCGTTGACTTTATCTTTTCTGGGACAGCTTTTTGAGTCACCATCCCCGCTGGACTTGGTTTTGCTACAGTGCAATCTCGAGCGATATGTCCTTCCTTTCCACAATTATAACATACCTTAAACTGTTGTGGGCAGTTTGGGCTGATATGTCCTTCTTTTCCGCACGTATAGCATATAACCGGTGGTCGTTCTCCTCCCTTGGAACCAGTTACTGCTGGTGCTGAAGTCTTCGTATTGTCATTGTTGAATCTTCTCTTTTTAAAATCTCCTCCCGACTCGCTTCTTCTATTTTCATAGCCACGATTACCACCAGAGTGGTTGTCGTTCTTGTCTGTATTTTTCTTTCTCCGCTGGTTATCATTGTTCTGATGACTGCTGTCACCGATATGATCCTGGTTGTGGTCCCTCAGTTGACCGTACTCATTATCTCGCTCTAATAATTGAGCCCTGTTGACAACATCTGAATAGAGGGAAAATTTATGAGAAATGAGATATTGACGTATGCCGGGTTTCAAACCTCTCAAAAATATCCTCGTCATACGTTCCTCATTCTCCACCAAATGAGGTGCAAACCTGGACAACTCTGCAAACCTCGCCTCATACTGAGACACCGTCATGTTATTCTGCTCTAGTCTAATAAACTCTACCTCCTTCATATGACGAATACTTTCAGGAAAGTACTTGTCATTGAACAGTTTCTGAAATGTCTCCCAAGACATGCTGAGTGCGGTTGGATGGGTACGCTTCACAGACTCCCACCAGTAATCTGCCTCGCCACGGAACATAAAGGTGGCGAATGGAACCTTCTGTTCCTCCGTGCATCCCAAGACATCGAATATCTTGGTAATTTGCTTGACCCACGTTTCCGCCATGATCGGATCCGGCTTTCCCTTAAATTCTGGTGGTCCCAATTCTTTGAACTGTTTGGCTGTGACAAACCGTGAATTGCTATCATTTCCTCCTGTATTTTGAACACGAGTCTCCCTCGTCTAGTTTTGCATGAATTGCAAAAAACTTCTAAACATTCCATCATTCATCATCTGCTCATTGGTGTTGTTCACAGGAGGAACATTGCCAGCATGTTGCACGTTCTCCTCGTTGGTAAGCACCGGTGTCTCCACGGTCTCATTTACTCCATTGTTAACATTCTCAGTCGACATTCTCAAATACTGCCATAAAACAAGGGTTAATTAAATAAATTAACAAATCACATAATACCCCTATATTATGACTGACCAATAAATAAGCTTAGGTAGGACACACTAGCGAATGATTTATTCGTCTCTCCCCTCCTAGTTCTATTCTCCGATCTCCGCCAGAGATCATATCCCTAAGCTCTGATACCAACTGTGACGCCCCCAAAATAGGTATACAACACCCATTCTGAGTCGCCAAAATACATGGTACAGAAACAACTACATCTTTATTATTACAACACAAGAACTGTGAGTTTAAATACAAATATTGTCATTTAGACAATATCCACACTCAAATAAGTTCTCATTACAATTATTGATACATTATTTCACAAAAATGGTGAGGACTACTAAAGTAACTTCTAGAACCATCATTCCATACCCCGACTAGTACTCGCTACATTCTCGCCTCCTGAGAAAAATGGAACAAAAAAGAAAAGGGTGAGCTCAACTAGCCCAGTAAAGAACATTATGACTAAGATAATACAGAACAAATTATCGTTAGTCTTCAACAGGGAAAAATCTAATTGAATACAATAGACAACAAGTTTTAAATCAATAACTGCAGCGGAAACAACAAACCATTAGAAGAGTCAAGTAGAGAATGAGTTCTACTATCTTCTAAGATTTAAAAGTCCATCATCAATATTTTATCCCTGTAACAACAATCAATAATCATCTTTAATCAAATATTCATCTTTGCACTACAGGCCAAAGATATTCATTTGTATCACCAGTCGGTCATGTTCATCTCAACACCTGTTCATCTTTGCACTACGGGCCAAAGATATTCATTAGTTAATCATTCATCTTTGCACTACGGTCCAAAGATATTTAGTAATATCATCATTTAGGACTGAGGATGATGAAAAATATCTTAAAGAAAACGAATCCAGTGAAACAAACTAACAAATATTAAGTGTAAGACCCCAACTTTTATAAATAAAGATGAATTTTCTATAAATATCATTTTTGAATATTATGGAGTTAATTTGATATAATGTTATAGTTGTGGGTAATATTTATAAATTTTGCAAAGTAAGCAAGTTGTTATAAAATATTCGTTTGGTCGGAGAATATTCTTTTTGTCGGGGAATATTCGTACGACGGCACAATCATTGGTGGACCCCACAACGGAATTATTGTCGGATTGAGAAAACGACAGAATTATCTTTTTATAAAAAAAATAACGGCTGAGGTGTTACCGTTAAAACCGTTAAAACTGTTGAACTACTCGGTAGTAAAAGTACAGTAATACGCGTGGTTGCATAGTAGTACACGGTATTGATTATTGATGCTTACGTGAGAAGTCACTCAGCTATACTCAATTATTGCTACAGTAATTGCTGCATCATATCTCTTAAATTATTGTCATAGTATCATCTGTATAATATGTTATATTATTAAATCAATAATTGAGACGTTGTGGTAAGTTTGGTTATTTTATGGGGGGCCATATGTCATCATCTAAGAGTCTCTTCGTTAATAGTAATTACCGTCGTCAATAGTAATTACCTTCGTCAATAGTATTTACCTTGGTCAATAGTAATTACCTTCGTCAATAGTATTTACCTTGGTCAATAGTAATTACCTTCGTCAATAGTATTTACCTTGGTCAATAGTAATTACTTTCGTCAATAGTAGTTGTCCCTTCAATATTACCAAGAGTCATTTGACCCTTCGTTAAGACCAAGAGTCATTTGACCCTTCGTTAAGACCAAGAGCCACCCTCAGTTTTTCTATAAATAGAGGCCTAGGGCTTCATTATTTTTCACGAATTCATTCAAGCTATAGAGAGAGAAAGTATAGAGAGAATAAGAGAGAGAGAGAGAATAAAAGTATTCTGCTACATCACTTTTCCAATATCCAGTTCTTTTAAGGTAGGGAATATTATTTCTTTTATATTCATGAAGAGAACTTCTGTTATTCCATTTGTTATTATTCTGTTGGAATAACCAGTATACGCGGTCTACCCTATACTTGGTGACATTCTTCTATTATTCTGTTGGAACATCCTGTCTGTGTGTTTTACACCGGACCTGGTTCCGTTTATTATTCTGTTGGAACATCCTGTCTGTGTGTTTTACACCGGACCTGGTTCCGTTTTATTATTATTCTGTTGGAATATCCTGTCTGTGTGTTTTACACCGGACCTGGTTCCATTATTTATTATTCTGTCGGAATATCCTGTCTGTGCGTTTACGCCGGACCTGGTTCTATTATTTATTATTCTATTGGAATAACCTGTCTGTGCGGTCTATCGCATGCATGGTGATTTCTTTTGTTATTCCATTCTTTATTGTACTCAGTTGGTTAAGTTTTGACTTCTATACTCCATAAATTTTGTGGAATATCCTTGATAGTTGCGTTTCATCCAGTATCTTTTCAAGAAAATATTCTTCTAAGTATTCTTGAATTTTACTCCACAATGCAGTATCATGTTGACAATTTGGACGTTGTTAATTCCTGGATAAATTAATTCTTGAACTTGTTTTATTGAATTCTTATATCATTGTCATCATCCTCATGTTTATAAAATGTTGAAAGTCATCTGTGGCCTGTAGTGCATAGATGGACTTGGTATGATTATGACCAGGGATTATTCGGTATAATCATGACCGTAATGTTACAAATGATGTGGTAAAAGTCCTCATTGGCCCGTAGTGCATTGATGGACAGTTGTTGGCATGATCATGACCATTAATGAATACACGAATATCCTTGGCCGTAGTGCAGGGGTGATTCGATGATGTGGATTATTTTATTAAGCTGAGTCTCAGCGATCACAGTGTTGAAAAACCTTTTAAATCATAAAAGATAGTAGAGTTTATTTTCTACTTGACTCTTTTAATGGATTGCTTGTTCCGCTGCAGTTAAACTTGATGTCTATTATATTTTATCAGTTTAACATTGTTGAAGGCTAATGATAATTTATTCGGCATTATCTTAGTCATAATATTTCTTACTGGGCTAGTTGAGCTCACCCTTTCTTTCACTGTTCTCTTCAGGAAATGAGAACGTAGCTGGGGCAAGTCGGGGAACGGAGTGATGGTCCAAAGAATAGTATTAGTTAGTAGTCCTCACTATTCTATATAATGGTGTGTTAATAAATGTAATGAGGACTCCTTTTGAGTATGAATACTCTCTAGAAGATAATATTTGTATTCAAACTCACAGTTTATGTTTTGTCGTATTGTACACGACAGTTGTATTATTAAGTTGTATTTGTATTCTGTACTATGTATCTGACGACTCAAGATGGGTGATGTATACCTATTTTTGGGGCGTCACAGTTGGTATCAGAGCTATAAGTATCGCTGGTGACTTCCTGTTGATGATGCACGAAGCCAGACTCCGTAGTGTGATGATAGGTATCAATGTAAGGTGCTGACATAGGTTGGTGTCCAGAGTCACAGTTGGTATCAGAGCTTAGGGATATGATCCATGGCTAAGATGTGAGAATAGAACTAGGAGGGGAGAGACGGGGAATTCCTTCGCTAGTATGACATACCTAAGTTTATTTGCATGGTATTTAATTGGTCGGTCATAATATAAGGATAATATATGACATATCAATTAATTTTTATTTTGTGGCAGTATCTGAAAATGGCATCTGAGAACGTTGAGAATAGCAATGGAGCACAGACGACTGTTGATTCACCACATATCAATAATCAGGATAATGTGCATCAGGAAGGTGTCAATCCTCATGCAAACAACAACACTGACCAAATGATGAATGATCAAATGTTCAGAGGCTTTATGCAATTCATGCAACAACAGGTGAAAGCGGCTCCTGTCCACAACGTAGGTGGAAATACTGGAAACTCTCAGGCGGTCACCGCTAAACAGTTTAAGGAGCTGGGACCACCGGAGTTTAAGGGAGAACCCAAACCACTTGTAGCTGAAACATGGATAAAGCAGATCACCAAGATATTTGATGTCTTGGGTTGCTCCGAGGAGCAAAAGGTTCCCTTTGCCGCCTTTATGTTGCGAGGAGAGGCAGATTACTGGTGGGAATCGATAAAGCGTACTCAACCTGCCGCACTGAAGATGTCCTGGGAGAAGTTCCAAGAGCTGTTTAACGACAAATACTTTCCCGAGAGTATTCGTCACATGAAGGAGGTGGAGTTCATCAAATTGGAGCAGAATAATATGACCGTGTCGCAGTACGAGGCAAAATTTGCGGAGTTATCCCGGTTTGCGTCCCACCTGGTGGATAATGAAGAAAGAATGACGCGGATGTTTTTAAGAGGTTTGAAGCCGGAGATACGTCAACATCTTGTTTCTCATAAACTGTGTTTGTATTCAGATGTTGTAAATAGGGCTCAGTTGGTGGAGCGCGATAACGAGACAACGCAACCAAAAGAGAGCAGCCGGCAAAATGATAATACCAGTGAGAGCAGTCATCGAAGCGGTGACAACAAGCGTGGAGGGAATCAACAGGCCAGAAATGGTAACCACTTCGGTGGTAATCAGGGCCAAAACAATAAGAATGGACATTTCAAGAAGAGGAGATTCAACAATGATGGAAAGACGTCAGCACCAGCACCTGTCGTTAAGGAAGGAGAACGACCACCTATCATATGTTTCAAATGCGGAGGGGAGGGGCACATCAGTCCAAACTGCGCGATGCCGTCCAAAGCATGTTATAATTGTGGAAGAGAAGGTCATTTAGCCCGATTTTGTCGTTTACCGAAGACAAATTCAGCTAGGATGGAGGCACCAAAAGCCGTCCCAGAAAAGTCAAAACCGGTTGTGCAAGGGAGAGCGTTTGTTGTGAACTCCCAGAGAGCAAGGAACCCGAATGAGGTCATCACGGGTAAGCTTATTATAAACTCTAAAGAAGTTTATACTTTATTTGATACCGGTTCAACCCATTCTTTTATTTCTCCTACTTGCGCTCATCGATTAAATTTGATTCCGGAGAAATTAGACTTTGACTTATCTGTGGAAACTCCGTTGGGAGAAACCTTCATTACCTCCACTGTTTATAAGTCTTGTTTGGTTCAAGTTGGTACCCACACATTACCTATCGATCTGATTTCATTAAAAATACTTGCATTTGACGTGATTCTAGGGATTGATTGGTTAACTACTCATTATGCAAAAATTGATTGTTTTCGTAAGGTTGTTAGCTTTCATATTCCTAATCGACCTATTATGCGAATTCAAGCAACCAAACCATTAAAATCAATCGCTGTCATCTCAAGCCATAAAGCTATTCGTTTATTGAAAAACGGATGTCAAGCTTTCTTAGCTCATGTCACAGATCTAAACAAAAATACGTCAGTTTTGAATGATATTTCTATTGTTAATAAATTCCCTGACGTATTCCCTGAAGAACTTCCTGGCCTACCCCCAGAGCGTGAAATTGAATTTTGTATCGACCTTGAACCCGGTACAAAACCCATTTCCAAAGCCCCATATCGAATGGCTCCTATTGAACTTCAGGAGTTAAAGATCCAACTGCAGGAATTGTTAGACATTGGCTTTATTCGTCCTAGTACTTCTCCTTGGGGAGCTCCTGTTCTATTCGTGAAGAAGAAAGATGGAAGTATGCGACTTTGTATTGATTATCGGGAGTTGAATCATGTCACCATCAAAAACAGGTACCCATTGCCACGTATTGATGACCTGTTTGACCAGTTGCAAGGAGCACAATTCTTTTCAAAGATCGATCTTCGTTCTGGATATCATCAGCTGAAGGTTAGAACTGAGGATATTCCAAAGACGGCTTTTAGAACTCGGTATGGGCATTATGAATTCTTAGTTATGTCCTTTGGATTGACTAATGCTCCTGCTGCCTTCATGGATATGATGAACCGGGTATTCAAGGAATATTTGGATCACTTTGTGGTCGTCTTTATTGATGACATCCTTATTTATTCCAAAAGCCGTGAAGATCATGAGCAACACTTGAGGCTGGTACTCCAAAAGCTTCGTGAATACAAGCTTTATGCCAAGTTGAAGAAATGCGAGTTCTGGCTGGAGGAGGTAGCATTCCTTGGGCACGTAGTATCAAGTCGTGGAATATCGGTTGACCCGGCAAAGATTGAAGCTATTCAAAGCTGGGAGCAACCTAAATCAGTGACCGAGGTACGTAGCTTTCTTGGTTTAGCTGGTTATTATCGGAGATTCGTGGAAGGATTTTCTCGAATCGCTACTCCATTAACTCAGCTGACTCGGAAAGATACAAAGTTTGGTTGGAGCGAAGAATGTGAGCAGAGTTTTCAAGAACTCAAGAGGAGACTCATTTCAGCACCTGTTCTAACAATACCATCTGGCTCGGAGGGATTTGTCATCTACAGTGATGCTTCGAGCAAAGGGTTGGGATGCGTTCTCATGCAACATGGAAAAGTCATAGCCTATGCATCAAGACAACTCAAGGAATATGAGAGGAATTATCCTACTCATGATCTAGAGTTGGCAGCTGTTGTCTTTGCACTTAAAATTTGGAGGCATTACTTGTATGGGGAGAAAGTGGAGATCTTTACGGATCATAAAAGCCTCAAATATTTCTTCACTCAAAAGGAACTCAACATGCGACAACGACGTTGGCTTGAACTGTTGAAAGATTATGATCATACCATTCAATACCATCCTGGAAAAGCGAACGTGGTAGCTGACGCATTGAGTAGAAGATCATATGCGGGTACAAGTGCAATATTAACAACGCAAAGGCCCATTTTGTGTGACTTGCAAAGGATGGAGATAGAGTTGAAGACTCCAGGGACCCATGTGATGATGGCGAATATACGAGTAGAACCGACTTTAATCGATAAAGTTAAAGCTGCTCAAGCTACAGACCTGGAGCTGATGCGTATGAGGAAGAAAGTGCAAGAAGGTTCTATGCCGGAAGCAAGAATCGATGAAGAAGGAATACTTCGAGTCAACTCCAGACTTTGTGTTCCTAACAACCCTGATTTAAAGTATGAAATCATGATGGAGGCGCACAACACACCGTTTGCAATCCATCCTGGAAGTACCAAAATGTATCATGATCTTCGTCATACATTTTGGTGGAGCAATATGAAGAGAGAGATAGCGTTGTTTATCTCAAGGTGTCTAACTTGTCAACGAGTCAAAGCGGAGCATCAAGTACCAAAAGGTCCATTGCAACCACTTGAAATTCCAGAATGGAAGTGGGAGCACATTACCATGGATTTCGTTACCGGTCTTCCTAGGGTTTCTCAAGGTATTGATGCGATTTGGGTCATTGTTGATAGATTGACCAAGTCTGCTCATTTCTTACCGATACGAGAAACTTATACACTTGAACGTCTTGCTCGTATGTACATAAACGAGATTGTAAGACTGCATGGTATGCCAGTATCCATAATTTCTGATCGAGACCCAAGATTCACTTCACGATTTTGGGTTAGTTTACAAAAAGCTATGGGCACGGAGTTACGATTTAGTTCAGCATATCATCCTCAGACGGACGGACAATCAGAGAGGACTATTCAAACTCTTGAAGATCTATTAAGACTCTGTGTCTTTGACTTCAAGGGAAGTTGGGACAAGTTCTTACCATTGGTGGAGTTTTCCTACAACAACAGTTATCAAGCAAGTATTGGCATGGCTCCATTCGAAGCATTGTATGGAAGAAAATGTCGTTCTCCAGTATGCTGGGATGAGGTGGGCGAAGCAACGTTGTTGGGACCGGAGTTGGTACGTATGACTACAGAAAAGATTCAAACGATCCGACAACGTATAAAAACCTCACAAGATCGACAAAAGAGTTATGCTGATCTTCATCGAAAGGACGTGGAATTTGATGTAGGAGATCATGTGTTCTTACGTGTTGCTCCATGGAAAGGAGTTACGAGATTTGGAAAGAGAGGAAAGCTAAATCCTCGATTCATCGGTCCATTTTTAATCCTCGATCGAGTAGGAACTGTGGCTTATAGACTCGCTTTACCGCCAAGTATGTCTCGTGTTCATAACGTTTTCCACATATCCATGTTACGCAAATATGTGGAAGACCCGAACCACATTATTGAGTTAGAACCGGACGAAATAGCGGAGGATTTGACGTATGAAGAAGTTCCTGTTCAAATCTTGGATAAGAAGGAACATATTCTACGCTCCAAGGTTATACCTCAAGTTAAAGTTTTGTGGAGAAACCACGATGTTGAGGAAATGACTTGGGAGTTAGAATCAGAAATGAAATCAAGGTATCCTTACCTCTTCGACATACCAGGTACGTACCCTAATTTCGAGGGCGAAATTTCATAAGAAGGGGAGGTTGTAAGACCCCAACTTTTATAAATAAAGATGAATTTTCTATAAATATCATTTTTGAATATTATGGAGTTAATTTGATATAATGTTATAGTTGTGGGTAATATTTATAAATTTTGCAAAGTAAGCAAGTTGTTATAAAATATTCGTTTGGTCGGAGAATATTCTTTTTGTCGGGGAATATTCGTACGACGGCACAATCATTGGTGGACCCCACAACGGAATTATTGTCGGATTGAGAAAACGACAGAATTATCTTTCTATAAAAAAATAACGGCTGAGGTGTTACCGTTAAAACCGTTAAAACTGTTGAACTACTCGGTAGTAAAAGTACAGTAATACGCGTGGTTGCATAGTAGCACACGGTATTGATTATTGATGCTTACGTGAGAAGTCACTCAGCTATACTCAATTATTGCTACAGTAATTGCTGCATCATATCTCTTAAATTATTGTCATAGTATCATCTGTATAATATGTTATATTATTAAATCAATAATTGAGACGTTGTGGTAAGTTTGGTTATTTTATGGGGGGCCATATGTCATCATCTAAGAGTCTCTTCGTCAATAGTAATTACCGTCGTCAATAGTAATTACCTTCGTCAATAGTATTTACCTTGGTCAATAGTAATTACCTTCGTCAATAGTATTTACCTTGGTCAATAGTAATTACCTTCGTCAATAGTATTTACCTTGGTCAATAGTAATTACTTTCGTCAATAGTAGTTGTCCCTTCAATATTACCAAGAGTCATTTGACCCTTCGTTAAGACCAAGAGTCATTTGACCCTTCGTTAAGACCAAGAGCCACCCTCAGTTTTTCTATAAATAGAGGCCTAGGGCTTCATTATTTTTCACGAATTCATTCAAGCTATAGAGAGAGAAAGTATAAAGAGAATAAGAGAGAGAGAGAATAAAAGTATTCTGCTACATCACTTTTCCAATATCCAGTTCTTTTAAGGTAGGGAATATTATTTCTTTTATATTCATGAAGAGAACTTCTGTTATTCCATTTGTTATTATTCTGTTGGAATAACCAGTATACGCGGTCTACCCTATACTTGGTGACATTCTTCTATTATTCTGTTGGAACATCCTGTCTGTGTGTTTTACACCGGACCTGGTTCCGTTTATTATTCTGTTGGAACATCCTGTCTGTGTGTTTTACACCGGACCTGGTTCCGTTTTATTATTATTCTGTTGGAATATCCTGTCTGTGTGTTTTACACCGGACCTGGTTCCATTATTTATTATTCTGTCGGAATATCCTGTCTGTGCGTTTACGCCGGACCTGGTTCCATTATTTATTATTCTATTGGAATAACCTGTCTGTGCGGTCTATCGCATGCATGGTGATTTCTTTTGTTATTCCATTCTTTATTGTACTCAGTTGGTTAAGTTTTGACTTCTATACTCCATGAAATTTGTGGAATATCCTTGATAGTTGCGTTTCATCCAGTATCTTTTCAAGAAAATATTCTTCTAAGCATTCTTGAATTTTACTCCACAATGCAGTATCATGTTGACAATTTGGACGTTGTTAATTCCTGGATAAATTAATTCTTGAACTTGTTTTATTGAATTCTTATATCATTGTCATCATCCTCATGTTTATAAAATGTTGAAAGTCATCTGTGGCCTGTAGTTCATAGATGGACTTGGTATGATTATGACCAGGGATTATTCGGTATAATCATGACCGTAATGTTACAAATGATGTGGTAAAAGTCCTCATTGGCCCGTAGTGCATTGATGGACAGTTGTTGGCATGATCATGACCATTAATGAATACACGAATATCCTTGGCCGTAGTGCAGGGGTGATTCGATGATGTGGATTATTTTATTAAGCTGAGTCTCAGCGATCACAGTGTTGAAAAACCTTTTAAATCATAAAAGATAGTAGAGTTTATTTTCTACTTGACTCTTTTAATGGATTACTTGTTCCGCTGCAGTTAAACTTGATGTCTATTATATTTTATCAGTTTAACATTGTTGAAGGCTAATGATAATTTATTCTGCATTATCTTAGTCATAATATTTCTTACTGGGCTAGTTGAGCTCACCCTTTCTTTCACTGTTCTCTTCAGGAAATGAGAACGTAGCCGGGGCAAGTCGGGGAGCGGAGTGATGGTCCGAATGATAGTATTAGTTAGTAGTCCTCACTATTCTATGTAACGGTGTGTTAATAAATGTAATGAGGACTCATTTTGAGTATGAATACTCTCTAGAAGATAATATTTGTATTCAAACTCACAGTTTATGTTTTATCGTATTGTACACGACAGTTGTATTATTAAGTTGTATTTGTATTCAGTACTATGTATCTGACGACCCAAGATGGGTGATGTATACCTAATTTTGGGGGCGTCACATTAAGGATTCGTATTTCGATTTATCCATGTCCAAAAATACCTTATAATTATTCATAGTGAAGTAGAATTCAAGAATGATCAAAACATGGATACAATCAAAGTTAGTACCCAGAATAGATATTTTTGACGAAAAGAAGAAAATTTTATTTTTCGGTGAATAGTAACTCGTGAATAGTAACTCGTGAATAGTAACCCCGACGTGAAAAGTTCTAATTTTGATAAAAATTTCCAACTAATATTTCGGCATAATGATATTGAAGAAATAATATCATTTTCGAATAAAATAACATCCCTTACCTCGTAAAGACAGTACTTCTGGTCGGAATACCGGTATAAGGCTGAAAGAAACTTGCTCTAATGAATAGAAACTCTTAAAGTATCTAAATACTCACAAAATACACTCAATAATCTAGAGAGAGAAAGAGAGAAAACTTGTTTCTGGTGTGATTTTCAATCCTAACTTAACCCTCTATTTATTAGAAAATGCTAGCACGCCGAAGCAGACTTAACCTGCAACCTGATGGCTTTACCTGCTACTATTCCCACCCACCACATTTGAATAAATATCTCAGCACATTTCTTCACCAACCAAGAGTAGGGCCCACCAATTCTAGAATTTTCTACCAAAATGATTAACTCCGAAAATTCAACAATTTCTGAACCAGTCATCTCGTAAAATTCATAATAAATCATACGTTCATTTTTAACGGTTCAAAATTTGAGGACATATACTCAACTTATATATGTATAACATATTCAAAAATTACCACGATCCAACGGTCGGATTAAAAATTATAATCCCCGCAAAATATCTCAAAAACCCTGATTTTTAATACCTCCATTCCGACAAAAATACTGATAAAAACCTCAACATTAACTCCTTCATTTTTAACCACAAAAATATATCCCTCATTTATATCCACAAAAATAAATATTTCCTTATCATATGAATTAATAATTAATTATTCACAAATAATATTACAGAATCACATTTATGACAACCAGGCCGTTCCTAGGAAAGAGGGGGCTTTCCAATAAGGATTTCTCCTTACTGGTGCGCAATTAGATGACCAAACCTCTCCTTAGACAGAACTTTCTAGACATTTCTAATAATGTTATCTAATAATATTATTCAAATAATATGAATTATTGATCTGATAATGGAAAATACTGTGTAGTGACAAATATTGAAACAACAGTAATATAAAATATCAACGCAACAATTATTGAATCAATAAAATAAAATACTGAACAGTAATTACTGTAACCATTATTGAGTAGTGCCTTCTTACGTAAGAATCAATAATTGGTGCAACACAGTGTGCTACTGTGTAACAACGCGTATTACTTTGTTTTAACCACCGGATATTCCAACAGTATTAACGGTAACAACTACGCCGTTATTAATAAACAACATATACTTGTCGTTTTTTTCATCCAATCGCTTTCCGTTATGGGGCCCACAAAAGACTGCGCCGTCGTACGAATATTCCCCGACATGAAGAATATTCCACGACCAAACGAATATTCCCCGACAACAATGAATATTTTATAACCACTTGCTTATTTGAAATATTTGCGCATTTTACCCATAACTAACCTCATTAATCAATTTAACACTTACTATTTCAAAATAATAAATAGAGAGAATTTAAATTTCATTTATTAATAATTTGGGGTCTTACAGGCGGGCACGGGCCGGGCCGAGCGCGGGCGGGCCAAAAACAGGCCTGGCTAAAAACGGTCCGGGTTTTGGCGGGCTGAAAAAGTGAGGCCCGTGGCCCGGGTTGGGCGGGCCGGGCCGGCCCGCGGGCTTTTTTCTACTCTTTTTTTTTTACAAAATCTTGACACACAAAAAATAGTAATAATAATAATTTTAATTACTTAAATTAACTACATATCTCAATTAATTAAAATTTTAATAGTATTATAATTTTAGATATTATTCTAAAGGCATGATTTGGGATAATGATTGATTTACTTTCCAAATAAGTAGGGGGAATGCATAATTAAGGGATAATAATTGATTTACTTTCCAAATGTACTACAATAAGTAAGGGGATTGCATAATTAAGGGATAAAATTATCTATACTATTGTGTATAGATTTTGGACTTGCAAAGTTGTAATCTAAAAAATTAGTGGTTGATTCGGATTATATATTGCTAGTAATTCAAAGTATATAATCAAATTTGATTCTTTAAAATTAATATAATTTATTTAACTTTTAAAAATAATAAATATTGTAATTAATACTAATATATAGATAATTTTAAATTTTTATAATTATATTATCTAACTTAAACTAATAATTGTTAGTTTAATAGTTTTATACTTTGAATTTATTAACTACATATCTCAATCAATTAAAATTTTAATAGTATTATAAATTAGTATTATTAATTAATTACCTTCATTACCTACATATCTTAATTATAATTTTCAAATATAGTTAAAATTTATTGAAGATTGCATTAAAAATAAATAGTTGTTGCAACTTAGTTGGTTTGAATTCTTATTTCTTTACTTACAAGTCTTGTGTTCAAGCCCTACAAGTAGCAAAATTTTATTTAAAAAAAAAAAACTCACGGGCCACGGGTCTGGCCGGGCCAAAAACGCCCAAGTTTGCATGGGCTAAAAAAGTTAAGCCCAAAGCCCAGTTTTTACGGGCCAGCCCGGCCCGGCCCGCGGGTCTGGGGCAATTTTGCCAGGTCTAGTGCTTACATAGCTAAGGTGTAACGACCCCAAAATAAGTTCAATCCATCCAACCTATTCTGAGTCGCTAAATACATGGTACAGAAAATAACTACAACTTTATTACAACAATTGTCGTGTAAAATACAACAACACATATGCTGTGAGTTTTGATACAAATATATACCAACTGTGACTCTCATCCCAACCTTGGATAGCACGTCACAATAGCACCTTACATAACGGTATAGTCAAAAACTGTTTTAAAAATTAAAACATTTGGGAAATGCTCAAAGAAACCTTCGTACATGGGAGCCCATGCGTGTAGGTTATGATAGATACCATATGTCCACAGAATTATTCTTGGTTGACCCAATAGACCCCAAAGAAAAATGAGAAGATTACTATCATATTCTTTCCAATGGTGAGTCTTCTTTTGACATATCATTATTTCCACTGTCTCTAATTGAGAGTTATACTTTAACCAAACACCAAGATTATATAGGTAGTGTTCGTAGATATACTCAACAAGTAGATGTGCACAACTCTGTCTTATGATGACACGAGGTTGTATGTCATTAGACATCTTGTATGATAGTGGCAAAACACCCTTCCAACGTTGGGTTCGCCTCACCCTATTTGATTTACCAAATACAACTACTAAATGATGTATAAAATACAACACATTTTTTTATACTGTTTAGGGAGAACTTCACATCTAGAGACCACCGTTCTATTCTCTTGTTACCCCCGCTCGACCCAGCTATACTCTTATTACCTGAAAGGAATTGTGAAGCAAAAGGGTGAGCTCAACTAGCCCAGTAAAGAATATCATGACTAAAGATAAATAAATTATCAAGCATTCAACAGTAATAAATCAGAGATTTAAAACATATGGTAGATGATAAAATTTTTCAATCATAGTTACAGCAGAACGAGCAATCCATTAGAAGAGTCAAATAGACCATAAAGTCTATTATCTTCTCCATGTTAAAAATCCACCAACAATGTTTTATCCCTGTAATATCAATCAACAGTTCTGGTCCACAATCATATAAATAACTCATAATCATAATTGTGATTCTAAATTCCTCTTCGCATCCAGGACGAAGATAATTTTTATCACATGTCTTTACCTGAAACATCAAAGATCATGGTTATACCAAATCACAGCTCATGTTCATAATCATACTAATAAATTCATCTTTACACTACGGACCAAATATATTCATCAATAATTCATCTTTGCACTACAGGCCAAAGATATTCAATAACAGTTCATCTTTGCACTACGGGCCAAAGATATTCAACAACAGATCATCTTTACACTACGAGCCAAAAATATTAATATTTAAAAAAATATATATATAATCATTTCAGAATTTATATAAACAATAATTATAACCATGTTGATCAATTCACCTTTGCACTTAAGCTAAAGATATTCAATTATAACTTCAATAGTCATGATCATACCAGTTAACAATTCAACTTTGCACTACTGACCAAAGAGAACTCATAGTCACGATCATACCAATAATCTACCCATCTTTACACTCAAGTCAAAGAGAAATATCATCATTAGGGTTATAAAAATGTTATATATGATAATAAAAATAATATAATTAACAGATAGATTTAATCTCAATAGTAAGATTCATAAATCAACGATAATTTGGTCAGAAAAAGAAACTAATTTTATCGTGAATAGTATCAGTGAATAGTAACTCGTGAATAGTAACTCATGAATAGTAACTCATGAATAGTAACCCCGACATGAAAAAGATAAAAATTCTACAATAAAATCTATACCAATATTTTGGTATAATGATATTGAGGAATAACATTTCTTAAACTTATAAACAATTTATTTTAATTGTTTACACTTTACTAAATAATATATTTAATCATCCTAAAATGAAAAACTCATAAGATTTCCTCACCAATAACCAAAACCCTCATCAAAAATCTGCATATACCTCATACAGGATTCTCAAGCCATAAAATCCTATTTTTCAATTTTCTTACTTCACATAACATATTTAATTCATTTACTCATAACTAGTCCATTTTCATGAAAAATATCAAATCAGTACAAACAAATTTTCTTTTCTGGGATTTAGCAAAATATAGTTCCATATTGAACATATATTTTTCTCAAAATTTTTAAAATTCATTTACTATTTTTCATATAGCCAAAACAGCCGAATATTTAGACATTTATCATAAACTGTATTTTTATCCAAAAATTTCGAAATTTACAGAGTATACTTCTGTTATATACATGTACTCCCAATAAAATTTTTACCAATTTTGGAGTTAACCACAAGGAGTTATAAGGGTTTACTTTTAAAATAGTCTTTTCCCATAAAATTCATAGCTCTTAATCTATACATCCAAAAATTGTCATTTTTGGACACAATCTAGAAAACTCATCAAATTATCATTTTAAATTTTTTCAGAATTTTTGAAGATCAGAAAAATTATAAAACTGAAAAACATAATAACCTTTAAAATCCCTTACCTCAAAATAGCAGTATTTCTGACTGGAATATCGAATGAAAAGTCGAAGGAAACTTGCACTGAAAAGTAACTCTCAAAGCATCTAAATACTCATAAAAATATGTTCGATAATATAGACGGAGAAAACTTATGTTTCTGGTGTGATTTTCAATTCTAACTTAAACGCCTATTTATAGGAAAATGCTAGAACGTCAAAGGAGACTAAATTAATAAAATAATATATTCATTATTTTCTTCTTTCCTACGCAGCCAAGCTAGAACAAATTCTCAGCCACCACAGTGGGGCCCACCCAAAATCAGCACATGTTTTCCCAACAACCAAAAGTGGGTCCCACCCAATTTTAATAAAAATTATTTTATTTTCCGAAAGTTCAATAATTCATAGAAAATAGCCCATTTATCAGAAAAATACGAATTTTATGTCCATTCCACACGAAATTGAATTCTCTACAACTTTGTAGCTTTAAAATTTTCTAAATTCCAGACATAAAATATCCGAAATCCACAAACAGACGATTTTTAACACTTTTTAAAATTCATAACAAATTAACCGTTAATTTTTAACGGTTCAAAATTTATGGACATATACTCAAATTATATATGTATACCATATCTAAAAATCATAACGATCCAATGGTCGGATCAAAATTATAACACACACAATAGAGCTTTAAGAACACCGATTTGATATTTTAAAACCTCTAATCCGACAAAATACTGATAAAACACTTCAATATTAACTCTTTCATTTATAACCACATAAATAAATCCATCATTTATATCCGCATCAAATAAATATTTCCTTATCATATACATCAATAATTAATTATTCACAAATAATATTACAGAATCACAATAATGACAACCAGACAGTTCCCAGGAAAGATGAGCTTTTCAATTAGAATTTTTCTTACTGGCACGCAATTAGATGACCAAACCTCTCTTTAGACAGAACTTTCTAGATATTACCAATAATGCTATCTAATAATATCATTCAAATAATATGAATTGATCTGATAATGAAAATTACTGTGCAGTGACAATTATTGAAATAACAATAATATAAAATATCAACGCAGCAATTATTGAACCAATAAAATAAAATATTGAACAGTAATTACTGTAACAATTATTGAGTAGTGCATTCTTACGTAAGAATCAATAATTCAAAAATATTGTGCAATACCGTGTGCTACTGTGCAACAACGCGTATTACTTTACTTTACCCACCGGGTATTCCAACAGTGTTAACGGTAAAGATTACGCCGTTATTTATAAAAACTCAAATTTATCATTTTCTTCATCCGACAGTTATTCTGTATGGGGCCCACAAATGGCTGCGCCGTCGTACGAATATTCCCCGACAATAAGAATATTCTACGACAAAACGAATATTCTCCGACAACAATGAGTAATTTATAGCCACTTGCATATTTCATAAACTTTGCACATATCACCCTTAACTTTAAACTTTTATCAATTTACCATTTACTGAATAATAATTAGAAAAAAAAATTGAATACTTTTATTTCATAAAATTCGGGGTCTTACATAAGGCATAATCGTAGAGCACTCTACGATTCTCAACAGATGAGCAATCCTGAAGTGTATGTATAGATATCATCCTCTGGTAAGAGTAGACAAGTTTCAGAATGTAGTATACTTGAAGAATATCAGAAAGCATTCTCTAAATAACCTGCAAGCAAATAGAAAATCAAAGCACTAACTCTGAGCAAGGCTGATTGAAAAGTGAAAAGTCATTCAGAAGGAGTCTCCTACAAGCGCTAATCAAAAGACAACGATCGTAGTGTTTGCAAATTAGCAGCAGAGTCTAATAAAGCACCTACAGAGATAAGGGTAAACATACAGAGGACAGACGAAGAGGATTGTCTATGCTCAGCCTCACCATAAAGAATGATCAAGAGATCACAGGGCAGAAAGTTAAGGAAACTGAGCATGACTAATCAAAAGAGACATACAGACCAAAGGACTAAAGCAGTCAGCCAATTTATTAGTTTTTGAAGCAAAGCAAGACAAGCATGATCGTAGAACAGACTACAAGAGCAAAGTACAAGATGGTACAACATTGTCAAATCACAGAGCTCTCTGGAAATCGAAGAGATATCAGTAAAGTCACCCTACGATTTCCACAGACAAACTACGCCCAAGTACATGAACGACAACACCAGAATCGTAGAGTTCATTTGTCTGATTATTGAGACTTAGCAATGTCTAACAATGAAGACCAACATTCGAATGTTGCTAATTGAAGATCCCGATGCACTCACCAACATTCTTGGCCTAAATCAAGTAAAGAGAAGAAAATAAAATGGTGACTACCAACTAGTCTGCTGAAAGTGACATTTCAGAGGTGATAGGTGAAAAAGTAGATTATTGTGTCAGGCAAGTCAAAAAGGAGCTGTCACATCAACTAGTATGTCTACATCAAAGATCTCAGAATATTTGTAGCTTTTCAAGAAGCTCTCAATGGCTATATTCCAACGGGAAGACGATGGATGAACCTATAAAGAGTTGAAGCTTCAAAGATATAAAAGTTGTTGACTTAAGATGAAGTGAGTCATATAGAGCTTAACAGAAAAAAAACATCTCAGTGATAGTGAGACTACCATAGAAAGAGTGAAGCATACCTAATGAGAGTCTTATAGTGACAAAGCTTCACTCAATACAAAGGAGTATGACAACGAGGTGACATCTGTACTGAGAGCTGGAAGGCTAAGAAGACAACAACTAGAGTGACAGATCAGAAAGTAGAATACTTGAGTCACTCTACGTTTCACCATGAACACACTGAGCTGGAGAGAAGAAGATATATAGCCGAATCTGTGACGCCCCCAAAATTAGGTATACATCACCCATCTTGGGTCGTCAGATACATAGTACTGAATACAAATACAACTTAATAATACAACTGTCGTGTACAATACGATAAAACATAAACTGTGAGTTTGAATACAAATATTATCTTCTAGAGAGTATTCATACTCAAAATGAGTCCTCATTACATTTATTAACACACCGTTACATAGAATAGTGAGGACTACTAACTAATACTATCATTCGGACCATCACTCCGTTCCCCGACTTGCCCCGGCTACGTTCTCATTTCCTGAAGAGAACAGTGAAAGAAAGGGTGAGCTCAACTAGCCCAGTAAGAAATATTATGACTAAGATAATGCCGAATAAATTATCATTAGCCTTCAACAATGTTAAACTGATAAAATATAATAGACATCAAGTTTAACTGCAGCGGAACAAGTAATCCATTAAAAGAGTCAAGTAGAAAATAAATTCTACTATCTTTTATGATTTAAAAGGTTTTTCAACACTGTGATCGCTGGAACTCAGCTTAATAAAATAATCCACATCATCGAATCACCCCTGCACTACGGCCAAGGATATTCGTGTTTTCATTAATGGTCATGATCATGCCAACAACTGTCCATCAATGCACTACGGGCCAATGAGGACTTTTACCACATCATTTGTAACATTACGGTCATGATTATACCGAATAATCCCTGGTCATAATCATACCAAGTCCATCTATGCACTACAGGCCACAGATGACTTTCAACATTTTATAAACATGAGGATGATGACAATGATATAAGAATTCAATAAAACAAGTTCAAGAATTAATTTATCCAGGAATTAATAACGTCCAAATTGTCAACATGATACTGCTTTGTGGAGTAAACTTCAAGACTGATCAGGAGAATATTTTCATGAATAGATACTAGATGAAGCGCAAATATCAAAGATATTCCACTAATTTCATGGAGTATAGAAGTCAAAGTTTTAATCAACTGAGTATAATAAAGAATGGAATAACAAAAGAAATCACCATGTATGCGATTGACCGCACAGACAGGTTATTCTTAACAGAATAATAATAATGGAACCAGGTCCGGCGTAAACGCACAGACAGGATATTCTGATAGAATAATAAATAATGGAACCAGGTCCGGTGTAAAATACACAGACAGGATATTCCGATAGAATAATAATAAAGACGGAACCAGGTCCGGCGTAAAGCACAGACAGGATGTTCCAACTGAAAATAAAGACAGAATAATAAAGACGGAACCAGGTCCGGCGTATAGTACAGACAGGATGTTCCAACGGAATAACAAAGACAGAATAATAGAAGAATGTCACCAAGTATAGGGTATTCTGCATATACAGGTTATTCCAACAGAATAATAAAGAAATAGAATAACAGAAGTTCTCTTCTTGAATACAAAAGAATAATATCACTTACCTTAAAAGAACTGGATATTGAAAAAGTGAAGTAGCAGAATACTTTTATTCTCTCTCTCTCTTATTCTCTCTCTCTTATTCTCTCTATACTTTCTCTCTCTATAGCTTGAATGAATTCGTGAAAAATAATGAAGCCCTAGGCCTCTATTTATAGAAAAACTGAGGGTGGCTCTTGGTCTTAACGAAGGGTCAAATGACTCTTGGTCTTAACGAAGAGTCAAATGACTCTTGATAATATTGAAGGGACAACTACTATTGACGAAAATAATTACTATTGACCAAGATAAATACTATTGACAAAGGTAATTACTATTTACCAAGGTAAATACTATTGACCAAGGTAAATACTATTGACGACGGTAATTACTATTGACGAAGAGACTCTTAGATGATGACATATGGGCCCCCCATAAAAAAATAACCAAACTTACCACAACGTCTCAATTATTGATTTAATAATATAACATATTATACAGATGATACTATGACAACAATTTAAGAGATATGATGCAGCAATTACTGTAGCAATAATTAAGTATAGCTGAGTGACTTCTTACGTAAGCATCAATAATCAATACCGTGTCCTACTATGCAACCACGCGTATTACTGTACTTTTACTACCGGGTAGTTCAACAGTTTTAACGGTTTTAACGGTAACACCTCAGCCGTTATTTTATAGAAAAATAATTTTTGTCGTTTTCTAACTACGACAATACTTCTGTTGTGGGGTCCACCAATGATTGTGCCGTCGTACAAATATTTCCCGACAAACAGAATATTCCCCGACCAAACGAATATTTTATAACAGCTTGCTTACTTTGCAAAATTTATAAATATTACCCACAACTATAACATTATATCAAATTAACTCCATAATATTCAAAAATAATATTTATAGAAAATTCATCTTTATTTATAAAAGTTGGGGTCTTACAGAATCTGTGCACAAGACAACTAGTGTTCAAGGACTGCTAAGTGTTGGTTTATATTTTTTGTAATTTTAATAATGACAATATATTTGGAAATCTATTTGGGAATGTTGGCTTATATCTTTTGTGAATTTTATGTTGACAATGTTATTGGGTTTTTATTATTTAATGGATTTATTTTAAATTGCTCGGGATGGTTTAATACGTTATATTGTTTGGCCAAAATTGGTTTATTAATATTGGTTTAATATGTTATATTTCTCGGTTGGCCAATTAAAATAAAGGTATGCAATCTGAGTTTATTTAGGTAACCAACCTGATTAAGCAATTTGTTAAGTATTTCACTTAAACTATTTCTCTCCTTATATTATGCTATTCAAATTGGAAATGAGTCTTTTTAAATGAGTTGACTAAGCAATCGTGTTAGACTATGTCTCCTTTATTTTAGTTATCTGATATATGATTTGGATATTATATCTTTATTAATTGATATCTTATATCTTTTAGACTCTTTAATTGCAAAAATCTTGTAATATACCAACTGATTGAGTTTTTCATGCTAACTTATTCATATTATATCCGTTGGTCAACTGCATGGGCTAAAGAGATTTTTCAGCTATGTATTCTTTGCTAACAAAATTTCATAGCCGTTAGTTCCTTCTCTTTCTATATATATTTTTCTTATTGGCTATATCAGGGACAGAGACTTGAAGGATACATCAGTACAGAAAAATTAAAGCAAGCATCTATCTTATACAAAGATATTTCAATAGAGAGCTATAAAAGTTTATTTCCAGCAAGTCTTGTTATATAATTAATTATTTGTTGACCGGAAATAAGTGTCCTTTGTAATCATATATTTCTTGTAACAAAATATGAGTTCAAGTCATGTTGGGCTTGGTCTATCTAGCAATAGATAGGGTATGTTCATAGAAAGCTTTCAAGGTTACAGAGGTGCAAAGGTCTCAGTGGTGAGAAAGGTTGCAGTGGTGCAAATGGGGCAGAGGTGTCCATTGTAGTGGAAAGCTTTATTTGAACAGAGAGTTCTTTTTATTGTATTTAATTGAGTATTAAGTTTAATAAAAAGAGTCTCCAATACTAGATGGTATTGGACGTGGATTAGGCTACTAGACTAGAGGATAGGGGCTGAACCACGAAAAATCTTGGTGTGATTTACTATTCTTTTGTTTCTGTTTTAAGCTTCAATATTCTGTAGATTTTGTTTACGTCGGAAAAATTTTATACTAATACGGACAGGTATTAACTGTCCGTTTATAACAGACGAATAACATAACTAATACGGACAGGGTTAGACCATCCGATTATAGCCTGCTATAGTATACTTCAAAAATTGGCCACTATAGATCACTTCTGAGTATTTACACCTATTCACCCCCCTTTAGGTGTGCTTAATTACAGAATTACACTAAGTACCCAAAGAAGTAAAGCTGATATGCAAAGACTTAGCAGTACCTCAACGGTGATAATGTGCAATGATGAATATCAGATGAAAACAAACATCAATAACAAAGAACAACACCAAGGGATGGGTCAGACTGCTAAGTACCAACAAGATGTCAAGCTGAACGTACATCGTAGTAGTCCATTAGATGTTATCAAGTACCAATGTTGAATGTCATATGATCACAAGAAGCTGCCAAGTACCAAAAGATGAACAAGCTAAATGTCATTTTAGCAGCTCAACAACAACAATAAATAACCATCCAAACATCCAGGGCCTGAGGGGTCCTTATCTTTGTGATTAAACCAAAGTCAAGTCTATTGGGCTTGCTGAGTACCGGAGGGTACAAAAGATTCTAAGTCTGATGGGCTTGAAGAGTTCTTAGTGAACTAGAGTTTCCAAGTCTGTTGGGCTTGAAGAGTTCTTAGTGAACTAGAGTTCCAAGGCTGCTGGTCTTGAAGAAATCTTAGCGATTCGAAGTTGATCAAATCCTTAGTGGAATCCCTGCTTGTTGAAGCAGAATAGTGGATTAAGAACATTTAGTCTCTAAACCACTTAAAACCTTTGGTGTCATGTACTTTATGTCATTACATTCAGTACTATAACTGCTATATCTGTTTGTATTAACTCAATATTAGAACTGTGTTTAATGTTATATCCTGGAAGGGGTTTGTAATCTATTCCGTTGTGCATGAATTGATTATACTATAAATTATCAGCTAATCACTTAGCAAGTAAAGAAAAAGAAAAAGTTTTATAAGATCTATTCAACCCCCCTCTAGATCTCTTGTGCCTCCGGGAACTAACAGTGTAAGACCCTAACTTTTTATGAATAAAGATTTAATTTTCTCTAAATATTATTTTGAATAATAAGGTGTTGATTTGATATAATGTTATAGTTATGGGTAATATGTGCAAATTTTACAAAGTAAGCAAGTCGTCATAAAATATTCGTTTGGTCAGGAAATATTCTTTTTGTCTGGAAATATTTGTACGACGACGCAATCATTGGTGGATCCCACAACGGAATAACTGTCGGATATAGAAAGCGACAAAAATAACCTTTTCATAAAATAACGGCAGGACTTTTACCATTAAACTGTTGAAATACCCGGTGATAAAAGTACAGTAATACGCGTTGTTCCACAGTGGGACGCGGTATTGCACAGTAGCACACGGTATTGCACAGTATCTCTGATTATTAATGTTTACGCAAGAAGTCACTCAGTTTCATTCAATAATTGTCACAGTAGTTGCTGCATAGTATCTCATATTATTGATTCAATTATTATCACAGTATCATCTGCACAATATTTTTTATTATTAAATCAATAATTAAGACGATACAATTATTCATATTATTATTTGTATTATTGACAATGTTTAGAAAGTTCTATCGAGGAAAGGGGTTAGGTTTTTTAATTGTGCACCAATAAAGAGAAATTCTTATCAAAAAAGCCTCCTCTTTTCCGGGAACGATCTGATTGTCAATAATGTGAGTTATAATATTAATAATGAATAATTGTTGAAAGATTAAAAATGTGTAGATTGAAGATATGTGATATGTGGTATATATTTATTTAATTTTTGATATAAATAGAGGAGTTTGTCATAAAGCGTTTGTTGTAAGTTTGACTTATTATTTCATGGACCCCCCCATGTGCCAATTTGTTAAACTGTTGGTAGAAAGTTATCTCAATTTTGTTTTATTATTATTATAATAGTAATAAAACAAAAAAACTTTTTATATAAAATAGAAAACTTTTTAATATATATAAAGTTATTTATTTTATTAGAATAATTTAGATGAATAGTGATGAATAATGAAATCAGACAAAATTTTAGAAAATTTACTATTGAGTCCGTGATTGTTTACTATTTAAATAGTGTCATGCAATTCTTCTATAAATAGGTTGCTTAGTTAAGAAATAAAAATCACACAAGAATCAGAGAATTCTTCTTCTATAATATTGTGCGTATTTCTTTCTAGTATACAAATACTTTGAGTGTATCTAATAGTGCAAGATTTCCTCAAGATAATCTTCGTTATACCAGTCAGATTTAGTCTCCTACTAAGGTAAAGAATGTTATTTTCTTCATATTCATAAGGGTTGTCATTTTATTCCTTATTAATATGTGGGAATAACCTGTCTACGAGGATTACCGCATGCCTGATGAATAATCCTTCGTATTCATTCTTTATTAAGTGGTGGAAATGATCTGTATACGTGGATTACCGCATGACAAGTGAAAATTTATTTGTAGTTTCGTATATTCTTTCATACTCGTATGAGATATCATTTCTTTTGTACTCGTCAAGGGATATCGTTTTCTTTCATATTTTTCTCCATTTATGGTACAAAATTATTGTTTGTTTTCATAACCTTATTGTTAAATGGTGAAAATCCCTGAAATTAGTAAAATATCCTTAATAGTTTGCGCTTAATCTAATATCATTTCATTGGAATATTGGTATGAACTTTCTTCTTAAATTTTAATCTATTCATCTGGTGTACTATTCATGTCGGGATACTATTCACGAGATATTCATTCGAGGTACTATTCACGATAAAATTAGTTTCTTTTTTGTCCAAATTATTTTTGATACATGAATATCATTCTTGAATTTTATTCCACAATTAGTTATCATGTTGACAATTTGGACATTTTTAAACTCTGGATAAATTAAATTATAAATTTTTAATATTTATCCTTGATCTCACTTGATTCATATTTTATATCATTGTTATCATCCTCATGCTTATAGTGTGGTGAAAGTTATCTTTGGCCCGCAGTGCAAAGATGGACTGATTGGTATGATTATGATCAGAATTGTGTATTGGTATAATCATGACCTTTAATGTTACAGATAAAGGTTTGTGGTGAAAGTCCTATTTGGACCGTAGTGCATAGATGGACAAGTGTTTGGCATGATCATAACTACTGGTGATACAAACGAATATCTTTGGCCCGTAGTGCATAGATAATTCGTTGGTTTGAAATAATTATTGATTGGTGTTATAGGGATAAAATATTGATGATGGACTTTTAAATCATAGAAGGTAGTGTACATCATGCTCTACTTAACTCTTCTAATAGATTGCTATTTCGCTGTAGTTGTTGATCTAAAACTTGTTGTCCATTATATTTTATCTGATTTATCATTATTGAAGGCTAAATATAACTTATTACTCATTATCTTAGTCATAATATTTTTTACCGGGCTAGTTGAGCTCACCCTTTTCTTTTTTGTTCCATTGTTCTTCTCAGGAAATGAAGGTGTAGCTGAGACTAGTCGGTGAGTAGAATAATGGTTCAAGATAGTTACTATACAAATCTTCACTATGTTGTGAAATAGTGTGACAATAATTATAATAAAGACTTAATTTGAGTATGTATATTGTCATATTATGTACGGTATAATATTTGTATTCAAACTCACAGCTTATGTGTTGTCGTATTTTGCACGACAGTTGTATTAATGAAGTTTGTATTTGGATTATGTACCATGTATTTGGCGACTCAGAATGGGTTGTGTGGACCTATTTTTGGGGCGTCACAAACAGAGTTGATGATATATAGCAAGAACAACATACATATATGGAACGATCCATAACAAACGTTGTGAAAAAGAGTCTAGCTTTACAACATATCGCAACCCTCCATTTGAAGATCAAATGGATTAATAGAACTCTCGTCCGCGGTTTAGTTTTCAGTATTCCGCAGTTTAATAAGGCGGACGGGACAGAAGACCAAAATGTCCCTTCTTATAAAAATCAAACAACATCCGCAGTATTAAACTGCAGAGCCTTTCCATTTTCAAATTCACTGCATTTTTCTCTCTCTCCTCTACCAAATTTCTGCATTATATCTTCTTCAACGAATCCTTTTGATTAAAAGTACTTTTAATCAGGAATAAAATACAAAATAAAAAATAAATTGCCAAGGGATAAGGATCTCATCATCTAATCTTATGTTGAGTCAGGTGAGAGCTAGAGGTTTAGCGATGATATCCCACCCTTATTGCTTTTGCTGCCAAGTTTTTGTGTATATAAAGGCTTTTCAAGATCTTTATCAAATCATGCTTCAAGTGCAACCATATCTTTTTTCATACGTGATCCATGAAGCAAACAAAGATTGAATTTTTTTGTTAACTTCAAGAGTTGGACTTCGGGTTCGGGCGACGATAATGGATGTTTTCGGGACTTGGCTTCGGGATCAAGATCCTACGGATTGGTTCTGCTTCGGGATGGCGGATGACTACAGATCAAATTTTAAATTTCTTCGACTTCGGATTCGGATGGCGGATGAAGACAACGACATATTGAGCGAGTGCTGGTGACGAAGACAACAACGCCATATTGAGTGACGTTGACGAAGATCTGGTGCCGATTGCTATTACGAGTACTTCAGCGGAGGATGTGTCCGTGGAGAGGTTTCGAGAGCTTCAGCGGAGCTCGATCGCGAGAGACAAGCGCACGAGGCGGCTGATAATTCAAATTTAGATTTTCTAGTATCTTTCAATTGTTTAAAGGTTTTCGCACACGAAGCAATTAAGAAGCGCAACGAGAGTTCTCAGCAGAGAGACGAAGCATTGCGAGAAAAAACGGAAGCTTTGAGATCGAATTAGCAGTTATCAACTTAATTATCTGAATACGTTAGAGTGAAAGATGTGGTTTTGAAGCAAAGAGATGACTATGTGGGGCAGTTTGATGAAGCTGTTAAGGCCAAGAATTCGTCAAGATCAGAGATGGCAAAGTCCTTATTTCTCCCACATGAATCAGATATGGAGGAGAATATATGTCCTACCTTAGCAGGAATGGAATTAATACATGAATTAAGTAGTACTCTGGCTCTACAAAAAGTTAAAACGAAATAAGACTATAGCCGAATCGTTCCCGAAGTAATCATCTCGATCCCTAAGTCATTTGAACCGAAGTTATTTGGCATCCGCAATTTAATATTGTGGAGTCTAGAAAACTAAAAAAAATTGAATTTGGCCAATACGACATCGTTGGCCAATTGGTCTGCCATACCAAAATACTTGACGCCCGCAGTTTAATACTGCGAACGAGAGACTTTTACAATGAGGGTATTTTGGACATTTGTCCCGTTCGCAGTATTAAACTGCGAAATACTAAAAACTAAACTGCGGACGGGACCTCTATTAAATCGTTAGATCATCGGATGGAGGGTCGTAATGTGGTGTAAGGCTAGACTCTTTTTTACAACATTTGCTATGAATCGTTCCCTATATATATATATATATATATATATATATATATATATATATATATATATGGGAATGATTTATAGCATGTATTTGTTATGCATCAAAAAATTGTAAATAACATCTCTAACGTCCATTTTAATTATTAATGGTTTGGATTAAAAAAATGGCCTCGTTGTCCGCTATAATAACTAGTAGACTGGATTAAAAAAAAATTGGACGAATATGCCCATAATATCCAAAATTGTTGTTGCGATAAGGAATTGGGGCTGAACAGAACTCCCAAAAGCTACTGCGATTAAAGGGTATAAACGAGTCGAATTGGAGCGAATAGAGAGCTACTCGAATTCGACTCGAAATGATAAATTCGTACTCGAATTCGAATTATATTTAAAAAATCCAACTCAGATTCAACTCGACTCCAATATTTATTACTCGAATTCGATCCAACTCGACTCGAATATTTATTCAAACTACTCGCGAGCTTCAAATTCAAGTTCGAATTTGAGTCTCCACATAATAACTAGTTTTATAATAAATATAATTATAAATTAAATTTGTTATTTTACTTAAAATGAGAAAATATATTTATTATTATACTTTACAATAATAAAATCATAATTAAAATTAAAAACAAAACAAAATAATAACTAATTATCATAATTTGATTTAAATTTGTATATATTATAAGAGAATGTATCGAACATCTAATCGAATATGTATTAATCGAGTATGTATCGAATCACAATCAAGAATTCGATTAGTTTGAATCTTAAACGAGTCGAGTATAACCTTGCTCATATTCTACTCATATTTTTATTCGAACTGTTTTTAATGCTCAGATTTGAATCATATTATTAACGAATTCGAGTATCGCTCGTATTTTTTCGAGTCGAGCCCGAATCGAGCTCGAACTGTGTTGGCTCGTTTACAGCCTTAACTGCGATTTCAGGCGATTTGAGGAATCCTGGTTCGCAATTGAAGACAGATTGGCAACAAGTTGTGCAATTGAAGGCAGATCGATAACAAGTTGTGCAAATTTGATATTGTGCATCCAAAATTTGTGTTCTACATCAGATATTTCAGCATTTAATCGGTATGTTTTTTGAATTTATCACGATTATTCAAAATCAAGTTCACCAAGATTGATTGATTCAGTTTTATTTCACCATAAAACTATAATAGAGATGATTAATGAGCATATAGTCCAGATATCTTTATTCATCTCTTATTTTTCCTTTCTTAATTGGTTTTGCCAATTATTTGGTGACTTAAATGTTTATGGCTGCAAGCAGGCAGTACCTGACATTGCATGGGGAAAACACACTCGAATCGTCTTGGATGTGGATGCGGGGTTGCTAGCTTTGGGGGGTTCTTTTCAAGAGAGATGTTCTCACTATGTCTTTTGCACCAAAAGATAAACATGAAGCTCAAGTTCAATTTGCACTTGAAAGGGGCATACCTGCAATATCATAGCAGGGTATTTGACCTCATCCACTGTGCACGATGTAGAGTTTCTTGGCATGCCGAAGGTTCCATCGATTACAGTTTACATTTGAGAAAGTTATGGACTGTTGAGAATTGAAAGAAATGGTAAAACGGTATTTTCTTTTTTATTCAGCGGGGTTGAAATAAATTGTTGTGGTTAGGCTGTTATGATCTAGTATATTTGGCCAAAAAAATTTTTAATCTAGTCCGCTAGTTATTCTAGCGAACTGTGGGATTTTTTTTTTAATTAACGCCATTGATAATTGTAATGGATGCGGAAGCTAGAGATGTTATTTGCTAATTTTTAATCCATAACAAATATATGCTATCAATCATTACCTTAGTTGCTTAATAATACAGATAGATACTAGTAACATGGTCCTCTCCTGTCCTGCTTGCGCCCTTTCTATAGACAAAACAAGTTGGAATTAAGAGAACAAACCAAGTTGGAAGAAGCAGCAGCAGCATTAATATTTTGGCCCACCAATCCATCTCTCATTATTGGATTCCCACCAAGCTGACAAATCCTAAACCCCATCAATTCCATCCACACACACACACACAACACAAGTAGCACCACCAAATACTGTATCTGCATGCAGTCTGCACGTGGTGTTTTAAGAAAAATATTTCCTCCCTCAATTCTGAAACATAATATCGATTTTAATATTTTTAAATTTAAATTAATGTTATAATTACATAACTACTGAAATCAATCTCACTTGAAAATATGTAGAATTTATAAACTCCACTTTACAATTTTTAAAGACAATAGTGGGTTTTTTTTTTATTTAATTTGATGGCCATCCCCATCCGCAATAAAATGATCCTATCCTGCCAAGAGAAATGAAATTAGGCTAATGGACTTTGGACTGCATCGTTCAACCATAAACCATATAGATAAATGAAATTAATACACAAATTTAATTTAATAAATTAGACTCACACCCATATGAGTTAAATCTCGAGAAAATATCAAACATTCCATACCAAAATAACACTCACTATATTTACAAACAAATCTAGTCTTTTGGGGTTATTGTAGTTGGATAATCTTTCAAATCATTGTACCTTCAAAGATCAATGTATTTGTACTGGGCAAAGTAAAACTAAACCTGGAATATAATCCAGTAGATCAAGTAAAATTCAATATATTCTCCCAATTTCCGATTTTTTTTTTATAAGTAAAATTCAGATGAAGCGACAAAGACGGAAGTTAATAGACTGAGCTCATTCAAACACATGAACAACTCAGATAGGTTATATTAAGATTACAAATAAAAATTCATATGGACATGTTCTATCTGCTGCTGGCTGCTAGTAGATCAACAGTATGTCTCAAAAGGAAACAGATTCTAGACACCACTCCCTCCACCATGAAAGTTTTCACTCGGAAACACCAAAATGAATGCCAAACAAAATAACTTCCGATATTTAGCACATCTTTGCCTTTGAAAAGTCCATCTCTGGGTGCTGCACAAATTCAAATTCCACATTATAGAGACAGATATATATGTCGAGAGAGAAAAAGAGATTGGCAGACAGAGAATCTAGTGCTTACCTCCGCCATGAATTTCTTCATTATATCTTGCTTTTGCATATCATCACTTGTTGGAAGGCCCATGGACTTCTGGCGCTGATCAAACTTACAACCCACCATTTGAATTTAGATTAAGAAAAGCAACATTTGCACAGTTAAGAAGGAAATGACAGGAATTCTTTTTCTTTTCTTTTTTTTTTTTTTTGGGTGGGTGGGGGGGTGTTTGATAAAATCAATAAATCTACAGAAGACTTTTAGCATCAAAATGTAATGAAGTTCTTTACCATCATCTTCTCCACAGTTGATCTTGTTTCGGGGTCAAGATCAGATAGCTTGCTACTCTCAGGCTCTACTTTCTGCGTGTCAATTTCAGGATCACCTTTAACCAAATATTTCCACCATTCCATTTGGTTTTGCTTGGTGAGAAGTACAGAGACAAACTTCTGATCCTCTGAAAAATGAACAGGTTCATGTAAACCAAAATGGTGAAAAAGAAAATGAATCAGAAACAATCAATACAATTATATACTCCACAATTCAGAAAATCTCCAAATTCAAGGATTACCCCAAGAAGGCCCTACTAAATCTACCAGCATACTGGCAGTCATGTAATTAGTTTCAAGGTCAATAAAGACATGCAACTCCTCTGAAGGAGTACTACTTTTAATGGCCCATTAAAATTGAGTATGTAAGATGTGGAAGGTGTCAAATCAGAATGGAAGAAAAATTTACCCAAGCTCCAAAAGCAATCATCAACCTTCAGAGACTGAAAGAGTTCGCCCTGCAAAATGAGAATAGAGTGGACAAGAATGAATCAAACAGACATCTACACAGTTATATCCCTCTGCCTCCAAAATTAGAAATACATTTTTAACTTTTTAAGGCGATTAATATATGAAAATTTAAAATTGATATAAATTTATTTTGTTTTGGTACAAACAACTATAAAATTGTAATCTAACAAAAAAAGGTAGTACTAATTACCATACTTGTTGCTTCAAAACTTGAATGAATTCATATCATTTTTGAATTTTATAATTTCGCAAATTGACTTGAAACAAGTAAAAATTGCCTCACTGATTTTAGAGCAGAACAAATATATTTATCCCCAAGTAGCATCTGCATGAAAAGATTCGCAAGAAACACTTACATCAATTATTGGAGGCTGACCCTTGAGTCCAACTTTTAGATGGTTCTTCTTTATTTCACATACAATTGACCTTGATTTTGTTCCAGGAGGGACAGGAATATTAATATTGACCTCTTGCAGGGACTGGCTCCAACTATAGTTATCCATATCAAGCCCATTGCCAATATTGGGAGCTTCTCACATCATAAAAGTACAAGAAGCTATTAGTAAAGAGAATTGTATCAATTTTCTCTCTAAGAACATAAAAGTACAACAAATAACTGGCAGGCAAGTAATTCATACACAGAGCATTGGCATGCATCACAGGTAAGTACTTACAGGTGCCAAAAATCATCGACTTCAATGCATGATAGGAACTTAAATAAAGAGGATACTTCTTATAACTATATTTTAGATACATATATAATATGGTACCAACTTAGCACTTAACAGTGTATTAAAATCCGGTAGACGAGCTAGGAGGCAGAGATGTTAGAATTTGAGCCAAATCTGAAGTGGATTTCATTAATCATTTAAAACAAATCCACATATCAATGTGTTCTACTCTATTAGTAGATTAAAATCAAGTATTTGGAAGCTCATCCATGTGGTAATGAATGAGAAATTAACTCCCAAAGATCACTCTTAGAAATGATAATAAATGCTTGTGAAAAGCTAAGTCCCACATCGGTTAAAAACTAAAAATATATTGATTTTATATACAATTAATTTCCTCTTGGGTTTGGGCCTCAAGGGGCACTCCACTTTTGTGGAGGGAAAAGGACCAAACCAAGGCTTTGTTGGAACCACACGCACGCCGCCGGCCGGCCTGGCCGGGCTCGAGGTTTGTGGGTCTTATTCATTGAATACATCTTTTTGGAATAAATTTTGTTTTGCTTAGTTCCAATTTTATTTATAATCAAGTGAAAGAAAAATGGAAAAATTGTGTCGTTTTGAGTTTTGGTCAAAGCTGTGTCGCTGATTAGCCCAATACTGCGTCGTTTTGGGAAACATCTGCTCAAACAGAAGCACTAATATTGTGTCATTTTGGGAAGCGTCGTCTACTCGAACGGAAATCGTTTTTGTCCAAACAGACGTGCTCATTCTACCATGCCCAAAACTACGTTGTTTTTTGCCCGAACGGGCGCGCCTATTCTGTCATGCCCAAAATTACGTCATTTTTTATTGAACGGACGCATCCCATGCCTTTTCAAGAGCTTATGTCCCATGCCTTCAATGCATGATAGGAACTTAAATAAAGAGGATACTTCTTATAACTATATTTTAGATACATTTATAATATGGTACCTAGTACTTAACAGTGTAATAAAATTCGGTAGACGAACTAGATGGCAGAGATGTTAGAATTTGAGCCAAATTTGAAGTGGATTTCATTAATCATTTGAAACAAATCCACATATCAATGTGTTCTACTCCATTAGTAGATTAAAATCAAGTATTTGGAATCTCATCCATGAAGTAATGAATGAGAAATTAACTCCCAAAGATCACCATTGAAAATGATAATAAATACTTATGGAAAACTAAGTCCCGCATCGGTTAAAAACTAAAAATAAATTGATTTTATATACAATTAGTTGGCTCTTGGGTTTGGGCCCCAAGGGACACCCCACTTTTGTGGAGGGGAGAGGACCAAGCCAAAGCTTTGTTGGAACCACACGCACGCCACCGACCTGGCTGGGCTCAAGGCTTGTGGGTCTGATTCATTGTATACATCTTTTTGGAATAAATTTTGTTTTGTTTAGTTCCAATTTTATTTATTAACAAGTGAAAGAAAAATGAAAAAATTGTGTCGTTTTGAGTTTTGGTCAAAGCTGTGTCGCTGATTAACCCGATACTGCGTCGTTTTGAGAAGCATTTGCTCAAACGGAAGCACTAATACTGCGTCATCTGCTCGAACGGAAGTCCCAAAACTACGTTTTTGTCCAAACAGACGCGCCCATTCTACCATACCCAAAACTACGTCGTTTTTTGCCCGAACGGGCGTGCGCCTATTCTATCATGCCCAAAACTACGTCGTTTTTTGCTAAACGGATGCATCACATGCCTTTTCAAGGGCTTATGTCCCATCTGATGGGTCACTAAACCCTCCTATAAATAGGCTAGGGGGCAGCCATTTGCATCATTCAAACCAAGCAAACAAGCATAGTTAAGTCGTTCGAGTTCAGTTCATAAGTCATTTTTGATAGAGAATTCAGATATTTGTAATGTTGCTATAACACAAGTTGTCATTGTATCTTGGGAGACAAGTGTCGTTAACACTAAGCACCAATAAGAATGTCATAATTGTCTTAAGAACATAGTACACAATGCTAGCCTTGACATATTCATTTCTTGCAATTTTGGTTTAAGTTTACATATATATAGCCCTTGTCCATTCAGTTTTATTAACAGGAGGCACCTAGCGCCTAGGCTTTCTTATGGCAGCATTATTTATTCACTGCATATTTGTAAATACTATATAAAGCATTTATTAGATGTAAATATTCTAAATTATACGTGAAAAATTATTCCAAAAAAATCTTACAAGGCATAACAAATTCATTTGAAGTAGCATAGATTGTAGAGAGTAATACTAGTTCCTTACTGATTTATTGGATTAATATTTCACATTTGTAGTCATTGCTTAAACAACTCTTTTTGGGTAAAATTCATTTAGCACATAAAAAACTAACTAGATTTTAGAATTTAGAGTGGCGGATAAAAAAATATGATATACTATAATCATAATAGAAAATTTAGGATTATAAATAAATATATATATATATATATATATATATATATCTTTAGAGTCATAACCTAATAAAGTAATTGAAATTGAGGGTCAGTAACTAAGGCCAAAACCAGGCATTAGAGGAATTCTGTCTAGGTGAGGGACAAAGTGCCAGCCATATCAAGGCAGCAGGGGCCTAATTCTGCCTAGGCAGATGCCTGCAAGAATTTTAAGGAAGAATTTTAAGAAAAGTGCAGCTTAAGATATTGCATGCCATCACAAATACCACTAGACCTCCACAACTTTTAATCTAACAGTTCAAGTTCTAATTAATGGAGAAAATAAACAAAATAGATTGCCTTCTATCCAGAATAAGTCAAAAATGGTTGACTTTGGACTTCAGAGACCCTCAGCTAGAATTCCACAACTTATAGGTCTCTTGATATATAATAGCAGGCTAATTCTTGTATGCATAACGATACCAAACTGATACTACATGTCAATTCTCAAGAATCAAGAATTCAGGACAGCATATTTCCAACTAAAAGTGAAATAGTTAACTATAAATCTTTAACAACAAAAAACAGATTCTGTAAACCCTATTTTACGAAACCCAAAGGGTTGGTTCAAGCGAGAGTGAGCATAATGCACAAAGGTTCAAGCTTTGATACGTGGAGGTAGAACTCGCGTTGATACAAAACAACCAAAGCTATGAGTTCATCAACAGAGATTCCTGTTTCCACGAATTAAACCACCAAACGACGTCAATACAGACCCACCAAAGATGCTGAGTTTGTATCACAAACCAAAGACATTAAGAGAGAGAGTATCTTCATGAAATCGAATTGACACTACACTAAATCACTAAAAAAAGATAAATTTCTGTACTTTGACTATACACACAACTTAAGGTCTGCCTAATAAGCAAATCAAGAAAACAATCAATGAAATCAAATTTTATGCTTCAAATACTGTTTCTTTTCCTAGTTCTAATCCTTTAATTTCTAAGAGGGCATTCAGCAAACTTCATATGAATTTTTTTATTTATGGTATTCCCAAACTTCATTATTACTTCGTCAGTTTCTTTCAATATGACAAACAAAAATTTAACTTTGACATCTGACAATTTAAATATATATATTAATATATATATTGAAATGAAGGCAGATTTACATACAAACACACACACACACATATATATATATATATATGAACATAGAGAAACAAACTTTGAAACTCAAGTTTCAAAGATTTAAAAAAACACACCTCGAGTACTCTTCTTCTCTACTTCCTTCGAGTCCACTGCCTTTTCAATGTCCTCCGATTCCTTCCTCAGATCTTCCTTGATCGACGTCGTTGCCTCAGCCATGGGCACGTCCTTTATAATCTTCTCACCCTTGCCATTACCCTGTACCTTCTCTCTCTTCTTTCCCTCATCGGCCTCAATCTTCTCTTTCACCACACGAACCAAGGAATTCACATCCTTAACTACAGAATCGCTCTTGAACAGATTTGATTCCCGTGCAACGAATTCCAAGGCCGTCTCGATAAACCCTAGAGGGTTTGAGGGATCGAGCACGCCGGTGAACGGCTTCGTTGTTGCAGAAGATGATGATGGCTTAGTCGTTTGCTTGTTATCTTCCTCTTCGTAATCGGAAAGTATCGCCATTGCTGATCGAATTTCTGAAACTAGGGTTGTTGAGCTTGATGCTCTGCTTTTGGCTGTGCTTAAATTTATAGTAGTAATTGATTAAAGTATTTGACTTGCAGAAGGTAGTATAGAGAATAGACCGTAAGAGGCTAGAGAATTCCAGAAGAATTAAATCACGGATTTACCAATAAATTCCCGAGTATTTACCCACTCACTATGTGAAAATTTAAAATTCAAAATTAATTTTAAAATTTTTTAATTTCTATTGAGCCAGACTCGAACTAATAAAAAGAAACACTTTTACTACAAAATACTATCACCTTTGATCTTGCAAAAATAATTTAATTATTTACTTAACATAAAAAATTACTCATCCATTTAAGAGTATAATATAATTTTGAAAAGTAGATTATAGTTTTTTTTTTCAAATTTCAAACTTACGTGAATCATTTAATTTTTTAAAAATGATAATATATTAATTAGTATTATATTTTATATAGTTAGTGTAGACACTCAATTTCGCTTTCTTTTAACTAACCTATAGGGGATAAAAGTGTAATTTCACCTCGTACACAACCCCGCGGGAGGGCAAAGACATAATTTCATCCCGAAGACAACCTTGTGGAGAAATCAAAATGCAACGTTGTAAGACCCCGAATTTTATGAAATAAAAATATTTAATTTTTTTATAATTACTATTCATGAATTATTAGTCACGAATTACTATTCACGAGTGTAAGACCCCAACTTTTATAAATAAAGATGAATTTTCTATAAATATCATTTTTGAATATTATGGAGTTAATTTGATATAATGTTATAGTTGTGGGTAATATTTATAAATTTTGCAAAGTACGCAAGTTGTTTTAAAATATTCGTTTGGTCGGGGAATATTCGTACGACGGCACAATTATTGGTGGACCCCACAACGAAATTATTGTCGGATTGAGAAAACGACAAAAATAGTTTATTAAAAATAACGGCGGAAGTTTTACCATTGTTACTGTTGAACTACTCGGTAGTAAAAGTACAGTAATACGTGTGGTTGCATAGTAGCACACGGTATTGATTATTAATGTTTATGTGAGAAGTCACTCAGTTTGATTCAATTATTGTCAGTTAATAATATGAATTATTTAGCGATAATGACGTTTTGTTTTATTCGTATTATTAACGTAATAAAACAGAAACATCTTTTTATATAAAACAGAATACTTTATTAAAGTTATTCTATAAATAGAATATATTATATTTTATTTAAAAGATTTTTCTTTAAATATGGACCGTCAGATTAAAGTAATCAATCTGGACCGTTCATGGATTAGTTACTATGCATCCTATTTTTCTATAAATAGCAGCTCATTCCTTCATTATTTCTTACGAATTCACTGAACTCTAGAGAGAGAAACTATCGAGAGAGAGAAGAAGAGTATTCTGCTACTTAACTACTTCCTTATTTCAGCTCTTCTTTAAAACGGTAAGGGGTGTTATTCTTTCTTATTCATGAAGAGAACTGTTGTTATTCCATTTCTTATTATTCTGTTGGAATAACCTGTATACGCGGTCTACCCTATACTTGGTGACATTCTTCTATTATTCTGTTGGAACATCATGTCTGTGTGTTTTACACCGGACCTGGTTCCGTTTTTATTATTATTCTGTTGGAACATCCTGTCTGTGTGTTTTACACCGGACCTGGTTCCGTTTTTATTATTATTCTGTTGGAACATCCTGTCTGTGTTTTACACCGGACCTGGTTCCGTCTTGTTATTATTCTGTTGGAACATCCTGTCTGTGTGTTTTACACCGGACCTGGTTCCATTATTTATTATTCTGTCGGAATATCCTGTCTGTGCGTTTACGCCGGACCTGGTTCCATTATTTATTATTCTGTTGGAATAACCTGTCTGTGCGGTCTATCGCATGCATGGTGATTTCTTTTGTTATTCCATTCTTTATTATACTCAGTTGGTTAAGTTTTGACTTCTATACTCTATGAAATTTGTGGAATATCCTTGATAATTGCGTTTCATCCAGTATCTTTTCATGAAAATATTCTTCTAAGCATTCTTGAATTTTACTCCACAAAGCAGTATCATGTTGACAATTTGGACGTTGTTAATTCTTGGATAAATTAATTCTTGAACTTGTTTTATTGAATTCTTATATCATTGTCATCATCCTCATGTTTATAAAATGTTAAAAGTCATCTGTGGCCTGTAGTGCATAGATGGACTTGGTATGATTATGACCAGGGATTATTCGGTATAATCATGACCGTAATGTTACAAATGATGTGGTAAAAGTCCTCATTGGCCCGTAGTGCGTTGATGGACAGTTGTTGGCATGATCATGACCATTAATGAATACACGAATATCCTTGGCCGTAGTGCAGGGGTGATTCGATGATGTGGATTATTTTATTAAGCTGAGTCACAGCGATAACAGTGTTAAAAACCTTTTAAATCATAAAAGATAGTAGAGTTTATTTTCTACTTGACTCTTTTAATGGATTGCTTGTTCCACTGCAGTTAAACTTGAAGTCTATTATATTTTATCAGTTTAACATTGTTGAAGGCTAATGATAATTTATTCTGCATTATCTTAGTCATAATATTTCTTACTGGGCTAGTTGAGCTCACCCTTTCTTTCACTGTTCTCTTCAGGAAATGAGAACGTAGCTGAGGCAAGTCGGGGAACGGAGTGATGGTTCGAATGATAGTATTAGTTAGTAGTCCTCACTATTCTATGTAATAGTGTGTTAATAAATGTAATGAGGACTCCTTTTGAGTATGAATACTCTCTAGAAGATAATATTTGTATTCAAACTCACAGTTTATGTTTTGTCGTATTGTACACGACAGTTGTATTAGTAAGTTGTATTTGTATTCTGTACTTTGTATCTGACGACCCAAGATGGGTGATGTATACCTAATTTTGGGGGCGTCACAGTTGGTATCAAAGCTTAGGAATATGATCTCTGGCTAAGATGTGAGAATAGAACTAGGAGGGGAGAGACGGGGAATTCCTTCGCTAGTATGACCTACCTAAGTTTATTTGCATGGTATTTAATTGGTCGGTCATAATATAAGGATAATATATGACATATCAATTAACTTTTATTTTGTGGCAGTATCTGAAAATGGCATCTGAGAATGTTGAGAATAGCAATGGAGCACAGGCGACTGTTGATTCACCACATATCAATAATCAGGATAATGTGCATCAGGAAGGTGACAATCCTCATGCAAACAACAACACTGACCAGATGATGAATGATGGAATGTTCAGAAACTTTATGCAGTTCATGCAACAGCAGGCGAGAGCGGCTCCTGTCCAAAATATAGGTGGAAACACTGAAAACTCTTGGACGGTCACCGCTAAACAGTTCAAGGAGCTGGGACCACCAGAGTTTAAGGGAGAGCCAAAACCACTTATAGCGGAAACATGGATAAAGCAGATTACCAAGATATTTGATGTCTTGGGATGCTCCGAGGAGCAAAAGGTTCCCTTTGCCGCCTTTATGTTGCGAGGAGAGGCAGATTACTGGTGGGAATCGATTAAGCGTACTCAACCTGCCGCACTGAAGATGTCTTGGGAGAAGTTCCAAGAGCTGTTCAATGACAAATACTTTTCCGAAAGTGTTCGTCACATGAAGGAGGTGGAGTTCATCAAATTGGAGCAGAATAATATGACCGTGTCGCAGTATGAGGCTAAATTTGCTGAGTTGTCCCGGTTTGCGTCCCACTTGGTGGATAATGAAGAGCGAATGACGCGAATGTTTTTGCGAGGTTTGAAACCTGAGATACGTCAACATCTTATTTCTCATAAACTGTGTTTGTATTCAGATGTTGTGAATAGGGCTCAGTTAGTGGAGCGCGATAACGAGTCAACGCAACCAAAAGAGAGCAGTCGGCAAAATGATAATACCAGTGAGAGCAGTCATCGAAGCGGTGACAACAAGCGTGGAGGGAATCAACAGGCCAGAAATGGTAACCACTTCGGTGGTAATCAGGGCCAAAATAATAAGAATGGTCATTTCAAGAAGAGGAGATTCAACAATGATGAAAAGACGTCAGCACCAGCACCCGTTGTTAAGGAAGGAGAACGACCACCTATCATATGTTTCAAATGCGGAGGGGAGGGGCACATCAGTCCAAACTGCGCGATGCCGTCTAAAGCATGTTATAATTGTGGAAGAGAAGGTCATTTAGCTCGATTTTGTCATTTACCAAAAACAAGTTCAGCCAAGATGGAGACACCAAAGGCCGTCCCAGAAAAGTCAAAACCGGTAGTGCAAGGGAGAGCGTTTGTTGTGACCTCCCAGAAAGCAAGGAACCCGAATGAGGTCATCACGGGTAAGCTTATCATAAACTCTAACGAAGTCTATACTTTATTTGATACCGGTTCTACCCATTCTTTTATTTCTCCTACTTGCGCTCATCGATTAAATTTGATTCCGGAGAAATTAGACTTTGACTTATCTGTTGAAACTCCATTGGGAGAAACCTTCATTACATCCACGGTTTATAAGTCTTGTTTGGTTCAAGTTGGTACCCACACATTACCTGTCGATCTTATTTCATTAAAAATACTTGCATTTGACGTGATTCTAGGGATTGATTGGTTAACTACTCATCATGCAAAAATTGATTATTTTCGTAAGGTTGTTAGCTTTCATATTCCTAATCGACCTATTATGCGAATTCAAGCAACCAAACCATTAAAATCAATCGTTGTCATCTCAAGCCATAAAGCTATTCGTTTATTGAAAAACGGATGTCAAGCTTTCTTAGCTCATGTCACGGATCTAAACAAAAATACGTCAGTTTTGAATGATATTTCTATTGTTAATAAATTCCCTGACGTATTCCCTGAAGAACTTCCTGGCCTACCCCCAGAGCGTGAAATTGAATTTTGTATCGACCTTGAACCCGGTACAAAACCCATTTCCAAAGCCCCATATCGAATGGCTCCTATTGAACTTCAGGAGTTAAAGATCCAACTGCAGGAATTGTTAGACATTGGCTTTATTCGTCCTAGTACTTCTCCTTGGGGTGCTCCTGTGCTATTCGTGAAGAAGAAAGATGGAAGTATGCGACTTTGTATTGATTATCGGGAGTTGAATCATGTCACCATCAAAAACAGGTACCCATTGCCACGTATTGATGACCTGTTTGACCAGTTGCAAGGAGCACAATTCTTTTCAAAGATCGATCTTCGTTCTGGATATCATCAGCTGAAGGTTAGAACTGAGGATATTCCAAAGACGGCTTTCAGAACTCGGTACGGGCATTATGAATTCCTAGTCATGTCCTTTGGATTGACTAATGCTCCTGCTGCCTTCATGGATATGATGAACCGGGTATTCAAGGAATTTTTGGATCACTTTGTGGTCGTCTTTATTGATGACATCCTTATTTATTCCAAAAGCCGTGAAGATCATGAGCAACACTTGAGGCTGGTACTCCAAAAGCTTCGTGAATACAAGTTTATGCCAAGTTGAAGAAATGCGAGTTCTGGCTGGAGGAGGTAGCATTCCTTGGGCACGTAGTATCAAGTCGTGGAATATCGGTTGACCCGGCAAAGATTGAAGCTATTCAAAGCTGGGAGCAACTTAAATCAGTGACCGAAGTACGTAGCTTTCTTGGTTTAGCTGGTTATTATCGGAGATTCGTGGAAGGATTTTCTCGAATCGCTACTCCATTAACTCAGCTGACTCGAAAAGAGACAAAGTTCGCAAAGAATGTGAGAAGAGTTTTCAAGAACTCAAGAGGAGACTCATTTCAGCACCTGTTCTAACAATAGCATCTGGCTCGGAGGGATTTGTCATCTACAGTGATGCTTCGAGCAAAGGGTTGGGATGCGTTCTCATGCAACATGAAAAAGTCATAGCCTATGCATCAAGACAACTCAAGGAATATGAGAGGAATTATCCTACTCATGATCTAGAGTTGGCAGCTGTTGTCTTTGCACTTAAAATTTGGAGGCATTACTTGTATGGGGAGAAGGTGGAGATCTTTACGGATCATAAAAGCCTCAAATATTTCTTCACTCAAAAGGAACTCAACATGCGACAACGACGTTGGCTTGAACTGTTGAAAGATTATGATCATACCATTCAATACCATCCTGGAAAAGCGAACGTGGTAGCTGACGCATTGAGTAGAAGATCATATGCAAGTACGAGTGCGATATTGTCAACACAAAGGCCCATTTTGTGTGATTTGCAAAGGATGGAGATAGAGTTAAAGACTCCAGGGACCCATGTGATGATGGCGAATATACGAGTAGAACCGACTTTAATCGATAAAGTTAAAGCTGCTCAAGCTACAGACCTGGAGCTGATGCGTATGAGGAAGAAAGTGCAAGAAGGTGCTATGCCGGAAGCAAGAATCGATGAAGAAGGAATACTTCGAGTCAACTCCAGACTTTGTGTTCCTAACAACCCTGATTTAAAGTATGAAATCATGATGGAGGCGCACAACACACCGTTTGCAATCCATCCTGGAAGTACCAAAATGTATCATGATCTTCGTCATACATTTTGGTGGAGCAATATGAAGAGAGAGATAGCGTTGTTTATCTCAAGGTGTCTAACTTGTCAACGAGTCAAAGCGGAGCATCAAGTACCAAAAGGTCCATTGCAACCACTTGAAATTCCAGAATGGAAGTGGAAGCACATTACCATGGATTTCGTTACCGGTCTTCCTAGGGTTTCTCAAGGTATTGATGCGATTTGGGTCATTGTTGATAGATTGACCAAGTCTGCTCATTTCTTACCGATACGAGAAACTTATACACTTGAACGTCTTGCTCGTATGTACATAAACGAGATTGTAAACTGCATGGTATGCCAGTATCCATAGTTTCTGACCGAGACCCAAGATTCACTTCACGATTTTGGGTTAGTTTACAAAAAGCTATGGGCACGTATTTACGATTTAGTTCAGCATATCATCCTCAGACGGACGGACAATCAGAGAGGACTATTCAAACTCTTGAAGATCTGTTAAGACTCTGTGTCTTTGACTTCAAAGGAAGTTGGGACAAGTTCTTACCATTGGTGGAGTTTTCCTACAACAACAGTTATCAAGCAAGTATTGGCATGGCTCCATTCGAAGCATTGTATGGAAGAAAATGTCGTTCTCCAGTATGCTGGGATGAGGTGGGTGAAGCAACGTTGTTGGGACCGGAGTTGGTACGTATGACTACAGAAAAGATTCAAACGATCCGACAACGTATAAAAACCTCACAAGATCGACAAAAGAGTTATGCTAATCTTCATCGAAAGGACGTGGAATTTGATGTAGGAGATCATGTGTTCTTACGTGTTGCTCCATGGAAAGGAGTTACGAGATTTGGAAAGAGAGGAAAGCTCAATCCTCGATTCATCGGTCCATTTTTAATCCTCGATCGAGTAGGAACTGTGGCTTATAGACTCGCTTTACCGCCAAGTATGTCTCGTGTTCATAATGTTTTTCACATATCCATTTTACGCAAATATGTGGATGACACGAACCACATTATTGAGTTAAAACCGGACGAAATAGCGGAGGATTTGACGTATAAAGAAGTTCCTGTTCAAATCTTGGATAAGAAGGAACATATTCTACGCTCCAAGGTTATACCTCAAGTCAAAGTTTTGTGGAGAAACCACGATGTTGAGAAAACGACTTGGGAGTTAGAATCTGAAATGAAATCAAGGTATCCTTACCTCTTCGACATACCAGGTACGTACCCTAATTTCGAGGGCGAAATTTCATAAGAAGGGGAGGTTGTAAGACCCCAACTTTTATAAATAAAAATGAATTTTCTATAAATATCATTTTTGAATATTATGGAGTTAATTTGATATAATGTTATAGTTGTGGGTAATATTTATAAATTTTGCAAAGTACGCAAGTTGTTATATAATATTCGATTGGTCGGGAAATATTCATTTTAACAGGGAATATTCGTACAACGGCACAATCATTGGTGGACCCCACAACGGAATTATTGTCGGATTGAGAAGACGACAAAAATATTTTATTAAAAATAACGGCGGAAGTTTTACCATTATTACTGTTGAACTACTCGGTAGTAAAAGTACAGTAATACGTGTGGTTGCATAGTAGCACACGGTATTGATTATTAATGTTTATGTGAGAAGTCACTCAGTTTGATTCAATTATTGTCAGTTAATAATATGAATTATTTAGCGATAATGACGTTTTGTTTTATTCGTATTATTAACGTAATAAAACAGAAACATCTTTTTATATAAAACAGAATACTTTATTAAAGTTATTCTATAAATAGAATATATTATATTTTATTTAAAAGATTTTTCTTTAAATATGGACCGTCAGATTAAAGTAATCAATCTGGACCGTTCATGGATTAGTTACTATGCATCCTATTTTTCTATAAATAGCAGTTCATTCCTTCATTATTTTTTACGAATTCACTGAACTCTAGAGAGAGAAACTATAGAGAGAAACTATCGAGAGAGAGAAGAAGAGTATTCTGCTACTTAACTACTTCCTTATTTCAGCTCTTCTTTAAAACGGTAAGGGGTGTTATTCTTTCTTATTCATGAAGAGAACTGTTGTTATTCCATTTCTTATTATTCTGTTGGAATAACCTGTATACGCGGTCTACCCTATACTTGGTGACATTCTTCTATTATTCTGTTGGAACATCATGTCTGTGTGTTTTACACCGGACCTGGTTCCGTTTTTATTATTATTCTGTTGGAACATCCTGTCTGTGTGTTTTACACCGGACCTGGTTCCGTCTTGTTATTATTCTGTTGGAACATCCTGTCTGTGTGTTTTACATCGGACCTGGTTCCATTATTTATTATTCTGTCGGAATATCCTGTCTGTGCGTTTACGCCGGACCTGGTTCCATTATTTATTATTCTGTTGGAATAACCTGTCTGTGCGGTCTATCGCATGCATGGTGATTTCTTTTGTTATTCCATTCTTTATTATACTCAGTTGGTTAAGTTTTGACTTCTATACTCTATGAAATTTATGAAATATCCTTGATAATTGCGTTTCATCCAGTATCTTTTCATGAAAATATTCTTCTAAGCATTCTTAAATTTTACTCCACAAAGCAGTATCATGTTGACAATTTGGACGTTGTTAATTCTTGGATAAATTAATTCTTGAACTTGTTTTATTGAATTCTTATATCATTGTCATCATCCTCATGTTTATAAAATATTAAAAGTCATCTGTGGCCTGTAGTGCATAGATGGACTTGGTATGATTATGACCAGGGATTATTCGGTATAATCATGACCGTAATATTACAAATGATGTGGTAAAAGTCCTCATTGGCCCGTAGTGCGTTGATGGACAGTTGTTGGCATGATCATGACCATTAATGAATACACGAATATCCTTGGCCGTAGTGCAGAGGTGATTCGATGATGTGGATTATTTTATTAAGCTGAGTCCCAGCGATAACAGTGTTGAAAGACCTTTTAAATCATAAAAGATAGTAGAGTTTATTTTCTACTTGACTCTTTTAATGGATTGCTTGTTCCGCTGCAGTTAAACTTGATGTCTATTATATTTTATCAGTTTAACATTGTTGAAGGCTAATGATAATTTATTCTGCATTATCTTAGTCATAATATTTCTTACTGGGCTAGTTGAGCTCACCCTTTCTTTCACTGTTCTCTTCAGGAAATGAGAACGTAGCTGGGGCAAGTCGGGAAACGGAGTAATGGTTCGAATGATAGTATTAGTTAGTAGTCCTCACTATTCTATGTAATAGTGTGTTAATAAATGTAATGAGGACTCCTTTTGAGTATGAATACTCTCTAGAAGATAATATTTGTATTCAAACTCACAGTTTATATTTTGTCGTATTGTACACGACAGTTGTATTAGTAAGTTGTATTTGTATTCTGTACTTTGTATCTGACGACCCAAGATGGGTGATGTATACCTAATTTTGGGGGCGTCACAACGAGTTACTATTTATGAGTTACTATTCACGAGTTACTATTCATGAGTTACTATTCACGAAGCATGCTAATTTTTTTACATAAGAAGGCACTACTCAATAATTGTTACAATAATTACTGTTCAATATTTTATTTTATTGACTCAATAATTGATACGTTAATATTTTATATTATTGTTGTTTCAATAATTGTCACGGCACAGTATTTCTCATTATCAGATCAATAATTCATATTATTTGAATAATATTATTAGATAGCATTATTGGTAATGTCTAGAAAGTTCTGTCAATGAGAGGTTTGGTCATCTAATTGCGCGCTAGTAAGGAGAAATCCTTATTGGAAATCCCCTTCTTTCCTGGGAACTGCCTGGTTGTCATTATTATGATTCTGTAATATTGTTTGTGAATAATTAATTATTGATTTATATGATAAGAAAAATATTCATTTTATGTGAATATAGATGGAGAAAATTTTTAATGTGATAATTGTTGAAAGTTGATATTTTATCTTAAATATATTATTATATTTCAATAATATAATAATGGTGATATTTTTACAATGAATGTGTGATATATGAATAAATGAGGAGAAAGAGAATTTTTGTTATATTAAATGTTTAACACATGTTTTGTGTGTTGTTGGACACAATTTTTGACTGAAATTTGATTATAGCATATAAAATCGTCCGTTTGTGCATTTCGGTCAATTTCTGTTTGGAATTTGGAAAAATTTTCTTCTGTAAAGTTGTAGATAATTAAATTTTCTATAGAATGGACATAAGATTTAAATTTTTCTGATAAAAGGGCTATTTATTATGAATTATTGAAGTTCCAGAATAATCGATTTTTAAAGTTTTAAATATTTTTTTAAAAGAAAAACATGTTTGGTGTGTTTGTGAGACCCACTTGCATGTATTTGTGGCTGAATTCAGATGGCAAGGTGTGCGTAAAAAATAATATAAATATATTAATATTTTATTAAATTTTCTGCTTTGGTGTTCTAAGCAATTTCCTATAAATAGGGTGCTTAGGTTAGAATTAAAAATCACACCAGAAACTGAAGTTTTCTCTCTTTATATTATCGAACGTATTTTGTGAGTATTTAGATATCTTGAGTATTGCTATACGGTGCAAGTTCGTTCAGCGTTATATCCGACATTCCAGTACTGCTCTTTTGAGGTAAGGGATAGTAAGGGATTTTAAAGGTTATTATGTTTTTCAGTTTCGAAATTTCTGCGAAACTTCAAAAATTCTGAAAAAATTTGAAATGATAATTTGATGAGTTTTGTTGATTATGTCAAAAAATAGTTATTTTTGGATATATAGATTAAGAGTTATGGATTTTATGAGAAAAGACTATTTTAAAAGTAAACGCTTATAACTTCTTGTGGTTAACTCCAAAATTGATGAAATTTTTATTGGGAGTACATGTATATAACAGAAGTATACCATGTAAATTTTAGAAGTTTTGGACAAAAATACAATTTATGATAAATGTCTAAATATTCGACAGTTTTGGTCATATGAAAAATAGTAAATGAATTTTAAAAATTCTGAGAAAAATATATGTTCAATATGGGACTATATTATGCTAAATCTCAGAAAATAAATATTTTTGAAACTGATTTAGTATTTTTCATGAAATTGGTCTAGTTATGAGTAAATGAATTAAATATGTTATGTGAAGTAAGAAATTTGGAAAATAGGATTTTATAGCTTAAGAATCCTATATAAGGTATATGCAGATTTTCGATGAGGGTTTTGGTTATTGGTGATGAAATCTTATGAATTTGACATTTTAGAATGATTAAATGCATTAATTAGTAAAGAATAAATAATTAAAATAAATTGTTTATAAGTTTAAGAAATGATTAAGATATTGTGGTAATATTAATAATATTAGATTATGAGATTATTAAGTGATTTATAACATTTGGATTAAGGTGTTATGAAATCATTGATTTATGAATCTTATTACTGAAATTAAATGCAATTGTTAATCATATTGTTTTTATTATCATATATAACATTTTTATTATTCCGGTGATAATATTTCTCTTTGACTTAAGTGTAAAGATGGGTAGATTATTGGTATGATCGTGACTATGGGTTCTCTTTGGCCAGTAGTGCAAAGATGAATTGTTGACTGAATGACTGGTATGATCATGACTATTGGATTTATAAACGATTACCTTTAATTTAAGTGCAAAGGTGAATTGATCAACATGGTTATAATTATTGTTTATATAAATTCTGAAATGATTATATATTTCTTTGAGATATGAATATCTTTGGCCCGTAGTACAAATATGACTTGTTGAATATCTTTGGCCTGTAGTGCAAAGATGAATTATTGGTGAATATCTTTGGCCAGTAGCGCAAAGATGACCTGTTGTTGAATATCTTTGGCCCGTAGTGCAAAGATGACATGTTAATGAATATCTTTGGCCCGTAGTGCAAAGATAGATTTATTAGTATGATTATGAACATGAACTGTGATTTGGTATAACCGTGATCTTTGATGTTTCAAGTAAAGACAGGTGATAAAAATTATCTTCGTTGTGGATGAGAAAAGGAATTTGGAACCACAAATATGATTATAAGTTATTCATATGATTGTGGACAGGAACTGTTGATTGATGTTACAGGGATAAAACATTGTTGGTGGACTTTTAACATAGAGAAGATAATAGACATTATGGTCTATTTGACTCTTCTAATGGATTGCTCGTTCCGCTGCAAATATGGTTAAAATTTTTTATCATCTACCATATGTTCTAAATCTCTGATTTATTTCTGACGAAGGCTATTGATAATTTAATTATCTTTAGTCATGATATTCTTTACTAGGTTAGTGTGCTCACCCTTTTGCTTCACAATTCCTTTCAGGTAATAAGAGTGTTGCCGGGTCGAGCGGGGGTAACAGGGGAATAGAACGGTGGTCTCTAGCTGTGAAGGTTCTCCCTAAACAGTATGAAAATAATTTTATTGAGAACTTTGGAATAGTGTGTTGTATTTTATACATCATTTAGTAGTTATATTTGGTGAATCATATAGGGTGAGGCGAACCTAACTTTGGAAGGGTAATTTGCCACTATCATACGAGATGTCTAATGACATACAACCTCGTGTCATCATAAGACATGGTTGTGCACATCCACTTGCTGAGTATATCTACGAGCACTACCTATATGATCTTTGAGTTTATTTGAAATATAATTTTCAACTGGAGACAGTGGAGATAATTATATGTCAAGAGAAGACTCACCATTGGAAAGGACATGATAGTAATCTTCTTATTTTTCTTTGGGGTCTATTGGGTCAACCAAGGATAATTCTGTGGGCATATGATATTTATCATAACCTAGACGCATGGCTTCCCATGTACGAAGGTTTCCTTGAGCACTTCCCAAAGATTTTAATTTCTAAAACAGTTATTGACTGTACCTTTATGTAAGGTGTCATTGTGACGTACTATCCAAGGTTGGGACATGAGTCACAGTTGGTATATATTTGTATCAAAACTCACAACATATGTGTTGTTGTATTTTGCACGATAATTGTAGTAATAAAGTTGTAGTTGTTTTCTGTACCATGTTTTTGGCGACTCAGAATAGGTTGATTGAATTGGACCTATTTTGGGGGCGTTACACCATCATCAATATTTTATTTTTGTAACACCAATCAATAATTATTTCAAACCAACGAATTATCTATGCCCTACGGGCCAAAGATATTCGTTTGTATCACTAGTAGTTATGATCATGTCAAACACTTGTCCATCTATGCACTAGGGGCCAAATAAGACTTTCACCACAAACCTTTATCTGTAACATTAAAGGTCATGATTATACCAATACACAATTCTGGTGTTGGGAGGCTTGTTTCTACATCCCCAAGATGAAAAAACGAATCTTTAGTCACTTCCTTTGTAAATATTGTTGTAACTATTGGATCTACGTTAACATAGTGTGTTAATATATTGTTAGACTTATTGTTTTGTACATATATTACGTATTGGTTGGTAGATTTACATATTTTACCGATTATTTGTATATATATAGTTAGAAATCAAGTTCGTTTACTAGATCTACCTAGATTTAGCCCTTAATCGGTTCAAGAGCTCAAAAGCTCAAACCTCCATGCTAGATCGGCTTAGATTTAGAATAGATCTAGTCGTTTTTCAGTATTTACGACTGATTTTGGTCACTCCGTAGAGTCATATATCTATATATAGTGGTGAGGGGGTTCTAACCATTCGTGATAGGGATTTTAATTAATAAATCACCTAATAATGGATATAGAGCACATTATATATATATGTTCAAGCATATTAATGTGAGCCTATAAATTCCGGGGTTGAGATCCACCGATCGGATCTCGACTAGATTCCCATATATTATGGACTTTTTGTTTTACAATGTAATAGTAAACCGCGCAAATCATTGTATATGTAATATCGGCCTTAAAACAACTTCGAGAGCATCATCCCGAGAGATCAGATTTAAGGTCTCCTGATAATGAAAAATTGTGATTGTGGGTGCTCGGATCTATCGAGATGGCTTTCATGCCCAGAGATGGCCCGACCCCTTTTTAATAATTTCTTACATGCATTATCACCCAAAATGATTTTCAATCAAAACCCGCAAAGAGCTTACACAAAAATAAAACGCTTCGGGGATAGATAAATCTAAAGTTAATAATCGGAAATATCAAGGACCTCAATTCCTATCTGGCGAAGTATTTGAAAACCTTGTTTTCCAAAACGTCATTTCATTATGTTTTATCTGAAAATGAACTTTTCTTTAAATCAAATTCTTCGTGCATAGGTCCAAAGAGGTTCAACACTATTTCCAAAATAATGTCGCTTATAGTTTAAAACAAGACTTAGAACAACCCTTAAAATTAAGGCACCTAACACAAGTCAAATGAAAGCTTTCTCAACACACACACACTTCATGATTAGGAAATCAGCAAAATGCGGTAATCGTGTTTACACGAAAGTCGAGTGTGTCTAACACCTCCCATCGCTTAAGCAAGCTCCCGAACTCTATGAATCTCGAGTTCCAAACCAATTTTACGAAGTCACATATTGGGCCATATTACGAAAACCTTTCAAATTCGGATGAGTTAGTACATCCCTTTGAACTTATATTAACTGGTCGTTCAGCCTAATTCGGCTAAATCATTAAAATCAATTTTTTCAAATTCGTCAATATTTATGTCGAATTTTTCCTAATATCTCACCTTTTAAATAAATTAATCGACATATCAAAATAATAAATGATAAAAACATATTAGGAATCGAATTCCCGACGTCTGACAATTAGTATTCTATATAAGTGCATTGACTAATAGTTATGTACATTTAAATCGTCAAAATTAATCTTACTATAAAGAACTAATGAAATATAGATTTGTAATAATCGTAAGGCTCTCAAAATACAAACAACACCTCTTTATAAATTCTCTTAAACATATCTATTTACAGTACTTTGAAATAAAAGTAAGTGACAAATTAATTTTTTTTATTAGACTTAAAAGATGTAATTAACTTGAGCTAAATTGACTATAACTCCAACTAGTAATATTGTAGTTAATTTGGACTACTTGGTTGAATATAGATTGACTACTTAAATATTGAAGTTGGGCTAAATTCAATTTATCAAAACTAAAATATTAAGCAAAGTATGAAAGAAATAAGCATATACTTTATTCGTTCCAAAATTATAGATACAATTTGACATTTAAGATTAAACGACGGCTTATTAAACTTTAAAATTAGTATGACTCATAAAAATTTAGAATAAAATAAATTTTGTCATAAATATTTTTTGCTATATACTATACAATTATAATAATTGTATCAACTAAAATTAAATAAATTCACATTAATTTAAAATTTAATATGTGATCGTTTGATCTCAGAAGTAAAATTATATTTATAATTTTAGAACGGAGAGAGTATAACTACAAAAGGGTTGTGCATCTCATCCGGAGAAATTTTAATTTGAAAAAAATATTATTGCTATAATTACTTGACTAAAAGACTGATGAAATTGCTGCATTCAGACTTTTGGACTGAATTCATATAAGCAAATACTCCTATATATTGTGACTTGTAAGTTATAACTATATAACGGTAAATTTAGATCAAGTAGAAATTCTTGACTTGTAGAGTTGTGTTTCTTGATTCCCATCAGAATCTATTTGTAATTTGATCCAATTGGTACTGTTATGCTATGTCCGATGGTTATGGACGGACATGACCATATGTTGTTAGAAGTAAATCCTTTGGGAGTACTGCAATTCCCCGTATACAATATTGTCGAACACATCCTATTCCACATCTACAATAGATAAAGCCCACTTGCATAAATTAGCTCTCTACTTCCTTAAAGTTAGACCTAATTTAATTATTTCTCCTTCTTTAAGTGTTTTTTTGGTTGAGAGACTTTATTAATTATTAGAATTAGATACAATTAGGAATGTGAATCGAACCGTACCGATATGTTAGACCGGTGTCCTGAACCAGTTAACCAGTTCGGTACCAGAATGGTATTAATTTTTGCATATACTTGTACCGGTTGCAAGATCATACCTTAATTTTGCTTTGCTTTTCCTTTCAAATACTTATTCTCTGAAGCAAAGCAAGCCCCTAAACCACTAAGGAGGGAATCACATCTTCTTCTTTCTGATTTCTCCAACCAAATAATCATCTAGCTCAACAACAAATTTCACATCTAATGCAATTAAGATGATGAGCATGAAAGATTAATTTTCATCGTGCAAAAAATGTATCGAAAAGTGAAATAAAGATTAGATCTACGGAATGTTTCAAAAAAAATAAACACAACACAAATAGATGTGCGTATAAAAAGGAAAGAGGGAGACAGAAAGTATGCACATCCTTGATTGTAATATCCACTATTAGGGCTAAGAATAATAATACAGGGGATTATTTAATATTACGTTCTACCACGTATTATAATCACCACCATTGGGGCTACAAATTTTCAAACAAAATTATTCTCAACTGTTTTTCTAAAATGATTATAATATCCTATTATATCCAATAAGCTTATTATTAGTAACCAACTTATTATTTAAAGAACTTATTGATAAATAGCTTATTATTTTATTATTGATAAACAACTTATTGGTAAATAACTTATTATTGGTAAACAACTTATCAATAAGCTTATTATTGGTAAACAACTTATTGGCAAATAACTTATTATTGGTAAACAACTTATTATTTAAATAACTTATTGTGTAAATAGTTTATTGGTAAATAACTTATTATTTAAATATCATATTGGTAAACAACTTATTGGTAAACAATTTATTATTTAAACAGCTTATTGGTAAACAACTTATTATTGGTAAAGAACTTATTATTGACAAGGTTTTCAGACTCAGACTAGTCCTCGAATTGACAAAGTTATCGGGTGGATATGTCACTGGTTCAATAAGTGGTCGAACCGTTATTGACCCAGTGACGTCATTAATATGTAATAAATAATTAAAAATATTAATTATTACATATTATATATAATATTTAGTAAATATGTAAAATTAATAAATTTATCTAAAAAAACTAAACTTATTTGTACAATGTTTACTATATAAAAAGAAATATATTAAATCATTCTCATAACTCAAAATCTATATGACATTTTTTACTTCTTTATCAAAATATAATAATAATAATAATCTACCATTTTTCAAAATATAGATCAATATTCATTTTTTTAAAATCAAGTTAGACATACAATTAATATCATCATCAATTAATTATGTATACATTTATTTTGCAATTTACATAATAAGATATAATTTAAAAATGGGAGCATCATGAATCAAGAGATTATGTCCATATTAAGCATCTATTTACACAAATTATGCATTCTTATCTCTTCTTCCGCTCTTTTTTCATCTCTATTATTGTATGTATGGCCATGCAGCAGCTGTTGTTATCACTTATTTTCCCTTCTTCCTCGTTCATTTTCTTGCAGAGTTATTACAACGAATTTCATCATTTTCAACTTCAAGGAAATAATCAAATTGGGCTTTCAAAATTTACAAAATTTTTGAAATTGAGACCTGAAGAATGAAGATTTGAGTTTCAATTTGAGAAATTTTGCCTTGTGAGAAAGAGGAGAAGAAAAACGTTTCACATATCTCGGTATTTGGAGCTTTGGCCGATTGTTGTGAGGAGGAGGTGTGGAACCAATAAAATCGGTGAACAAGATATTAGTTCATTGGGTCAACCGGTATAACCTTCGGGTCGCCGATTTTGATCTGACCGGAAGTCCGGTCTAGGTTTAATAACCTTGATTATTGGTAAATAACTTATTATTACTAGTAAACAACTTATTGATAAGCATCTTATTATTGGTAAACAACTTTTTAGTCCTAGTCTTATTCAAATATTGGCTTTTTGTTTGTCAAGCTTATGTAAGCAATTTATTGGTAAATAACTTATTGTTAATCATTTTTTGATGAATAAACAAATTTAAATTATAGTTTAAAATATGTTATTATTGGTAACGGAATAATAGTTCAAACGATATTTTTTTATCCAAATCCTTTAATTAATCATGGAAAAAATAAAATAATATGAGATTATTTTAAGTTATACTATGAATAATCCCATAAAAAATAAGCATGCGACTATGACTATTTAATTATAAAATTAATAATCTTGAGATTATAATTCTTGCAAACAAACATAACTCAAGATCAGTGTTACTGTGTTGTTTATTGATGTTATAATTAGGACAATTGATGTTCGTTATAAAAATTCATTATAAGGGAGTACTATTTTCACATGAATTTTTGATATTTTTACATGATCTTTTTTCACGAAAAGGTGGGACTCACTTTCGTCTCATGTGAGGGTGGACTATATGAAAATATTAAAAACATATGTAGAAATATCAATTTACTTCATTATACTTGATGTGTTAAAATTATATACCACAAGTGCACAGTGTCGAATTGAAGAACCAGCAAGTACATGTCGAATTCACATAGAGTAGATTAATTTTAACGTTTCCTTAATATCTATTTTAGGCGAATTAGAAATAAAGATTGAGAATTGATTAACTAAAATATGAGAACTAATAATGAGGAAACAATCTAAGAATCTGAATCCATTAAATAATAAATATAACATATAATTCAATCTCTTCTATTATTATAACTCAGCTATGATTTTGATCTTTCTTCCTTTTAATTTACTAATTTTGTAATTAACGTGGGCAAGCATAGACTATGAAAATTTAAAGATTAACTATAACCCATCAAATTTTCTTTGAGCAATCATGAATTATGAAAAACTCATATCTTAACAATAATCTATCAAATTTTTTTAATTAATTTAAAATTACATAAGAACTATAAAACGAAGGTATTTCAATAACGAAACATGAAGGCAAAATCAATTAAACATAAAAGCATAAATAATAGAAGAGATGAAAAATATTATCATGAATAATTATTTTATTTTATCTTCATCCTAGATTAAAGAAATTAGCTAGACATGAAAAATTATTAAACTAACTAAAATAAAGAAAAGAAGAAGATTAAAAATAAATAAGAAAACTTCATTTAATTAACGATCATCCAACGAAAGAAGAAGATTAAAAATAAATAAGAAAACTTCATTTAATTAACGATCATCCAACGAACGTACAATGAAGAAGTAATTTAATCTACTCCTGTTCTTAACCTAAGCTAATACAATACCTAATACTCTCCTCTCTAAAACAAAAGACCTATTTATAGGAAAAATAAATTTGTGTCATAATTTAGATTCATTGAATTTGGACACTTTTGTTCATTTTCCATATAGGTTTTAACTTCCTAATAGAAGTCAACTTCTCAAAAAGATCTTTTAGATAAACATTATTTTCTCTTGTTGAATTTAACTTGCACACCAATATTGTTCTACATCTTTTCTTCTGTTGTAGGATTCTTCTTGGATAGTATTTAATTTTCTTATATGAATAAGAGCATTAAATATCGCTTGATTTTGGCTTTATTGAAACAAATATTAAATCTTACAAAATAAAATAAAACATATTAATTAAATAAACTAATATTATTAAAATGACAAAATTAGGGATAATAAAATGTATGAATTATGTGTCTATCAATACTCCCAATGACATTTTTAGAAATAGGAGTTTAAAATAAAAATATAATCCTAGTAAATGAAAATGAAAATGAAAAATGATGATATATATAGTACCTTTTTGATTTGATCTAGGCTTACAAGTATATAATATAATATTTTTATTATTACGTTATTACAAATTGTTTTTCTTAATTCAGCAATATTATAAATAATTGCCTCCAATATTGTTGACTTAATTATGTATTAGCTTCTCTTTCTCGTCTAATCCTATTGTTTTGGTGTTATGCTATACGTGCAGCAACTTGTGTGTTGTTAATTGTATTACAACCGTTGACTTGGACCAGCAACTAATTATATATTGCTTGGTTGTTCCGGTTCATGATTCCATTCTTGATATAGCAAGTTCTCTCTCTGTCTCTCTTTTCATCTCCCTAGCTAATTGCAGAAATTATCTCTCTCCCTAATTGCAGAAATGAGCTTAAGAGGAGTTGCATACCAGCCATAGAGATGAGACACTTTTTTCATTCACTATTGCCTATTGCCTATTGGTACGAACGTTGATGCATGGCGTCCGCCACACAACTTTTCAATCTTTCAGGACCGGCACATTTGACTGCAACTGATTGGTAAACTTATATACTCCACTTTATTAATTAATATCCGTCTTGCTAATGTAAATTATAGTAATTATTTAGCTTAGTTGTTCAACTGAATTAATATTCTTGTAGGAATAACACACACCACCGAACATCAATTGCTGCCAGTTTGGTTCAGGGCGTGTACATTCTTGAACGAGACCGCCAAAACCAGCGCCAAGGCCCCCAAGCTCTTGCACCTCCCTGGTGGGAATTCTTCCATTTTCAACTCAATAGCGTCCTAGTAGACGACTCCGACCTCTCAATCTTTGGTGCCATCTACGAGTTCAAATTCCCACCAAATCCCTTTTCCCCCAACCCCCCAAGATATGTCGTTGCCTTTCGAGGCACACTCACTGAACCCCACACCAGATCACAAGACTTCAAACTAGATTTTCAATTCATATTTCTTAAAAACAAACTCCAAAAATGTTCCCGGGTTAAGCAAGCAATTGAAGCTGTCCAAAATATGGTTAATCTTGCTGGACCTCAAAATGTTTGGCTAGCTGGACACTCATTGGGCTCCGCCATCGCCCTAGTGGCGGGCCGAGAGATGGTTAAAATGTCCTTTTATCTCCAAACCTACCTTTTTAATCCACCCTTTAGCTCCGCCCCACTAGAGCAAATCAAGAATGACAAATTAAAGCATGGGGCCCGCATTGCCAGCAGTGTCTTCACAGCAGGGCTTTCTGTGGCTCTAACGGGCAGCCGCCCTAGGCCTCAACCAGAAGATGACCCGTTTTTTGTGTTATCTGGCTGGACTCCGTACCTGTTTGTGAATTCACACGATCCAATTTGTTCCGAGTATATTGGGTATTTTGAGCATAGGCAGAAGATGGTGAGTATTGGTGCCGGGGGAATTGGGAGGCTGGCAACGCAGAATTCAGTAGGGAGCCTGTTTTCGGGTGTATTGGGGAGAGATTCGGAACCAACACATTTGCTCCCTACGGCTTATTTGGTAACTAATATGAGTGCCGCTGAGAATATTAAGCAAGCGCATGGGGTGGAGCAATGGTGGACACCTGATTTTAACTGGCACTGCAAACTGCACAACTATTTCAACTAATTCGTGATTTTAATATGAGAGTGGTTAGTATGAAGTTAACTTTGGTCGATTGACCAATACAGTGTCGACACCTATGTTGGGAGGTGACCTCTCTCCTCTGCGTGTCAGCACTGTATCAATTGATTTAATTGTATTGAAAGTTGTACGTTGCACTGACAAAGGTAAAAGTTTCTTTGGTATCAGAATATTATGTGGAAGGAATAATTCAAACTGATCATTTTGTTTCTTTGGCCGATTTTCTAAAATTCATGTAAAACCCTTTATTTTATGTAAATTTCTTTTATTTTTTTGAATTACAATGTTATAGTTACTAATACATTTACAATTAATTATAATTGTAATAATCAAAATCAAATAAATTCACATTAATGTTGAATTAACTGTTGAATTACAACACCAGCATGTGGTCATGGGTTGACCGAGTTTACTGCTGTTCTTTAGTTTAATAACTGTTAGCTTAAGTGGTAAAGTTAGTGGGTCTGTTAATTAAGTTAGTGGGTCTGTTAGTGGGTCTAATTTCCTAGTCTTTTGCAAGTACTTCAATAGTTGCTTCAGAGTCTCTAGTGGTTAGGCAACGTGGTCTGTTTTTATGTTCTTTGTATGCCTATATAAGGCAGTTCATTTTACATCCAATTAATATCTCTCCGATAAGAAAACATATCTTAGTGTGTTGTAAGTCCTTTATTCATATTACTTCTCTGCAATTTATCTTTTGTATTCAACATTTTGGTATCAGAGCCAGGTTGGTCGTGGGACGTCATCTGCTAATTTGGTGTAAGCTTATGGTCGACACGATGAGCGATCTTCAAGTAGGTGGAGGAATCAAAAAGCTTAACAACCACAATTACAATACATGGATGACATGCATGTCGTCTTACATGCAAGGCCAAGATCTTTGGGAAGTTGTCAATGGCAGTGAAGTCACGAGACCTGTGGTAGAGGATGCAAATGGTATCTTGCGGAAGTGGAAGATCAAAGCGGGCAAAGCTTTGTTTGCTTTGAAGACAACAATCGAAGAAGATATGTTGGAGCACATCCGAGACGCAATCACACCAAAACAAGCTTGGGATACGTTGGCCACACTTTTCTCAAAGAAGAATGACACACGACTGCAACTGCTAGAGAGCGAGTTGTTGTCAATAGCGCAACGTGACATGATGATTGCACAATACTTTCACAAGGTGAAGTCGATGTGCCGTGAGATTTCAGAATTGGATCCAACAGCTCCAATTGGGGAAACCAGGATGAAGAGAATAATCATTCATGGTTTGAGGCCTGAATTTAGAGGCTTCGTTGCTGCAGTACAGGGATGGCCAAAACAACCGTCACTTGTTGAGTTTGAGAATTTGCTTGCAGGTCAAGAAGCCATGACTAAGCAAATGGGAGGAGTTTCGCTGAAGAGTGAGGAGGAAGCACTCTACGCCAATAAAAGTAGAGGAAACTCCAAGCAGCACATTGTTGGTGGATCTAAAAGAAATGATGACAGGTCAAAACATTATCAAGGAAAGGGGAGCTTTCATTCAGGAGGAGCTTCGAAGAATCATAGCAACAGTAAAAGGTTTGAAGGGAAGTGTCACAACTGTGGGACGAAGGGTCATATGGCAAAGGATTGTTGGTTCAAGAAAAAGCCTGTGGAGAGCAATGTTGCCACTTCTAATACAAAAGTTAAAAATGAAGATGATTGGGATGCTGAAGCATTTTTTGGTGCAGAAGAGGAGGAGAAAGCTTTTACAGTGATAACATCTAAACAAATTGATTATGAGAATGATTGGGTTGTTGACTCAGGTTGCTCAAATCATATGACAGGTGATAAAGCGAAGTTGCAGAATGTGTCACAGTACAAGGGAAACCGTGTGGTTGTGACAGCCGATAACTCAAAGTTACCAATAGCTCATATTGGTAAAACTGTAGTTTCTCCTCAATATAGTGCTAACCAAATGTCACTTCAAAATGTCTACCACGTCCCAGGTATGAAGAAAAATTTGCTTTCAGTAGCACAATTAACATCTTCAGGCCACTTTGTTTTGTTTGGTCCACAAGATGTGAAGGTGTATCGTAATATCAAGATTTCAGAAAAGCCAATGATGAAGGGAGAAAGATTAGAGTCAGTCTATGTGATGTCAGCAGAGTCTGCATATGTAAACAAGACCAGAAGGAATGAGACATCAGATTTGTGGCACATGCGATTGAGTCACGTTAGTTACTCCAAGCTAAACATGATGATGAAAAAGTCAATGCTAAAGGGTCTTCCCCAACTTGAAGTGAGAACAGACACAATTTGTGCAGGATGCCAGTATGGTAAAGCGCATCAACTGCCGTATGAAGAGTCCAAGTTTAAAGCAAATGCACCATTAGAGTTAATACACTCTGATGTGTTTGGACCTGTCAAGCAGCTATCAATTGGCGGGATGAAGTATATGGTGACCTTTATTGATGATTATTCCAGGTATATGTGGGTTTATTTTATGAAAGAAAAATCTGATACTTTTTCAAAGTTTAAAAAGTTTAAGGAGGCAGCAGAAGCAGAGGTTGGTATGAGAGTTTGTTGTCTGCGCACCGATAACGGGGGAGAGTATACCTCAGATGAGTTTCTCAAGTTTCTCCAGGAATGTCGAATACGCCATCAGTTCACATGTGCCAACACCCCGCAACAAAACGGTGTGGCAGAAAGGAAGAATAGACATTTTGCAGAAATTTGCCGAAGCATGCTTCATGCGAAGAATGTACCAGGAAGATTTTGGGCAGAAGCAATGAGAACCGCAGCCTATGTGATCAATAGACTTCCTCAACAAAGGTTATGCTTTCTTTCACCCTTTGAGAAATTGTGGAATATGAAACCTACAGTTAGTTATTTTCGAGTTTTCGGATGTGTATGCTATGTATTTATACCTGATCACTTACGTAGCAAGATTGATAAAAAGGCTGTTAGGTGTATCTTTGTGGGATATGACAGCCAAAGAAAAGGTTGGAAATGTTGTGATCCTACAACTGGAAGATGCTACACGTCTCGGAATGTGGTGTTTGATGAATCGTCTTCATGGTGGTCATCAGAAAAAGAAATATTACCAGATTCAGATGTCTTTAAAGATGAAATGAAACCTGCTCAGATTCAATTAAGTTTAGGTGGAGCTAAAGATTTAGATGTTGATGGGGATTCTGACCAAGATGTAACTCAAAGCCCTTGGCGAACAGGTGTCTACCAACAACCAAGTGATGAAGGTGAACCTGGAGAAGCAGAAACACCAACTCCGCAATCTCAAATTAGAAGATCAACAAGAAATCGGAAGTCAAATCCTAAATATGCTAATGCCGCTATAGCAGAAGAAGTAGTAGAAAAAGAACCTGAGACTTTTGAGGAAGCATCTCAGAATCCAGAGTGGACTAAAGCTATGGAAGACGAAATAGCTGCATTAGTACGAAATCAGACTTGGGAGTTCGTGCCAAAGCCAAACGATGTAAAACCTATTTCCTGCAAATGGGTTTATAAAATAAAGCATCGTACTGATGGATCAATTGAGAGGCACAAAGCTCGTCTGGTAGCTCGTGGATTTTCTCAACAATATGGACTAGACTATGATGAAACGTTTAGTCCAGTAGCAAAACTTACAACTGTGCGAGTCTTATTGGCACTTGCAGCTGGCAAAGATTGGAATTTGTGGCAGATGGATGTGAAGAACGCATTTTTGCATGGGGAGTTGGATAGGGAGATCTACATGATTCAACCAGTGGGATTTCAGAATCAAAATCATCCTGAGTATGTGTGCAAGCTAAGGAAGGCGCTTTACGGTTTAAAGCAAGCACCAAGAGCTTGGTATGGTAAGATTGCTGAATTTTTAATTCAAAGTGGTTATTCGGTGACATCTGCAGATTCTAGTTTGTTTGTCAAAGTCAATGGAGGAAAGCTAGCTATCGTGCTTGTGTATGTGGATGATTTAATCATAACAGGTGATTTTGAAGAAGAAATCCACCGAACGAAGAAGAATTTGTCAGTTCGTTTCCAGATGAAAGAACTTGGACAGCTCAAGTATTTTCTTGGTCTAGAGATTGATCGTACTCAAGACGGAATATTTCTCCATCAACAGAAATATTCCACAGATGTGTTACAAAAGTTTGGAATGCTTGAGTGCAAGCCAATTTCGACTCCACTGGAGCCGAACACCACAATGTGTGCTCATGAAGGGAGAGATTTGGAAGATGCAACGATGTATCGACAATTAGTGGGTAGTTTAATCTACTTAACTTTAACTAGACCCGATATTTCTTTTGCAATTGGTGTGATGAGTCGCTACATGCAGAATCCAAAGAAGCCTCATTTAGAAGCAATTCGACGAATTTTGAGATACGTGAAGAGTACGGTTGGTTATGGTGTTTTGTATAAGAAAGGTGGAGAATGTAAGCTACTTGGTTATTGTGATGCTGACTATGCAGGGGACCATGATACCCGACGCTCAACTACAGGGTATGTTTTTATGCTTGGGTCAGGAGCAATTTCTTGGTGCAGCAAAAGGCAACCAACTGTGTCTCTGTCAACAACTGAAGCGGAGTATCGAGCCGCAGCAATGGCAGCTCAAGAGAGCACTTGGCTTGTACAATTGTTGAAGGATCTGCATCAACCAACAAATTATGCAGTTCCTTTGTACTGCGACAACCAGTCGGCAATACGTCTGGCAGAGAATCCAGTTTTTCATGCAAGAACTAAACATGTGGAAGTACATTATCATTTTATCAGGGAAAAGGTTCTGGAAGAAGACATTGAACTAAGGCAGATTAAAACAGAGGATCAAGTTGCAGATTTGTTCACAAAAGGTTTGAGCATCGGCAAGCTTGAGAAGTTTCGTTATCAGCTGAGCATGGTTGAAAGAACGAGAGCTGGTGTTGAGGGGGAATGTTGAATTACAACACCAGCATGTGGTCATGGGTTGACCGAGTTTACTGCTGTTCTTTAGTTTAATAACTGTTAGCTTAAGTGGTAAAGTTAGTGGGTCTGTTAATTAAGTTAGTGGGTCTGTTAGTGGGTCTAATTTCCTAGTCTTTTGCAAGTACTTCAATAGTTGCTTCAGAGTCTCTAGTGGTTAGGCAACGTGGTCTGTTTTTATGTTCTTTGTATGCCTATATAAGGCAGTTCATTTTACATCCAATTAATATCTCTCCGATAAGAAAACATATCTTAGTGTGTTGTAAGTCCTTTATTCATATTACTTCTCTGCAATTTATCTTTTGTATTCAACATTAACTAGGAATATATTAGCATTTGAATCGTACAAATCAAAAGGAAAATGAAATGTAATGAATAAAATGTATTTAGTTGTTCTATTCATTTTTATTCGTGTGTCAAAATTGATGATTTTCATTGCTTACGGTTCCATCAATTTCTCCATTTCTATTTATTTCTATGTACCTTGATTCCATTGCAGTCATAATTGAAGGAACTATAGTCTTAAATACTTTTAGAATTTAAAAAATAAACAATAAATAAGAAATTAAATGAAAAGACTAAATTAATAAATAATAATAACAATTTTACATTTTAAAAAAAATCCAATTTAGAAATATGCTCCAAGTGCAATAAATTATCATTATTTAATAAATAATAACAATTACAATATCAAGTTTCACATAACCAAAAAAATAAATCTCATACATACGACAAAAAATTGTACTTACAATGATTTCTTAATAATTTATATATAAAAAAAATTATTCTCTCTCTTTTTTTTTTTTTTTAATATGTGTATAAATTAATTAATTAGAGAAAAAAAATAAAATGAAAGTGTGGGAGAACTTTCCATTTCAAAGAAAAATTTAGGAGAAAGAAGACGGAGCTTAGCGCGTCCATGGTAAAATGTCTTATGTGAGTTTCTCATTCTGCGAGTTTTCCTCGCAACCCTAATCGGAGACTTACTTAAATTTATAATTTATTAAAAAGATGCTTAGAAAGATTTCCGTCGTCCCTTTGCCCAAGTCTTACTTAAAATTATTCATTTGGTCTGGTGGGTCTATTCTGAATTAATTATTCTACTCTGACTTTTGCTCTATTTATTTATTTTCATAATTATTTGTGCAAAAACTTAACAACTTGTGTTTGATTATTGTGAATCTCACGTTCATTCTATTCGACTTTCAGACATGTATATTATTCTTGATTAGGGAATCAAACTGCAAAGCTGAACTGGATTTGGAGGCAAGTTTCTTACTAACAGTAGTTATATTAATTCTTTGATTTGATTGGTTGGCTGCATTTCATTTTCTTGGTATATATATTCTTGTGAAGTGTTGATATATTTGACTTCTAAACATAACTTTTCCAATGCTGTAATTTGTTCTTTGCGAAATTATATCAAAACCAATCTTTTGATTAGTTTAGGATTAAAGATCATGTTCTAGTCTGAGAAATAGAGAATCTTCCGTATATATGATTTCTTGAGCTCTACCAATTTCACTATTAGTATGAGTACTTCTGATTGATTGTTTGACATCCTTTATGAAGTAATCCTTATCTCCGCTTGGTGGCAGAACATGGAAAATGAACTAATATTGGACTAGAATCTCATGAATGTTGTGCAGCCAAGAAAACCCAAACCTTGCTTATAAAATAAATCATATCTTAGCTATTATCATCAAGTTTAGGAATGAGCTCTCGGTACTAAATAGGACATATAGTAGTTGATAAAAAGTCTAATAGTTTTTGGGATCAATAATTACCCTGCACCAAAAACCCGTTAATGAAAAATGAATTCGATTCTGAGACTAAATGCACAAGGGTAAAGCTAAAAGACTGAACTTTTTAAAGAAGACTTGATGTCGTTTGATTCATGATTTTAACATATTGAATGTAGTCTAGAAATGTTGAGGCTGCAGTAGATTGAATAGGTTGAGTAGATTTGATTAGCTTGTTTTACATCAGAATGTTGTGTTGCATTAATTAAACAAGGCTTTGTCCTATCTGATTTAATTCTTAGCCAGCTGCTTCATTCCCCATATCCTTAGTAGAATGTGTTATTGTAACAGCTGCTTGATTTCCCAGTCACTAGTTTTGGTCCGCACTGCTGTCACGCTTTGATATAGTGATGATATCTTCAAGTTTTGTGATAAAATTAGTAAACTTTTGATGTTTTTTTCACTTTCCGTTGACTAGCCTGTTTTAAAGGGAAAAGATAGAGAGGATGCCATGGGTTGAACTCTCATTGTGGCTGATGCTCGCATAGGGACATGCTTTTGGTCTGGACTAGTCTGTTGTTTGCATTGATTGTCTATTGCAAACATCAATTACATACATACCTTAAAGCTGCTTATGTATCTGCTTTTCCTTCCACCTTGTGACAGAGTCCCAACTGAGATAGTGAGATCAGGGAGGCAGAAAGAAATAAGTACTTCTGTTTTAATGGCCTCGGAGAGGGAAATTTTTAGCGTTTCAGGAGCACTACACCTGACTGCAATTGATTGGTAAGATGGTTTTACATCTGCGCTTGATTCATTTGACTTCTTGACACAGCCTTAACAGTTCAGTATTGTGTAAACAAGTTGAGTGATTTGGTGCAAAAAAATAAAAAAAATAGTTTTGTATGTTTTTTTGTAGCTTGACATAAGTTGAATGGTTTTTCAGTCATTAGTTCCAGCTAAATTCTAACTAAACAATCATTTTATTAATGTCCATTGTTGCCCAAGTTTTTTCCCATTTCCAGTAGTTGTCCTTTTGGTTTTAATTTTCTTTCAGATCAAATCCCTTTTGAGAAAATATATATTCATGTCAAATTCTTGCAGGAAAAATTCATATCATCGAACATCCATTGCTGCCAGTTTGGTACAGGGGACATACATTCTAGAACGTGACCGCCAACAGCAACGCCAAGGGCCTCAAGCTCTTGCAACTCCCTGGTGGGACTTCTTCCATTTTAAATTAATCTGTGCGCTAGTGGATGATACTGATCTTTCAATCTTTGGTGCCATTTACGAGTTCAAATTCCCTCCTTCCTTAGACCAAAACCCCCCAAGATATGTTATTGCTTTTAGAGGCACAATTACCAAACGCGGCAGCAGGTCACGGGATCTAAAGTTGGACGTCCAGTTCATTTGTAACAGACTCCATAAGAGTTCCCGCTTTCAGATCGCCATGCAAGCTGTTCAAGACACAGTCTCCCTTGCTGGAGCTGCAAACATCTGGTTAGCCGGGCACTCTTTAGGTGCAGCAATAGCATTGCTGGCTGGGAAAAACATGGTGAAGATGGGTTATCCTATTGAAACTTACCTTTTCAATCCACCCTACATTTCGGCCCCAATTGAGAAAATCAATAATGAAAAGGTGAAGAATGGGGTTCGATTCGCAAGCAGTGTCATCACGGCTGGAATTGCTGCTGCTGTTAGTAGTGCGCGCCAAAAGTCTCAACAAGAAGATTCGTTTACCGTATTATCTACTTGGATTCCCTACCTATTTGTGAATCCATCTGATCCTGTTTGCTCAGAGTATGTGGGGTATTTTGAGCAAAGGGAAAAGATGGTCCAAATGGGTGCTGGAGGAATTGGGAGAGTTGCCACGAAGCATTCAATAGGGAGTTTATGGTCGAGTGCAATGGGGAAAGATATAGAACCATCACATCTCCTTCCTTCAGCTTATCTGACTTTGAATATGAATCCCTGTACGGATTTTAAAGAGTCTCATGGAATTCACCAGTGGTGGAAACCAGATTATCGGTGGCAGTACAAGCTACACAAGTTCAGTTAAACGGTTTTCATCTTCATAACATGGTACTTAAATTTGTGAATTTGCTGGATGTTATTTACGTGTGTGATGTTAGTGATCTGGTTGCCCTTTATTATTATACTAGCTATGTTCATGTCTTCGACACTACATGACGATGAGATTTATTCTAAACTTTAGACGACCGAGATGATTTATTAGAGTAAGCGGAAAATTCAAAATTATTTGTATTTTGTTAGATAGATTTCTTACTTTATGTGTACCGTGCACATCTACTGTTCAAATATATTAAACAAGTTTGATTTTGTTTAATTCTTTAATTATTTTTGTTCCTTTGTTAATCTGAAATGTCGAATTATGTCTTGTGCTCTATATGGGAAATTCTCCCAGTGGTGGGTCAAGTCTAGGGATGTCTGGCTGTGGGTGAGCGTGGTTTTTGGGGTAGATTCTTATCCTAATCAAGCATTATCCGCCTCAAAGTAAAAGTTGTTTTTAAAAATGTAAATGAACAAATTATATTTCCTACAAAACTATTTTGTTTTTGTGACAGGGATATATTAAAACTATAAAAATACTAGGTAATTATACAAAAATTGTCTACCACCTAGACAAGTTATACAAAACGTATAATAAGTCGGAATTTCTCATAATCTTTATTCCTTTTCTTTTTTTTTTGTAGTAATGCAAGAATGATTATAAAAGAGAGATACAAAATACTCCATGGTATACATACAATTAATTAGAGAGGATAAGAAGAGCAAAAGAACCTTAAATATACGAATAGCGCATATTATCTAATTGGTTTATTGTCGAAGAGAAATGCTACCTGGTTGATCCTGCCAATAATCATATGATTGTCTCAACAATTAAGTCATGCACGTGTAAGTATGGACTAATTCAAACTGTGAAAGTGCGAATGGGTCATTAAATCAGTTATAGTTTGTTTGATGGTATCTGCTACTCGGATAACCGTAGTAATTCTAGAACTAATACGTGCAACAAACCCCGACGGATCGCACGACACTCGTGCCGGCGACGCATCATTCAAATTTCTGTCCTATCAACTTTCAATGTTAGGATAATGGCCTATTATGGTGGTGACGGATGACAGAGAATTAGGGTTCGATTTTGTTAAGGGAGCCTAAAAAACGGCTACCACATTCAAAGAAAGCAGTAGACAGGTAAATTACCTGTTAAATAACAATATCGGACTCATTGAGTCTGGTAATTGAAACGAGTACAATATAAATCTCTTAACGAGAATCTATTGGAGGGCAAGTCTAGTGTCACCAGCCGCGATAATTCCTACTCTAACAGCGTACACTTAAGTTGTTGCAGTTAAAGATCCATTAAATTTTTTTGTATATTTGTTTTAATATGGAAATATCAATTCTCTAATAATATGTCCACTGCTATCACATTATGGACTACTAATGTCCATCATATTACGGATTGAGTGAACCATCAATCTTTAATTTCTAATTAAAGCCTTTTTTCTGATTTATTTCGCTTCTGGCCCCAATAACTTCACCAAACTGATCATGAAACATTATTTCTAGGTTTTTAGTCTCATCAGTCTTCATCTACAAATCTAGGGAATAGATTTTTCGGAAAGTGAACAATGTTCTTCTCATATGTGCTGTAAATGAATCCCGTATTGATATGATGGGACTAAAATTTCCCTCCACTTGATTTTGAGGTCATTTTGTAAAATTTTAAAATAATAATATGAATTTATTTTATTTTAGTATGAACAAATATAATTAGTATATACTGCTAGCTAAAAAGTCTACGTATCATATATGGGTGGGTAGGTGGATGGGTGGGTCCAGAGACACGATCCAGAATACAACGGTGGTGTATGGATAAGGAATTAGCAGTCCAGTTGGCGTGAACTTTTTTTTTTTTGAAACAATTAAGTGGATATGAAGTTAAATGGTTTGAAGTTGAAAGTAGAAGAAGATTCGCGGCAGGCACCTTTTATGTTTTTTTCTTAAAAAGGAGATTATAATGTCTGATCTAATCTAGGTTAACGTGATCAACTAATTACTACTACTAAATTACTTCCTCCGTTTCATAATACTTCTTACGTTCCTTAATATAGATCGTTTTAGACATATGAATTAAGGAAATGATTAAAAAGCATTAACTATACTATTAATTGTCTATAATACCCTTCATCTCACTTATCTCATAATAAAAGAATTTTATTGGGAGAAGGAGAGAAAGACTTAGAGGAGTAGTAGTATAGAATAATGATAAATATGGATCAAAAAATTAGGTAGAGTAATAAGGGGCAATTTAAAAAAAATAGTGATCAATTCTCCTAGATAACCACAAACGACAAATAATTAAGAATAACAAAAAAAATCTAAAACGACCTACATATGGGAATGGAGGGAGTATATAATATTAGCTGTGTCCCGTGCCTCCGGTACTGTATGGACGGTGAAATTTATCCCATATTTTGAACAAATTTTGAACAACTCAAATGATTTATTGAATGAACGACAAATTTAAAAATTATTTATGTTTTATTAAATAAATTTAGGTAATTTTATTTGTCTTAAATTACTGAAGGAGTTAGTCAATCTACAATTATGCATGTTTAGACTTATTGGCATGGCTTCAATACCCCTTACTTATTTGGAAATAACCAACATTAATTCTGTCCAAGATACGTATTCCTTTTTATAAAAGTTGGTTTCAAAATCAAAAACATCTTTCGAACTATAAATGATTATTACGTACTAAATTAAAATATATATAATTTTGTTTAAAAAGTACAATATGTATGTATTATTACCAGCAAATGAAACCCCATTATTTTGTATTGCCGGAAAAATATAAGACACTGTAGGTCGAAAGCCAACCGTAGATTTGTTGTGTATAATATGCCAATTATGGACCATACCATTTGCATGTATGTTATGTTGTATACATAGATAGATACAGCTTTCTTACTTTTAACATGGACAAATGTCTAAAAATACCCTTAATATTTATCTCGATATTTCAGTTACACTTTAAACTATTTTTTCTCTCTGAAAGTACACTTGATGTTACAAATTTTAGGTCAACGATTCCCCTGCAATTAACGGACATGCCACCTAAACTAACGTGGGTAACATGACTAAACAAATTTTAATGACAAAACATGAAGATAGAATTTTTACTCCTAATTAAAACAAATTAAACAACTTAATTTCAAATTCATCCAATCATCATTTAGTGTCTGTCATTTTCTCTCTCTAAACCCATTCTCTGTAAACAAATTAAACTCGGATGAAGTTGCTTAGATCCAAGATGAACAACCTCCATGTTTCCGATTATTGCACGACATTAACGGCATCAAGAGATGCAGCTCAAGCCCAACCAAACTAAATATGAAAGATAGACAAACAAAATGATATTTAAAATTAAAATTGAGTTTGATAAAAATTGAATGAATTAATCTGAATCTGAATAAAAAAAATTATTTTATAATAAATGACAAAACTTTATTATTTTATTTCTCTGAAAAAAAATTAAAATTATTATAAATTTATTTAATATAATAATTAATATATTTTTTTAATTTCTTTTTAATTCATTCACTGCTCGTTCAGCTAAAAAAAATGACTTAATCAACTCGTCCATCTTACCTAGTCAGTCATTCAGGCAAAAACAATTACATTAACCGATTCAGCCATTCAATCCTTCAACCATTTAATTCAAGTCACTTCTAAATAAACACCCCCTAAGAATACATGGAATCAGACGAGCCAAAGACCTAGATTTTGGCAACCCAAACTTGGTGAGGGACACCAACCCAAGATTCAACCAACCAAATGCAAGAGTGAAACTAAAAGCACCGAAACCCAAATACCCAACACTAAACCAAATAATTAGAAAGAAGAAAATCAAAACCAAACCAGCCAAAATTGAAACTGATTGAAAGTAAAACACCAAATCAGACGAATAAAATCAATAAGAATCGTCCCTAATTCAATTGAGATGGAAACCTTAACAGAACCCAGATCAGAGCATGAACATGATATTCAGTAGATACAGCATCAACCCAAATCACGATGAAACATGGATCGATCAAAAGCATCCCAGAATCCATAAAAACCACCAGAGAAGAGAGATCCCATAATCTGGTAAACTCATAGCTTAGATCAGAAGAACCTCGTGGTGATAAATTGGACGTTTTTTTTAGCCTCGCCTATCTTCCAAAACCCTTGTAAGGCTGCGAAGGAAATGAGAAAGAGAGATGAAAAGGTTTGTTTTGGCGTTATGTTGGAGAACGACTTCGGGAAATGACATAAAAGTTGAAGCTTTGATCGGCAAACACGAAATATTAGATCTGAGTAAAATGGGTTTAGAAGGAGAGAGAAAATGAATCTGATAAAGATAGGTTTGGAGAGACAAAATGGATCTGATTTTGTTGGGTAACAAAAATTTGTTCAGGAGTCAGCCTTGTCATTAAAATTTGTTCAGGCGTCGGTCACGTTAGTCTAGATGTCATATCCGTTAACGGTAGGGATGCAGTTGATTAAAAATTTATAACATCAAATATATTTTTTAAAAAAAATAGTTCAAAATATAACTGAGACATCGGAATAAATGTTAAGAATATTTTTAAACCTTTGCCCCTTTTAACATACATTGTAAAACGAGACAACATCAACATATCCACACACACACACGTTAATACTACTATTTGTTTGTATTATTCGTATATATTTTTATATGATTCTTTCACACAATGAGTCTTATTTTAATATAAAAATATCAAAAATACATATAAAAATAATATTACCCTTATATTATTTGCCTACAATAAAAATAAAAATAATAATTAAAAAACGTCAAAGTGAATCATACAGACCTAAGGCCCATCATTCCTTGATGTTCGGTCCAGTACAAACTATAAACACCCTTAATCCATACCATGTTCAAACGGATTAAGATTCTCTCTATTTTCATTTCTTCATTTTTTGTATATTTTTTATCATCATCTCTCTTATATTATTATAATGTCATATTTTAATATATTTTAAATCTAGACTATTTCAGAAATGTAGACTCATTTCATACTACTACTACTACAGAACGTTAATAATTAATTTATTATTATTATTATTATTATTATTTATTCGTTTAAATGGTTGTTATCATCATCAGCTTCGTCGTCATCATTTAGGAGCACAAAGAGCTAAGAATGTTGATTGATCATAGTCCTCCATTGGTCAAAACACTCGAAATAAAAAAGTTCCAGACGGAGAGGCACATGGAATAGTGTGTGTTGTTCATAAAGATTAAGAAAGGGAGATAGGGAAAGCCAATTTGGTTTCATCTTATTTTCCACTATTTATTATTCGGCTTAATTTTAGACCAACATCACCACAATAATATGCCTAGTCTTTTTCTTCTTTTTTAGGAATATAAATCCTATGAATAACTTACTTTTATTATATGTAGTATAAATCAACTACTACCTCCGTCTAATTTTATTTGTCCTAATTGACACAGACACAAAATTATGACATAAACTACCCTCCAGACTTTTATCTTCCATACCTCACATGAGAAATTTTTTTTTGATATTTTCACATGTATTTTTTATATTTTTACATGATCCTTTCTCACATTGACGTACAGTGGGTCTCACCTTCATATGAGAAGTAACCATGTAAAAATATTAAAAATATATGTAAAAATAGTACTCCCCTACAAAAAAATAAAGTGTTCGAATACATTTTTATTAGACGAATGGTTGGGATTAAAAGTATGGATAGAGCTTATCTCCAAAATTATTATCATAAGAAAGTGCGTTGAATATATTATCAAAGTTAGCTTATTTGATTTTAAAATTTTTTGTTTAACAAAAGAGGGTATACATATGCACATGTACCAATATAACATGACATGATATTCTCAAATTTATCATTATAATTTTATTATTATTAAAATAATAATTTATTATTTCTAAGAATGTAAATGGAATAACAATATATTTTTAGTATATCACAAATTTGTGCATTATCCATCAACACTAGAACAACAATCACTTGAAGATAATAGAAGATGCATAAATTAAAGGGGTGTGTGTGTGTGTGTATATATATATATATATATATATCAATAAACGGATTTAAAATATATTTTTTAAATAATATATTTCACTTAAATATTATATCTTTATTAAAACTACGTCGTTTTAAAGATTCTTTTAAAAAACATGTGGGACCGTATGTGATATTTTTATAAATAAAAATAAAGTAAGTAAGACCACTCTCTTTTAATATTATTTTTATTTTTTAAAAGAATTTTCAAAACGACATTGTTTTAATAAAAATATATTATTTAAGAGAGGTATGTTATTTAAAAAGTATGTTTTAGATCCGTTATGAATATATGCGGTCTTTTTTTCAGCGAACCTTAAATATCAAACCGGATATAGCGACGATTTTTTGAGCTATAGCGATGGTTCGAACTGTTGTCATAATTATGTCGTCGATTTTATATACTATAATAATAAAAAAAATCGTCGTTATAGCTGATTCATTTTTAGTATGCAGTATAAGATTTGCTGAAGAGGAAACCGTGTATATATATATATATGTATATATATGTATTGTTATCTTAATCGGATTCTACATTTTGGTGTCATGATCAACATCATAGTTAGCCATATAGGGTCATTAGCTGGTGACACTTGGAACATATTAAAAGCTGACCCAACTATTAATATGTGAGAAATTTCTCATTAAATGTAGAATCCCAACCAAATAAAATGATAGGTTATGTTTGGCTGTATGTTCCCTACCACTATGGTAGTGTGCACATGCTCAAGTTACTAGTTGTTTGTTAGGCTTTCATACATTACAATTAGCTTAGGACCCACCACCAACTTTGCTACATATCCTTCTAAGTCAAAGTGTGTAAAATATAATTAGTATATTAATTTAATACTATTATAGACTATTTTTATCTTATACTTAATTTTTTGAGATTATGATGATGAATTTTAATTTTAATTAAAAAGGCAATATTATATAATTTACATTTAAGATATCAAATGATCTTAAAATAATAACAATATAATTAAATAAAAGACTAATTATGAGATAAAATAAGTTTTAATAGTGTTAAATTAATATAAATAACTATATCTATTTATAATTTTTACAAACAAAAGTAGTCCAAAAATTTTACCCATCTTTAAATTTTTACCCTGCTTTGTTATCTATTCTATTAAGAATCCGCAAATTTTTTAATATATCATATTAAATATACGAATAATATGAATATATTCATAATCGGTCCGGATCTTAAGCTCACCTCTTATCTAGCTCATCTTGCTCACCTCCTTTAGTAACGGACCGAGCGACGATTCGATCCGTCGCTATATGTTCGGTGTGTCACTATATGTTGTCTGTCGCTATATGTTGTCCGTCGTTAAAAACTAAGACGATGGTTCTATATATAGGGACGGACCGAATCGTCGCTCGGTCCGTCGTTAAAGGGGGGTGAGCAATGTGAGTTACATAAGGGGTGAGGTTAAGATGCGTACTGTATATTTATAAATATTAATTTATAAGAATATTCTTTGTGAGCAGCTACGCGTTCTACAGTCGATTGATGTGACGACATTAATTCATGCAGACAGAACATGCCACGTCCAATGCTATATATATATATATATATATATATATATATATATATATACGCTCCATTATTTATCGCCGCTTATCATCCCTCTCCGTTATATGAATTCTGTTGTCGGTGCATGCTCTCTAAACTTATTCTACAAATTGTGTTGCGTGAGTAAATTATATAGAGGAAAGTAAAAGTTTTACAAAATTTTGAAGATTAAATAAAAATATAAAAATTTTAATATAATAATAATAATATAATTAAAGTTGTACGTGTGAAAAAAAAGTATAACACAAATTCAACCAGACACGTAAGCGGCTCTGTGACGCCCCCAAAATTAGGTATACATCACCCATCTTGGGTCGTCAGATACATAGTACAGAATACAAATACAACTGATTAATACATCTGTCGTGTACAATACGACAAAACATAAACTGTGAGTTTGAATACAAATATTATCTTCTAGAGAGTATTCATACTCAAAAGGAGTCCTCATTACATTTATTAACACACAATTACATAGAATAGTGAGGACTACTAACTAATACTATCATTCGGACCATCACTCCGTACCCCGACTTGTCCCAGCTACGTTCTCATTTCCTGAAGAGAACAGTGAAAGAAAGGGTGAGCTCAACTAGCCCAGTAAGAAATATTATGACTAAGATAATGCAGAATAAATTATCATTAGCCTTCAACAATGTTAAACTGATAAAATATAATAGACATCAAGTTTAACTGTAGCGGAATAAGCAATCCATTAAAAGAGTCAAGTAGAAAATAAACTCTACTATCTTTTATGATTTAAAAGGTTTTTCAACACTGTGTTCGCTGAGACTCAGCTTAATAAAATAATTCACATCATCGAATCACCCCTGCACTACGGCCAAGGATATTCGTGTATTCATTAATGGTCATGATCATGCCAACAACTGTCCATCAATGCACTACGGGCCAATGAGGACTTTTACCACATCATTTGTAACATTACGGTCATGATTATACCGAATAATCCCTGGTCATAATCATACCAAGTCCATCTATGCACTACATGCCACAGATGACTTTCAACATTTTATAAACATGAGGATGATGACAATGATATAAGAATTCAATAAAACAAGTTCAAGAATTAATTTATCCAGGAATTAACAACGTCCAAATTGTCAACATGATACTGCATTGTGGAGTAAAATTCAAGAATGCTTAGAAGAATATTTTCTTGAAAAGATACTGGATGAAACGCAATTATCAAGGATATTCCACAAATTTCATGGAGTATAGAAGTCAAAACTTAACCAACTGAGTACAATAAAGAATGGAATAACAAAAGAAATCACCATGCATGCGATAGACCGCACAGACAGGTTATTCCAATAGAATAATAAATAATGGAACCAGGTCCGGCGTAAACGCACAGACAGGATATTCCGACAGAATAATAAATAATGGAACCAGGTCCGGTGTAAAACACACAGACAGGATATTCCAACAGAATAATAATAAAACGGAACCAGGTCCGGTGTAAAACACACAGACAGGATGTTCCAACAGAATAATAAACGGAACCAGGTCCGGTGTAAAACACACAGACAGGATGTTCCAACAGAATAACCAGGTCCGGTGTAAAACACACAGACAGGATGTTCCAACAGAATAATAAACGGAACCAGGTCCGGTGTAAAACACACAGACAGGATGTTCCAACAGAATAATAGAAGAATGTCACCAAGTATAGGGTAGACCGCGTATACTGGTTATTCCAACAGAATAATAACAAATGGAATAACAGAAGTTCTCTTCATGAATATAAAAGAAATAATATTCCCTACCGTTTTAAAGAAGAGCTGAAGTAAGGAAGTAGTAGCAGAATACTATTCTTCTCTCTCTCTATAGTTTCTCTCTATAGTTTCTCTCTCTAGAGTTCAGTGAATTCGTAAGAAATAATGAAGGAATGAGCTGCTATTTATAGAAAAATAGAATGCATAGTAACTAATTCATGAACGGTCCAGATTGATTACTTTAATCTGACGGTCCATATTTAAAGAAAAATCTTTTAAATAAAATAAAATATATTCTATTTATAGAATAACTTTAATAAAGTATTTTGTTTTATATAAAAAGATGTTTCTGTTTTATTACGTTAATAATACGAATAAAACAAAACGTCATTATCGCTAAATAATTCATATTATTAACTGACAATAATAGAATCAAACTGAGTGACTTCTCACATAAGCATTAATAATCAATACCGTGTGCTACTATGCAACCACACGTATTACTGTACTTTTACTACCGAGTAGTTCAACAGTAACAATGGTAAAATTTCCGCCGTTATTTTTAATAAAATATTTTTTGTCGTTTTCTCAATCCGACAATAATTCCGTTGTGGGGTCCACCAATGATTGTGTCGTTGTACGAATATTCCCTGTTAAAACGAATATTCCCCGACCAATCGAATATTATATAACAACTTGCGTACTTTGCAAAATTTATAAATATTACCCACAACTATAACATTATATCAAATTAACTCCATAATATTCAAAAATGATATTTATAAAAAAAATTCATCTTTATTTATAAAAGTTGGGGTCTTACAACCTCCCCTTCTTATGAAATTTCGCCCTCGAAATTAGGGTACGTACCTGGTATGTCGAAGAGGTAAGGATACCTTGATTTCATTTCTGATTCTAACTCCCAAGTCATTTCCTCAACATCGTGGTTTCTCCACAAAACTTTGACTTGAGGTATAACCTTGGAGCGTAGAATATGTTCCTTCTTATCCAAGATTTGAACAGGAACTTCTTCATACGTCAAATCCTCCGCTATTTCGTCCGGTTCTAACTCAATAATGTGGTTCGGGTCTTCCACATATTTGCGTAACATGGATATGTGGAAAACGTTATGAACACGAGACATACTTGGCGGTAAAGCGAGTCTATAAGCCACAGTTCCTACTCGATCGAGGATTAAAAATGGACCGATGAATCGAGGATTTAGCTTTCCTCTCTTTCCAAATCTCGTAACTCCTTTCCATGGAGCAACACGTAAGAACACATGATCTCCTACATCAAATTCCACGTCCTTTCGATGAAGATCAGCATAACTCTTTTGTCGATCTTGTGAGGTTTTTATACGTTGTCGGATCGTTTGAATCTTTTCTGTAGTCATACGTACCAACTCCGGTCCCAACAACGTTGCTTCGCCCACCTCATCCCAGCATACTGGAGAACGACATTTTCTTCCATACAATGCTTCGAATGGAGCCATGCCAATACTTGCTTGATAACTGTTGTTGTAGGAAAACTCCACCAATGGTAAGAACTTGTCCCAACTTCCCTTGAAGTCAAAGACACAGAGTCTTAATAGATCTTCAAGAGTTTGAATAGTCCTCTCTGATTGTCCGTCCGTCTGAGGATGATATGCTGAACTAAATCGTAACTCCGTGCCCATAGCTTTTTGTAAACTAACCCAAAATCGTGAAGTGAATCTTGGGTCTCGATCAGAAACTATGGATACTGGCATACCATGCAGTCTTACAATCTCGTTTATGTACATACGAGCAAGACGTTCAAGTGTATAAGTTTCTCGTATCGGTAAGAAATGAGCAGACTTGGTCAATCTATCAACAATGACCCAAATCGCATCAATACCTTGAGAAACCCTAGGAAGACCGGTAACGAAATCCATGGTAATGTGCTCCCACTTCCATTCTGGAATTTCAAGTGGTTGCAATGGACCTTTTGGTACTTGATGCTCCGCTTTGACTCGTTGACAAGTTAGACACCTTGAGATAAACAACGCTATCTCTCTCTTCATATTGCTCCACCAAAATGTATGACGAAGATCATGATACATTTTGGTACTTCCAGGATGGATTGCAAACGGTGTGTTGTGCGCCTCCATCATGATTTCATACTTTAAATCAGGGTTGTTAGGAACACAAAGTCTGGAGTTGACTCGAAGTATTCCTTCTTCATCGATTCTTGCTTCCGGCATAGAACCTTCTTGCACTTTCTTCCTCATACGCATCAGCTCCAGGTCTGTAGCTTGAGCAGCTTTAACTTTATCGATTAAAGTCGGTTCTACTCGTATATTCGCCATCATCACATGGGTCCCTGGAGTCTTCAACTCTATCTCCATCCTTTGCAAGTCACACAAAATGGGCCTTTGCGTTGTTAATATTGCACTTGTACCCGCATATGATCTTCTACTCAATGCGTCAGCTACCACGTTCGCTTTTCCAGGATGGTATTGAATGGTATGATCATAATCTTTCAACAGTTCAAGCCAACGTCGTTGTCGCATGTTGAGTTCCTTTTGAGTGAAGAAATATTTGAGGCTTTTATGATCCGTAAAGATCTCCACTTTCTCCCCATACAAGTAATGCCTCCAAATTTTAAGTGCAAAGACAACAGCTGCCAACTCTAGATCATGAGTAGGATAATTCCTCTCATATTCCTTGAGTTGTCTTGATGCATAGGCTATGACTTTTCCATGTTGCATGAGAACACATCCCAACCCTTTGCTCGAAGCATCACTGTAGATGACAAATCCCTCCGAGCCAGATGGTATTGTTAGAACAGGTGCTGAAATGAGTCTCCTCTTGAGTTCTTGAAAACTCTGCTCACATTCTTCGCTCCAACCAAACTTTGTATCTTTCCGAGTCAGCTGAGTTAATGGAGTAGCGATTCGAGAAAATCCTTCCACGAATCTCCGATAATAACCAGCTAAACCAAGAAAGCTACGTACCTCGGTCACTGATTTAGGTTGCTCCCAGCTTTGAATAGCTTCAATCTTTGCCGGGTCAACCGATATTCCACGACTTGATACTACGTGCCCAAGGAATGCTACCTCCTCCAGCCAGAACTCGCATTTCTTCAACTTGGCATAAAGTTTGTATTCACGAAGCTTTTGGAGTACCAGCCTCAAGTGTTGCTCATGATCTTCACGGCTTTTGGAATAAATAAGGATGTCATCAATAAAGACGACCACAAAGTGATCCAAATATTCCTTGAATACCCGGTTCATCATATCCATGAAGGCAGCAGGAGCATTAGTCAATCCAAAGGACATGACTAGGAATTCATAATGCCCTACCGAGTTCTAAAAGCCGTCTTTGGAATATCCTCAGTTCTAACCTTCAGCTGATGATATCCAGAACGAAGATCGATCTTTGAAAAGAATTGTGCTCCTTGCAACTGGTCAAACAGGTCATCAATACGTGGCAATGGGTACCTGTTTTTGATGGTGACATGATTCAACTCCCGATAATCAATACAAAGTCGCATACTTCCATCTTTCTTCTTCACGAACAGAACAGGAGCACCCCAAGGAGAAGTACTAGGACGAATAAAACCAATGTCTAACAATTCCTGCAGTTGGGTCTTTAACTCCTGAAGTTCAATAGGAGCCATTCGATATGGGGCTTTGGAAATGGGTTTTGTACCAGGTTCAAGGTCGATACAAAATTCAATTTCACGCTCTGGGGGTAGGCCAGGAAGTTCTTCGGGAAATACGTCAGGAAATTTATTAACAACAGAAATATCATTCAAAGCTGACGTATTTTTGTTTAGATCTGTGACATGAGCTAAGAAAGCTTGACATCCGTTTTTCAATAAACGAATAGCTTTATGGCTTGAGATGACAGCGATTGATTTTAATGGTTTGGTTGCTTGAATTCGCATAATAGGTCGATTAGGAATATGAAAGCTAACAACCTTACGAAAACAATCAATTTTTGCATGATGAGTAGTTAACCAATCAATCCCTAGAATCACGTCAAATGCAAGTATTTTTAATGAAATAAGATCGACAGGTAATGTGTGGGTACCAACTTGAACCAAACAAGACTTATAAACCGTGGATGTAATGAAGGTTTCTCCCAATGGAGTTTCAACTGCTAAGTCAAAGTCTAATTTCTCCGGAATCAAATTTAATCGATGAGCGCAAGTAGGAGAAATAAAAGAATGGGTTGAACCGGTATCAAATAAAGTATAGACTTCGTTAGAGTTTATGATAAGCTTACCCGTGATGACCTCATTCGGGTTCCTTGCGTTCTGGGAGGTCACAACAAACGCTCTCCCTTGCACAACCGGTTTTGACTTTTCTGGGACGGCTTTTGGTGCCTCCATCCTAGCTGAATTTGTCTTCGGTAAACGACAAAATCGAGCTAAATGACCTTCTCTTCCACAATTATAACATGCTTTGGACGGCATCGCGCAGTTTGGACTGATGTGCCCCTCCCCTCCGCATTTGAAACATATGATAGGTGGTCGTTCTCCTTCCTTAACGACAGGTGCTGGTGCTGACGTCTTTCCATCATTGTTGAATCTCCTCTTCTTGAAATGTCCATTCTTATTGTTTTGGCCCTGATTACCACCGAAGTGGTTACCATTTCTGGCCTGTTGATTCCCTCCACGCTTGTTGTCACCGCTTCGATGACTGCTCTCACTGGTATTATCATTTTGCCGGCTGCTCTCTTTTGGTTGCGTTGTCTCGTTATCGCGCTCCACCAACTGAGCCCTATTTACAACATCTGAATACAAACACAGTTTATGAGAAACAAGATGTTGACGTATCTCCGGCTTCAAACCTCTTAAAAACATCCGCGTCATTCTTTCTTCATTATCCACCAGGTGGGACGCAAACCGGGATAACTCCGCAAATTTTGCCTCGTACTGCGACACGGTCATATTATTCTGCTCCAATTTGATGAACTCCACCTCCTTCATGTGACGAATACTCTCGGAAAAGTATTTGTCGTTAAACAGATCTTGGAACTTCTCCCAAGACATCTTCAGTGCGGCAGGTTGAGTACGCTTTATCGATTCCCACCAGTAATCTGCCTCTCCTCGCAACATAAAGGCGGCAAAGGGAACCTTTTGCTCCTCGGAGCAACCCAAGACATCAAATATCTTGGTGATCTGCTTTATCCATGTTTCTGCTACAAGTGGTTTGGGTTCTCCCTTAAACTCCGGTGGTCCCAGCTCCTTAAACTGTTTAGCGGTGACCGCCTGAGAGTTTCCAGTATTTCCACCTACGTTGTGGACAGGAGCCGCTTTCACCTGTTGTTGCATGAATTGCATAAAGCCTCTGAACATTTGATCATTCATCATTTGGTCAGTGTTGTTGTTTGCATGAGGATTGTCACCTTCCTGATGCACATTATCCTGATTATTGATATGTGGTGAATCAACAGTCGTCTGTGCTCCATTGCTATTCTCAACATTCTCAGATGCCATTTTCAGATACTGCCACAAAATAAAAATTAATTGATATGTCATATATTATCCTTATATTATGACCGACCAATTAAATACCATGCAAATAAACTTAGGTATGTCATACTAGCGAAGGAATTCCCCGTCTCTCCCCTCCTAGTTCTATTCTCACATCTTAGCCAGGGATCATATCCCTAAGCTCTGATACCAACTGTGACGCCCCCAAAATTAGGTATACATCACCCATCTTGGGTCGTCAGATACATAGTACAGAATACAAATACAACTGATTAATACATCTGTCGTGTACAATACGACAAAACATAAACTGTGAGTTTGAATACAAATATTATCTTCTAGAGAGTATTCATACTCAAAAGGAGTCCTCATTACATTTATTAACACACCATTACATAGAATAGTGAGGACTACTAACTAATACTATCATTCGGACCATCACTCCGTACCCCGACTTGTCCCAGCTACGTTCTCATTTCCTGAAGAGAACAGTGAAAGAAAGGGTGAGCTCAACTAGCCCAGTAAGAAATATTATGACTAAGATAATGCAGAATAAATTATCATTAGCCTTCAACAATGTTAAACTGATAAAATATAATAGACATCAAGTTTAACTGTAGCGGAACAAGCAATCCATTAAAAGAGTCAAGTAGAAAATAAACTCTACTATCTTTTATGATTTAAAAGGTTTTTCAACACTGTGATCGCTGAGACTCAGCTTAATAAAATAATTCACATCATCGAATCACCCCTGCACTACGGCCAAGGATATTCGTGTATTCATTAATGGTCATGATCATGCCAACAACTGTCCATCAATGCACTACGGGCCAATGAGGACTTTTACCACATCATTTGTAACATTACGGTCATGATTATACCGAATAATCCCTGGTCATAATCATACCAAGTCCATCTATGCACTACATGCCACAGATGACTTTCAACATTTTATAAACATGAGGATGATGACAATGATATAAGAATTCAATAAAACAAGTTCAAGAATTAATTTATCCAGGAATTAACAACGTCCAAATTGTCAACATGATACTGCATTGTGGAGTAAAATTCAAGAATGCTTAGAAGAATATTTTCTTGAAAAGATACTGGATGAAACGCAATTATCAAGGATATTCCACAAATTTCATGGAGTATAGAAGTCAAAACTTAACCAACTGAGTACAATAAAGAATGAATAACAAAAGAAATCACCATGCATGCGATAGACCGCACAGACAGGTTATTCCAATAGAATAATAAATAATGGAACCAGGTCCGGCGTAAACGCACAGACAGGATATTCCGACAGAATAATAAATAATGGAACCAGGTCCGGTGTAAAACACACAGACAGGATATTCCAACAGAATAATAATAAAACGGAACCAGGTCCGGTGTAAAACACACAGACAGGATGTTCCAACAGAATAATAAACGGAACCAGGTCCGGTGTAAAACACACAGACAGGATGTTCCAACAGAATAATAAACGGAACCAGGTCCGGTGTAAAACACACAGACAGGATGTTCCAACAGAATAATAGAAGAATGTCACCAAGTATAGGGTAGACCGCGTATACTGGTTATTCCAACAGAATAATAACAAATGGAATAACAGAAGTTCTCTTCATGAATATAAAAGAAATAATATTCCCTACCGTTTTAAAGAAGAGCTGAAGTAAGGAAGTAGTAGCAGAATACTATTCTTCTCTCTCTCTATAGTTTCTCTCTATAGTTTCTCTCTCTAGAGTTCAGTGAATTCGTAAGAAATAATGAAGGAATGAGCTGCTATTTATAGAAAAATAGAATGCATAGTAACTAATTCATGAACGGTCCAGATTGATTACTTTAATCTGACGGTCCATATTTAAAGAAAAATCTTTTAAATAAAATAAAATATATTCTATTTATAGAATAACTTTAATAAAGTATTTTGTTTTATATAAAAAGATGTTTCTGTTTTATTACGTTAATAATACGAATAAAACAAAACGTCATTATCGCTAAATAATTCATATTATTAACTGACAATAATAGAATCAAACTGAGTGACTTCTCACATAAGCATTAATAATCAATACCGTGTGCTACTATGCAACCACACGTATTACTGTACTTTTACTACCGAGTAGTTCAACAGCAACAATGGTAAAATTTCCGCCGTTATTTTTAATAAAATATTTTTTTTGTCGTTTTCTCAATCCGACAATAATTCTGTTGTGGGGTCCACCAATGATTGTGTCGTTGTACGAATATTCCCTGTTAAAACGAATATTCCCCGACCAATCGAATATTATATAACAACTTGCGTACTTTGCAAAATTTATAAATATTACCCACAACTATAACATTATATCAAATTAACTCCATAATATTCAAAAATGATATTTATAAAAAAAATTCATCTTTATTTATAAAAGTTGGGGTCTTACAGGCTCTCTCAAGAGAGTCGCTTTATAATAAGAGATATAGTATATAATATATATTAATTTCGTTTTAAATTATGAGGTTAATATTTATTTTTTAAAAATTAATTTTAAATTTAAAATTAGCACGAATTTATTTAATTTATGTTAATATAATTATGAGTGTCATAAAATAAGTAAAACGTACTATTAGTTAAAATTTATTATTTTTAAAACTTAAATAAATTATGTTAATGTTAAATTTAAAAATATTTGGAATTGACTTTTAAAAGATGAATATTGGTTTTATAATTCGGAATGGAGGAATGTATTATAAATTAAGTCATTAATATTTTTTAAAAATCAACAAACAACAAATAAAAAGATAAAAAAAATATTCTTTAAAAAGACAAATAAAAATGAAGGGGGAGTATCATATTTGCAACCTTAAAATGTCTAAAAAGAAAATTAAGTTAAAAGATCAAATTAACGACATTCTTAAAAACATTTTTTCAAAATGCTATATATTGAGATATTTAATAATTTTTCGTTTGGAAAAGAGAGTCGTCCTCTTTCATTTTATTTATTTATTTTGTTTTATGGTTCACATTTGAACATTTTAATATTTTTATTATTAAGCACCTCACATTCCTATATAAAAACACTCTTTATAGTAGGACTGGGACAGAAGTAGTATTAGGGAAGGGATAATACTACTATACGTACCTCAGTGATATTATCAACAAATATTCTGACAATTTTCAGAAGAAAAAAAACAAGATTGTTATTTTCTTTATTTATTTGAAAAATACAAAATACATGATTAATCAAACTAGCTAGCTAGCTATGAGTATCGTCAGAATTCAGAATAGGAAAGTGAATAGTATGAAGTTTATTTTGGGATAAGTTGATCAATTGATCAATAAAATACTGACAAGCAGGCGAGGTTGTATATGTATCGGTGTTTTATTGGCTAATTGACTAACTTATCAAAAAAATAACTTCATACTAACCTGATCCTCAGAATAGGTACCTTAAACGCAAGTTACCATTGACCACTGAACTTAATTCTCTCCTTTTCTCGGGAATGTTTAGCATGGAGTTAATTTTGATTAATTAATCAATATAATATCGATAAACATGTCAGAAGATGATTTTTCTCTATGCGTGTCATTACTGTATTGGTCATAAAATTAACTTGATGATAATTGGATCCAAGCAAACTGGAGCTAGCTGCTAACATGAAGACTGATTTTCTCTTCTTTTTCATGCCAGGTTAATTTCTAATTTATTGTTTATTTAATTAAACTTGCAGAATATTGTCAAAAAGTAACACCCTAATTTAACTCTTGGTTTTCAGGCCAAAATTCGATTGATTCGTTTTCAACGTCTAAAATGTGATGGGATTTAGAACTTAAGATTTATGCATATCGTATCCCAAACAAATCCTAAATAAACCAACTAGCTAGGCCAGTGATAGGCAGAGTATGTATATATATATATAGTGGTAATGGTAGTGGACCTCCTGTCCTAGAACAAACATGTAGATCGAGTTTTTGTCCTAAAACAAGTTTCACCTAAATTAAATTCTCTAAAATTAATTAATCTCTCATGATTTAATTAAACTTAGATGAGTATGACACAAATAAATTTATGTCTGTAAGACCCCAACTTTTATAAATAAAGATGAATTTTCTATAAATATTATTTTTGAATATTATGAAGTTAATTTGATATAATGTTATAGTTGTGGGTAATATTTATAAATTTTGCAAAGTACGCAAGTTGTTATATAATATTCGATTGGTCGGGAAATATTCGTTTTAACAGGGAATATTCGTACAACGACACAATTATTGGTGGACCCCACAACGAAATTATTGTCGGATTGAGAAAACGACAAAAATATTTTATTAAAAATAACGGCGGAAATTTTACCATTATTACGGTTAAACTACTCGGTAGTAAAAGTACAGTAATACGTGTGGTTGCATAGTAGCACACAGTATTGATTATTAATGCTTATGTGAGAAGTCACTCAGTTTAATTCAATTATTGTCAGTTAATAATATGAATTATTTAGCGATAATGACGTTTTATTTTATTCGTATTATTAACGTAATAAAACAGAAACATCTTTTTATATAAAACAGAATACTTTATTAAAGTTATTCTATAAATAGAATATATTATATTTTATTTAAAAGATTTTTCTTTAAATATGGACCGTCAGATTAAAGTAATCAATCTGGGCCGTTCATAGATTAGTTACTATGCATTCTATTTTTCTATAAATAGCAGCTCATTCCTTCATTATTTCTTACGAATTCACTGAACTCTAGAGAGAGAAACTATAGAGAGAAACTATAGAGAGAGAGAAGAAGAGTGTTCTGCTACTTAACTACTTCCTTATTTCAGCTCGTCTTTAAAACGGTAAGGGGTGTTATTCTTTCTTATTCATGAAGAGAACTGTTGTTATTCCATTTCTTATTATTCTGTTGGAATAACCTGTATACGCGGTCTACCCTATACTTGGTGACATTCTTCTATTATTCTGTTGGAACATCCTGTCTGTGTGTTTTACACCGGACCTGGTTCCGTTGTTATTATTATTCTGTTGGAACATCCTGTCTGTGTGTTTTACACCGGACCTGGTTCCATTTTTATTATTATTCTGTTGGAACATCCTGTCTGTGTATTTTACACCGGACCTGGTTCCATTATTTATTATTCTGTCGGAATATCCTGTCTGTGCGTTTACGCCGGACCTGGTTCCATTATTTATTATTCTGTCGGAATATCTGTGACGCCCCCAAAATAGGTATACAACACCCATTATGAGTCGCCAAATACATGGTACAGAAAACAAACTACAACTTCAATAATACAATTGTCATGCAAAATACGACAACACATACTGTGAGTTTAAATACAAATATTGTCTTCTAGACAATATCCACACTCAAATAAATCCTCATTACAATTATTCAAACACTATTTTACAGAAATAGTGAGGACTGCTAAAACATCTTTCTAGAACCATCACTCCATACCCCGACTAGATCCTGCTATGTTCTCACCTCCTGAGAAGAAAAATGGAACAAAAAAGAAAAGGGTGAGCTCAACTAGCCCAGTAGAGAATATTATGACTAAGATAATATACAAACAAATTATCGTTAGTCTTCAACAGAGAAAAATCTGATAGAATATAATCGACAACAAGTTTTAGATCAACAATTGCAGCGGAAACAACAAACCATTAGAAGAGTCAAGTAGAGAAAGAATTCTACTATCTTCTAAGATTTAAAAGTCCATCATCAATATTTTATCCCTGTAACATCAATTAATAATCATCTTTATCCAAATATTCATCTTTGCACTACAGGCCAAAGATATTCATTTGTATCACCTGTCAGTCATGTTCATCTCAACACCTATTCATCTTTGCACTACAGGCCAAAGATATTCATCAAGTAATCATACATCTTTGCACTACAGGCCAAAGATATTCAGTAATATCATCATTTAGGACTGAGGATGATGAAAAATATCTTAAAGAAAACGAATCCAATGAGACAGAAGGACAAATAGTAGGGATTCGTATAACAGTTTATCCAAGATCAATAATACTTCATAATAATCAATTGTGAAGCAGAATTCAAAAATAAAGATCAAAACATGGATACAATCAAAGATAGTAACCATAATAGACATCTTGGATAAAAAAGGAAAATTTTAATTTTTCGGTGAATAGTGTCGTATTCGTGAATAGTACCGTATACGTGAATAGTGCCGTATACGTGAATAGTAACCCCGATACAAAAAGTTCCAAATTTGATAAAAACTCATATCAATATTTCAGCATAATGATATTGAAGAAAATAATATCATTTAAGAAGAAAATAATATCCCTTACCTCAAGATATCAGTACTTCTGGTCGGAATACCGGTATAAGGCTGAAAGAAACTTGCTCTGATGAATAGAAACTCTCAAAGTATCTAAATACTCACAAAATACACTCAATAATCTAGAGAGAGAAAGAGAGAAAACTTGTTTCTGGTGTGATTTTCAATTCTAACTTAGCCCTCTATTTATAGGAAAATTTTAGTAGGTTTGACCTGCAACCTGATGGCTTTACCTGCTACTATTCCCACCCACCACATTTGAAATATAATTCAACACATTTCTTCACCAACCACAAGTGGGGCCCACCAATTCTAGAATTTTCCATCAAAATGATAAACTCCGAAAATTCAATAATTTCTGAACCAGTCATCTCGTAAAATTCATAATAAATCATACGTTCATTTTTAACGGTTCAAAATTTGTGGACATATACTCAACTTATATATGTATAACATATCCAAAAATTACCACGATCCAACGGTCGGATTAAAAATTATAACACCCGCAATATTTCTCAAAAACCCTGATTTGATTTTTAATACCTCCATTCCGATAAAAATACTGATAAAACAACTCAACATTAACTCCTTCATTTTTAACCACAAAAATATATCCCTCATTTATATCCACATAAAATAAATATTTCCTTATCATATGAATCAATAATTAATTATTCACAAATAATATTACAGAATCACATTTATGACAACCAGGCTGTTCCCAGGAAAGAGGGGGCTTTCCAATAAGGATTTCTCCTTACTGGCGCGCAATTAGATGACCAAACCTCTCCTTAGACAGAACTTTCTAGACATTGCCAATAATGTTATCTAATAATATTATTCAAATAATATGAATTATTGATCTGATAATGGAAAATACTGTGCATCAACAATTATTGAAACAACAATAATATAAAATATCAATGCAACAATTATTGAATCAATAAAATAAAATATTGAACAATAACTACTGTAACAATTATTGAGTAGTGCCTTCTTACGTAAAAATCAATAATTGGTGCAATACCGCGTGCTACTGTATTTTAACCACCGGGTATTCTAACAGTATTAACGGTAACAACTACGCCGTTATTTATACTTGTCGTTTTCTTCATCCAATCGCTTTCCGTTATGGGGCCCACACAAGGCTGCGCCGTCGTACGAATATTCCCCGACAGCAAGAATATTCCACGACCAAACGAATATTCCCCGACAAAATGAATATTTTATAACCACTTGCTTATTTTACAAAATTTGCACATTTCACCCATAACCAAAGTATTATATCAAATTAGCCCCTTATTATTCACAATAAAATTTAGAGAAAATTTGATTTTATTCATTAATAAGTTGGGGTCTTACAATATCCTGTCTGTGCGTTTACGCCGGACCTGGTTCCGTTTTTGTTATTATTATGTTGGAACATCATGTCTGTGTGTTTTACGCCGGACCTGGTTCCGTCTTGTTATTATTCTGTTGGAACATCCTGTCTGTGTGTTTTACACCGGACCTGGTTCCATTATTTATTATTCTGTCGGAATATCCTGTCTGTGCGTTTACGCCGGACCTGGTTCCATTATTTATTATTCTGTCGGAATATCCTGTCTGTGCGTTTACGCCGGACCTGGTGTAAGACCCTGAATTTTATGAAATAAAAGTATTCAATTTTTCTTATAATTACTATTCAGTAAATGGTTAAATTGATAAAAGTTTAAAGTTATGAGTGAAATATGATTTTTTTTTTCAAAATAAGCAAGTGGTTATAAAATAATCATTGTTGTCGGGGAATATTCTTTCTGTCGGGGAATATTCGTACGACGGCGCAGCCATTTGTGGGCCCCATAACAGAATAACTGTCGGGTGAAGAAAACGACAAATTTGAGTTTTTACAAATAACGGCGTAGTTGTTACCGTTAACACTGTTGGAATACCCGGTGGTTAAAATACAGTAATACGCGTTATTGCACAGTAGCACACGATATTGTATAGTATTTTTGAAATTATTGATTCTTACGTAAGAAGGCACTACTCAATAATTGTTACAGTAATTACTGTTCAATATTTTATTTTATTGATTCAATAATTGCTGCGTTGATATTTTATATTATTGTTGTTTCAATAATTGTTGCTGCACAGTATTTTCTATTATCATATCAATAATTCATATTATTTGAATAGTATTATTAGACAGCATTATTGGCAATGTCTAGAAAGTTCTGTCTAAGGAGAGGTTTGGTTATCTAATTTCGCGCCAGTAAGGAAAAATCCTTATTGGAAAGCTCCCTCTTTCCTGGGAACGGCCTGTTTGTCATAAATGTGATTCTGTAATATTATTTGTGAATAATTAATTATTGATTCATATGATAAGGAAATATTTATTTTATGTGAATATAAATGAGGGATATATTTTTGTGGTTAAAAATGATGGAGTTAATGTTGAGGTTTTTATCAGTATTTTTGTCGGAATGGAGGTATTAAAAATCAGGGTTTTTGAGATATTTTGCGAGGGTTATAATTTTTAATCCGACCGTTGGATCGTGGTAATTTTTGGATATGTTATACATATATAAGTTGAGTATATGTCCACAAATTTTGAACCGTTAAAAATGAACGTATGATTTGTTATGAATTTTACGAGATGACTGGTTCAGAAATTGTTGAATTTTCGGAGTTTATCATTTTGGTGGAAAATTCTAGAATTGGTGGGCCCCACTTGTGGTTGGTGAAGAAATGTGCTGAATTATATTTCAAATGTGGTGGGTGGAAATAGTAGCAGGTAAAACCATCAGGTTGCAGGTCAAACCTACCAAAATTTTCCTATAAATAGAGGGCTAAGTTAGAATTGAAAATCACACCAGAAACATAAGCTTTCTCTCTCTATATTATGAAGCATATTTTGTGAGTTTTTAGATACTTGGTGAGTTGCTATTCATTAGTGCAAGTTTCCTTCAGCATCATATCCGATATCCAGTCAGAAGTACTGCTCTTTTGAGGTAAGGGATAGTAAGGGATTTTAAGGGTTGTTATGATCTTTAATTTCATAATTTTTCTGACCTTCAAAAATTTTGGAAAAATTTAAAATGATATTTTGATGAGTTTTCTTGATTGTGTCCAAAAATGGTGATTTTTGGATGTATAGATTGAGAGTTATGAATTTTATGAGAAAAGACTATTTTAAAAGTAATCGCTTATAATTCCTTGTGGTTAACTCCAAAATTGATGAAATTTTTATTGGGAGTACATGTATATGATAGAAGTATACTCTGTAAATTTCAGAATTTTTGGATAAAAGTATAATTTTTGATAAATGTCTAAATATTCGGCTATTTTGGCCATATGAAAAATAGTAAATGACTTTTAAAAATTCTGAGAAAAATATATGTTCACTATGGGACTATATTATGCTAAATTCCAGAAAAGAAATATTTTTGGAACGGATTTGGTATTTTTCATGAAAATAGTCTAGTTATGAGAAAATGAATTAAATATGTTATGTGAAGTAAGAAAATTGAAAATAGGATTTTATGGCTTGAGAATCCTATATATGAGGTATATGCAGATTTTTTTGATGAGGGTTTTGGTTATTGATAATGAAATCTTAAGAGTTGGCATTTTATGATGATTAAATGCATTAATTAGTAAAGTGTAAACAATTTAAATAAATTGTTTATAAGCTTAAGAATATTATTCTTTCAATATCATTATACCGAAATATTGGTATGTATATTATTGTAGAATTTTTACCTTTTTTATGTCAGGGTTACTATTCACGAGTTACTATTTATGAGTTACTATTCACGAGTTACTATTCACGATAAAAATTGGTTTCTTTTTCTAACCAAATTATAGTTGAGTTATGAATATTACTCTTGAGATTAAAACTATATGTTGATCATATTATTTTTATCATCATATATAACATTTTTATAACCCTGATGTTGAAATTCTCTTTCACTGGAGTGTAAAGATGGGTAGATTATTGGTATGATCATGACTAGGGTTCTCTTTGGCCTGTAGTGCAAAGTTGAATTGTGACTGGTATGATCATGACCATTGAATTTATAATTGAATATCTTAAGCTTAAGTGCAAAGGTGAATTGATCAACATGGTTATAATTATTGTTTATATAAATTCTGAAATGATTATATATTTCTTTGAGATATGAATATATTTGGCCTGTAGTGCAAATATGAATTGTTGATGAATATCTTTGGCATGTAGTGCAAAGATGGCCTGTTGATGAATATCTTTGGCCTGTAGTGCAAAGATGAACTGTTGTTGAATATCTTTGGCCCGTAGTGCAAAGATGGTTTGTTGATGAATATCTTTGGCCCGTAGTGCAAAGATGGATTTGTTAGTATGATTATAAACAGGAACTGTGATTTGGTATAACCATGATCTTTGATGTTTCAGGTAAAGACATATGATGAAAATATTCTTCGTCCTGGGTGCGAAGAAAAATTTAGAGTCACAATTATGATTATGAGTTATTCATATGATTGTGGAAAGGAACTATTGAGTGATGTTACATGGATAAAACATTGTTGGTGGATTTTTAACATGGAAGAGATAATGGACTTTATGGTCTATTTGACTCTTCTAATGGATTGCATGTTCCGCTGCAACTATGGTTGAAATTTTTATCATCTACCATATGTTCTAAATCTCTGATTTATTATTGATGAAGACTATTGATAATTTATTTATTTTTAGTCATGATATTCTTTACTGGGCTAGTTGTGCTCACCCTTCTGTTCACAATTCATTTCAGGTAATAAGAGTGTAGCTGGGTCGAGCGGGGGTAACAAGGGAATAGAACGGTGGTTATCATTTAGTAGTTATATTTGGTGAAGAAACCCAACGTTGGAAGGGTGTTTTATCACTATCATACAAGATGTCTAATGACATACAACCTCGTGTCATCATATGACGGGGTTGTGCTCATCCACTTGCCGAGTATATCTACAAGCACTATCTATATAATCTTGGTATTTGTTTGAAGTATAATTCTCAGTTAGATACAGTGGAGATAATGATAAGTCAAGAGAAGACTCACCATTGGGAAGAATATGATAGTAATCTTCTCGTTTTTCTTTGGGGTCTATTGGGTCAACCAAGGATAATTCTGTGGCCATATGATATCTATCATAACCTAGACGCATGGCCTCCCATGTACGAAGGTTTCCTTGAGCACTTCCCAAAGATTCTAGTTTCTAAAACAGTTTTTGACTGTACCTTTATGTAAGGTACCTTTGTGAGGTGCTGATACATGATGATGTCCAATGTCACATTTGGTATATATTTGTATCCAAACTCACAGCATATGTGTTGTTGTGTTTTGCACGACAATTGTTGTAATAAAGTTGTAGTTGTTTTCTGTACCATGTATTTGACGACTCAGAATGGGTTGGATGGAATGGACCTATTTTGGGGTTGTCACACCTGGTTCCATTATTTATTATTCTGTTGGAATAACCTGTTTGTGCGGTCTATCGCATGCATGGTGATTTCTTTTGTTATTCCATTCTTTATTGTACTCAGTTGGTTAAGTTTTGACTTCTATACTCCATGAAATTTGTGGAATATCCTTGATAATTGCGTTTCATCCAGTATCTATTCATGAAAATATTCTCCTGATCATTCTTGAATTTTACTCCACAAAGTAGTATCATGTTGATAATTTGGACGTTGTTAATTCTTGAACTTGTTTTATTGAATTCTTATATCATTGTCATCATCCTCATAAAATGTTGAAAGTCATCTGTGGCCTGTAGTGCATAGATGGACTTGGTATGATTATGACCAGGGATTATTCGGTATAATCATGACCGTAATGTTACAAATGATGTGGTAAAGGTCCTCATTGGCCCGTAGTGCATTGATGGACAGTTGTTGGCATGATCATGACCATTAATGAATATACGAATATCCTTGGGTGATTCGATGATGTGGATTATTTTATTAAGCTGAGTCTCAGCGATCACAGTGTTGGAAAATCTTTTAAATCATAAAAGATAGTAGAGTTTATTTTCTACTTGACTCTCTTAATGGATTGCTTGTTCCGCTACAGTTAAACTTGATGTCTATTATATTTTATCAGTTTAACATTGTTGAAGGCTAATGATAATTTATTCTGCATTATCTTAGTCGTAATATTTCTTACTGGGCTAGTTGAGCTCACCCTTTCTTTCACTGTTCTCTTCAGGAAATGAGAACGTAGCTGGGGCAAGTCGGGGAACGGAGTGATGGTCCGAATGATAGTATTAGTTAGTAGTCCTCACTATTCTATGTAATGATGTGTTAATAAATGTAATGAGGACTCCTTTTGAGTATGAATACTCTCTAGAAGATAATATTTGTATTCAAACTCACAGTTTATATTTTGTCGTATTGTACACGACAGTTGTATTATTAAGTTATATTTGTATTCTGTACTATGTATCTGACGACCCAAGATGGGTGATGTATACCTAATTTTGGGGGCGTCACAGTTGGTATCAGAGCTTAGGGATATGATCCCTAGCTAGGATGTGAGAATAGAACTAGGAGGGGAGAGACGGGGAATTCCTTCGCTAGTATGACCTACCTAAGTTTATTTGCATGGTATTTAATTGGTCGGTCATAATATAAGGATAATATATGACATATCAATTAACTTTTATTTTGTGGCAGTATCTGAAAATGGCATCTGAAAATGTTGAGAATAGCAATGGAGCACAGGCGACTATTGATTCACCACATATCAATAATCAGGATAATGTTCATCAGGAAGGTGACAATCCTAATGCAAACAACAACACTGACCAGATGATGAATGATGGAATGTTCAGAGATTTTATGCAATTCATGCAACAACAGGTGAAAGCGGCTCCTGTCCACAACTTAGGTGGAAATACGGGAAACTCTCAGGCGGTCACCGCTAAACAGTTTAAGGAGCTGGGACCTCCGGAGTTTAAGGGAGAACCCAAACCACTTGTAGCTGAAACATGGATAAAGCAGATCACCAAGATATTTGATGTCTTGGGTTGCTCCGAGGAGCAAAAGGTTCCCTTTGCCGCCTTTATGTTGCGAGGAGAGGCAGATTACTGGTGGGAATCGATAAAGCGTACTCAACCTGCCGCACTGAAGATGTCTTGGGAGAAGTTCCAAGAGCTGTTTAACGACAAATACTTTCCCGAGAGTATTTGTCACATGAAGGAGGTGGAGTTCATCAAATTGGAGCAGAATAATATGACCGTGTCGCAGTACGAGGCAAAATTTGCGGAGTTATCCCGGTTTGCGTCCCACCTGGTGGATAATGAAGAAAGAATGACGCGAATATTTTTAAGAGGTTTGAAGCCGGAGATACGTCAACACCTTATTTCTCATAAACTGTGTTTGTATTCAGATGTTGTAAATAGGGCTCAGTTGGTGGAGCGCGATAACGAGACAACGCAACCAAAAGAGAGCAGCCGACAAAATGATAATACCAGTGAAAGCAGTCATCGAAGCGGTGACCACAAGCGTGGAGGGAATCAACAGGCCAGAAATGGTAACCACTTCGGTGGTAATCAGGGCCAAAACAATAAGAATGGGCATTTCAAGAAGAGGAGATTCAACAATGATGGAAAGACGTCAGCACCAGCACCTGTCGTTAAGGAAGGAGAACGATCACCTATCATATGTTTCAAATGCGGAGGGGAGGGGCACATCAGTCCAAACTGCGCGATGCCGTCCAAAGCATGTTATAATTGTGGAAGAGAAGGTCATTTAGCCCGATTTTATCGTTTACCGAAGACAAATTCAGCTAGGATGGAGGCACCAAAGGCCGTCCCAGAAAAGTCAAAACCGATTGTGCAAGGGAGAGCGTTTGTTGTGAACTCTCAGAGAGCAAGGAACCCGAATGAGGTCATCACGGGTAAGCTTATCATAAACTCTAACGAAGTCTATACTTTATTTGATACCGGTTCTACCCATTCTTTTATTTCTCCTACTTGCGCTCATCGATTAAATTTGATTACGGAGAAATTAGACTTTGACTTAGCAGTTGAAACTCCATTGGGAGAAACCTTCATTACATCCACGGTTTATAAGTCTTGTTTGGTTCAAGTTGGTACCCACACATTACCTGTCGATCTGATTTCATTAAAAATACTTGCATTTGACGTGATTCTAGGGATTGATTGGTTAACTACTCATCATGCAAAAATTGATTGTTTTCGTAAGGTTGTTAGCTTTCATATTCCTAATCGACCTATTATGCGAATTCAAGCAACCAAACCATTAAAATCAATCGCTGTCATCTCAAGCCATAAAGCTATTCGTTTATTGAAAAACGGATGTCAAGCTTTCTTAGCTCATGTCACAGATCTAAACAAAAATACGTCAGCTTTGAATGATATTTCTGTTGTTAATAAATTTCCTGACGTATTTCCCGAAGAACTTCCTGGCCTACCCCCAGAGCGTGAAATTGAATTTTGTATCGACCTTGAACCCGGTACAAAACCCATTTCCAAAGCCCCATATCGAATGGCTCCAATTGAACTTCAGGAGTTAAAGACCCAACTGCAGGAATTGTTAGACATTGGTTTTATTCGTCCTAGTACTTCTCCTTGGGGTGCTCCTGTTCTGTTCGTGAAGAAGAAAGATGGGAGTATGCGACTTTGTATTGATTATCGGGAGTTGAATCATGTCACCATCAAAAATAGGTACCCATTGCCATGTATTGATGACCTGTTTGACCAGTTGCAAGGAGCACAATTCTTTTCAAAGATCGATCTTCGTTCTGGATATCATCAGCTGAAGGTTAGAACTGAGGATATTCCAAAGACTGCCTTCAGAACTCGGTATGGGCATTATGAATTCTTAGTTATGTCTTTTGGATTGACTAATGCTCCTGCTGCCTTCATGGATATGATGAACAGGGTATTCAAGGAATATTTGGATCACTTTGTGGTCGTCTTTATCGATGACATCCTTGTTTATTCCAAAAGCCGTGAAGATCATGAGCAACACTTGAGGTTGGTACTCCAAAAGCTTCGTGAATACAAACTTTATGCCAAGTTAAAGAAATGCGAGTTCTGGCTGGAAGAGGTAGCATTCCTTGGGCACGTAGTATCAAGTCGTGGAATATCGGTTGACCCGGCAAAGATTGAAGCTATTCAAAGCTGGGAGCAACCTAAATCAGTGACCGAGGTACGTAGCTTTCTTGGTTTAGCTGGTTATTATCGGAGATTCGTGGAAGGATTTTCTCGAATCGCTACTCCATTAACTCAGCTAACTCGGAAAGATACAAAGTTCGGTTGGAGCGAAGAATGTGAGCAGAGTTTTCAAGAACTCAAGAGGAGACTCATTTCAGCACCTGTTCTAACAATACCATCTGGCTCGGAGGGATTTGTCATCTACAGTGATGCTTCGAGCAAAGGGTTGGGATGCGTTCTCATGCAACATGGAAAAGTCATAGCCTATGCATCAAGACAACTCAAGGAATATGAGAGGAATTATCCTACTCATGATCTAGAGTTGGCAGCTGTTGTCTTTGCACTTAAAATTTGAAGGCATTACTTGTATGGGGAGAAGGTGGAGATCTTTACGGATCATAAAAGCCTTAAATATTTCTTCACTCAAAAGGAACTCAACATGCGACAACGACGTTGGCTTGAACTGTTGAAAGATTATGATCATACCATTCAATACCATCCTGGAAAAGCGAACGTGGTAGCTGACGCATTGAGTAGAAGATCATATGCAAGTACGAGTGCAATATTGTCAACACAAAGGCCCATTGTGTGTGACTTGCAAAGGATGGAGATAGAGTTAAAGACTCCAGGGACCCATGTGATGATGGCGAATATACGAGTAGAACCAACTTTAATCGATAAAGTTAAAGCTGCTCAAGCTACAGACCTGGAGCTGATGCGTATGAGGAAGAAAGTGCAAGAAGGTTCTATGCCGGAAGTAAGAATCGATGAAGAAGGAATACTTCGAGTCAACTCCAGACTTTGTGTTCCTAACAACCCTGATTTAAAGTATGAAATCATGATGGAGGCGCACAACACACCATTTGCAATCCATCCTGGAAGTACCAAAATGTATCATGATCTTCGTCATACATTTTGGTGGAGCAATATGAAGAGAGAGATAGCGTTGTTTATCTCAAGGTGTCTAACTTGTCAACGAGTCAAAGCGGAGCATCAAGTACCAAAAGGTCCATTGCAACCACTTGAAATTCCAGAATGGAAGTGGGAGCACATTACCATGGATTTCGTTACCGGTCTTCCTAAGGTTTCTCAAGGTATAGATGCGATTTGGGTCATTGTTGATAGATTGACCAAGTCTGCTCATTTCTTACCGATACGAGAAACTTATACACTTGAACGTCTTGCTCGTATGTACATAAACGAGATTGTAAGACTGCATGGTATGCCAGTATCCATAGTTTCTGATCGAGACCCAAGATTCACTTCACGATTTTGGGTTAGTTTACAAAAAGCTATGGGCACAGATTTACGATTTAGTTCGGCATATCATCCTCAGACGGACGGACAATCAGAGAGGACTATTCAAACTCTAGAAGATTTATTAAGACTCTGTGTCTTTGACTTCAAGGGAAGTTGGGACAAGTTCTTACCATTGGTGGAGTTTTCCTACAACAACAGTTATCAAGCAAGTATTGGCATGGCTCCATTCGAAGCATTGTATGGAAGAAAATGTCGTTCTCCAGTATGCTGGGATGAGGTGGGTGAAGCAACGTTGTTGGGACCGGAGTTGGTACGTATGACTACAGAAAAGATTCAAACGATCCGACAACGTATAAAAACCTCACAAGATCGACAAAAGAGTTATGCTGATCTTCATCGAAAGGACGTGGAATTTGATGTAGGAGATCATGTGTTCTTACGTGTTGCTCCATGGAAAGGAGTTACGAGATTTGGAAAGAGAGGAAAGCTCAATCCTCGATTCATCGGTCCATTTTTAATCCTCGATCGAGTAGGAACTGTGGCTTATAGACTCGCTTTACCGCCAAGTATGTCTCGTGTTCATAACGTTTTTCACATATCCATGTTACGCAAATATGTGGAAGACCCGAACCACATTATTGAGTTAGAACCGGACGAAATAGCGGAGATTTGACGTATGAAGAAGTTCCTGTTCAAATCTTGGATAAGAAGGAACATATTCTACGCTCCAAGGTTATACCTCAAGTCAAAGTTTTGTGGAGAAACCACGATGTTGAGGAAATGACTTGGGAGTTAGAATCTGAAATGAAATCAAGGTATCCTTACCTCTTCGACATACCAGGTACGTACCCTAATTTCGAGGGCGAAATTTCATAAGAAGGGGAGGTTGTAAGACCCCAACTTTTATAAATAAAGATGAATTTTCTATAAATATTATTTTTGAATATTATGGAGTTAATTTGATATAATGTTATAGTTGTGGGTAATATTTATAAATTTTGCAAAGTACGCAAGTTGTTATATAATATTCGTTTGGTCGGGGAATATTCGTTTTAACAGAGAATATTCGTACAACGACACAATTATTGGTGGACCCCACAACGGAATTATTGTCGGATTGAGAAAACGACAAAAATATTTTATTAAAAATAACGGCAGAAATGTTACCATTGTTACTGTTGAACTACTCGGTAGTAAAAGTACAGTAATACGTGTGGTTGCATAGTAGCACACAGTATTGATTATTAATGCTTATGTGAGAAGTCACTCAGTTTAATTCAATTATTGTCAGTTAATAATATGAATTATTTAGCGATAATGACGTTTTGTTTTATTCGTATTATTAACGTAATAAAACAGAAACATCTTTTTATATAAAACAGAATACTTTATTAAAGTTATTCTATAAATAGAATATATTATATTTTATTTAAAAGATTTTTCTTTAAATATGGACCGTCAGATTAAAGTAATCAATCTGGACGTTCATAGATTAGTTACTATGCATTCTATTTTTCTATAAATAGCAGCTCATTCCTTCATTATTTCTTACGAATTCACTGAACTCTAGAGAGAGAAACTATAGAGAGAAACTATAGAGAGAGAGAAGAAGAGTGTTCTGCTACTTAACTACTTCCTTATTTCAGCTCGTTCTTTAAAACGGTAAGGGGTGTTATTCTTTCTTATTCATGAAGAGAACTGTTGTTATTCCATTTCTTATTATTCTGTTGGAATAACCTGTATACGCGGTCTACCCTATACTTGGTGACATTCTTCTATTATTCTGTTGGAACATCCTGTCTGTGTGTTTTACACCGGACCTGGTTCTATTTTTATTATTATTCTGTTGGAACATCCTGTCTGTGTATTTTACACCGGACCTGGTTCCATTATTTATTATTCTGTCGGAATATCCTGTCTGTGCGTTTACGCCGGACCTGGTTCCATTATTTATTATTCTGTCGGAATATCCTGTCTGTGCATTTACGCCGGACCTGGTTCCGTTTTTGTTATTATTCTATTGGAACATCCTGTCTGTGTGTTTTGTGCCGGACCTGGTTTCGTCTTGTTATTATTCTGTTGGAACATCCTGTCTGTGTGTTTTACACCGGACCTGGTTTCATTATTTATTATTCTGTCGGAATATCCTGTCTGTGCGTTTACGCCGGACCTGGTTCTATTATTTATTATTCTGTCGGAATATCCTGTCTGTGCGTTTACGCCGGACCTGGTTCCATTATTTATTATTCTGTCGGAATATCCTGTCTGTGCATTTACGCCGGACCTGGTTCCGTTTTTGTTATTATTCTGTTGGAACATCCTGTCTGTGTGTTTTACGCCGGACCTGGTTTCGTCTTGTTATTATTCTGTTGGAACATCCTGTCTGTGTGTTTTACACCGGACCTGGTTTCATTATTTATTATTCTGTCGGAATATCCTGTCTGTGCGTTTACGCCGGACCTGGTTCCATTATTTATTATTCTGTCGGAATATCCTGTCTGTGCGTTTACGCCGGACCTGGTTCCATTATTTATTATTCTGTTGGAATAACCTGTTTGTGCGGTCTATCGCATGCATGGTGATTTCTTTTGTTATTCCATTCTTTATTGTACTCAGTTGGTTAAGTTTTGACTTCTATACTCCATGAAATTTGTGGAATATCCTTGATAATTGCGTTTCATCCAGTATCTATTCATGAAAATATTCTCCTGATCATTCTTGAATTTTACTCCACAAAGTAGTATCATGTTGATAATTTGGACGTTGTTAATTCTTGAACTTGTTTTATTGAATTCTTATATCATTGTCATCATCCTCATAAAATGTTGAAAGTCATCTGTGGCCTGTAGTGCATAGATGGACTTGGTATGATTATGACCAGGGATTATTCGGTATAATCATGACCGTAATGTTACAAATGATATGGTAAAGGTCCTCATTGGCCCGTAGTGCATTGATGGACAGTTGTTGGCATGATCATGACCATTAATGAATATACGAATATCCTTGGGTGATTCGATGATGTGGATTATTTTATTAAGCTGAGTCGCAGCGATCACAGTGTTGAAAAATCTTTTAAATCATAAAAGATAGTAGAGTTTATTTTCTACTTGACTCTCTTAATGGATTGCTTGTTCCGCTACAGTTAAACTTGATGTCTATTATATTTTATCAGTTTAACATTGTTGAAGGCTAATGATAATTTATTCTGCATTATCTTAGTCGTAATATTTCTTACTGGGCTAGTTGAGCTCACCCTTTCTTTCACTGTTCTCTTCAGGAAATGAGAACGTTGCTGGGGCAAGTCGAAGAACGGAGTGATGATCCGAATGATAGTATTAGTTAGTAGTCCTCACTATTCTATGTAATGGTGTGTTAATAAATGTAATGAGGACTCCTTTTGAGTATGAATACTCTCTAGAAGATAATATTTGTATTCAAACTCACAGTTTATATTTTGTCGTATTGTACACGACAGTTGTATTATTAAGTTATATTTGTGTTCTGTACTATGTATCTAACGACCCAAGATGAGTGATGTATACCTAATTTTGGGGGCGTCACAATGTCAAATATTAAATACCGACATATATAAACAAAGAGCGGACCACTTTTAACGACGAACAAAACAATCGTTAAACATAAGATCTGAACTATCGCTATAGTCCGGTTCAAACTCAAATAAAGATGGTCCGCATGAATCTAAAAATTATTATTTTATCTTATATATCGCCTAAGATTATACATTACTCGTTATCTAAATTCATCATTGGAGGTGAACTTTTCACATAATATTTTTAAATTTAAATCTATATATTTCATGTCCTGTGTAGTCCCACGTGTGTGTATTATAATTCATATTCACTTAATTTTTAGTCATTAGGTTAAATAAATTCCGGGGATAAAATAATTTTATTTAAATAAATATAGATTGCGTTGGAATATTAATTATACATCACTTTCACTTCCCCACCGACCAATATATAAATGCAACTGCATATGGACACTGTGTGTATGAGCATATGATGATATAAGAATAAGAGTAGTGCTACGCAGACAGTGAGATTGGACCGGAAAATTGGACCGGTCCAATTTTTTTTTTTTTTTTTTAAATGTGACTTTCAAAAAATGTATAGTATTTATTCCAACAATAATTTTTATAAAATATATTGTTTTAGGTGTAATTTGGATACACATACAAATACAGGGTTATACAGGGTTAACCCTGTATTTGTATGTGTATCCAAATTACACCTAAAACACTATATTTTATAAAAATTACTGTTGAAATAAATACTATATATTTTTTGAAAGTCACAATTAAAAAAAAATAAAAATAAAAATAAATTAGACCGGTCCAATTTTCCTGTCCATAATTCCTGTCTGGCCAGACTTATTGTAAGAATAATGTCACCCCCTCTCCTCTCCCCTCCCCTCCTCTATAACAAATTAACAATACAATTACTGAATTACTCCACTCCCATAGATGTTGTTGGTTAGGAATTAGGACTTACTCGCTCCCTTTATTATTTGTCTTTTTCAAAGTGGATACATATATTAATAAAAATAATTAATATTATATTTTTAGTTAAATATAATTTTAAATATTAATATAGTCTTTATATTAGAATAAGAGAATGTTACTTGTTGAATAAAAAATAGTGAAAAAATTAAAATTATATTTAATACTTAAAGTAATATTAAAAATTAAATAATTATTAATACTTAATTAAAATTATATTAAAAGATAAAAAATATTTTTCTAAAATAACATTTAAAAAGGGACGGTCTTTCAGTTACTCCCGAAAATGATGAATAGCCGCACCGCACTTCAAAATTTGGCCAATCCTTTTTAAATGTAATAGTAGTAATTTTTACTCACCGGTAAAAAGAATTCTACAATTAAACTGGAACAATAATTATTTTGAAATCAACGGTCCTCCAAAGTTCAAACTAGTAATAAATAAAACAATAATGATAGATACATAAATTATTTTATAAATATTTTATAAATTGTTGATGTAACGTATTCTACCTCAGCATATTTTGTGGGACTAAATACTATATTGAAACAATTTATTGATCAATACGCTGAGGTGAAGTACGCCACATCAGTAGTTTATAAAATATTTATAAAATAATTTGTGTCTGTAACATTACTCTAAACAAAAATGACTGAAAAATAAAAATGACAGGAAAATAAAGAAAGTGATACACATAGAATTGATCATAAACTATGAACAGTCGAATAATTTGGATCTTTTTGTTGTATCAAAATAACTGCCCTTTTCTAAACAATTAAACTGGTTAAATTATAAAATCATCCTATTCATTTACTCTATCTTAATAAGGGATTAAAGTTAATTTCATCGTAAGTTGATTAATTGATCAGTACAGTATTAACGGGCAGAGAGAGTTCATCTCCCGACATATGTATCGACATTATATTGGTTAATTGACTAAAATTAAATTCATACTAATCACTCCCCTTAATAAGTATGTAATCCCTAACATGCATAATTATGGATATAATTATACCTTTAGTGATAAATTTGGCATAATAATTGTATTTTTTAACAAGTGTGCAAATGGTCAAAAATGTGGATAATGTGAGATGGAAGGAGTACTAACAACTTTTATTTAGTGATAAATTTGGTTATAGCGACGATTTTATCTGTTGCTATAGCATAGAAAATTGACTTTTAATACTATAATAATGGATAAAATCGTTGTTATAGTCGGTTCGATTTTAATTTACATCTTATTATTCACTTGAAAGACGGACCGTATGTATATATATATATATATATATATATATATATATATAAAACGATGTCATTTTTATATAATAATTCATGTAATTATCCGCGATATATCATTCACCCCTTCTTTTTTTTCTTTATAATATTTAGGATTTTTATAAATGAGATTTTATTTTTTTTTGTAAAATAGAGAGTATTATGGAGAAACCTAGCTATACAATATATGCCACTACAAAAGGCTTGGATTTTCCATAAAGTACTAGAAATAAGAATATGTATATTACTACCAAGGATTAAAAATGTTTTAGTAGAAATTTAAGAAGAAAAAACCAGTAGTTACTTCTGATCCAAATTCAAGAGCCTAGTAGCCCAGTGGCAGTACTGGAAATAGAATACAGCTAACACTCGAGACAGAGACTTCACAACCACCCATCTTTCCTCATCTCTCTCTCTCTCTCTCTATACATCTTCAATATATATATATATATATATATATATATATATATATATATATATATATATATAGCACATAGCACACACTCTGTATCTCGGTCTATATCCATGTACTCTCCCTCATATTCTCGTTAAAAAATTCAATCTGCTACAACACATCTTTATATCTGAAAATGGGTTACGGGAGGCTCGGATCATCCGAGCCAGGATCTTCTAAACCTGAGACTGCACAGGACAATGCCACCTCAAGCTCCACCACCCACAGAAGGTCTAAGATCAAGTTCCTCCTAATATTTGCAGCCACCCTCATTGTGGCCTCGGGTGTCTCGGTGGCAGTTCTCGTCGGACTCCGGACCAGAGCCTCAGGAGAGTCAGAGGCGCAATCCCATCGAAAACCAAGCCAAGCCATGTCCCGAACCTGCAGCAGGACTCGGTACCCGACTCTCTGTGTCAACTCGCTCCTCGACTTTCCCGGCTCCACCACGGCCACCGACATCGACCTCGTCCACATTTCCGTCAACATGACGCTCCAGCATTTCGGCCGCGCACTCTACACCTCCGCGGAGATCAGCAACCTGCAGATGGACACGCGCGTACGCGCCGCCTACGAGGACTGCCTCGAGCTCCTGGAAGACTCCGTTGATCAGCTCTCGCGCTCCCTCACCTCCGTCGCGCCGCCGCCTGAAAGGACCGCGCAGCCGGTGGGGTCCACCAGCGACGTGCTGACATGGCTCAGCGCGGCACTCACGAACCAGGACACGTGCGCGGAAGGGTTCTCCGATGTAAGGGGGTACGTGAAGGATCAGATGGTAAACAGACTGAAAGACTTGTCGGAATTGGTGAGTAATTGCTTGGCAATATTCGCGGCGACCAATAGCGACGATTTTAACGGGGTGCCGATACAAAACCGCCGGAGGCTGCTGGAATCCGACGAACGGCACGAGTATCCCGGGTGGTTGTCGAGGAGAGAGAGGAGGTTGTTGGACATGCCGGTGGCGGCGATACAAGCGGATATAGTGGTGTCGAAAGACGGTAACGGCACGTGCAAGACGATTGCGGAGGCGATTAAAAAGGCGCCTGAGCATAGTACTCGGCGGATCATTATCTACGTCAAGGCAGGAAAGTAAGTTTCCAAATCTACACTGAAAAAGTTTTCACTTTTTTTTTTTTCCTTTTTGCAAAAGAATACTTTTTTTGGGGGGGGGAATGACATTAATCTCCCTCCTCCCTGCTTTTGTTCTCAAGGGAATTAACCAAAGAAAAAAACAATCAACCGGTTGTTTGATTGATTCTAAAGTTGAATCATATATCGTTTCACTTTAAACATTTTACATTTGAATTTACTTTGTAGCATGTGGATGTGGTAATTATTATTATTATTATTATTATTATCATCTTCCCCTGATTTTGGTATAAAGGTATGAAGAAAATAATTTGAAGGTTGGGAGGAAGAAAACAAATTTGATGTTCATTGGTGACGGAAAGGGTAAAACTGTAATCTCAGGTGGGATAAGCATATTTGACAACGTGACGACATTCCACACCGCGTCCTTTGGTAAATATTCTCTCATCCTCCTCCTCTTTTTTCATCATACCTACTTTTTGTTTTGGTTAAGAAAAGAATAATTTTTACGTGTATTAGTAGTTGCTCACGAACTCTATATATACGTATGGAAAAATGTTGTACGTATTTACTTAATTGGCAAAAAAAAAATGTAGTACGTACGTACACTGGCCGTGGAAGATATAATTTGAAACGGTGGGTTAAAAAAGAAACATTTTGCAATAGAAATTATTAAGTAATAGTGATGCAATGGTTCATGTGATCTGTTTGTTAACTTTTACTACCAGCGTCTCCCAGCTCCGGCACATGAGTTAAAAAACAGTACTTATAGAGAAAATCATTTAATAACCTACTCACTCTTTTGTACCCAGTTTTTATCTATATATCCATGTTTAATTTTGAGTCAAAATTGTATTGTAATTTCCCAATGACGACCACAACAACAACATGAGGAGGGTGTTGATAATATAGTGGTAATATGTTTGAAGCTAATTGCTAATTAATTTAATTAACAATTAGTGGATGTGAATATGTTAGATGTTGACGCATGCATGCATTGGATACTCATATCAATGTTGAGTCACAACACAGCTTCAAAAATTATACTACGCCAACTACACGCTGTCACGGGAATAACGTAACTGTCATTGCCATGATATAGTATAGGTTGACTTTTTTAAGAAAATAAACATATATGTTTACTGAATTAAGACATAATTAATTATGACGTGTAGTACATACACACACTACTGTGCACACTGCTACCACAGACACTACTCTGTAATAATAATAATAATGCTGCTGCTGCTGCACAACGTACCCTTAATGGATCGGAGGTGTTACGATTTATGATTATTGTTTTCATTCGTGTTCATACATTATTAAATCTGTCTTCCTTTTGCTAGGAATAGGATGGACGAGAGAGTGACATAAATGTTGTGGCCAATTGAATATATTGTTGGGTGTGGGTGGCTCGAGTATAAATTAAATTAAATTAAATTAAACATCATCATGTGTATCATCACATTATTGGAGGTGAGGGGGTCATGGGTTGTCTTATCTCGTTCACGGTCGAGATTGTTCCACTAATTGACTTTTTTCCTCTTTAAAATATGCTTTATTCGATAATAAAAAAAAGAAAAGAAGAAAAGATATTATTAGTACTAGTAGCTAGCCTTTAACTTGGTTGACATATGTACTACTTACAGCGGCAACTGGAGCTGGTTTCATTGCACGGGACATGACATTCGAGAACTGGGCAGGACCGAGCAAGCACCAGGCGGTGGCTCTTCGTGTTGGTGCAGACCACGCAGTGGTGTACCGCTGCAACATTATCGGGTACCAAGACACATTATACGTCCACTCCCAACGCCAATTCTTCCGTGAATGCGACATATATGGAACAGTGGACTTCATATTTGGAAATGCAGCAGTGGTGTTTCAAAACTGCAGCATGTACTCCCGCAAGCCCCTGGCCACCCAGAAGAACACAATCACTGCCCAAAATCGCAAAGACCCTAATCAAAACACGGGGATTTCAATCCATGCCTGCAGACTCCTAGCAACAGCAGACCTAGAGGCATCCAAAGGGAGCTTCCCAACATATTTAGGCCGCCCCTGGAAATTATATTCCCGGACAGTTTACATGTTATCAAACATGGGAGATCACGTTCATCCTAGGGGATGGCTAGAGTGGAATGCAACATTTGCACTCGATACATTATACTATGGTGAGTATATGAACTATGGTCCCGGCGGGGCCGTAGGACAACGCGTAAAATGGCCCGGGTATCGGGTCATCACGTCGCCGATTGAGGCGGGTAGATTCACCGTTGCACAATTTATATTCGGATCGTCATGGTTACCTTCCACAGGAGTGGCTTTCTTGGCTGGTTTATCAGTTTAAACTACAACGTATTGCTGCTACAGGGAGGGGGAATTGAATTAAGTAATTGACATCCACAAGACTACCCTACTACCAATATGGATAAGGGATGGAAGGCTCTTTGTTTGTTTTTTCTTTTGGGTATGATAGTATATAGTTAATTTATCTGTTGTATTTTATTTTTTCATAATTGTAATAATTAATTAGTCCAGTCAAAAATGGCATTCCCTTCTATGATCCGACTCAAACATGTATAGAGCGAGCGATTACAGTTTGAATTTAGTAAAATTATTGTTTACGGAATAAGGGGCAATAATGTAATTTACTCATTTGACTGTTTGGAAAAATCTACTTTAATATATTGTCGGACCTGTCGGTGGTGTGGTACTGCTTGTGGTAGTAGTAGAAAAGTAGAAAACTAAAGTGCGTCATGTTTACATATTTAAACACGGTTCTCAAATTAACTTTTTAAGATTTTATATTTTAAATTATAAAATATTTAATATATATAATACTTTGTTTTTTATTATTTGTCATATTAAAAAAATATAAAGATTAAGAAATGTATTAAATGTTGTCCAATTGATCAAAATATTTATAAAATCTCAATAGTACTCTTCTAAAATTTATTGAAAAAGATAAAAATTAAAAAAAACAAATTGATATTTAATAAATAGATAATATGGAAAATTCATCATTAATACTTTTTTAAAATTTACAAACGACAAATAAACGAAACAAATTTCGGTCCAAAGTGGCAAAGCCAAGTCAAAGGCAGCTATGAGGCAGTTTTTATGGCCCAAAATAGTTCGGTAAAAATGGCCAGCCCAATAAAAGGACTGCTTGTACCTCCGTCCCCATTAATATATCACGTTTTAGATTTAGATGATTTTATTTTTTTTAAATTATTTGTCATTTTATATAATTTAGGAGAATTAATTATAATTTTTTTAAAATTATCTCTCATGAAAAAATGTTACAGTTGAGAGAGACTATGAGATAAGTATGGTAATTATGAGAATTTAAGGGTATTATAAATAATTAATATTATATTTAATATTATACAATTATTTTTATGCATAACTCTAAATTCTAAAATATCATCTATTATGGTACTGAGGGAGAACTTGGCTGGGTCACAAAATTTTTGAAAATCAGGTAGTCTATATCATCTCCAAGCTCAGTCTTTTAATGGAGTATAGTATCTAAGATGATAGAATTAATGTATCAGTCCCTCTCACCAACGGACCTGTTCAATCAGGAAATTTCTGAGATTTTTTAATTAATGTATATTTCGATACTTCAATTTATTGGGAATTGAGTATTCTGCTACTAAAAGTAGTCCTATTTTTAAAAAATATAATAATAATAATAATAATAATAATAATAATAATAATAATAATACCATTCTGAAGAACAGATTAAATACATACTATAATGGTTGAGTGTTAGGTAGGTGAGAGACAGGTTTTAAATGAAGTAGTAGTATTTGATCAAATGTCATAAGGATTTGTGTATGTTTTTTAGCAAAGGAAAGGACTGCCTTAAAGTCAAAAAGAGAGAACAATCTCTTGAAATCAAAAATAAAAGTTTGTGGAGTTGAGCATGTACTGCATGTAGTTTGTTATTCCTTTAAATAAATAACGGGAATTCAATTTGGCAACATTTACCAGCTGCAGGTAAAAAAAAAAGCCAATGAAAAATGTCCAGCTGGTTGGATGGAAAGTATATAATATGTAGATTGATTAGTATGAAGTTAACTTTAGTCAATTATACAGTATCGATACGTAAGCTGGAAGATGAACTTTTTCTCTGTATATCAGTATTGTGTACTGAATTAATCAATTAACAAACTTTCCATGAAATCAATAGTGTATATATGCAAGTTGGCTAAGTTTGAAAATTTATGTATATATTGATATATGCATGTATGTGACATCCATCTATGGACCATCTGGTCCAACTGCTTTAATAGTATATTTGAATAATTTAAAGTACAGTGGACCTCACAGTACAACATCACACACTCTCTGTGTTTGCACCTCTTCATGGCCTGTAGTGATGAACAACAGTGGATGAAATTATTTGAATTATTTTTTTTAGTTATTTTGTTTTGATGGAAAATGAGGTTGATTTTTTATTTTATTGTATTTTGATTGAATAGTTAGATTTTTTCTTTATTATTTATTTCTTAGTTATTTTGATTTTACATTGGTTATTGTATTTTGATTATAGTTAGTTTTTTCTTAATTATTTATTTCTCAATTATTTTTATTTGTTATCCGGCTAGAATTGTGTTTTTGATGATTTAAGGTGTGATTTTCTTTAATTTTAATGGGATATAAAGTGTTTGACATATTTACCCTCTCATGTATAATAAACGTGTAAAAGATATTTGAAATAACATTTTTTTTATTTACTCATAAGCTGAAGATGGCCTACTTAGGGATCCATGTCATCAATTTCTGATGTGACGGGTCTAATTGAACGAAGGGAAAAAATTAATAGTTTAATTATCGAATTGACAAAAAATTAAAAGTTAGATCACTGAAGTAGAAAAAGGACAATAGTTCAAAGTAGTAATTTATATTTAAGCCTAAATATAAATACTAAAAAGCTCCATAGCAATATATATATATATATATATGCAGTCCCCTTCAGTTGAAGGATCCCTCAAATAGTGTTATTTGAGGGATAGTGTGCTCAACCGTTGGATCTGTTTTAATAACTTTATGTGGCTGAGATTTTACAAATAACCCAACACATCCAATGCAACGGTTATCCAATGCAACACATAAGATGTAAAATCTCAGCCACATAAAGTTATTAAAACAGATCCAACGGTTGAGCGCACTATCCCTCAAATAACACTATTTGAGGGATCCCTCAACTGAAGGGGACTGTATATATATATATATATATATATATATATATATATATATATATATATGTGTGTGTGTGTGTGTGTGTGTGTGTGTGTGTGTGTGTGTGTGTGTGTGTGTGTGTGTGTGCGCGCGCGCGCGCGCTTGTGTGTGTTGAAATATGTAGAAATTATATATTGTTAGAATTTGAGTTTAATTTGAAGTGAATTTCATTCATCATTTGAAATAAATTCACATATTAATGTATTATATTACATGAGTATATTAAAATTAAGTATTTGAAAGCTCAAATTCATAAAATAATGAATGAGAAATTAACTCCCAAAGAATGAGATCACTTTTGAAAATGATAATAAATATTTGTGGGAAGCAAAGTCCCACATCGTTTAAGAACTAAAGTTTGAATGAGTTTATATACAATAAAGTTGCTCTTGGATTTTGGCCCCAAGTGACACCCTACTTTTGTGGAAGGGAGAAGACTTAGCCAAGACTTGGTTTGAACCCACACGCGCCAACCGTCGAGCGAGGCTGAAGGCTCGAGTTCATTGTATATGTTTTTTGGACAAAATAAATAAATTTTGTTTTATTTTAGTTCTACTATTAAAATTATGTCGTTTTGAGAAGCGTTATTTATTATCAAAATTGTGTCATTTTGGGAAGCGTCATCTAACCAAACGAACATGTCAATACTGCATTGTTTTGGGAAGCGCTATCTGCCTGAACGAACGCCCCAAAAACTATGTTGTTTTTGCCTAAACGGACACCCCAAAACTACGTCGTTTTTGCCTAAACGGACGCACCATTTTTACCAAGCCTAAAACTACGTCGTTTTTCCCGAACGGACTCACCTTTTCTGTCAAAGCCAAAAACTACATCGTTTTTGACTAAAAATGTCTTTTCAAGGGGTTGTGCCCCATCTAATGTGTCACTAATCCCTCTTATAAATAGTCTGAGGGGTCAACCTTTTGTTTCATTTTATTTCCAAGCATTCAAGCATTATTAAGTCATTCGAGTCTTCAATTTAATAAGTCTTTTATAGTTTATTTTAAGAGAGAGTTCTGAGCATTTGATTTGATTCGTAGTATGTTATTTATAGTGTTGCTGTAACATGCGTTATTGTATCATGAGAGATAAATGCTATCAATTTTGAGCACGGTAAGAAAGACATAATTATCTTAAGAATATAATAACAAGTATTAGTCTTACATATTTTCTCAATTTTGGTTCACAAGGTATATATATATATATAGCATGTCCATTCAATTTTCCAAACACATAAGAAATAAAGTGCAAGCTTTTTAGTAGATGATACAAGTAAAAACTAAATAAAATCTTGCTTGGCTGTCAAAGTTGATGACTAGAGGTAGTTAGAAAATTTTGTTTGATTGAAAGAATGAGTTGTACTTGTACAAACGATTCTTATATACTTGTACAGTTGTACAAACTAGTAACTACTGCAGATATTTAAGGCTATGTCGAACCAAGAAGTGAATAAAACCATATTACTGGATTGTTGGATCATATTCTTCAATTAGATTGACACCAAGGGCTAAAGGTGACAAAGACGATGGGGTTTAGCTATCATGCTTGCCAGGCTAGAACCACAACTTGGTCCAACTATGTATGTGCCAATAAATGGCATGCTTTATGATCCGGTCAGGTGAAGTTGACACCAAACCACCAGCTTTATCATAGTAAGTTCATATAACTTTTTCATGTACATGAGTTAATAGAAAATATTACATTAACCCATGCAATAAAAAATCATAAAACTAACCAAATCCGATATGGCGAACATTATAGTTTCCATTTGCTTCTTTTAGATTCCCCCGCCCACTTCTTTGTCTCAGCAAGATAAGATGTGAAGGTTGCATTCCCCTAGGATAAAAGGTGGAAATAAAACCCAGAGTTCATCCAGGATGTGAGTCAAAATTCTCCAAACTGAGCACCATCTCAACAAAATATAAAAAAGAAAACAGAAGAGTGTATGCACAAATTGATTCTGAAGAAAACAATGCCACAGGTGTAAGTAACATATTACTAGCTTGAGTTGTTCTTAGACACACCAAAATGTGTGTTAATCTTTCAGTTTCAGGACAATCCCACCAGTGTGTGTTTTGTTGGGGGAAGGGGGGAGGGGGTGTTACTGCACAAGGGCGGCTTACATCTGGACAAAACGAAGAAGTGTAAGTATCTATTGACAACGTGGACGTGATGGTTACAAAATTCAGCAGAATCCTCGTATTAAACAGAAACTGCAATCCATCGCCACAAAATGGAGTACCATGCCCCATTATCCATCATCTACGAAAAGATATGGACTCATACTACATATCATATACATATATATATATATATATATATATATATATATATCCATGGACCTATGGAAAGAGCTCATTAAGGCGAATATCCATGATTGATGAAACAGATTCAAGGTATGTTGCTTCGCTTGTTCCTGGGAGCACTGCTTCTTGTGCTTCTCGAACAATCTGCTCAACAACAGATTCCTGCTTTAGTGTCTGCCTGCACATGATGCTTCCAATGGCAAATGGAGAAAGTCCTTTCTCTGCACCTTTCTTTAGAAGCATGGTTGATATACGAAGGGTGCGCACACACTCAAGGGGAAGGTCCCATCCATAAAACTTCAGCAGTTCAATATCTTGCTCTGCATCAAGAGACTTTATGTAGTCGATTGTGTCAGGAGAGTAAGGCTCCCGAGCTTGAGGCCAATAGAGCCAGTCAAAAGTGCAGTCTTCAAACTGCAGCAAGGAGGATAAGAATAAGAACAAAGTATGTGGAAACCAAAAGGACTAAAGAGAAAAGTTCAAGTTAGGAAACTTTTAAAACTAATAAATTTTGTAAGCATAACAATCCTTGTACTCCAGTTTGTTGCGTATGATGAACAAAACTTTATTTTTTTTCTTTATTGGTTTAATCCAAAACTTATACAGGTAGAAAAAGAGGATAAAGCCTAGAAATTTTATAACTCACATATGCATATATATTAACAGGACGATCGCGTAAGTCAATAAAGTTGCCTTTAGCAAAAAACATTCATTAATTCTATGCTAAGTCTCAATGAAACTTTCAGGAAAACGACAAGCAATTCACGAGAATATAAAGAACGTTAACAAAACATTCAAATCACTCGTTAAACATTAAGAAGGAGAAGATAACAAACTTACATTCTCAGGCAAGCAATAGCCATGATCAATTGGAATGAGCGTAACTCGACCATCATCACCATCTTTACTGATTAGAATGTTCCCAGCATGCCGATCTGCATTCGCCAATCGTATGTCCAACACAGAGATCTTATGTACCTCCTCCACTGGGAAAGCACGAGGACCCATGTCCTCACAACTTCCACAATTCTTCTTGAACATCTGTAGCGATCCAATCTTAAGACTTTTGGTAGCATGCTCATAGCCCACTGAGTAATTGAATCCTCCATGCAGGCACTTGACCATAACTGTGGGGGGAACCCCAGCAAAGCCTTTCTCCTCATTATAAGAAGAGCGTGGCCCGCCTCTTGGATGATCCAAAATATATGCTGCAACTTCCCGCAATGCCCCTTCCCCAACTCGTGTCCCTTTCTTCAACCCTTCACCATTGGTGGACAACGGTAGCCCTCGAGGGTTATTGACAGCCATTGGCTCTTCATCCATTGGCTTAAAAACAGAAATATACTTCTGACCAGAAGAATCTAGCATGAAATAAGCACCCCCTGATCCTTCTGAAGACCTAACCGGTTGTTTACCCCTCTCTAATCCATCTAATGTTCCATTAATTAGCTGTTTAATTGCTGGTGTCAGTTTAATCTTAGGATTAACAATTAGTAGTTCCAGAACAAAATCTTTTTGCAATAGATTTTCCACTACAACCTGAGGTTTCCTGAGTCGGGTCCCCCTCTGAGGCTCTCCCCCATCTACAGCTTCAGTCCCCAACACTTTCACATCTGATACCACAATGGAAACTTCAACATCTTTCTCCACAGGTCTAGCCCTTACTTTTGCTAACCTACGGACCAAGAAGTGAATCACAGCGTCATTGCTTCTAGAAATAGATGATATGAGCCTCTGATCTTCAAGCTCCTCACCATCACAAATTAGTTGTTGATCTTTAAGATCGACAAAACCTATCCCCTTATTTGCAATCTGCTGCTTAACATATCTCACATTTCTCTTTCTCTCCACATGCAACTCAAACTCCTTCCCACAAACAGTACGAACCATAATAGTTTGGAGGTTTGAAAGTCGAAGAACCAAGTGCAATACATTCCCATCCGCGACCCCATAGTCCCTAACACAAGAACTATTCCGAGCCAATTCTTTCCCATCAAAAACAAGTTTCTGCTTTCGCACATAAATCCCATTATAGTTCTGGATTCTTAGCTTCACAGAAGCAATTGAATCCGACTCCAGGACCAGCATGGGAATTACAGATCCCGCAACAGTCAGATAAATCAAGATGGACTCGCTAGACCAGGGTCCAAACCGATCCAAGACATTACCAGGGAAATTGAAGAACCCGTCATAAATCGGACACGGAGCTACACTGGCTATGGACATTGTATACTAGTACTAAAATATCAGGATTAATGTACCCTATATAGATCAAAGTTAAAAGGTTTGTGAGTTCAAGAACCCATCAAAAATCACAAATACATATGAAAAAAATTAATTGACCATCCATATAATAGAATTCCGCCCAAAGACCCATTATCAAAATGAAACCAAAAGTAATCGCATAATTGACAATTCCCCAAGGAGCAAACCCCGGAAATTAGTAACTAAATAAATCAATCATTTGACCATAAGATTCCAAATTTAAAATGACAAATAAAGAGACCTAGAAATAAAACCGATCAACCAAAATCCAGAAATAGTGCAAAAACTATCATCCATATTTGAATCTAATTGAGCCATAAAATGCACTCAAATCTCAAAGCTTAAATCACAAATGCAAACCCTGTATAATGTAAACAAGAAATCAGGTTCAGATTTAAGAACAAATTTTGCTTGGAAATGTGAAAGATAGTGAAACCGTACCAGGAGAAAAAAATTGCTGGGAAATACCGATGAGACGACAAAATATCTATGCAGATGTAAATTTTTACCTACGGCCTGTGGAATGCGGATAGGGAAAATGATCAGTGAAAGCGATTAACAAATTCCCAGTTTATTTATAGTAGAGTAATGTGCCTTTTCCGGAAAATACGGAGTGCTTAAACGCCGTTACTTTGCTAAACTCGGTCTTCTAGAACTTACCTTACCACACAAAATCACCTATTTATGGTTATTTTAAAAACATTAAAAATAAAATTTTAGTACCATCTTAAAACCAATGTTTTCAGCCTGATTTTATTAATTAAAATTACGTAACATAAATTTTGTAATAATTACATCAACACTTTTTCTTTTTAGAAATATAATACATTATATTAAAATTATTATTGATATTTAAAATTGAATCCAACTAATATAATTATGTACTCTTAAGTTATATAAAAATTACGTTTATTCTATCCATCATTTCTTAACAAATTGAGTAAATACAAATTTCTCAGATTAACATATCGACAAAATGTCAAAAGAATTTGGTAACTTTTTGATTTGACACAAAAATTTCCTTGATTAAATCCAGTAATTTTATTGTGAGGATCAAATGAAAATTTATAGACATGAAAGATAATTTAGTTTAATTTAGCAATATACTTTGTAATTAAGTATTTGAATGAAAAAACATGCTTACTAGTATTGATATATTATTAGCTTATTATTGTTAATTATGAGTTAGAAAAAAAAGTATTTATTCCACTACTATTTCCATTTTACTTGGGGTGACAATAAATGGTATCATGGGTAATTAGGAAGATAACACAAGCCAAACCAATCCCCATTTGCCACGTCAGAAAACGTTACATGCTCATAGTGAAGGGATCCGGTTATCATGAATTTAATTTCAAATAAGATGATCAATTGATCAATACAGTATTGACACGCAGAGAGATCACTTCCCGACCTACGTGTCGACATTGTATTAATCAATTGATCAAAGTTAAGTTCCACATAAGACATTTTACAATTTTGTATTTTTGTTTGTTTATTTTACAATACTACTATTTGAGTAACAAATAACGAATCTACTTTAAAAAAATACAATTGTAGGCCACGTTTGTTTCCTAAATTATTTGTTTCAAACATCAATTAACTAGTATTAATAAAGTATAGAGATTATACATAAACAGTGTTAAAATTTGATACACTTTCAGATTATTTTTACACAAATGGTTCTGGTTCTGGTTAATTTCTTCGCTTCTAATAACTCAAAATAAAATTATATTCGGTGCTAAAAATAAGTTCTTATAGTAATAATAAATGTTATTTATTCAAAATTCCAGCCATTTTTTATTAATACAAAAATATTATACTCATCATCAACTTAATTATTAGGAATCGGCTTGATTGCTAGGGTACTCTTTTCATTTCTTCTCAAACAACACAATCTCCTTGGACTCCATTAAAGTGGTGGATTTGGATGTCCAGTTCTTGAAAAGGTATGACCAAAAAAGTCGAAATGGATTCTCTGGGATTTTGTACAAGACAACATCGAAACAGATCAATATCAAGAGATCTCAAAGTATATTAAATCATTGGTACAAATGTTCAGAAAGTTACAACGAGGAAGCCTTCTAGTATTCTGGTAGAAATTACTAAAGATGACAAGGAAATTTGAGGGTTCAAGGCGCCCCCATGTATCCTCCTCTCTTTTTGTTCTCTAAACGGAAAATAACAACAGAGATTATTTGGGAAGTTGAAATAAAAAGCTAACAAGGTCATTACAAATTCCTATCAATAAATTCCCAGACCCTCTCTTCCATATAAAGTCGGTCCTTGACAGGACGAGGCATGTGACGTGCATCTGGGAAAATCAACAATTCATAAGGCTTTCGAGCTGCAACAAATGCATTCACAAGCCTAGCAGTGTGCCTAAAATGAACGTTTTCATCAATCAACCCGTGCACTAGTAGCAACTTCCCTTTGAAATTGTCCGCGTGGTGCATCACTGCACCGAATGAATACCCTGATAGATTTTCAGAAGGCAACCCCATGTACTTTTCAGTGTAAAAGGTGTCATACCCGTCCCATGATGTTACAGGAGCGCCAGAAACAGCACATCTGAAAACATCAGGAAATCTTGACAATGCCATAGCTGATAGGTATCCGCCGTAGCTCCACCCATACAATCCGATATGGCCAGCTTCCGCTAGCCCTTGTTTAATGAGCCATTCAGCACCACTCACCTGATCCTCAGCATCAAAACGACCAAAGTTGTACTTGATGGCACCTTCAAACTTGAGTCCACGGCGTGCAGATCCTCTATTATCCATCTGTAAAACAATTTATTTTCCAGTTTATTTATATTTTACTATGCAAGGGATGAACATGGTGAACTTAATAACATATGGAACAAAAGCTAGCTTAAGGTATATAAAGCATAAATAGTAGCTGCCATTTGCAAAGGGTAGAAGTAGGCATTGCTGAAAAATGTAGCATGCCTCAGAATTGCATTACTGGAATGCAAGTATACAGCAGAAAAGTTCTTAAGAAGATAAGCAAGCTTGTTTTATTGAGATTAGAAACAGTTACATTGCAAGTACAGTAAAAACTAACCTTCCAAACTAAGATGCCTTTGCTTTTTAGATGCTGAGCTCTCATGTCCACTGTGTTCATCCAAGAATCACAGACAAGTTGCACACCTGGACCACCATATACACTAAGCATCGTTTTGTATGGCGGAGGTCCAAACTTTGCTACATCAGGTTTATATAGGGCACCATATAGAATAGTTCCATCCTTTGCCTGTACCTGAAATATCTCTGGAGGCTCAAGTTGAAGCCTTTTATATCTTGGAACACCTGATGGTTGCTCATAAATAGGCATAATTATGCTCCCATCATGCAAGGAGCAAAGTGATATTCTGGGGGGTGAGTCCAAGGAATCATGAATATCAATATATCTCTGCATCTGATGATCAATCACAACCACATGTTTCCCCTTGCCACTAGTCAATTTTACAGGGGCCTGTAAGGGATAGCTCCCATCAGGGAACAGTTTGGCACAATAAAGATGACATTCCAAAGGGCCATCTAAGGTTCCAGTGAAATATATAAGACCTGCAGCCTCATTTACTCCTGCGATTTGCTCCACCATCCAATCACCATGAGTTATTGGTTCCAAGCAAACTCCATTTGCATCATGAAGATACAGATGTTTGAATCCTGTTTTTTCACTAGCCCAAATAAATCCCCCGGAAAATCTACCGAGTCCTTTGTCCAGAGGTGTAAAGCAGTCATGCAAACTGATCCATGTATCATGTTCTTCAACCAAGAGCACTTCTCTTTGGCCTGTTTGGATATCAAACTTCAAGATCTTTAGTTTGGAATGAGACCTGTTCAAAACCTGAGCAGTGAGAATATTTCCGTGCATCCAATTGACTCTGGCCAAATATTCCTCATCGTTGTTTGCTTGGTCCTTTTCTCCACAGAAAATATCCATCCAGGTTACCTCACCTCCAGTGTTAGATATAACTCCAAGGCGAACATTGACATTTGGCCCCCCAGCAAAAGGATAAGCATGGTCTTCTTGTGCATCTGGACCGGTAGTGCTTTGACCCTGATGCACAATTCTGAAAAGAGGTATCTTTGATGCATTAACATGCGTAAAAGCTATGAATTTGCTGTCCAGTGACCACCAGTAGCCATTCCTCCTGTCCATCTCCTCCTACACTCAGCAAACAAGGCAAATTTGAGGGTAACTCCTTAAATTTCCTATAAAGAATTTAAGCAGAATTACTTAGCAGTTTGACTGTCTTGCACTTTTGTCATCTCAAAATCGAGAAAAGAGCTCCCCAAAGGCTTACAGGCTATACCTTAACTACAAGATGAAAAAAAGGCACTAAAATAATCTTACCTGTGCTATGTACTCAGCCACGCCATGTGTCTGCAATGAAGAAGTAACTGATGTCATATTCAAGATGATACATACTCAACAATGGTTATAGAAATCGAAGTTGTCCCATCTTCCTCAAAATAGGCATGCAATAAAATGTATGATAAACTACAAATGTATTACAAATTTCCATACTGTGAAATGAAAACCCAATTCTACAACGATACTGGAAATGAACGCTCACCGAGGTATTTCCGTCAGCTCCAGAAGTTATCTGTTTTGACTCATTCTGCAAAAGATCTAAGACATGCAGTTCGTGATCTCTAACGTAAGCAAGCATGGTTCCATCTGGTGAAAGATGCGGATCAATAATCGGAGAGGCTGGTGCACTTGGAAGCTTAAGCTCTGGTTGTGAAGAAAGATTCTGGAAAAATATCTGCCCATATATACAGAAACAAACATTCAATCCTGTAAAAATGCACGACAAGTAAAATTAAGTCAACTCTCTATCAATCCTTTTTTTTTCCTCTCACCATAAGTTACTATTACATATTTCTTTCTGTCTGTCTTTTCTTCTAAATTAGTGTGTTCCTCTCTCCATTTCCTCCTCAACGTATATGTGAATCTTAACATGCACATGCAATCACCCTAGTATTGACTAAGCGAGACGAAATCTTTAGGTGCTACCATTACCATGTCTTTCAAGTAATGCCACAATTTTTTAGGGAAACATACCCCTTGGGCCTTTACATTCAGAAACAAGTGCAACTAATCTCACTCTGTAACAAATTCACCCTTCACTCAAAGTCGAATTCTCCATAACAATGTCTATACTCTCATGCGTAACCGTCTAGACATTTAAGAATTACAAGCAAGTACTCAATGAAAAAAGGTTATTTACTCCCTCAGTTCACAAGTCTGCAAAAAGAGTCCCATTAGCCAAATTTTTTGTTCCAAAAAGAGATCCCCATTTTTTTCTTTTGATCTTAGTATGAAATGACATTGTCTTCAAGTTTACCATCACAATTTCAGCATCATGTCATCACTACTAAACTAAACACTCAGTAAATTAAGGATAAACATGGAACAAAAATATATCCTTAAAGTTTATAAGTTTGCAAATGGAACTCTTTTTGTACAATGGAAGAAGTATAACTTAAAATTTATGTTTGTGTATGTGTGTTGACATAATTATATATATTACCAGTATGACATGAAAGTGCATAAACTCTCTTCATAGTAAATAAATAAGAAAATGAGATCCGGAAACACCATCGCAATGCGATTAGTTGTCTTCAATATTATCACATTTAATAAGTACCACAAATAAAACTCTGAGATCACAATGCAAGAAATCTTATATAAGATGCCAACTGCCAAGATGGATTGAAATCATTTAAACCTAAAAGTTCAATACAAAAACTTATTATTATTATGAGATACAACAGGACATACCCCAGCAGGCAAAGGCACCATCACTGTTTTTTTAATCGAGCTCGTTTTCACCCATTCATAACGTGTGACCCCCAACCCACGCTCCCTCACCCTCTCTCTCCTCAACTTCTCTTCGGGAGACAAATTATCCTCATCAAGACCCCCATCAGGAGGACTAAAAATCAGTTCTTGCTTACCGGTAGTAGGATCAAACACAAACAGATTCCTATTCAAAGAGTTATCCGGGCTATACAAATAACTAATCACACTGTCATCCTGACTAAAAGTGACTGAAGTTGGAACCCCATAACCAGGAAAAGGGTAATGCACTATCTCTTCAATAGGAAAGCTATTGGAACCATCATCAAGAGCTTTTGCAACAGTTTCGTCGGTCACAGTCATCTCTCTTGAACGTTTCAAATTCTTCTTTTTAGTTGTTTCAGTGGATCGCATTACAGAAAAGGTAATCCACAACTGCACACCTTATGCATACTCACTAGATAAACACAAATCTGAAAAGAAAAAACATAAAATTAATAAAATATAATGCAATTGAAGATTGAATCACAAACCAGTCAATAATACAAGACAAGTCTTCGAATAGGGTATTTTTTGCAAAAAGGTACAAACTTGGAATGCAATTCATTAACTTTATTTTTTCTTGAGACATAAAACTGAAGGCAACAGATATTAAACCTATCTAATTTATTATTACAAAGTAGTGCAGTAATGATTTTCAAGATAGCTGAGCTGAGAGTTGTACAAATTACACAAACATAATTTCTTTTGAAGAACAATAACATAAGAAAAGGGTGGTGATAGATGATCCAATTCCAACACTATCTATTCACTTCAAATCTTACATAAATGTATACATATAGGTATATCTGAGCGAGTGGAATCTAACCTGGTATCCGTAGTGAAGATCGGATTCGGATTTTCTTATGCCGGAGGTGGTTTGAATTTGTGGACTATGGACCCTAATCGTTGAAGTTGGGAGTGAGATAGAAAGAGTATCGTTAAAAAACAGAAAAGAGGTCCAAATTCCGAAGGTGAGAGGAAAAGGATGTGATAATATAATAAAATAATACACTACTCATTCATTGCTGCTGTTACTATTTATTTTTAGAATTTTTGGGTTTAAATTAAATGGAAAATAAGGAAGGTATCCAACATTTTTGTGGGGGGCACGTTACGCTACTGGTCATAAACAATTGAAAGAACTTGCTTGTACCACACTTATTTTCACACTAGACCTGACAAACGAGCAAGGTCGGCCCAAACGAGTCGAGTTATTATCGGGTTGGGTTAAAATAATTTAGATTTTAGTGGATTAAAAAAATAAAGTTTAAAGTTTGTTTTTTGACGGACGGATCGGATTGACTCGCGGACTTGAATTGGTTTATGACCAATTTTTGACACATTTCTGGGCCTAAATCAAACGACTCGGGTCAAAACGGCCCAAGTTTTAATTAGCTAAAAAAATGAAACCCAGAACTTTATAGAATTTAAAATTTTATTTTAATTATAGTTAAGAGGTAGTGTAGCTCTTGTTTTTTTTTCTATTGCTTATTAAAAATTATATATGATAAACCTTTATAGAATTGAATTAAGTAATTTTTACCAAAATGATGAAGAAAAAATAAAAGAAGTTAAATATGTATAATTAGTGTTGTTATTCAATTCGGACATTAAGCATGTTTAACAACTCTAAATTAGTAATTTCAAATTGAGTATTAAATATTAATTTAATACAAAATTTATTAAATTTCAAATATACTTTGAATTTTATTTTGAAGTCTTTACTTCAAGTTGCATCGTTAAACATAAAAATATTTTACAAGTCTTTACAATGACAATGCGCCTTGTACAATTAGTTTGTCTTTTATAGAAATTTAATATTATGAAGAAAGAAAAAGGCTATGAAGATCGATTTTTAGTTTTATTTTTTAGTTTCTAGTGTCGTTTAATGTGTAATTGTACAAAAAAGAGGGCATCCATGAAAACCAAGCAGTTCTTAGGGGAGTTTCTTGAAATTTTCCAATTTAAGAACATGGCAATATCAATATGGCATGGAAAGAGAGAATTTCTGAGCGCGTGATTTATGGCTTTGCGGTTCTTTCAACCAATTCCTTCGTTTAAACAACCCCGTCTCATCTCATCTCGACTAATTGGGTTAACAAAAATTCTCTTCTACGTCCTTAAATTAAATTAAAGACAAAAATTGGGTGTTTTCATTTTTCATAAACACAAAGCAGAAATTTTATGAATTGCCTCTTATGGTTATAATTCTTTCTTTCTTTTTTTTTCCCCCCAAATCACCCATTTTTCTCTATAATTCATCTCTCTTACCAACACTTAATTTTTGTCCCCAGGTTTCAATAATTTCTCCAGAGAAATATATATGGTAAAGCATGAGTGACGAGGGCTCTCAATCTTCCAGAAAGAGTTCCAAGAAACCCAAATGTATTTCACTCTTACTCGATCTTAAACTTCTGTTATTTCATTTTTTTTATTTAAATTATTGATCACCCCTTTGTTATCAATGTCATTTTTGATGTTTTGTTGCATTAATTTTCATTCAACTCGTGCCAGAACATGTGACATTTGTTTTGCTTAGCTATTGATCTTTAATAAATGTTCAAGTGCTGTAGTGCTTGTGAAGATCTTGCTTCTGAATAACCGATCACTGAATTTCTTTTTGTGGAATTACATGGCTTGTGTGCAGATTTTGTGTTTTTATTTTGTGCTCTTTAAAAAAAACTCTGCTATTATCAAGAATATTGGAGATGATATAGTTGGATAATTCATTGCAGAAAACCAGCTACATTAGATAAATATTATGCCCTTTATGCACAGGCAACATTTATCGAATATCATACGTTAATTTTGAATAAATTCCTTAGAGTTGTGGAGAGTTGAAACTAACGTAGATGGAGTAAATTCATTATTTACAAAACATGGCTAAATGTTTTTTGTTCAATCCCAGTAAAAGTTCTAATGCAGTTCTGGAGGCATAAAAAGAAATAGAGAAAGAGACGAAAAAAGTTATACTAAGTAGCGACCTTGTGTGGTTGATCAACTATCAACTCAACTGAAACCTTCTTGGATAATAAGTCAATGCTCTTTAGTGGGGAGATCAATTGTTAGCTTTTCTTAAATGAGCAATATTGAACATCCTTGAATTTTCTTATGCTTTGAGTTCTTCTAACTTATGGGTTTAGGCCTTTAAATAATTTCATGGGAGTTACGAATGTTTAAAGCCAATTCTAGCCCCACCCATAAAGTTTCTTAAACATATCATTGTCACTTGTTAAGTAGCTCAGCCAAGAAGTGTCCTCTATTCGTTGTCACAACAAACGATTCAAGCTGGTCTTAGTTTTGAATGTTTTCCTTTTTTTCCCCCTCTTTATGAATTGAATTTACTTGGAGAATTATTCAAAAGTCTCGCAATTTTCTTTGTACTGCAGTTTCTTTTTTTATGATCATTTATGCTGTCTGTTAAATGTTTCAGATTCTAGGTTTTCGCAGCAAGAGCTTCCTGCTTATAAACCAATTCTGACCCCAAGATGGGTATGGTTGATTGTATATCTGGATCAATCTCCTTTCAAATTAAAGCTATTTTGCCTACAAGTTTCATTTAATGCCTGCTAGTGGACTACTACTCTCTCTCATGACTTCAGGTCATTACCTCATTTATCCTTGTTGGCGTTGTCTTCATCCCTGTTGGCCTTGCCTCCTTGTCTGCAGCAGATCAGGTAATAAATCAAAAGTCTTCGCGTGATTGACTTGGTGAAGTTTTTTGGTCAGTAGCGTAAAATTAATATTATTCATGATCTCTCCTTTTGTTGGGCTTGTAGGTGGAGGAAATTTTAGAGCGTTATGATGATAAGTGCAGTCCTTTCACTGACGAAAAAGAGACTCTTGAATATATTGAAAGCAACACAACTAACAAAACCTGTACTAGGAGTTTGACAGTTTGTCCAATTTCCCAGTGCTAGCATTTTTCAAGTCTGTATTCCTTTTCATTTCTCTCTCTCCATCTAAATACTCAGGCTGCATGCTTTTCAGGTTAGAAAGAAAATGAAAAATCCCGTTTTCATTTATTATCAGCTCGACAATTTCTATCAGAACCATCGTCGGTATGTCATATAATTTTGTTGATCGGATTTCTGGTAGTTACTTTTTAATTCAGGATAAAGAAAGAGATTTGCTATCTAACAACTCCTGCTGTATTATTGGGAATTTGGACGCCTTCTATTATATTAGTTCTTTGGCTATGATCTCCTTAGGCACTCTCACATTATTTATTATGGGATTGCCCTGTGTGTGGTGGGGTATTGCATACCCAGTGGTTTATCCACTCCTCACCCTTAGGGTAGTGGTATAATTTTATTTATTTATCTAAAAATGCTGTTTGAATGAAATAAAATGACTGTCTTTGTCCTGTTAACTTATCAGCACCTCCTCAAGTCTCGATTATGGAAAGATGTTGAGAGTAATTTTCTGAGGCAGAAAAGTGTTGAAGTTGAGGTGCAGAATACTTTAACGCCTGTACAATGAATGCAAACCTGATAGATATGGAGCAAGATTGTCTGGCACACTCTCATTTATCAATATCTGACTGATTGGTTATTACCATTTTGAGTTATTTGCCTGCATGGATGCTTCTGATATGATTGCTTGCTTGAATAGATTATTTTGAGGGGAAAATTAAAGAGAATCTACTGAGAGAAGTTGTCACATATATTCTTGTATTAAATTTTGTGTTACTGCTTGTAAGATGCTTATAATTGGTTCCCTGTGTTACCACATGAATGCATGGATAATTGTACTTTTCTGGTAGACTTTTATTCACCGCTTCTATTGCCTTACTTTGTAATGCTAGTATATACTTTGAATCGAGTCATTAATGGATGCAACTCAATTTCTTGATGGAGTAGAACTAGAAACTTCTTTCCTAATTCCTGACTCCATGATTATATGGTTCTTAGTTATGTCAAAAGCAGAAATGTCAAACAGTTACGCATCCCTACAGAAGCAGGTTATCAAAAAGACTGCGACCCTATAGCAAGTACAGAAAATCCAATTATTCCTTGTGGTCTCATTGCTTGGAGCTTGTTTAATGACACATACAGATTTTCGGTGAAAGATAAAGTTCTAGAAGTTGATAAAAAGGACATAGCTTGGAGAAGCGATAAAGAATATAAATTTGGTTCTCAAGTCTATCCTAAAAATTTTCAGAGTGGAGGAATTATGAGCATTGGGGGCGGAAAACTGGATGCGAGCTTACCTGTAAGTATAAGCTTGTTTCCATTTTACATCCATTATGACCCATTAAGGTTAAGTATCTTTGAAATGATGTATAGTTGGTATGTGAGGAAACAGTATGGTGTAGCTGGTCTTTAAAATATAAAATTATGCCCATCACAATTTAGTAAAAAAGTGGGAGTAATTGATAAAAAGATTAAAGCTTTCTTTAACATAATGGTACCATGTTGTGTTTTGACCTTTCTTGTCGCTTTTTCACAAGTTTTATTTTATATTTTTTATAAATAATTTTTGAATATTCTTATGCCGATTGCATGTAACAGTTGAGCGAGCAAGAGGATCTTATTGTTTGGATGCGAACAGCTGCATTACCAACTTTCAGAAAGCTTTATGGGAAGATTACTGTGGATCTTGAAGCTAATGACAATATAACAGTTGTAATAGAAAACAACTACAACACCTACAAATATGGGGGGCAAAAGGTGCTGGTTCTTTCAACCACAAGTTGGATGGGTGGAAAAAACCATTTCCTTGGCAGAGCATACCTCACTATTGGAGGACTCTCCTTAGTTATTGCAATATGCTTCATCATTATGTATCTTGTTAGGCCAAGGTGAGTAAAATCAATGGTTTCAAGCTTATTCATTTAAATTGGCACCCTAAATGATTCATTTCAAGTTTCATTGCCTTGCTTTTGCATAGTTAAGTTATTAGGAAAAATTCTCCTTGTTCTAAATTAAATACATAACATAGCATATTGCACCACTAGTTTTAACTTCAAGATCCTGATTTATTTAACATTTGGCATTTCTTATTGGATAATCAAAGAATTTTGTTTTTTTAACCAACAGTCGCACTCAATCACAAGCCAGCTCTTTTGCATTTTTTGTCTTACCCCAGTTTTTTCGTAATGTAAGTTGAAGTTAAAGGCTGTTCTTGTTCCTCGTGCAGGCCTCTTGGAGATCCAGCCTACTTGTCATGGAACAGATATCCTGACGGACTATAAAAACTGAGTTTTTCACGTAAATTTCATCTAATGCACCATCATCCCATATCGCAGGTCTGAAGCAGGGGCAGAGCCAGAATTCATTATCAAGTGTAGTTGAGAGAGCGTTTGGGGTATGAGAGGCAAAAGGAAATATACTTCAAACTTTTCCCAGCACTGTACTCTTTTTGTTCAATTATACCAATTTAAAATTTTGCCCTGAAATGTACAGGGAAGATGCACTTCTAATATTAGTTTACTTATTGTTATATTATTTCATAATTAGAGCCTGTTCGGCAACTACTTATTTTAAAATGACTTAAAGTTAAAATATAAGTTGACTTATAAGTAAAAGCGTTCGACAATAATTTGACTTATAAGTCAGAAATTAAGTTAAAACAAGTTATGAATGTGTTCGGCTCGTAATGACTTATAAGTTAAAATCAAATGTGAAGATTACTAAAATGGATATTAATAAAAAGAGGGGCAGAATAGACATTACGTTTGTTCCTTTGCAAAAGCATCCATCAATATCTTTTTCCATGTTATGTTTGGCATTCTTGAATACTAAAAGAACAGCCAAACTGTGATAAACTTGGTGTATATATAACAATAAAAACGGCCACGGCTGATACTATATGTGAATATTAACTGTGATAAAAGTTGGTATATTACAATGAAACGCCCATGGCTTGTAGTCTACAATAGAAGATGAAGGAAGACCCTGCATGCCATACAGTTGTGAACCATCTGTAGACGTTGAGAAACTAAAGACAGGCAGAATAAGTATGAAGTGCTAGGACAGTGACTGCTGGTATTTAGGGGCTTGTTGGGAGGGAACATCCCAAGGTTCTTAATAGTCATTATAGAGCCTAATTCTGTTCCAAGCTCCTAGTTATTAGGAGGATTACTTAAGATATTCATCCTGCATACATATGAGATTGTGAACAAAGAATGGATGTAGTTACCACAAGTCTACATTTCGGAATCATCAACTTCTGACTTCATTACAAAACTGGGAAAAGCCAAGGTTATATCCCTGAAATAATACAACATAAAAGTAAAAGCAGCATGTTTTCTGATAAAATGATGCAGATTACCAATAAAAACTCAACTTGTGGATTGAAAGTACACTTGAAACTTAAAGATTTCCGTTATTTTATCTGGAAAGAGGAAATTATTACTCACTTCAAATATGGAAGGCTCATGTTCTTAATCATAGAAGGATTCTTTGATACGAATTCCTTCCACTCTTCTTGATCAATTTTTTCATCACCTTTTGTATCTGCATCGTTGAATGTCTGTTTTAAGGACACAAACGGTATCAGAATTTAGAATAAGGAATTGAAGCATAAAAGAGTAGGTGACCAAGTAGAGTAAACTGCCACCTTATCCACAATCATTTCAACATCATCATCTGAAAGTCTCAGATCTGATTCATGCAATAGTGCCAATACCATCTCCTTCAACTGTCATATTAAAAACCATCAGGCAGATAATAAAGTTCCATAAGCACATATATAGTACCAAAATCGAACAATCTTTTAGAGGGAATAAATAACTCAAGCAACATAGATATTCTAAAGCCTAGATCTACAGTAGAAAAATTGTGATAGTTGAGGAAATGCACTAAAAAAGACTGTGTCCTTGATAACAAACCGTGTCAAGTTTATTTTATCCCTCGATAGTCTTAAGGCCTGTAGGTTTGCACTTTTGTAGTTTTTTATCATGTGGTTTCCTACTTAAGAGAGAATAGATGATTAGGAATAAAGAAATTAAGAACAATTGAATAGTTTACAATACTTGCCTCTTCTCTCTCAATAAAGCCTGTGTTCCTCAGATCATACACTCTAAATGCAACTGTCAAAAGCAATTTGCAAATTAGAAGATGGAGATAAACTAGTAAAATCCAAATCATGATAAATTTAGAGTAGATTCATCATTATACAATTATCAAATGTAATTAGAAATCAATCGTACATAAGATTTTGTCAGATACTGGTGCATTTGGGTGAAAGATGCTCAATGTCTGGACGAAGTCTCCAAACTCTATAACTCCATTGCCCTTGACATCAAACAAGTCAAATATCTGCAAAACCATATATATGATCAGTCGTAGTAAAAGGGAATATTACAATCTAAAGTTTTTCTGTTTTCTTTCCAGATATAGCATGCGCTTTAGAAATTATTAACTCAGACTTAGGCTGCAACAACTACTCTTAGCAGTCATATTTATAGACCTATTCCAAGAAGAGACGCTATAGAGTATCGTGAGAACATAAGATTTTAGTGCACTTAAACAATAGAAGAACCATAAGTAACTAGAGAATAAGGAAAACAAACCCTTTCTGCAAAGAGATTCTTCCTGTTTCTGTTCTTGAAGAGTGCAAACAGAAACTCTTCCTGAAGAAAAGATGGGATAAAAGTCGGTATTCAGTATATCCAACATCCTAAACCCATTGAATGATCAATATTAAGTTTGATCGGATTAGAAAATTAGAGTGTTTGTAGTATTAGATGGTTTATCCATATATACCTCATTTGCAACCCATGAACATACCTTGTGAATGACCCCATCATCAATAATGGAACTGCTTAATTTTTTATATAGCTCGTACAAGGCCTGTACTTCACTCACTGTAACTACATGGACATAAAACCGTAAGTACTTAATGAAATCAATTTTATTGTTGCAGCATGCATGTTAAAATTTTAACAGGATGACATTAATTGGGGCATACGTCTTATATACTATTCAATGGGTGTCATTGAGCTCCAGTTCCATGTTCAGGTTCTGTACTCATGGCGGCATGCTTTCCTCAGTTATGTTTGTTTACTTGTAGTTGAGCTAGACATTTTGTTGAAATGTTCAGGAATATTAACATACATCTTTAAAGCCACCCGAGTAATTTGAGAAATGAGACAGTACGGATGAATACTCACACGATGTTTCAGATGCAAGAACAGTAGGCTTCTTCTCGTAACCAGGTGTACGTCTCTCTCTCTTTGAGCAAAAGCAGCCCATTGAAACTGGCATCGTTCATCTGAAAATTATAACAATAACATAAAGCTGGTCAACTTCCTTGATTCAATTGCTAAAATTCAGTAGGAGATAACATAATGCATGTCAAAAAGATTATTAATATATATGTTGTAACCACACCGTACCACAGAAGAACCTGAATTATATATAATTATGTTTGGCGATGAAGACCAAATAGGACTATATATATATGACTACACTTTAACTTGGATGCCTGAAGTGAGAATCAAATGGCATTGGCACTCGGTGGCACTTGCGCTGCATCCGCTTAATTTAATTATGGGGTAAATTATGAATTTTGGAGGAATAAATAGAAAGTTAAAATATAAATTTAATATTAAGAGGACAAAATAGTAATATAGGGTAAAGGAGAAATAAAAAAAACAAGTGTTAACACAAAATCACCAAACCTCCGTGGGAGGCTTTATAATATATACTCCCTCCGTCTCTAATTATTTGATTTTTGTTCCTAATTATTTGACGTTTGTTCAAATATAGGAGAATTAATGATAATTTTTTCAAAATTAACCCTCATTACTGTGCCTATTTTTTTATATTTTAAATTCTTTCTCTCTTTATCCCAATAAAAGATTTAAGGGTATTATAGACAATTGAGTACTATATTTAATGCTTTCCAATCATTATCTTAATTCTTGTATCCAACTCTAAAACGTCAAATAATTAAGGACGGAGTAGCACCGGTGGCATTTGCGTCTATAAATCATAGGAGGTAAAATAAAATTTTTATAAAATTAAGTAAAAAGATAAAAAACAATTAATATAAAAATGTCAAAATACTAATTAATATAACTAAAATTGTAGAGACAAAAAAAAGAATGTTACAAAATCACGAAACCTTCCTTGGACGCTTTATAATATAGATAGATATATAGGTAACAGTAAAACAAAATACAAGGCCTAATCAATACTCTGTCTGTCATTAAAACTATATTTTTTATACAAATTTAAAAAAATAGAAAATAATAATAAAAAGTTTTAATTAATCTTTAATATCTTCATAAAATTATATAAAATAATGAGTTGTTTTTCTTTAAAATTGTGAATCATAATAAATGACATACTTATCATATAATTATTGTCGGAATTAGACTTTAACTCTGAGCCAGAATGAGTATATGTTGGCACAGCAGCCCTAGCTTAACGGTCAAACACGCTAGTGAAATGTAGAATCAAGCAGAGGTAATATTGTATTTTAGGCCACTAGGACCCACAGTTTAACCCTCAGATACGCTAGTATAAGTCAACCAATCTACAATATGTGAAAAAAAATATCACTTCACATTTGAAAATGATTTTAAGGCTGTGTTCCATAAAAAAAGAGCAATAAGACTCTTAATTTTATTCCAAGATACATTAGCAAAATGACTTTAAAACTAATTAAAAGTGATTGCGAAGAAAGGTTCCGTTATTAATTCAGTGGCGTCTTTAAGTAATTAATAAAATTATAAAAAATTTATTTTTTATAAATTAAAACGAGTTACAGTATTATTAAAAGTGATTAATTTTAATATTAATTTTTTTTATACAATTTTTTTTTTAAAAACCGATTAATTAACCGGTTAAACCCGTGATATCGGACCGGCGAATCGACTTATTCCAATTTTTACGTACAAATTTAATAACACTCACTGTTACGAAGTGCCTTATCTTCAAGGGAATAAATTGTTGTCGGTCTTATATTCTTTTGAAACGGAGGGAGTAAGGAAAAAGACAAAAGGAGCGGTAGATGTTTGAGAATCATTCAACCAGGCCAAAATGTCAAACCAACCAACCTTATTTATTTTTCTCCAATCCATCCATCCAACCTTGTGATGACACGTACGGATCCTGAACTATTCCTATTTTTGACGACGGTAATAATATGAAATAAATTTAAACGATAAAACCAAAAGTCGCACGTAACCAAATCAGCCAACACCAATGGACCCACCCATCTCTCACCTCTCACCTCTCACCTCTCACCTCTCACCTCTCCTCATAAACGGGAATATTTAATATACTGATAATAAGAAAACTTTGTATAATAAAATAAGCAAAAGGAAAAGGATATTTTTATATATAGATATAAAAAAAACTATATGATAATTGATAAAGAATTAAAAAAAAAAAAAAAAAACTTCATAAAACCCAATTAAAGTAAGATTAAATTCGAAACCCATATAGATGATATACAGTCCCTCTGCAAATCTATTAGATTGTAGTTGACTCCCATGGAAGCCTCAAACCTTTTGAGCTTGATAATACAATTATTAATGTCATTAATATATAGCAAAAGCCATAAAGAACTACTAGTACCAGATGGTTTTATAGGATCAAGAGATAGAAATGACATTGACAAGTTTCATGAGCTCTTCTTAATATGAATTATATATATATATATATATATATATATAATCTTGTCTTAAATTTATAAAGAAGAACACAATGGAATTAAACAGATAATAAAATCGCATTTTCAAAAATAACTACATGAAAGAAAGAAAGAAAGAAAAAATTGAAGTTATGGGTTAGTCTCTGGATCAATGCTGCTCGGCAAGATTTAAGTCAAGTTGTATTACAGACTCGTTGAAGAAGCATATTAATTAACGAGAAAATCTAACAGTATAACTTGCCATTTTGGTTCCATTTCCTACAATATCTTCCAAACCAAACGTTCACTTACACTGACACTGACACTCTGTTACAGAGTTCTAAGATGGATGGGAAAAAAATCAACGAAAAACTTACAAGTTTTTTAATTAATCGTGTCAAAATTCTTAACACCAATACTATTAATCACGTTAAATGTGTACAGATTTTTAAAATCCTAGAGAGAGAGTAAAAAAATTAGAGAGACAACTGTAATATTTAGAGGAAAAAAAAATCACTTTCTAAATAGATGGTGAATAAATTTTTCTGTGATAAAAATATTTATTATCTTCTATAACACATTCCTAGGTAATGGGTATGAGACTACCACGCCTAATGGCTAATGGTGAGTTTCAGATCCCACGTTAAATGCATATCTTGCATTCTTAGGAAAGACGTGGAGGATATGATAGGTATGGAAATGAGATGCCAAACACGGCTTTAGTTTGTCACCACTCATTTGAATTCAAAAATATATCCTCCGGGACTGGCAACTATAAACAGCAAATTGTTCCTTGGCAAAAGCATCCATTAGTGTTTTTTCCCTGTTTTGTTGGAGTGAAAGACCAAAATGTCATAAACTTGGTATATACCATAAAATAAAAACGCCCATGGCTGATAATCTTCGATATTAACTGTGATAACAGTTGGTATATTACAATGTAAACTCCCATGGCTGATATTCTGCAATAGAAGCTGGGGTAAAACCATACCATATTACTATCAACCTTCTTTACAAATTAATCTCTTACAGTTGAACGAACCAAATGTTATGTATGTAGTGCTACAGCAATCTTGGACAGCGAGTGCTGCTATTCAAGGTCTTGTTGGGAGGGAACCAAGGTTCTAAAATAGTTCCCAAAAGACTTGTCATTATAGCGACTAAAGTTGTTCCAAGCTCCTCCTTAGTAGGAGGATTGCTTAAAATGTTCATCCCGCCCGCGTGCATATGAGATTGCAAACGAGAATGGATGTAGTTATTACAAGTCTACATTTCAGAATCCTCAACTTCTGACTTCAGCACAAAACTTGGAAAAGCCAAGGTAATATCCCTGAAAATAATACACCACCCAAAGTAAAGCAGATTGTTTTGGTAATTTAGGTGAATATAAAGGATGTCAAACACCCCCCCCCCTCCTTCCCACTCCCAAACACCCTACCCAACCCCTAAAAAAGGGTAATAGTTTGGTAAGAGTAAGACAATATAATGTGATGCAAATTACCAAGAAAATTCAGCTTGTGGATTGTTCAAGGATTTGATTAACCCTGTGATCCTAATGACTTTGTTTCAAATTAGTAATTCTGTCTGCAAAGGAGATTATTACTTACTTCAAATATGGAAGCGTCATGTTCTTAATCAAAGAAGGATTCTTTTTTACGAATTCCTTCCACTCTTCTTGATCAATTCTTCCATCACCTTTTGTATCTGCTTCATCAAATGTCTGTTTTAAGGACATTAAATTATAAAAATTTAAAATAAGGAAGCATAAAAGAGCAGGTGACAATGTAGAGTAAACTGCACCTTATCCACAATCATTTCGACAATATCATCTGAAAGTAGCAGATCTGATTCATGCAAGAGTGCCAATACCATCTCCTTCAACTGTCATACAATACGAAATCAATAGCAGCAGAGAACAATCTTTGAATGGAATAAATAACTTAAGCAACAGTAATTTTTTAAAACCTAGATCTAGAGTAGTGAGATAATGAAAGTTGAGGAAATACACTAAAAAAATGGGTTCCTTAACAACAAACTGTATCAAATTTATCCCTCGATAGTCTTACACATTTGTAGTTTATTATCATATCGTTCCTACTTAAGAGAGAAGAGATGACTAGGAATAAAGAAAGAACAATTGAAAAGTTTACAATACTTGCCTCTTCTCTCTCAATAAAGCCTGTGTTCCTTAGATCATACAGTCTAAATGCAACTGTCAAAACAGTTTGCAAATTAGAAGACGGAGGTAAACTAGTAAAATCCGAATCATGATAAATTTAGAGTAGATGCATCATTATACAATTATCAAATGTAATTAGAAACCAATCTTTACATAAGATTTTGCCAGATACTGGTGCATTTGGATGAAAGACACTTAATGACCGGACAAACTCTCCGAACTCTATAACTCCATTGCGCTTGACATCAAACAAGTCAAATATCTGCATAACCATATGATTAGTCGTAGTAAAAGGGAATTTTGCAATCTAAAGTTTTTCTGTGTTCTTTCCAGATATGGCAATTATTTTAGAGATTATTACATAAGAACAACTCAGAATTAGGCTGTAACTACTCTTAGCAGTCATATTTACAGACCTCTTTCACGAAGAGACATTGCAGAGTACCGTTGAGAACACAAAACTTAGCACATTTAAACAATAGAAGAGTCATAAGTTAGTTAGAAAAACAAACCCTGTCAGCAAAGAGATTCCTCCTGTTTCTGTTCCTGAAGAGTGCAAACTGAAACTCTTCCTGAAGAAAAGATGAGATAAAAGTCAGTATTCAGTATATCCAACATCCTAAACCCATTGAATGATCAATATTAAGTTTGATCGGATTAGAAAAAGAGTGTTTGTAATATTAGATGGTTTATCCATTTACACCTAAGTTATGACTTTCAGCTTCATTTGCAACCCGATGAACATACCTTGTGAATGAGCCCATCATCAATAATGGAACTGCTTATTTTTTTATATAGCTCGTACAAGGCCTCTACTTCACTCACTGTAACTGCATAGAGATAATACCATAAGTTAATGCAATCAATTTTATTGTTGCATCATGCATGTTAAAATTTTAACAGGATGCCTTATCTGCACGTTTAAGATTTTCTTAACTACCAAAGAGAGGAAGGGAAGTTTAGTTTTTTTCACTACTTATCTAAAGATTTGTTTCCTTCTACCGGATATCTTTTTAGATTATCAGATTGATGCACATCTATCCACAGAAATGCATCCAGGAAGTAATTCCGAGCCTGAGCTCTGCAGCTGGAGCTCATTGTCCAAAGATAGTCCATAATCACCAGGGGGCACAGATTAGGCTTCTTATTGACTAAGACATTAATTGGGGCCAAACTATTCAATGGGTGTCAGTAAGGCTTCTGTCATTGAGCTCTAGTTCGAGGGGTATGAGATCCTACCTTCCATAGTTATATGGGGACAGGTTCAGTCCTCGTGGAGGCATTATTTGAAAAATTATACATTATCAATCTAAAATAGCACGCTTCCTACTTATCAAAATTGGTATGTTTTCTTATTATGTTGTAGCCAATTGTCTTGCTTATTTGTAGTTAGGACATTTTGTTGAAATGTTCAAGATAAGCAGGATTAACATATATCTTTAAAGCCAACCGAGTAATTTGAGAACTGAGACACGATGAATACTCACACGATGTTTCAGATGCAAGAACAGTAGGCTCCTCATAACCAGGTGTGCGTCTTTCTTTCTTTGAGCAAAAGCAGCCCATTAATGGTGGCAAAATTCAGGAGGTTGGATGATTGATGAGATCATCTGAAAATAACAATAGCGTAAAGGTCAACTTCCTTGATTCAATGACCTAAATTGCCAAGTAAAATTCAGTAGGAGATAACAGAATGCATGTCAAAAAGATTATTTAAAAAATAATAAAAAATACAATTATTGATATATTGTAAAACCACAACCTGAATTACTATCATCATAGAAAATCAGTTCTGTCCATCAAGAAATTTTGGCAGTGAAGAGCAAGTGCCTCAAGGCCAGGACTCCAATAACACAAACCATATTTGACTGGGAGATTAACTTAAATCTCTCTCAACTTTTTACTTTTTCTCACTTTAATTTTTTCAAACTTTCTCTCACTACATTTTCTCACTTTCTCTATCCAAAAAGTCCAATTTTTTCATGTTCAAAAATGACTTTTTCTATAAAGATTTCATTTAATTAAACAGAACATATCTATATAAATTCACTTAAAAGTAAACAAAGATTTCATTTAATATAAATACAACTTTTCTATAGGTATATAAACCATGATTTGAATTCTAGTAGCAAGTGAGTGACACTAATTAAGGTAATCTGTTTAAGAGATTATTACAATTTGAGTTTGGTAATTGTAGTTACTGGTTGGTAATTTTGAAGGATGGTGGAACATTGTCTAAAACTATCCATCACAAAGTATGAAAGCTGCAGGTGGAACAAACAATGGAAAGTAATGGTATGTTTTGTTTGGTGTTTGGATTGAGATTTCTTCGTTGAAAACAGTTTGAGCCACAGACTATTACGCAAGTAGGAAATTGAAATATAAGAGATTTTTTTGTTTTGGTGGATCAGTGGGTCAAATCAAATTAGATCCATGATTTGACTCACTTAAAATATTGATCCAATGGATCAATTTATCACAAATCAGTAGATAAATGAGCTGGCGTTTTGATCCAATCTATCTAACAAAATAAAACTGATTTTAAATTTCTCACTCATCCTAATAAATCATCTGGGCCGTCCAAAGTTTGGATAAATCTCGTCGTCCATGTAGTGCCGAAAGTACGGGACACAACTAGTAAATTATATTAGAGTAGATCAAATCAAGGTCAAGATTTGGCTCATTGACAACCCTATCCAACAGTATTCACCTTACAATATTCATAGGGCTACAAGGTTTCTGTGGGACCAAGCTACCAAATCGTCCATCATTTATTTGAAAAATGTTTCATAAGGGAGGAAGAAAATTTAATCTCTATTCCAAAATAAAAGAGGACTTTTAATTTCGCTCCATGATATATAAGCAAAATGACTTTTAAACATATAAAAGGTAATTGCGGAGTGCCTTATTTTCAAAGGAATAAGTTCTCCTTAATTTTTTATATTTTTAATAAAATGCTCTTATATTATTTTGAGACGGAGGGAGCAGTAAGAGTTAGTCCATGCCCAAGGAAAAAAAACAAAAGTGGTGGATATTTCAGAATCATCCAACTGGGCAAAAATAATATTCAACTATATTTCTACACTTACTAGGCAGATGAACCAAAAGGTATTACCTAAGCAAATCTGACCTCTCCTGATCAACTATTTAATTACTGATAATAAGGAACTTGTGTACAATAGAATAAGCAAAAGGAAAAGGATATTTAAGAAAAAAGTACTCCGCATATGATAAGGATAAAAAAAATTAGGAAATTGATATTTTAACATGAATTTATGATATTTCTACATGAAAAATATCAGTTTCCAAAACTTAAACTTCACAAAACCCAATTGAAGTAAGATTAAATTCAAAACCCATATCCAGTCCCCCTGCAAATCTATTACATAGATTGTAGTTGAATCTCACGCAGTCTGCCGTGGAAGCCTTAACCTTTGTGAGCGTGATAATACAATTAATATCACTAATTTTTTCACAGCAAAAGACATAAAGAACTAGTACCAGGTGGTTTTATAGGATCAAGAGAGATAATGAGTAAATTACATTGACAAGTTTCATTAGCTCTTCTTCATAAGAATTCAAGATCTATAAACTGTCTTAAATTTATAAAGAAGAACACAATGGAATTAAAGAGAGTAATAAAATCGCATTTTCAGAAACAAATCCATTCCCATATAAAGGATTATAAAGAAACAAACAAGCCCTTCGCCTCGGAAATTTACATTGAAAACCCAAAAAAAAAGCTAAAAAAATAATAAGTGAAGTTCTGGGTTAGTCTATGGATCAATGCTGCTCAGCAAAATTTAAGTCAAAATTGTATTACAGACTCGATGAAGAAGCACATTAATGGAAAAATCTAAGAGTAAAACTTGCCATTTTTGTTCCATTGAAGATAAACCAACATTGGAAAAATAAACACCGACAATTTAAAGTTGCAGAAACAGAACTTGAATTAATATGCAGGGAGAGAGAGAGAGAGAGAGAGAGAACTGACCTGGGGCGGTGTGGACTGGGGATGTTGGGACAGTTCTGAGAGTAGATGTTTTATGGGTTTCTTTCTTTATTTATACTCCTTTTAGTTTGTTGTTTACCGGAAAATATTTATATTGCGGTGAAAATAAAATAAATTAAAATTTTATATTTGTATTTAAATTTAACCATTAGAAGTAAAATAAATTAAAATTATATATTTATTGTTTTGTACAAATACAAATTCTTAAAGAATTTAAAATTGTGTGGGAATGAAAAAAATAATTAGCCTTATATGTACATTTTAGAGAGTCTAAAGTATGAACGTCATATAATTATTTAAATAATATAAAACAAAGATATGACTAAATTGTGGAGGAAAATGAATATGAATTTATAAATATATTACTTTGAAAAAAATAAATAGAAGTTTGAAGTATCACTTAATTATAATAAAAAATGATAAAAAAAAGACTTATTTATCCTTATTAAAATAAATTATCCATGTTGACATTTATTGATATTTTTTAAAATGTCACATCATTATTTATTTATTTTTGAAAAAGGACTAAATTGTTACTTTATCTTAAAGTATAATGATTATTATAGAAAAAAAATTATACATACATAAAATTAAAACTAATTATAGAGTATAACTGTATAAGTATTAAAATAGTTGTTTAGCAATCCCTCCGTCTCATAATATATGATATTTTAGAAAATTTTATTTTTTTCAAATTATTTGACGTGTTATATAATTTAGGAGAATTAGTCATAATTTTTCTAAAATTATACTTCATGAAAAAATATTATCGATGAGAGAGATAGTGAAAATATGAGATAAGTATGATAAAAAGAATTATAGACCATTAATTTTATTTAATTATTTTTTTAATTTGTATACATAATTTTAAAATACATATATTATGTAGTCAAAAAAACAGAATAGGTAACATAAACGTCTACGTATTGAGCACTGGTCGTAGTACTAATTTAAGTGTGTGTTGTGGTCAGCCTGACAGTAATTGGGCAGAGGTGCTGTACCGTACGTTAGTGCGTTACAGTGTTATTTTTTTTTAATTTTTTTTTTAATTATAATTATCAAAATAATAAATAAAAAATATTAAAATAAATTTGAACAAAAAATTGTATAAAAAAATATATTTTTTATTTAAAAAACGCTGTAAATAATTTACAGCCTACATCATCCATCGTTATTTGAGCTTATATACTAACGATGGTCAATGTAATACTTGCAACTTAGTATATATGGAATTAGTTAGTATACCCCAAAAGAGAGACGGACTGTTTGTATTTTGGAAAAGTTATCAAGTGAATCAGCTCCCTCGAGAGTCAAACGCTAATTATATATATATATATATATATAGTCGGCAACAAATTTATTATTACAATAATAACCAAATTGTTATATAAAACAAATTTATGAATTTGAAAAATACTGATATCACATCACATTTTGATAGTGTCAATATTATATATATACATATATGACATAATATAAATAGTAAAAAATATATGTACACAGCTGTATATTACACAGTCGACAATGACGATAATTTTTTGAGTTATAGCGACGGTTTCACCCGTCGTCATGACTATTAAAAAACTCGTCGTCATATCCATAGTGTGTAATACACAATTATATATATATATATATATATATATATATATATATATATATATACAACCTATATAAGTATACAATTGATGTGCCATTATAAGAAAATGATGGGATTATATAAAGTATCCTCTTTGTCCATGAACAAATTTTCTCATTTGATTTAATAATATTTAATTAAATTGTTGAAATAAAGAATCTTCGTGTTTAGTATCAAATTATATGTAGCTTATCATAACTTATTTATCTATATTTAAATTTTTTTAATTTTAAAAAGAGTAAAATATAATGACACTATCTCTGGATAATCATAATAACACTCATCTCCCCTCTAGTTTTTTAAATAACAATTATTATCCTTGTAAGTTTTTAGAGTTGACTAAATAGATAAAATTACATATTTACCCTTATATGTTATCAAATTTGAATTCATAAATAATATATATTATTTAATTATCCTTTGTAATATAATATATTTTAATTATAGTTTTATTTGTAACTAAGACTATCTCATTCAAATTGTTGGTAACTTGTAAAAAAAATTAATTTAGTTTAATTAGCACATAGTTTTGGATAAGTGATACAAATATTTGTAAGACCCCAGATTTTATGAATAAATATTTAATTTTTTTGAAATAATTATGGTGTGGATTTGATATAATATTATAATTGTGGGTATTATTTATAAATTTTGCAAAGTAAGCAAGTTGTTTTAAAATATTCGTTTGGTCGGGGAATATTCTTTTTGTCGGGGAATATTCGTACGACGACACAATCATTGGTGGACCCCACAACATAAGTATAGTCGTAGTTAGAAAACGACAAAATTATCTTTCTATAAAAATAACGGCTGAGGTGTTACCGTTAAAACCGTTAAAACTGTTGAACTACCCGGTAGTAAAAGTACAGTAATACGCGTGGTTGCATAGTAGCACACGGTATTGATTATTGATGCTTACGTGAGAAGTCACTCAGCTATACTCAATTATTGCTACAGTAATTGCTGCATCATATCTCTTAAATTATTGTCATAGTATCATCTGTATAATATGTTATATTATTAAATCAATAATTGAGACGTTGTGGTAAGTTTGGTTATTTTTATGGGGGGCCATATGTCATCATCTAAGAGTCTCTTCGTCAATAGTAATTACCGTTGTCAATAGTAATTATCGTCGTCAATAGTATTTACCTTGGTCAATAGTAATTACCTTCGTCAATAGTATTTACCTTGGTCAATAGTATTTACCTTGGTCAATAGTAATTACCTTCGTCAATAGTATTTACCTTGGTCAATAGTAATTACTTTCGTCAATAGTAGTTGTCCCTTCAATATTATCAAGACTCATTTGACCCTTCGTTAAGACCAAGAGTCATTTGACCCTTCGTTAAGACCAAGAGCCACCCTCAATTTTTCTATAAATAGAGGCCTAGGGCTTCATTATTTTTCACGAATTCATTCAAGCTATAGAGAGAGAAAGTATAGAGAGAATAAGAGAGAGAGAATAAAAGTATTCTGCTACTTCACTTTTTCAATATCCAGTTCTTTTAAGGTAGGGAATATTATTTCTTTTATATTCATGAAGAGAACTTCCGTTATTCTATTCTTTATTATTCTGTTGGAATAACCAGTATACGCGGTCTACCCTATACTTGGTGATATTCTTCTATTATTCTGTTGGAATATCCTGTCTGTGTATTTTACACCGGACCTGGTTCCGTTTTTATTATTATTCTGTTGGAACATCCTGTCTGTGTGTTTTACGCCGGACCTGGTTCCGTCTTGTTATTATTCTGTTGGAACATCATGTCTGTGTGTTTTACACCGGACCTGGTTCCATTATTTATTATTCTGTCGAAATATCCTGTCTGTGCGTTTACGCCGGACCTGGTTCCATTATTTATTATTCTGTTGAAATAACATGTCTGTGTGGTCTATCGCATGCATGGTGATTTTTTTTGTTATTCCATTCTTTATTATACTCAGTTGGTTAAGTTTTGACTTCTATACTCCATGAAATTTGTGAAATATCCTTGACATTTGCGCTTTATCTAGTATCTATTCATGAAAATATTCTCCTGATCATTCTTGAATTTTACTCCACAAAGTAGTATCATGTTGACAATTTGGACGTTGTTAATTCTTGGAAAAATAAATTCTTGAACTTGTTTTATTGAATTCTTATATCATTGTCATCATCCTCATGTTTATATTCTGTTGAAAGTCATCTGTGGCCTGTAGTGCATAGATGGACTTGGTATGATTATGACCAGGGATTATTCGGTGTAATCATGACCGTAATGTTACGAATGATGTGATAAAAGTCCTCATTGGCCCGTAGTGCATTGATGGACAGTTGTTGGCATGATCATGACCATTAATGAATATACGAATATCCTTGGCCGTAGTGCAGGGGTGATTCGATGATGTGGATTATTTTATTAAGCTGAGTCTCAGCGATCACAGTGTTGGAAAATCTTTTAAATCATAAAAGATAGTAGAGTTTATTTTCTACTTGACTCTTTTAATGGATTGCTTGTTCCGCTGCAGTTAAACTTGATGTCTATTATATTTTATCAGTTTAACATTGTTGAAGGCTAATGATAATTTATTCTGCGTTATCTTAGTCATAATATTTCTTACTGGGCTAGTTGAGCTCACCCTTTCTTTCACTGTTCTCTTCAGGAAATGAGAACGTAGCTGGGGCAAGTCGGGGAACGGAGTGATGGTCCGAATGATAGTATTAGTTAGTAGTCCTCACTATTCTATGTAATAGTGTGTTAATAAATGTAATGAGGACTCCTTTTGAGTATGAATACTCTCTAGAAGATAATATTTGTATTCAAACTCACAGTTTATATTTTGTCGTATTGTACACGACAGTTGTATTAGTAAGTTGTATTTGTATTCTGTACTATGTATCTGATGACCCAAGATGGGTGATGTATACCTAATTTTGAGGGCGTCACAGTTGGTATCAGAACTTAGGGATATGATCTCTGGCTAAGATGTGAGACTAGAACTAGGAGGGGAGAGACGGGAAATTCCTTCGCTAGTATGACCTACCTAAGTTTATTTGGTATTTAATTGGTCGGTCAAAATATATGGATAATATGTTATATGTTAATTAACCCTTGTTTTGTTGCAGTATTTGCAAATGGCATCCGAAAATGTTGAGATAATCAATGAAGCACATGAGACCATTGAATCACCAACGATCAATGCTCAGGGTAATGTGCAACCAGAGGACAATAATCTTCATGAAAACAATAACACCGATGAAATGGTGAATGATGAGATGGTCAGAGGCTTTATGCAATTCATGCAACAACAAAATAACTTTTGGACGGTCACCGCTAATCAGTTCAAGGAGCAATTCATGCAACAACGGGCGAGAGCGGCTCCTATCCAAAATGAAGGAGGAAACAATGACAACCCACGGTTGGTCACCGCTAAGCAATTCAAGGAGCTAGGACCACCGGAGTTTTTGGGAAAGTCAGAACCACTAAAGGCGGAGACGTGGTTAAAGCAGATCACCAAGATATTTGATGTCTTGGGATGCTCCGAGGAGCAAAAGGTTTCCTTTGCCACCTTTATGTTGCGTGAAGAGGCAGATTACTGGTGGGAATCTGTAAAACGTACCCAGCCTGACGCACTCAAGATGTCTTGGGAGAAGTTCTAAGAACTGTTCAATGACAAGTACTTTCCCGAAAGTATTCGTCACATGAAGGAGGTGGAATTTATTAAGCTGGAGCAAAACAACATGACCGTGTCGCAGTACGAAGCCAAGTTTACCGAGTTGTCCCGATTTGCGTCCCACTTGGTGGATAATGAAGAGAGAATGACGCGAATATTTTTAAGAGGTTTGAAACCGGAGATACGTCAATATCTTATTTCTCATAAACTGTGTCTGTATTCAGATGTTGTAAATAGGGCTCAATTAGTAGAGCGCGATAACGAGTCAACGCAACCAAAAGAGAGCAGCCGGAAAAATGATAATACTGGTGATAACAGTCATCAAAGCGGTGACAACAAGCGTGGAGGGAATCAACATGCCAGAAATGGTAATAATGGTCAAAATAATAAGAATGGACATTTCAAGAAGAGGAGATTCAACAATGATGGAAAGACGTCAGCACCAGCACCCGTTGTTAAGAAAGGAGAACGACCACCTATCATATGCTTCAAATGCGGAGGGGAGGGACACATCAGTCCAAACTGCGCGATGTCATCCAAAGCATGCTATAATTGTGGAAGAGAATGTCACTTAGCCCGATTTTGTCGTTCACCGAAGACAAGTTCAGATAGGATGGAGGCACCAAAGACCGTCCCAGAAAAGCCAAAGCCAGTAGTTTAAGAGAAAGCATTTTTTTTTCGTGGCGAGGAACCTGAATAAAATTATCACCGGTATGTTAGTCATAAACTCTTGCGAAGTATATACCGTGTTAGATACCGGTTCTACTCACTCTTTTATTTTACCTAGTTGTGTTCAATGTTTGAAGTTAACTCCGGAGAACTTAGACTTTGATATGTCTATTTAAACTCAGTTGGGAGAAATCTTCGTTACCTCCACTATTTATAAATCTTGTTCAAATCAGCACCTTCACGTTACCTGTCGATCTTATCTCTTTGAAAATACTTGCCTTTAATGTGATTTTTTTGAAACGATTGGTTCACTACTCATCATGCTTCTCGTAAGGTTGTTAGTTTTCATACTCCTAACCACCCTGTTATGCGGATTTAAAGTAACCAAACCACTAAAGTCAATCATTGTCATATCAAGCCATAAATAAAGAGTCCCGATCCTTTCGTTGTTGACTTTCTTGTGTGGAATGCACCGAAGCCAGACTTTCGGTAGGGGACGTTGTGAATAACAGTGACAAGTTAATAGATATCAATGTGACGTGTTATCCAAGTCTTGGATGAGAGTCACAGTTTTGAATGATATTTCTATTGTTAATAAATTTCTTGACGTATTCTTGAAGACTTCTTAGCTTACCCCTAGAGCGTGAAATCGAATTTTGTATTGACCCCAGTACAAAACCTATTTCTTAAACCCTCAAATATTTATTCAACTAAAGTGAACGTAGCATGCGCCAAAGACGTTGGCTCGAGCTGTTGAAGATTACGACCGTACCATTCAATATCATTGTGGAAGAACGAACGTGGTAGCTGACGTGTTGAGTAGAAGATCGTATGTGTTTATGAGGGCGATGTTGTTAAAACAAAGACTCATTTCGTATAACTTACAAATGACGAAGATAGAGTTAAAGACTCGAGGGACCCATATAAAGATAACGAATATACGAGTAAAATCGACTTTAATCGATAACGTTAAAGTCGTTCAAGCTACACACCCGGAGCTGATGAATGTAAGAAGGTTCAAGAGGGCGTTATTCTAGAAGAAAAAATTGACAAAGGGAGGAAATCTCAACCCTCGATGTAATTGACCCATTTAAAATCCTCGATCGAGTAAGAACTGTGGCTTATAGACTCGTTTTACCGCCAAGCATGTCGTGTATTCATAACGTTTTTTTTCACCTATCGATGTTACGTAAATATGTGGACGGCCCGAACAACATTATTAATTTAGAACCGGACGAGATAGCGGATGATTTAATGTTTGAGGAGATACGTGTTAAAATCTTGGATAAGAAGGATCATATTCGACGCTCAAATGTTATACCTCAAGAGTTAGAATTTGAAGTGAAGTCAATGTATCCTCACCTGTTCGGCATACCAGGTATGTACGTAAATTTCGAGGGCGAAATTTCATAAGGAGGGGAGATTGTGAGACCCCAGATTTTATGAATAAATATTTAATTTTCTTGAAATAATTATAGTGTGGATTTGATATAATATTATAATTGTGGGTATTATTTATAAATTTTACAAAGTAAGCAAGTTGTTTTAAAATATTCGTTTGGTCGGGGAATATTCTTTTTATCGGGGAATATTCGTACGACGGCACAATCAATGGTGGACCCCACAACAGAAGTATAGTCGTAGTTAGAAAACGACAAAATTATCTTTCTATAAAAATAACGGCTGAGGTGTTACCGTTAAAACCGTTAAAACTGTTGAACTACCCGGTAGTAAAAGTACAGTAATACGTGTGGTTGCATAGTAGCACACGGTATTGATTATTGATGCTTACGTGAGAAGTCACTCAGCTATACTCAATTATTGCTACAGTAATTGCTGCATCATATCTCTTAAATTATTGTCATAGTATCATCTGTATAATATGTTATATTATTAAATCAATAATTGAGACGTTGTGGTAAGTTTGATTATTTTTATGGGGGGCCATATGTCATCATCTAAGAGTCTCTTCGTCAATAGTAATTACCGTTGTCAATAGTAATTACCGTCGTCAATAGTATTTACCTTGGTCAATAGTAATTACCTTCGTCAATAGTATTTACCTTGGTCAATAGTATTTACCTTGGTCAATAGTAATTACCTTCGTCAATAGTATTTACCTTGGTCAATAGTAATTACTTTCGTCAATAGTAGTTGTCCCTTCAATATTATCAAGACTCATTTGACCCTTCGTTAAGACCAAGAGTCATTTGACCCTTCGTTAAGACCAAGAGCCACCCTCAGTTTTTCTATAAATAGAGGCCTAGGGCTTCATTATTTTTCACGAATTCATTCAAGCTATAGAGAGAGAAAGTATAGAGAGAATAAGAGAGAGAGAATAAAAGTATTCTGCTACTTCACTTTTTCAATATCCAGTTCTTTTAAGGTAGGGAATATTATTTCTTTTATATTCATGAAGAGAACTTCCGTTATTCCATTCTTTATTATTCTGTTAGAATAACCAGTATACGCGGTCTACCCTATACTTGGTGATATTCTTCTATTATTCTGTTGGAATATCTTGTCTGTGTGTTTTACACCGGACCTGGTTCCGTCTTTATTATTATTCTGTCGGAATATCCTGTCTGTGTGTTTTACACCGGACCTGGTTCCGTTTTTATTATTATTTTGTTGGAACATCCTGTCTGTGTGTTTTACGCCGGACCTGGTTCCGTCTTGTTATTATTCTGTTGGAACATCCTGTCTGTGTGTTTTACACCGGACCTGGTTCCATTGTTTATTATTCTGTCGAAATATCCTGTCTGTGCGTTTACGCCGGACCTGGTTCCATTATTTATTATTCTGTTGGAATAACCTGTCTGTGCGGTCTATCGCATGCATGGTGATTTCTTTTGTTATTCCATTCTTTATTATACTCAGTTGGTTAAGTTTTGACTTCTATACTCCATGAAATTTGTGGAATATCATTGACATTTGTGCTTTATCTAGTATCTATTCATGAAAATATTCTCCTGATCATTCTTGAATTTTACTCCACAAAGTAGTATCATGTTGACAATTTGGACGTTGTTAATTCTTGGAAAAATAAATTCTTGAACTTGTTTTATTGAATTCTTATATCATTGTCATCATCCTCATGTTTATATTCTGTTGAAAGTCATCTGTGGCCTGTAGTGCATAGATGGACTTGGTATGATTATGACCAGGGATTATTCGGTGTAATCATGACCGTAATGTTACGAATGATGTGATAAAAGTCCTCATTGGCCCGTAGTGCATTGATGGACAGTTGTTGGTATGATCATGACCATTAATGAATATACGAATATCCTTGGTCGTAGTGCAGGGGTGATTCGATGATGTGGATTATTTTATTAAGCTGAGTCTCAGCGATGGCAGTGTTGGAAAATCTTTTAAATCATAAAAGATAGTAGAGTTTATTTTCTACTTGACTCTTTTAATGGATTGCTTGTTCCGCTGCAGTTAAACTTGATGTCTATTATATTTTATCAGTTTAACATTGTTGAAGGCTAATGATAATTTATTCTGCGTTATCTTAGTCATAATATTTCTTACTGGGCTAGTTGAGCTCACCCTTTCTTTCACTGTTCTCTTCAGAAAATGAGAACGTAGCTGGGGCAAGTCGGGGAACGGAGTGATGGTCCGAATGATAGTATTAGTTAGTAGTCCTCACTATTCTATGTAATAGTGTGTTAATAAATGTAATGAGGACTCCTTTTGAGTATGAATACTCTCTAGAAGATAATATTTATATTCAAACTCACAGTTTATGTTTTGTCGTATTGTACACGACAGTTGTATTAGTAAGTTGTATTTGTATTCTGTACTATGTATCTGACGACCCAAGATGGGTGATGTATACCTAATTTTGGGGGCGTCACAATATTAAAATTTTAAAATTAAATTATTAATGGAGTTGTTTTAATTAGAGTGATCGAGTATATTGATAGTTTAATTTTTGGTGTTTAACGACAAGAATTATTATTTGAATTTTTAGTTTCATATTATGATTTTTATATGCTAAATTTTGTTATAGTATATGTCAAAATTTGGAATGTTTATAATTTTGATTACATTTTTAAGTATACAGTTTGTTTGTTTTTTGTGCAATGTTAAATAAAAAAAATATAATAATATTTATTAATATCTCTATCTTGTAAAAAAAAATTCTTTTAATATATATTTTTTCTTTTTTTGAGTTACAACATTTGTCATTTTTACATGTGTGACTTATGTTTAGTTTAATATTTAAGAAAAATGATTAATATAATTTTTAATACTCTTTTTATATGAATAATAAGATTTGATCTGTAATAATAAGCTTGTTTTGCGTACATTTTAATATTTGAAAATTTAATTATAATTTTTTTACAATAATTTATAATTTTTATCGGTTTTAAAATTTTACCTTTTAATTACATATATATATATATATATATATATATATATATATATTACGTAAATTTTAATCTTTGAGAAATTTAATTAGCAAAAAGTGTATGATTTTATTTTCCTGATAAAATGAATATTTATTATTTTTTGACATTTATGTTATTTATTTCACAAGTTCATAATTTAATTAATTAAATCAAGTTAAGTAAAAATTATAATATACAAATTTATATTTAGTGGATATATTAAACATTATAACTTGAAGGGTATATTAGTCATAATATTAAAAATATTTTTGGATATTAGTTGGTCAATCAACCATACATAGGGGTAGTAAATGTTATATATTGTAGATTAAAGGGGTACTGACAGTTATTTGAAAAACTAGAGAAGTGATGAGTGTTATTATAATTATCTACATGGGGTATCCATATATTTGTTTTTGTTTCCTTCTAACAGACACAAAATATCTCTAACATGTGAAAATGTTAAGGGTTAAAATGTTGACATTCAACAAGCAATAGTATGTTGATCTTTTTTCACGTCAAGTAAAAAGAAAAAATTCATTTTACATTTTGAACCTAATTTGCAAAATTTAAAATTTAATATAATTTCTGATAATATTTAAATTTGGAACTGGTACTATTATCTACATGGGGTGTCGATATATTTATTTTTGTAAAATTTAATATTTTGTTACAATAAAGTCAAAATCTTGGTGATCAAATACTATTTAATGCTCTTATTTAAGTAAAGAAATAAGTATTCAAGAAGAATCCTACAGCGAGAAGGACGGAGGTGAAACAATCTTGGTGTGTAAGTCAAATCCAATGGAAGAAAGGAAGGAACTTCCATCTAGAAGATCTCTTTGAAGAAAGTTGATTGTCACTATGAAGTTAATTCCTAGAAGGAATTAATTGATTATTGATGCCTATAGAAGATTACCAAGAGAGATTTGTTGTAAGACCCCAAATTATTAATAAATGAAATTTAATTTTCTCTATTTATTATTTTGAAATAGTAAGGGTTGAATTGATTAATGAGGTTAGTTATGGGTAAAATGCGCAAATATTTCAAATAAGCAGGTGGTTATAAAATATTCATTGTTGTCGGGAAATATTCGTTTGGTCGTAAAATATTCTTGCTGTTGGAGAATATTCGTACGACGGCGCAGTCTTTTGTGGGCCCCATAACGGAAAGCGATTGGATGAAGAAAACGATAAGTATAAGTTGTTTATAAATAACGGCGTAGTTATTACCGTTAATACTGTTGGAATACCCGGTGGTTAAAACACAGTAATACGCGTTGTTGCACAGTAGCACACGGTATTGCACCAATTATTGATTCTTACGTAAGAAGGCATTACTCAATAATTGTTACAGTAATTACTGTTCAATATTTTATTTTATTGATTCAATAATTGCTGCGTTGATATTTTATATTACTGTTGTTTCAATAATTGTCACTACACAGTATCTTCTATTATCGGAGCAATAATTCATATTATCTAAATAATATTATTAGATAACATTATTGATAATGTCTAGAAAGTTCTGTCTAAGGAGAGGTTTGGCCACCTAATTGCGCGCCAGTAAGGAGAAATCCTTATTGAAAAGCTTCCTCTTTCTTGGAAACGGCCTGGTTGCCAGTACTGTGATTCTGTAATATTATTTATGAATAATTAATTATTGATTTATATGATGAGAAAAATATTGATTTTATGTGGATATAGATGGAGAAAATTTTTAAATGTGACAATTGTTGAAAATTAATATTTTATCTTTTTCTGATAAAATAATTCATTTAAATATATTATTTTAATAATATATTAATGGTGATATTTTTACAATGAATGTGGGATATATGAGTATATGAGAAAGAAGAGTATTTTGTGGCATTAAATGATTAACACATGTTTTATGTGTCGGTGGACCCCAATAATTGACTGAAATTTGATTATAGGCTGTAAAATCGTCCATTTATGAATTTCGGTCAATTTTTGTTTAGAATTTGAAAAAACTTTCTTCTGCAAAGTTGTAGAGAATTGAATTTCCTATAAAAAGTTGCAAGATTTAAATTTTCTGACAAAATGACTATTTATTATGAATTATTGAAGTTCTGAAATTCTGGAATAATTGATTTTTGGAAGTTTTAATTATTTTTATTTAGAAAAACGTTTTTTACATTATGGTGTGTTCCACATGTGTGTTGAATGGGCTGATTTCAGATTTTCTAAGGTGAGCTTGAAAATTTATATATATATATATATATATATATATATATATATATATATATATATATATATATATATATATATATTAAATTTTCTGCTTTGGTGTTCTAAGCATTTTTCTATAAATATGGTGCTTAGGTTAGAATTGAAAATCACACCAGAAACTGAAATCTTCTCTCTTTCTCTCTCTATATTATTGAGCGTATTCTTGTGAGTATTTTAATACTTTGAGTGTTGCTATACGGTGCAAGTTCAAGTCACAGCCTATATCCGGTGTTTTAACTAGAAGTACTGTCTTTACGAGGTAAGGGATGTTATTTTCTTCGTAAGTGATATTATTTCTTTAATATCATTATGGCGAAATATTGGTTGGAACTTTTTATCAAATTTAGAACTTTTTTATGTCGGGGTTACTATTCATGAGTTACTATTCACGAGTTACTATTCACGAGTTACTATTCACAAGTACTATTCACGAAGTGTGATGCTTTTTTGTGAAATTTCTATCTTTTGGTGTCGGAGTTACTATTCACGTATACGGCACTATTCACGTATACGACACTATTCACAAATACGACACTATTCACAGAAAAATGAAATTTTCTTTTTTTTTTGTCCAAAATATCTATTCTGGATACTAACTTTGATTGTATTCATGTTATGATCATTCTTGAATTTTACTCCACTATGATTATTTATGAGGTATTTTTGGACATGGAATAGCTGAAATACGAATCCTTAATATCTACTCTTTTGTTTCATTGGATTCGTTTTCTTTAAAATATTTTTCATCATTCTCAGTCCTAAATGATGATATAACTGAATATCTTTGGCCTGTAGTGCAAAGATGAATGATTGCTGATGAATATCTTTGGCTCGTAGTGCAAAGATGAACAGGTGTTTAGATGAACATGACCAACTGATGAATATTTTTGGCCTGTAGTGCAAAGATGAATATTTGATTCCAGATATATATTGATTGATGTTACAGGGATAAAATATCGACGATGAACTTTTAAATTCATATATAGAAGATAGTAGTTTGCATTCTCTACTTAACTCTTCTAATGAATTATTATTTTCGCTGCGAAGTTTGATTTAAAACTAGTTGTCTATTGTATTCTATTAGATTTTTTCCTGTTGAAGACTAACGATAATTTGTTCTATGTTATCTTAGTCATAATATTCTTTACTGGGCTAGTTGAGCTCACCCTTTTCCTTGTTGTTCCATTTTTCTTCTCAGGAGACGAGAATATAACGGGAACTAGTTGGGGTGTGGAGTGATGGGTCCAGACAGTTATTTTAGTAGTCCTCACTATTTTATAAAATAATGTATCAATAATTGTAATGAGGACTTATTTGAGTATGGATATTGTCTAGATGACAATATTTGTAGTTTAACTCACTGTTTTTATGTTGTAATAATAAAGTTGTAGTTGTTTCTGTACCATGTATTTTGGCGACTCAGAATGGGTGTTGTATACTTATTTTGGGGGCGTCACAGTTGGTATCAGAGCTTAGGGATATGATCTCTGGCGGAGATCGGGGAATAGAACTAGGAGGGGAGAGATGAGTAAATCCTTCGCTAGTGTATCCTACCTAAGCTTATTTGTTGGTCGGTCATAATATAGGGATATTATGTGATATGTTAATTTGTTAAATTAACCCTTGTTTTATGGCAGTATTTGAGAATGTCGACTGAGAATGTTAACAGTGGAGTAAATGAAATCGTGGAGACGCCTGTGCTCACCAACGAGGAGGACGTACAACAGGCTGACAATGTTCCTCATGTGAACAACACCAATGAGCAGATGATGAACGATGGGATGTTTAGAAGCTTTTTGCAATTTATGCAAAATCAGACGAGGGAGACTCGTGTTCAAAATACAGGAGGAAATGATAGCAATTTACGGTTTGTCACAGCCAAGCAGTTCAAAGAATTGGGACCACCAGAATTTAAGGGAAAGCCGGATCCGATCATTGCGAAAATATGGGTCAAGCAAATTACCAAGATATTCGATGTCTTGAGATGCACGGAGGAACAGAAGGTTCCATTCGCCACCTTTATGTTCCGTGGCGAGGCAGACTACTGGTGGGAGTCTGTGAAACGGACCCAGCCTGCCGCACTCAGCATGTCTTGGGAAACGTTTCAGAAATTTTTTAATGAAAAATACTTTCCTGAAAGTATTCGCCATATAAAGGAGGTAGATTTTATTAGACTGGAGCAGAATAACATGACGGTGTACTAGTACGAGGCGAAATTTGCAGAGTTGTCCAGGTTTGCACCTCATTAGGTGGAGAATGAGGAACGTATGACGCGGATATTTCTGAGAGGTTTGAAACCCGACATACGTCAATATCTCATTTCTCATAAATTTTCTCTCTATTCAGATGTTGTCAATAGGACTTAATTATTAGAGCGAGATAATGAGTACGGTCAATCGAGGGACCACAACCAGGATCATACCGGTGACAGCAGTCATCAAAACAATGATAACCAGCTGAGAAAGAAAAATACTGACAAGAACGGCAACCACTCTGGTGGTAATCGTGGCCATGAAAATAGAAGAAGCGAGTCGGGAGGAGATTTTAAAAAGAGGAGATTCAACAATGACAATACGAAGACGTCAGCACCGACAACAACTGGTTCCAAGGGAGGAGAACGACCACCGGTCATATGCTATAAGTGCGAAAAAGAAGGACATATCAGCCCAAACTGCCCACAACAGTTTAAAGTATGTTATAACTGTGGAAAGGAAGGACATATCGCTCGAGATTGCACTGTAGCGAAACCAAGTCCAACGGGGGTGGTGACTCAAAAAGCTGTCCCAGAAAAGTCAAAGTCAACGGTTCCTGGAAGAGCGTTTTTTATGACTGGTCATAATGCGAGGAACCCAAACGAAGTTAGCACGAGTTAGTTAATTATAAATTCTTACGAAGTTTATACCTTATTAGATACCGGTTCTACCCATTCATTTATCTCTCCTGCTTATACTCAACATTTAAACTTGACTCCAGAGAAAATTAGACTTTGACTTATCTGTTAAAACTCCGTTAGGAGAAACTTTCGTTACATCCACTGTTTATAAATCTTGTTTGATCCAAGTTGGCACCATCACATTACCTATTGACCTTATCTCTTTAAAGATACTTGCTTTTGATGTGATTTTAGGAATTGATTAGTTAACTACTCATCATGCCAAAATTGATTGCTTTCGTAAGGTTGTTAGTTTTCATATTCCTAAGCAAGTTGTTATTCGAATTCAAGCAACCAAACCAATGAAGTCAAACTATTTTATATCAAGCCGTAAAGTCATTCGTTTATTGAAAAACGGATGTCAAACTTTCTTAGTCATGTTATGGACTTGAACAAAAATACGTCAGATTTGAATGATATTTCTATTGTTAGTAAATTTCCTGACGTATTTCCTGAAGAATTTCCTGGCCTACTCCTAGAGCGTGATATTGAATTTTGTATCGACTTTGAACCCGGTACAAAATCCATTTCTAAAATCTCATATCGAATGACTCCTATTGAACTTCAGGAGTTAAAAACCCAACTATAGAAGTTGATAACCGAGCCTCTATCTGGTGACTTCCTTTGTGAAATGCATCGAAGCCAGACTCTCCGTAGGGGACGTCATATTTGTGCGGTAGTAAACTGATATGTGCCATTGTGACGTGCTATCCAAGGTTGGGATATGAGTCACAGTTGAGAGCAACCTAAGTCAGTAATCGAAATACATTGCTTTCTAGGCTTAGCTGGTTATTATCGGAGATTCGTAAAAGGATTTTCTTGAATCGCTACTCCATTTACTCAGCTGACTCGAAAAGATACAAACTTCGATTGGACCGAGGAATGCGAGAAGAGCTTCCAAGAATTCAACATGCGACACCGACGTTGGCTCGAGATGTTGAAAGATTTCGATCATACCATCCAATACCATCCTAGAAAAGCAAACGTGGTAGCTGACGCATTGAGTAGAAGATCATATGCGGGTACAAGTGCGATATTGTCAACGCAAAATTTTGTACGACTTACAAAGGATGAAGATAGAATTCCAGACTCCGAAGACCCATGCGATGATGTCAAGTATACGCATAGAACCAATGTTAATCGATAAAGTTAAAATCGCTCAAGCTACACACCGGAGTTGATGAATATGAAGAAGAAGATGCAAGAAGTTATTATTCCAAAAGCAAGAATTGATGATGTGAGGGAAGCTCAAACCTTCGATTTATTGGTCCATTTGAAATCCTCGATCGAGTAGGAACTGTGGCCTATAGACTCGCGTTACCTCCAAGTATGACGCGTGTTCATAACGTTATTCACGTATCGAAGTTACAAAATTATGTGGACGACCTGAACCACGTCATTGAGTTAGAACCGGACGAGATAGCCGAAGACTTAACGTACGGGGAGGTACCTGTCAAGATCTTGGATAGGAAAGAGCATGTCCTACGCACGAAGGTCATACCACAAGTTAAAGTTTTGTGGAGGAATCATGCTATTGAAGAAATGACCTGGGAGTTGAAAACGGAAACGAAAGCGAGGTATCCTCATCTTTTCGAAACGCCAGGTACGTACGTAAATTTCGAGGACGAAATTTTATAAGGAGGGGAGGTTGTAAGACCCCAAATTATTAATAAATAAAATTTAATTTTCTTTATTTATTATTTTGAAATAGTAAGGGTTGAATTGATTAATGAGGTTAGTTATGGGTAAAATGCGCAAATATTTTAAATAAGTAGGTGGTTATAAAATATTCATTGTTATCGGGAAATATTCGTTTGGTCGTGGAATATTCTTGCTGTTGGAGAATATTCGTACGACGGCGCAATCTTTTGTGGGCCCCATAACGGAAAACGATTGGATGAAGAAAACGACAAGTATAAGTTATTTATAAATAACGGCGTAGTTGTTACCGTTAATACTGTTAAAATACCCGGTGGTTAAAACACAGTAATACGCGTTGTTGCACAGTAGCACACGGTATTGCACCAATTATTGATTTTTACGTAAGAAGACACTACTCAATAATTGTTACAGTAATTACTGTTCAGTATTTTATTTTATTGATTCAATAATTGCTACGTTGATATTTTATATTACTGTTGTTTCAATAATTGTCACTACACAGTATCTTCCATTATCGGAGCAGTAATTCATATTATCTGAATAATATTATTAGATAACATTATTGGCAATGTCTAAAAAGTTCTGTCTAAGGAGAGATTTGGTCATCTAATTGCGCGCTAGTAAGGAGAAATCCTTATTGGAAAGCCCCCTCTTTCCTGGAAACGGCCTGTTTTGTCAGTACTGTGATTTTGTAATATTATTTGTGAATAATTAATTATTAATTTATATGATGAGAAAAATATTGATTTTATGTGGATATAGATGGAGAAAATTTTTAAATGTGACAATTGTTGAAAATTAATATTTTATCTTTTTTTGATAAAATAATTCATTTAAATATATTATTTTAATAATATATTAATGGTGATATTTTTACAATGAATGTGGGATATATGAGTATATGAGGAGGAAGAGTATTTTGTGGCATTAAATGATTAACATATGTTTTGTGTGTCGGTGGACCCCAATAATTGACTGAAATTTGATTATAGGCTGTAAAATCGTCCGTTTATGGATTTCAGTCAATTTCTGTTTGAAATTTGAAAAAACTTTCTTTTGTAAAATTGTAGAGAATTAAATTTCCTATAAAAGATTACGATATTCAAATTTTCTGACAAAATGACTATTTATTATGAATTATTGAAGTTCTGAAATTCCGGAATAATTAATTTTTGGAAGTTTTAATTATTTTTATTTAGAAAAACGTTTTTTACATTATGGTGTGTTCCACATGTTTGTTGAATGGGCTGATTTCAGATTTTCTAAGGTGGGCTTGAAAATTTATATATATATATATACACACACACACACATATATATATATATATATATATATATATATATATATATATATATATTATATTAAATTTTCTGCTTTGGTGTTCTAAGCATTTTCCTATAAATAGGGTGCTTAAGTTAGAATTGAAAATCACACCAGAAACTGAAATCTTCTCTCTCTTTCTCTCTCTATATTATTGAGCGTATTCTTGTGAGTATTTTAATACTTTGAGTGTTGTTATACGGTGCAAGTTCAAGTCATAGCCTATATCCGGTGTTTCAACTAGAAGTACTGTCTTTACGAGGTAAGGGATGTTATTTTCTTCGTAAGTGATATCATTTCTTCAATATCATTATGCCGAAATATTGGTTGAAACTTTTTATCAAATTTAGAACTTTTTCATGTCGGGATTACTATTCATGAGTTACTATTCATGAGTTACTATTCACGAGTTACTATTCACGAGTTACTATTCACAAAGCGTGATGATTTTTTTGTAAAATTTCTATCTTTTGGTGTCAGAAATACTATTCACGTATACGGCACTATTCACGTATACAGCACTATTAACAGAAAAATAAAATTTTCTTTTTTTTTGTCCAAAATATCTATTCTGGATACTAGCTTTGATTGTATCAATGTTTTGATCATTCTTGAATTTTACTCCACTATAATTATTTATGAGGTATTTTTGGACATGTAATAGTTGAAATACGAATCCTTAATATCTACTCTTTTGTTTCATTGGATTCATTTTCTTTAAAATATTTTTCATCATTCTCAATCCTAAATGATGATATAACTGAATATCTTTGGCCTGTAGTGCAAAGATGAATGATTGCTGATGAATATCTTTGGCCCGTAGTGCAAAGATGAACAGGTGTTTAGATGAATATGACCAACTGATGAATATCTTTGGCCTGTAGTGCAAAGATGAATATTTGATTCCAGATATATATTGATTGATGTTACAGGGATAAAATATCGACGATGAACTTTTAAATTCATATATAGAAGATCGTAGTTTGCATTCTCTACTTAACTCTTCTAATGAATTATTATTTCCGCTGCGAAGTTTGATTTAAAACTAGTTGTCTATTGTATTCTATTAGATTTTTCCCTGTTGAAGACTAACGATAATTTGTTCTATGTTATCTTAGTCATAATATTCTTTAGTGGGCTAGTTGAGCTCACCCTTTTTCTTGTTGTTCCATTTTTCTTCTCAGGAGACGAGAATATAGCGGGAACTAGTTGGGGTGTGGAGTGATAGTTCAAGACAATTGTTTTAGTAGTCCTCACTATTTTGTAAAATAGTGTATCAATAATTGTAATGAAGACTTATTTGAGTCTGGATATTGTCTAGATGACAATATTTGTATTTTAACTCACTGTTTTTATGTTGTAATAATAAAGTTGTAGTTGTTTCTGTACCATGTATTTTGACGACTCAGAATGGGTGTTGTATACCTATTTTGGGGGCGTCACATTTGTTAGTTATTACTCCCTCCGTCCCAAGATAAAAGTCCTGGTGGACTTTCACGCATATTAAGAAGATGAATGAAATGACAAAATTACCCATAATAATGTCATTAATTATTTTTAATGTAGGTGAGATAGTGACTTTCTAGCTATTCAATTCAAAATATTCTCTCTCCATACTTATTAAATATGGAGAGAGAATTAGAATAAGAAAAGTATGAAATATTTAATGCTACGGGCATAATTGGGAAAAATATGTAAAGATTTGGTTATTAAAAGAAAGTGGACATTTAACATGAGACTACCCAAAATAGTAATAAGAACTTTTATCATTGGACGGAGGGAGTAATTTTTTTTTATGTATTAATTTAGGTTAGGAGTAGTAATAGATTAAATTACTTCTTCATTGTACGTTTGTTGGAGAATCGTTAATAAATGGAGTTTTCTTATTTTATGTTTAATTTTCTACTTCTTATTTGTTTTAGTTAGTTTATTTATTTATTTTCATGTCTAGTTAATTTCTTTAATCTAGGATGAAGATGACATTAAATAATTATTCATGATAATATTTTCTATCTCTTCTATTATTTATGTTTTTATGTTTAATTGATTTTGCCTTCATGCTTCGTCCTTCATTTTACCGTTATTATATGATTTTAAATTAGTTAAGAGGTTTTGATAGATTATTGTTAAGAGGTTTTGATAGATTATTGTTAGTTATAAAATTACTAAATTAAAGAAAATGGAGATCAAAATCATAGTTAAGTTATAAAAATAGAATAAATTGAATTACTTATTATATTTATTGTTTATTGAATTCTTAGATTGCTTTTAGTTAGTTTAATTATAGTTAATCGATTCTCAATCTTTATTTCTAATTCACCTGAAATAGATATTAAGGATACATTAAAATTAATCTAGTCTTTGTGGGTTCGATTTGTACTTGTCAGTTCTTCAATTTGACATTGTACACTTAAAATTACATATTTTTATCACATCACTAATCTATCACATTATTAATCCATGATCCAATGTTCTAGCTTGAATAATGCTAGAGACACAAACTGCTGATGTGACATACTCCACCTCAGTATATTGTGTGGGACCGAAGATTGCATTGAAATAATTTATTGATCAATACGATGAGGTGGAGTATGCCACATCAGCAGTTTGTAAAATATTTGTAAAATAATTTATGTCTGTAGCACTACTCGTTCTAGCTTAGCTTGGGATGAGAAAGTAGGGAATTTAGATAACAAGGATAGGCTAGGCATTCAAAAGCGAAAAGTAACTTAATTGAATCTAGTTTAGCTACTAGCTACTAGCTACTTTTGAAATAATTTATTCCTTTTTTGACACCTTTTTCAATATTTTACTTATCTCGTCAAATTTGAAATTTCAGTATCTAAATTATTCACCATCTCCCTCAAAAGTAAAGTTTTATTACGTTTCTCTCCCTCAAAAGTTTTAAACACTCCCTCAAATGATTTCACTTCTCTCCAAAACTTTAAATTTCATTCTCTTAATTATTCACTCTCTCGCTAAAAAAGTTTCTCTTTCCCAAAAGTTTTTTAGTTTGTCCCCCTCAAAAGATACATATATTCTATCTTTCGAGCTCCTTAACATTCTCTCTTTCAAATTTTTTTTTACCTATCTCTCCAAAATTTTAAATTCCACAAATTATTCACTTTCTTACCTTCAAAAGATTTTAATTTTGTCTCCCTCAAAAGTTTTTAACAAATCTTCACTTTCTCCCACTCAAAAAGTTTTACTTCTCACCTTCTAAACTTTTAAATTTTAGTCTCTAAATTACCCACTTTCTCTCGCTCAAAAGGTTTAACTTTATCCCTCAAATTTTTTTTACGTGTCTCTCCGAACTTCTAATTTCAGTCTCTAATTCACTTTCTTTCACTCAAGATTTTAACTCTTTTTCTACTTTTCCTCCTAATTATTTTTCCTTTTTAACTCTCCAAAATTTTATATTTATGTATTTATACGTTTTTAACTCTCCCTTAACACTCTTGTGTTCTGAGTTTTGGATGGAAAAAAAGAATAAAAAAACTTAAATTAGAACAAAAACGAATATAAAACTTAAAATTTTCCTTTGTATTATTTCTGAGTTTTTAATAGAAAATAATAAAAATTTAAATTTTTTCTTTTCTTACGTTTTTGAGTTCCAATGAAAAGAAAAGAAAGAAGCCACTTTTACAAATTTACCCTTCTATTAATTATAACCATTGAACCATGAATAAAAATATGCAAGATAAATTTAATCAAAGAAAAAATTCCATAATTAAATACAAATATCCAAATAAATGTACAAAAACTACTTTTACAAAGTCATTGTCATACCATACCCAAAAGTCATCAAATATAAAATGTATTATTAATATTAACATAAATTATTCATCAAATTCTTCAAGAAATTCAATCTCCTTTATAATAGTAACCCAAACACTGCTCGTGCCTTGTTATGATTTTCTAGTAGCCATAAATAGGCCTTATCGATTTTTTTCTCATCAAAATTTATTTCAATTAGTCATTTAAAGATATTATTTGCAAAATAGACTCATACAGATGAATTAATAAATGTTTCTCCCTATTTTTAAAATGTCTCCCCTTGCTTTTTCTAATATGGTGGCTAATCTATCCATCACATTAGTTAATTAAATTCATCATCAAAATGTTTTTCCTTTTACTTTTTTTATTTTGAAGTCTTTACTGTGACAACCCCAAAATAGGTTCATTCCACCCAACCCATTCTGAGTCGCCAAATACATGGTACAGAAAATAACTACAATTTTATTACAACAATTGTCGTGCAAAATACAACAACACATATGCTGTGAGTTTGGATACAAATATATACCAAATGTGACATTGGACACCATCATGTATCAGCACCTCACAAAGGTACCTTACATAAAGGTACAGTCAAAAACTGTTTTAGAAATTTGATTATAGGCTGTAAAATCGTCCGTATGTGGATTTCGGTCAATTTCTGTTTAGAATTTGAAAAAACTTTCTTCTGCAAAGTTGTAGAGAATTGAATTTTCTATAAAAATTCGCAAGATTCGAATTTTCTGATAAAAGGGCTATTTATTATGAATTATTGAAGTTCCGAAATAATTGATTTTTGGAAGTTTTAATTATTTTTTTAAAGAAAAACGTTTTTGGTGAGTGTCCCACATGTGATAAATGTGTTATGTTGCTGAATTCAGATCTAGGAAGGTTGGCGTAGAAATTATAATAATAATATTAATATTATATTAAATTTTCTGCTTTGGTATTCTAATCATTTTCCTATATATAGGGTGCTTAGGTTAGAATTGGAAATCACACTAGAAACTACAGATTTCTCTCTCTTTCTCTCTATATATCGAGTGTATTTTTGTGAGTATTTTAGTACTTCGAGTATTGCTATACGGTGCAAGTTCTTTTAACATTATATCCAGTATTCCAGTCAGAAGTACTATTCTTTCTGAGGTAAGGGATATTATTTTCTTCGTAAGTGATATTATTTCTTCAATATCATTATGCCGAAATATTGGTTAGAACTTTTTATCAAATTTGAAACTTTTTCATGTCGGGGTTACTATTCATGAGTTACTATTCACGAGTTACTATTCATGAGTTATTATTTATGAGTTACTATTCACGAGTACTATTCACGAAGCATGATGATATTTTTGTGAAATTTTTATCTTTTAGTGTCGAAATTACTATTCACGTATACAACACTATTCACGTATACGGCACTATTCACGAATACGACACTATTTACAGAAAAATTAAATTTTATTTTCTGTGTCTAAAACCTATCATTGATTGAATCTATGTTTTGATCTTCATTCTTGAATTTTACTCCACTCTGGTTATTTATGAAGTATTTTTGAACGGGAATTGTTTAAAGTACGAATCCTTAATATTTGTTCTTTTGTTTCGCTGGATTCGTTTTTTTTAAAATATTTTTCATCATCTTCAGTCCTAAATGATGATATAACTGAATATCTTTGGCCTGTAGTGCAAAGATGAATGATTTCTGATGAATATATTTGGCTCGTAATGCAAAGATGACCTGTTGTTGAATATCTTTGGCTCGTAATGTAAAGATGACATGTTGTTGAATATCTTTGGCATGTAGTGCAAAGATGACTTGTTGATGAATATCTTTAGCTTGTAGTGCAAAGATGACTTGTTGATAAATATCTTTGGCCTGTAGTGCAAAGATGACTTATTGATGAATATCTTTGGCCCGTAGTGCAAAGATGAATTTATTAGTATGATTATGAACATGAACTATGATTTGGTATAACCATGATCTTTGATATTTCAGGTGATAAAAATTATCTTTATCCTGGATGAGGAAAGGAATTTAGAACTACAATTACGATTATGAGTTATACACGTGATTGTGGATAAGAATTGTTGATTGATATTACAGGGATAAAACATTGTTGGTGGACTTTTAACATGGAGAAGAAAATAGATTTTATGGTCTATTTGACTCTTCTAATGGATTGCTCGTTCCGCTGCAACTATGGTTGAAAAGTTTTATCATCTACCATATGTTCTAAATCTCTGATTTATTACTGTTGAAGGCTATTGATAATTTATTTATCTTTAGTCATGATATTATTTACTAAGCTAGTTGTGCTCACTCTTTTGCTTCACAATTCCTTTCAGGTAATAAAAGTATAGATGGGTCGAGCGGGAGATAACAGGGGAATAGAACGGTGGTCTATAGCTGTTGAGGGTGAGGTGAACTTAACTTGAAAGGGTGTTTTGCCACTATCATACAAGATGTCTAATGACATACAACATCGTGTCATCATAAGACAGGGTTTTGCTCATCCACTTGCTAAGTATATTTACAAGCACTACCTATATAATCTTGGTGTTTGTTTGGAGTATAATTTCCAATTAGAGACAGTGGAGATAATGATATGTCAAGAGAAGACTCACCATTAGGAAGAATATGATAGTAATCTTCTCATTTTTCTTTGGGGTCTATTGGGTCAACCAAGGATAATTCTGTGGCCATATGATATCTATCATAACCTAGACGCATGGCCTCCCATGTACGAAGGTTTCCTTGAGCACTTCCCAAAGATTCTAATTTCTAAAATAGTTTTCGACTATACCTTTATGTAAGGTGTCATTATGAGGTGCTGTCCACGGTTGGGACATGAGTCACAGTTGGTATATATTTGTATTTAAACTCACAGTTTAAGTGTTGTCGTATCTTGCACGACAATTGTATTAATAAAGTTGTAGTTGTTTTCTGTACCATGTATTTGGCGACTCAGAATGGGTTGGATGGAATGTACCTATTTTGGGGTTGTCACAATTACTATCATATTCTTTTCAATGGTGAGTCTTCTCTTGACATATCATTATCTCCACTGTCTCTAATTTAGAGTTATACTTCAACCAAACACCAAGATTATATAGGTAGTGCTCGTAGATATACTCAGCAAGTGGATGTGCACAACCCTGTCTTATGATAACACGAGGTTGTATGTCATTAGACATCTTGTCTGATAGCGGCAAAACACCCTTCCAAAGTTGGGTTCACCTCATCCTATTCGATTCACCAAATATAACTACTAAATGATGTATAAAATACAACACACTTTTCTATACTGTTTAGGGAGAACTTCCACCGCTAGAGACCACCGTTCTATTCCCCTGTTACCCCCGCTCGACCTAGTTACACTCTTATTACCTGAAAGGAATTGTGAAGCAAAAGAATGAGCTCAACTAGCCCAGTAAAGAATATCATGACTAAAGATAAATAAATTATCAATAGCCTTCAACAGTAATAAATCAGATATTTAGACATATGGTAGATGATAAAATTTTTCAACCATAGTTACAGCGGAACGAGCAATCCATTAGAAGAGTCAAATAGACCATAAAGTCTATTATCTTCTCCATGTTAAAAATCCACCAACAATATTTTATCCCTGTAACATCAATCAACAGTTCTGGTCCACAATTATATGAATAACTCATAATCATAATTGTGGTTCTAAATTTCTCTTCTCATCCAGGACGAAGATAATTTTCATCTCCTGTCTTTACCTGAAACATCAAATATCATGGTTATACCAAATCACATTTCCTGTTCATAATCATACTGATAAATTCATCTTTGCACTACGGGCCAAAGATATTCGTCAACAGTTCATCTTTGCACTACTGGCCAAAGATATTCAACCACAGATCATCTTTGCACTACATGCCAAAGATATTCAGCAACAGATCGTCTTTGCACTACAGGCCAAAGATATTCAACAACAGATCATCTTTGCACTACATGCCAAACATATTAATATCTCAAAGAAATATATAATCATTTCAGAATTTATATAAACAATAATTATAACCATGTTGATCAATTCACCTTTGCACTTAAGCTAAAGATATTCAATTAGAAATTCAATGGCCATGATCATACCAGTCAACAATTCAACTTTGCACTACTGGCCAAAGAGAACTCATAGTCACGATTATACCAATAATCTACCCATCTTTACACTCAAGTCAAAGAGAAATTTCTTCACCAAGATTATAAAAATATTATATATGATAATAAAAATAATATGATCAAAATACGGATTTAATTTCAGGAGTAAAATTCATAAATCAACGATAATTTGGTCAGAAAAAGAAACCAATTTTGTCGTGAATAGTACCCATAAATAGTAACTCGTGAATAGTAACTCATGAATAGTAACTCGTGTGTAAGACCCCAACTTTTATAAATAAAGATGAATTTTCTATAAATATCATTTTTGAATATTATGGAATAAATTTGATATAATGTTATAGTTGTGGGTAATATTTATAAATTTTGCAAAGTACGCAAGTTGTTATATAATATTCGATTGGTTAGGGAATATTCGTACAACGACACAATCATTGGTGGACCCCACAACGAAATTATTGTCGGACTGAGAAAATGACAAAAATACTTTATAAAAATAACGGCGAAAGTTTTATCGTTAACTGTTGAAACACCCGGTGTTAAAAGTACAGTAATACGCGTAGTTGCACAGTAGCACAAGGTATTGATTATTGATGCTTAAGTGGGAAGTCACTCAGTTTTGTTCAATTATTGTTACAGTAATTGCTGCATAGTATCTTACGTTATTTGATTCAATCATTGTCAATATTTTATATACATTAAATCAATAATTGAGACGATAAAGTTATTAATATTATTATTTGTAATATTAACGATGTCTAGAAGTTCTGTCAAGGAGAGGTTTGGTCACCTAATTGCGCGCCAATAGGGAGAAATCCTTATTGAAAAGCCCCCTCTTTCCTGGGAACGACCTGGTCGATTAATATTGTGAATTATAATAATGATGATAAGTGTTGTTAAAAATATTGAGGAAATTTTTATGATGAGTTTTGCCTATTATTTGAACCCCCATTTGCTCATTTTTCAAAATCTTCGGAGAAAGTAATCTCAATTTTTTTTGATATATTTGTATTGCAGGCATGTGATTATATATTTGCAAACTATTCATCTTCAACCGTTTTCAAAATTTCTTTTTATTCTTGTTCAGAAGTCACCTGATTTACTGTAGTCCACCTTGTTCGTGTCAAACCTTTGTAAGTCTCTTGGGTGAGCAGTGTTGGTTTTTGAACATAGGTATGAGTCTGCTTAAGGTAATAGGGTATGAATTGAAGAATAATGAATAAAAATTTATTTTGAACTTGGTAAAAATGAATAGATTGTTTAGATATAACTCCTCAACTAGTAACCGGTCAACTTTGCCTCCAGTTCCAGTCATGAAAATATCAGTCAACATTTTTGGACAATTTTAAAACAGATTATAATGTCAGTCAAGCTTTACACAATTGGAATATACCTAGGGTCTCCCCTAAGGAAATTTATCAGTCAACATTTTTGGACAATATTAAAACAGATTATAATGTCAAAACCGTTGAAAAGGTTTATGCCATTAATAAAGAATACTAAAATTGTAGTCTGTTAGATCCCGAAGTCATCAAAAAACATAAAAAGAAAGGTTACAATTTTATTCACATCGGATTAGTTCAAGTAGCAGTTAAACCTTTAAACATTAAAGGAATTAATTCAAGTATTTATCTCTGCTTGAAGGATGCTCGATTCTTGAATTACTATCCTAGCATGATCGGCGCAATGGAATCTAGTCTGCATAATGGACCTATCCATTTCAATTGCTTTCCTGATTTCACATTGAGCCTAAGTGATAAAAATTTATTAAAAGCCTTAACATTAAATATTTAAACTGCTGGAGAAATTACTCAAATGATTGAGGGTTCTCAGCCGATAGTTTTGATTTATCGGATTTATTATAAGACCATGAAAACTAACCTAAACGTTCATGCTCTCAATAAAAGTCCGAAAGATCAAACTGTCTTAATTCAAAGTTCAACTAGTGATGCTAATATTCAGATCCCGAGAACCATTCTCTGAAAAGATATTACTCTCCCTAGTCAATGGACTCTACCTAGTGAAATACTTGAACAACCTGTAGTTAACAATCTAATAAACCTTGAAAATGTTAGACAATTCTCAAATGGAACCGTAAAAATAAGTTTTGAACGCAGTAAAAGACCGATTATTATTGAAGACTCTGCTAGTACTATAGCATCTTCAAGAAGAGACAATGAAATTCTTAATAACCCATCTTTAAGAGATCTTAAATTAAAAGGTATTTTAAATCAAGGTCAAGTTAGTCACCCATGTTATACTCAAAAGGATCTAGTAGAAGAAGATAGTTCTTCCTCTCCTACTCCTTCTGAGCTTCCCACTCAGTCTGATTTTGAAATTTTGATTAATAATCAGTTAAGAGTTATTAAAAAAGATTTTATTCTTGATTGGGATAATCTTGTAAAAGATTTTAATTCCAAAAATAATAAAGATAAAAGACATTTATTTCGTTCAAATCATCCAACAGAAAAGGAGCGAGATAAAATTGTTAATAGATGGAAACGATTCATAAAAAATGAAAAGATAAACATTACCTTTTATGACTGGTATGATCAATACCAAAGTAAGTGTAATGTTATAACAAAAAGTCAATGGATAAAGGAAGATAAGTCTAAGGTCTGTTCTAGTCATCATCCGCTAGAAACAATCCTTATCCCAGTTAAGAACACATCTGTGGTTGCCAGTCCCTTTAAGATTTCAGATGGCAATAAAGATGATAAAAAAATTATTGAACAATTAAATTTTAGTAATCAATATCTAGCAACTGTTGGAAGACAGCTTGATAGAATTGAAGAAAAATTTGAAGAAACAAGTATAAAAAGACCTGATGCAAAAATTGAACATCCTTTGATTAACCTACCGGAAAAATAGAAGTAAATTGGGTTTACCTAATGATGATAGCAACCTAATTAAATCTATTGACAAGTTATTCAAAAAACTAAAAACTGAACCTGGTCCAAGTGGTACTGTCTCTACTTTGGATCAAGTTGAATATGAAGTTGAAAATGATAGTCAAGATGACTATTCTGATTCTACTTCAATCCTAGATTTTAATGATCAATTGAATAAGTTAACAGTCAAAAACACTAGTTTAACCAGAAATTGGTATTTTAGACCTACTCCTCCGGATCTACAATTCGAAGAGAGAAACCTAGATAAACAATTCTCTGTTTCAGCTAATAAAATTTATGAATGGAACATTGATGGTCTTAGTGAACAAGAAATTTTAAACAAACTGAATCACATGTCTATGGTAGCAAATAGCTATATCACTAAATTCAACAATCTGTCACAACCAGAAATTGTTGAGTTAATAGCTAGTGGATTCACTGGTATTCTAAGATCTTGGTGGGAGAGACATCTCACGAAAGATACTAGATTATCAATTATTCATGCTATCTAGTTAGACGATGACGGCAACCCCATCTTTGATGAAGATGTCGGTATTGGTTCGCCAGATGGAGTAAATACTTTAATTTTTACCATAATAAAACATTTTGTAGGAACTCCTAGTAACATAACAGAAAGAATTCACGATCAACTCAGTAATCTCACTTGTCCCACTCTTAGTGACTTCAGGTGGTACAAAGATGTGTTTACCTCTAGAGTTATGCTGCGAAATGATAGCAACAAGCCTTTCTGGAAAGAAAAGTTTGTAAATGGTTTGCCTTCATTATTCGCTCATAAAGTTAGAGAAGAGTTGAGTAAAAATTTAGGATATATTGACTATGATAGTCTCACTTATGGTGACATAATCAGTTACATTCAAAAAATAGGTTTAAAAATGTGCATTGATTTTAAATTAGCTAAACAAGCTAGTAAAGATAAGAAAAAGGCAAAATATGAGTTAGGAACATTTTGTGAACAATATGGTCTGCCTCCTATTGCTCCCTCTAGAAGAAAGCATAAACACAGACATATTGATCATCCTAAAACACATAAACGTCACAGACGTAAACATTTTCATAAAAAAGATAATAACAATCAAAACGATTACTATAATAAACCCAAACCAGTTAATAAAAAATATAATAAAAGGCCTAAAAAATATGATAAGAGTAAAATTGTTTTCCACAATTGTGGACAAAAAGGCCATTACAATAATGAATGTAAGGTAAAACAAAAGCTATCTCAGTTAAATATATCTAATGAAGATACTGAGCAATTATTAGAGTTAATGAGAATAGAAAATAATACAGATAATGATGAAAGATCTGACATCCCTTATTCTTCTAAAAGCAGTACCAGTAACAATGAATCTGATTGTAACGAAGAAGAAGTCACTATTTGTGCTAATAACTGTAAATGAAAATTGTTGCACTAAAAGATTAAGTGTTATTACCAAAGAGGATGAAGAAAGCTCTTTGTTGATCGACTTAATTAGTAAAATTTCTAACCCTGAACTTAAAGTTCAATATACTAAGCAGTTAAAAGATTTATTAACCAAAGATACTAGAGTTAAAGACAAGATTTTTAAAGCCAAAGATAAACTGTGACGCCCCCAAAATTAGGTATACATCACCCATCTTGGGTCGTCAGATACATGGTACAAAATACAAATACAAACTTAATTATACAAATGTCGTGTAACATACGACAATACATAAACTGAGAGTTCTAGTAGGAATATTGTCATCTAGACAATATCCATACCCAAGGAGTCCTCATTACATTTATTGTCACACTATTTAACAGAATGGTGAGGACTACTAATGCTATCTTCTGGACCATCACTCCTTTTCCTGACTCGTCCCAGCTATATTCTCATTTCCTGAAGAGAACATTGAAAGAAAGGGTGAGCTCAACTAGCCCAGTAAGAAATATTATGACTAAGATAATGAAGAATAAATTATCAATAGTCTTCAACAATGTTAAATTGATAAAATACAATAGACATCAAGTTTAACTGCAGCGGAATAAGCAATCCATTAGAAGTGTCAAGTAGAGAATAAAACCTACTATCTTCTATGATTTAAAAATATTTTCATCAACTTTTATCACTGAGACTCAGCTTAATAAATAAACCACATCTTCTAATCATCCTTGTATTACGGGCCAAGGATATTCATTAAATCATCAATGATCATGACTATACCGAAAAATCCCTAGTCATAATCATACCACAAACTGTCTATCAATGCATTACAAGCTACTGAGGACTTTTACCACACCACTTATAACATCACAGTTCATGATTATACCGAATGATCCTTTGTCATAATCATACTAAGTCCATCTATGCACGTAAGCCAAAGATGACTTTTAACATAAAATAAACATGAGGATGATGACAATGTTATAGGAATTCAATTAAACAAGTTCAAGAATTAGTTTATCCAGGAACTAATAATATCCAAATTGTCAACATGATACTTCTTTGTAAAGTAACAGTCAAGAATGCTCAGAAGAATATTTTCATGAAAAGATACTGGATGAAGCGCAAATATCAAGGATATTCCACTAATTTCATGGAGTATAGAAATCAAAACTTTAACCAAATGAGTATAATAAAGAATATATGAAACTGCAAATAGATTTTCACCAGCCATGCGGTAATCCACGTATACATATCATTTCCACAATTTAATAAGGAATGAATATAAAGGATCATTCACCATGCATATGGCAATCCACATAGACAGGTTATTCCAACAGAATAATAAAGAATGGAATACCAGAAGGATTCACCATGCATGCGATAGAGACCGCACAGACAGGTTATTCCCAACAGAATAATAAATGCGGAATAATAAATGATGGAACCAGGTCAGGTGAAATTCACACCGACAGGATATTCCGACAGAATCGTAAAGAACGGAATAATAAAAGAATTTCACCAAGTATGCGGTACTTCGCATAAACAGGTTATTCCAACATAATAATAAAGAATGGAATAACAGAAGAAGATCACCAAGTATTGGGTAAACCGCATATACAGGTCATTCCACCAAGTATAGGGTAAACCACGCATACAGGTTATTCCAACAGAATAATAAAGAATGGAATAACATAAGTTCTCTTCATGAATAAGAAAGAATAACACCCCTTACCATTTTAAAGAAGAACTGAAATAAAGAAGTAGTTAAGTGGCAGAATACTCTTCTTCTTTCTCTCTATAGTTTCTCTCTCTAGAGTTCAGTGAATTCGTAAGAAATAATGAAGGAATGAGCTTCTATTTATAAGCTTGGTAGAGTAAGGGTAAAATAGTCTTTTCACCATAATTTATGACATCATCGCTTACATCATCGATCAGATGACATCATTGCATACATCATCGATCAAATGACATCATTGCTTACATCATTCTTCTGATGACATCATTGCTTACCTCATCGTTCCGATGACATCATCGCTTACATCATCAGAATTCAAATTCAAATTGTTCTCTTTCACCTCATTTTACTTGTATACCATGAATTTACTATAATAATGTTACCATCCAAATTATAAAAAAAAACATACTATCATATAATCACATTATACTACTATAATATAATATTATAATAATATATTTAAATGAATTATTGATTTACTAATATAATTTCAACCAACGATCTGAAAAATTAGCACATTTTCTCATGGAATAATATTGTACCCAAAAATGATTTGGACCGAAAATAAATATATTGTCCGGGTGAATAGTAACTCGTGAATAGTAACTCCGACACAAAAAGTGTCTCAAATACTCGAGTGAATAATACTATAGTGAATAGTAATTTAGATAAATAGTAACCCATAAATAGTAACTCGTGAATAGTAATTCATGAATAGTAACTCCGACACAAAAAGTGTCCCAAATACTCGAGTGAATAATACTAGAGTGAATAGTAATTTAGATAAATAGTAACCCATGAATAGTAACTCGTGAATAGTAACTCATGAATAGTAACTCCGACACAAAAAGTGTCCCAAATACTCGAGTGAACGATACTAGAGTGAATAGTAATTTGGGTAAATAGTAACCCGTGAATAGTAACTCGTGAATAGTGACCATGTATTTTATGACAACTTGTTTACTTTAAAAAAAATTTGCATATCACCCTTAACTTTAACCTTTTATCAATTTAACCATTTACCAAAATAGAAAAATTGAATACTTTTATTTCATAAAATTCGGGGTCTCACAATCTCCCCTCCTTATGGAATTTCGCCCTCGAAATTAACGTACGTACCTGATATTCGAAGAGATGAGAATACCTTACTTTCTTTTCGGATTGTACCTTTTCGGATAATTCCGCTCTATCATGATTTTTCCATTTCTCATCTCCTGTATTTCGAATATCATTCTAGAATATACCTTCAAAATAAAGGTTAATCGACATACCATAATTTATCCACTTATTAAGTAAACAATTTCAGCTTAGATAAGTCACACCCTAGCGAAGTATATTACTCGTCTTCTAGACTAATATCTCCGTCAGTGACCATATCCCTGTAACATCAATCAACAATTTCTGTCCACAATCATATGAATAACTCATAATCATAATTGTGATTTTGAATTACTTTTCGCACCCAGGAAGAAGAAAATTTACATCACATATCTTCACCTGAAACATCAAAAATCATGGTTATACCAAATCACAATCCCTGCTCATAATCATACTATTAAATTCATCTTTGCACTACGGCTAAAGATTTACAACTGTATAACCAATAATCAATAGTTAATCTTCGCACTACAGGCCAATGATATAAAACTGTAAAATCAATAATGTTGAGACTCAGCTTAATAGTATCACGACCACGAATTATCCATGCACTACGTGCCAAAGATAATCGTGTTTTCAATTACGGTCATGATTATACCAAACAATCCCTGGTCATAATCATACCAAGTCCATTTATGCACGTAAGCCACAGATGACTTTTACCACATCTATGAATTAATATTTCATTGCTGAGACTCAGCTCAATAATTAATCCACATCATCGAATCATCCCTGCACTACAGGCCAAGGATATTCTTTAGTATCACGACCACGAATTATCCATGCACTACGTGGCAAAGATAATCGTGTTTTCAATTACGGTAATGATTATACCGAACAATCCCTGGTCATAATCATACCAAGTTCATCTATGCACGTAAGCCACAGATGACTTTTACCACATCTATGGATTAATATTTCACTGCTAAGACTCAGCTAAATAATTAATCCACATCATCGAATCACCCTTGCACTCCGGCTAAGGATATTCTTTAGTATCACGACCACGAATTATGCATGCACTACGGCTACAGATAATCGTATTTTCATCAACGGTCCTGATCATGCCATAAAATAATTAGTCTTTGCACTACGGCCAAAGAGAATCCATAGCCATAATCATACCAAAAACTGTCCATCAATGCATTACGGGCCAATGAGGACTTTTTTCACATCATTTGTAACATTACGGTCATGATTATACCGAATAATCCCTGGTCATAATCATACCAAGTCCATCTGTGCACTACAGGCCACAGATGACTTTCAACAAAATATAAACATGAGAATGAGGTATTGACGTATATAGGGTTTCAAACCTCTTAGAAACTTTCGCGTCATTCGCTCCTCATTATCGACCAAATGGGATGCAAACCGGGATAACTCTGCAAACTTAACCTCGTACTGCGATATGGTCATATTATTTTGCTCCAATGCTTATCTCAACATTGTTAGATGCCATTTTCAAACACTGCCACAAAACAAGGGTTAATTAACATATCACATATTATTCCTATACTCTGACCGACCAATTAAATACCAAATAAACTTAGGTAGGTCATACTAGCGAAGGAATTCTCCGTCTCTCCCCTCCTAGTTCTTATCTTACATCTCAGCCAGGGATCATATCCCTAAGCTCTGATACCAACTGTGACGCCCCCAAAATTAGGTATACATCACCCATCTTGGGTCGTCAGATACATGGTACAAAATACAAATACAAACTTAATTATACAAATGTCGTGTAACATACGACAATACATAAACTGAGAGTTCTAATAGGAATATTGTCATCTAGAAAATATCCATACCCAAGGAGTCCTAATTACATTTATTGTCACACTATTTAACAGAATGGTGAGGACTACTAATGCTATCTTCTGGACCATCACTCCTATTCCTGACTCGTCCCAGCTATATTCTCATTTCCTGAAGAGAACATTGAAAGAAAGGGTGAGCTCAACTAACCCAGTAAGAAATATTATGACTAAGATAATGAAGAATAAATTATCAATAGTCTTCAATAATGTTAAATTGATAAAATACAATAGACATCAAGTTTAACTGCAGCGGAATAAGCAATCCATTAGAAGTGTCAAGTAGAGAATAAAACCTACTATCTTCTATGATTTAAAAATATTTTCATCAACTTTTATCACTGAGACTCAGCTTAATAAATAAACCACATCTTCTAATCATCCTTGTATTACGGGCCAAGGATATTCATTAAATCATCAATGATCATGACTATACCGAAAAATCCCTAGTCATAATCATACCACAAACTGTCTATCAATGCATTACAAGCTACTGAGGACTTTTACCACACCACTTATAACATCACAGTTCATGATTATACCGAATGATCCTTTGTCATAATCATACTAAGTCCATCTATGCACGTAAGCCAAAGATGACTTTTAACATAAAATAAACATGAGGATGATGACAATGTTATAGGAATTCAATTAAACAAGTTCAAGAATTAGTTTATCCAGGAACTAATAATATCCAAATTGTCAACATGATACTTCTTTGTAAAGTAACAGTCAAGAATGCTCAGAAGAATATTTTCATGAAAAGATACTGGATGAAGCGCAAATATCAAGGATATTCCACTAATTTCATGGAGTATAGAAATCAAAACTTTAACCAAATGAGTATAATAAAGAATATATGAAACTGCAAATAGATTTTCACCAGCCATGCGGTAATTCACGTATACAGATCATTTCCACAATTTAATAAGGAATGAATATAAAGGATCATTCACCATGCATGTGGCAATCCACATAGACAGGTTATTCCAACAGAATAATAAAGAATGGAATACCAGAAGGATTCACCATGCATGCGATAGAGACCGCACAGACAGGTTATTCCCAACAGAATAATAAATGCGGAATAATAAATGATGGAACCAGGTCAGGTGAAATTCACACCGACAGGATATTCCGACAGAATCGTAAAGAACGGAATAATAAAAGAATTTCACCAAGTATGCGGTACTTCGCATAAACAGGTTATTCCAACATAATAATAAAGAATGGAATAACAGAAGAAGATCACCAAGTATTGGGTAAACCGCATATACAGGTCATTCCACCAAGTATAGGGTAAACCACGCATACAGGTTATTCCAACAGAATAATAAAGAATGGAATAACATAAGTTCTCTTCATGAATAAGAAAGAATAACACCCCTTACCATTTTAAAGAAGAACTGAAATAAAGAAGTAGTTAAGTGGCAGAATACTCTTCTTCTTTCTCTCTATAGTTTCTCTCTCTAGAGTTCAGTGAATTCGTAAGAAATAATGAAAGAATGAGCTTCTATTTATAAGCTTGGTAGAGTAAGGGTAAAATAGTCTTTTCACCATAATTTATGACATCATCGCTTACATCATCGATCAGATGACATCATTGCATACATCATCGATCAAATGACATCATTGCTTACATCATTCTTCTGATGACATCATTGCTTACCTCATCGTTCCGACGACATCATCGCTTACATCATCAGAATTCAAATTCAAATTGTTCTCTTTCACCTCATTTTACTTGTATACCATGAATTTACTATAATAATGTTACCATCCAAATTATAAAAAAAAACATACTATCATATAATCACATTATACTACTATAATATAATATTATAATAATATATTTAAATGAATTATTGATTTACTAATATAATTTCAACCAACGATTTGAAAAATTAGCACATTTTCTCATGGAATAATATTGTACCCAAAAATGATTTGGACCGAAAATAAATATATTGTCCGGGTGAATAGTAACTCGTGAATAGTAACTCCGACACAAAAAGTGTCTCAAATACTCGAGTGAATAATACTATAGTGAATAGTAATTTAGATAAATAGTAACCCATGAATAGTAACTCGTGAATAGTAATTTATGAATAGTAACTCCGACACAAAAAGTGTCCCAAATACTCGAGTGAATAATACTAGAGTGAATAGTAATTTAGATAAATAGTAACCCATGAATAGTAACTCGTGAATAGTAACTCATGAATAGTAACTCCGACACAAAAAGTGTCCCAAATACTCGAGTGAACGATACTAGAGTGAATAGTAATTTGGGTAAATAGTAACCCGTGAATAGTAACTCGTGAATAGTGACCATGTATTTTATGACAACTTGTTTACTTTAAAAAAAATTTGCATATCACCCTTAACTTTAACCTTTTATCAATTTAACCATTTACCAAAATAGAAAAATTGAATACTTTTATTTCATAAAATTCGGGGTCTCACATAAACCGATATTCAGCCTTAGTAAAACTCTAGAGAGATTTAAAACCCCAGTTAAAGAAATTACCCTTCCTGAGTTAAATCAAGAAGTTAATAAACTTAAAAAAGAAATCTCTAATTTAAAAATTGAAGTCTCCAATTTAAGAAAAGACTTAGAGAGCCTGAAATCTGATCTTCAAGTTCATGATTCCTCCTCTAGTGATGAAGATCATGATGAGCCAGAATCTTCAAGAATCAGAGAAGAACCAGATCTATTCGTTCAAGGTCTTTCTCTTAAAAGAGTTAAAGATATTACCATTCAAAAATGGTATATCTCCATTAATTTGGTTGTTGATAAAACTTTTTCAATACGACTTCCCGCCTTAGTTAATACTGGTGCGGATTTAAATTGTATCCAAGAAGGTCTTATTCCAACCAAATACTATAAGAAGACTAATGAAAAATTAAATTCAGCTAATGGTAGTCAGATGAAAATAAAATATAAATTACCTAAAGTGCATATCTGTCAAGATGATATGTGTTTTAAAACGTCATTTGTTTTAATTCGCAATCTTACTGATAAAATCATTTTTGGGTTACCATTTATATATTTATTATATCCATTTACTACCAGTAATGAAGGATTAAGCTGTAAACATTTAGGTAAAAGAATAACATTTAAATTTCTTATTAAACCAAAAGAAAGAGATTTAAAATTTATTCAAGAAGAGTCCATTTCTAAATCATTAAATTTATTAAATTGTAAATCCACCCATTTAAATTTCTTAAAAGAAGAAGTTAAATACAAAAGAATTGAAGAACAACTTCAAAATAAAGATGTTCTTGAAAAAATTGAAGAGTTAAAAACTTATTTAAAGGACAACCTTTGTTCTGATTCTCCTAATGCCTTTTGGTATCGGAAAAAATATGTTGTAAGGCTCCCTTACGCTAAGGAATTCAAAGAACATTTGATTCCTACTAATGTAAGACCCCAACTTTTATAAATAAAGATGAATTTTCTATAAATATCATTTTTGAATATTATGGAATAAATTTGATATAATGTTATAGTTGTGGGTAATATTTATAAATTTTGAAAAGTACGCAAGTTGTTATATAATATTCGATTGGTCGGGAAATATTCGTTTTAGCAGGGAATATTCGTACAACGACACAATTATTGGTGGACCCCACAACGGAATTATTGTCGGATTGAGAAAACAACAAAAATATTTTACTAAAAATAACGGCGAAAGTTTTACCATTGTTACTGTTGAACTACTCGGTAGTAAAAGTACAGTAATACGTGTGGTTGCATAGTAGCACACAGTATTGATTATTAATGCTTATGTGAGAAGTCACTCAGTTTGATTCAATTATTGTCAGTTAATAATATGAATTATTTAGCGATAATGACGTTTTGTTTTATTCGTATTATTAACGTAATAAAACAGAAACATCTTTTTATATAAAACAGAATACTTTATTAAAGTTATTCTATAAATAGAATATATTATATTTTATTTAAAAGATTTTTCTTTAAATATGGACCGTCAGATTAAAGTAATCAATCTGGACCGTTCATGGATTAGTTACTATGCATTCTATTTTTCTATAAATAGCAGCTCATTCCTTCATTATTTCTTACGAATTCACTGAACTCTAGAGAGAAACTATAGAGAGAGAGAAGAAGAGTATTCTGCTACTTAACTACTTCCTTATTTCAGCTCTTCTTTAAAACGGTAAGGGGTGTTATTCTTTCTTATTCATGAAGAGAACTGTTGTTATTCCATTTCTTATTATTCTGTTGGAATAACTTGCATACGCGGTCTACCCTATACTTGGTGACATTCTTCTATTATTCAAACACTATTTTACAGAAATAGTGAGGACTGTTAAAATATCTTTCTAGAACCATCACTCCATACCCCGACTAGATCCTGCTATGTTCTCACCTCCTGAGAAGAAAAATGGAACAAAAAGGAAAAGGGTGAGCTCAACTAGCCCAGTAAAGAATATTATGACTAAGATAATATATAACAAATTATCGTTAGTCTTCAACAGGGAAAAATCTGATAGAATATAATCGACAACAAGTTTTAGATCAACAACTGCAGCGGAAACAGCAAACCATTAGAAGAGTCAAGTAGAGAAAGAATTCTACTATCTTCTAAGATTTAAAAGTCCATCATCAATATTTTATCCCTGTAACATCAATTAATAATCATCTTTATCCAAATATTCATCTTTGCACTACAGGCCAAAGATATTCATTTGTATCACCAGTCGGTCATGTTCATCTCAACACCTGTTCATCTCTGCACTACAGGCCAAAGATATTCATCAAGTAATCATATATTTTTGCACTACAGGCCAAAGATATTCAGTAATATCATCATTTAGGACCGAGGATGATGAAAAATATCTTATAAAAACGAATCCAGTGAGACAGAAGGACAAATAGTAGGGATTCGTACAACAGTTTATCCAAGATCAATAATACTTCATAATAATCAATTGTGAAGCAGAATTCAAAAATAAAGATCAAAACATGGATACAATCAAAGATAGTAACCATAATAGACATCTTGGACAAAAAGAGAAAATTTTATTTTTCGGTAAATAGTGACGTATTCGTGAATAGTGCCGTATACGTGAATAGTAACCCCGACACAAAAAGTTTTAAATTTGATAAAAACTCATATCAATATTTCAGCATAATGATATTGAAGAAAATAATATCATTTAAGAAGAAAATAATATCCCTTACCTCAAAATATCAGTACTTCTGGTCGGAATACCGGTATAAGGCTGAAAGAAACTTGCTCTGATGAAAAGAAACTCTCAAACTATCTAAATACTCACAAAATACACTCAATAATCTAGAGAGAGAAAGAGAGAAAACTTGTTTCTGGTGTGATTTTCAATTCTAACTTAGCCCTCTATTTATAGGAAAATTTTAGTAGGTTTGACCTGCAACCTGATGGCTTTACCTGCTACTATTCCCACCCACCACATTTGAAATATAATTCAACACATTTCTTCACCAACCATAAGTGGGGCCCACCAATTCTAGAATTTTCCATCATAATGATAAACTCCGAAAATTCAATAATTTCTGAACTAGTCATCTCGTAAAATTCATAATAAATCATACTTTCATTTTTAACGGTTCAAAATTTGTAGACATATACTCAACTTATATATGTATAACATATCCAAAAATTACCACGATCCAACGGTCGGATTAAAAATTATAACACCCGCAATATTTCTCAAAAATCCTGATTTGATTTTTAATACCTCAATTCCGATAAAAATACTGATAAAACACCTCAACATTAACTCCTTCATTTTTAACCATAATAAATATATCCAACATTTATATCCACATAAAATAAATATTTCCTTATCATATGAATCAATAATTAATTATTCACAAATAATATTACAGAATCACATTTATGACAACCAGGCCGTTCCCAGGAAAGAGGGGGCTTTCCAATAAGGATTTCTCCTTACTGGCGCGCAATTTAGATGACCAAATCTCTCCTTAGACAGAACTTTCTAGACATTACCAATAATGTTATCTAATAATATTATTCAAATAATATGAATTATTGATCTGATAATAAAAAATACTATGCAGCAACAATTATTGAAACAATAATAATATAAAATATCAACGCAACAATTATTGAATTAATAAAATAAAATATTGAACAATAACTACTGTAACAATTATTGAGTAGTGCCTTCTTACGTAAGAATCAATAATTGGTGCAATACCGTGTGCTACTGTATTTTAACCACCGGGTATTCTAACAGTATTAACGGTAACAACTACGCCGTTATTTATAAATAACGTATACTTGTCGTTTTCTTCATCCAATCGCTTTCCGTTATGGGGCCCACACAAGGCTGCGCCGTCGTATGAATATTCCCCGACAGCAAGAATATTCCACGACCAAACGAATATTCCCCGACAAAATGAATATTTTATAACCACTTGCTTATTTTACAAAATTTACACATTTCACCCATAACCAAAGTATTATATCAAATTAACCCCTTATTATTCACAATAATATTTAGAGAAAATTTGATTTTATTCATTAATAAGTTGGGGTCTTACAGTAGTCATGATCATGCTAAACACCAGTTCATCTTTGCACTACGGACCAAAGATAACTTTTACCACAAGCCTTTATCTATAACACTAAAGTTCATGAATATGTCAATATATAATTCATTGTCTTAATCATACCAATCAACAGTCCATCTTTGCACTACAGACTAAAGATAACTTTTCACCACAATTTAAATATGAGGATTATGACAATGATATAAATGATGAATATAAATAATAAGAACAATAAAATCAAGAATAAACATTAGAGACTTATAATTTAATTTTTTTAGAGTACAAGAATGTCTAAATTATTAACATGATATCCAAAAATTCGATTAGAGTTCAAGAGTAGAATAAATAAGGCTCTCAATTCAACAATAACATGTGAAACGTAATAGGAAGATTCAGGTGAAAAGATATTAAATAAAACGCAAACTATTAAAGAAGTTCTAAACAATTTAGGAATTTTCACCGTTTAACGAAAATATTGTAGAAACGAATAACAACTTCTTACAATAATATGGAGTGTGAAAGAAAATTATCCTTTACGAGTATTGAAAGAAAATAATATCTTTTACCTTAGTAGGAGACTAGATCTGACTGGTATAAAGGAGATTATCTTGAGAAAATTTTGCACTATTAACTACACTCAAAGTATCTTCATACTCAAAAGAAATATACACAATATTATAGAAGAAGAATTTAGTGATTATGGTGTGACTTTCATACCTCAACTAATCAACTTATTTATAGAAAAATGCTTACCACACCAAGTTTGACTAATTCATCGGCGGTGAACGCCAATGCTGAATTCAATCGTCTGATTGTTAAAAATTTAATATAATATTTTAATAAAACAAATAAATTTATATGTAATAAAATATATTCTAATAAAACAAACAAGAATGTAAGACCCCAACTTTTATAAATAAAGATGAATTTTTTATAAATATCATTTTTGAATATTAGGGAGTGAAATTGATATAATGTTATAGTTGTGGGTAATATTTATAAATTTTGCAAAGTAAGCAAGTTTGTGACGATCCCAAAACAGGTTCATTCCACCCAACCCATTCTGAGTCGTCAAATACATGGTACAGAAAATAACTACAACTTTATTACAACAATTGTCGTGCAAAATACAACAACACATATGCTGTGAGTTTGGATACAAATATATACCAAATGTGACATTGGACACCATCATGTATCAGCACCTCACAAAGGTACCTTACATAAAGGTACAGTCAAAAACTGTTTTAGAAACTAGAATCTTTGGGAAGTACTCAAGGAAACCTTCGTACATGGGAGGCCATGCGTCTAGGTTATGATAGATATCATATGGCCACAGAATTATCCTTGGTTGACCCAATAGACCCCAAAGAAAAACGAGAAGATTACTATCATATTCTTCCCAATGGTGAGTCTTCTCTTGACTTATCATTATCTCCACTGTATCTAACTGAGAATTATACTTCAAACAAACACCAAGATTATATAGGTAGTGCTTGTAGATATACTCGGCAAACGGATATGCACAATCATGTCTTATGATGACACGAGGTTGTATGTCGTTAGACATCTTGTATGATAGTGGCAAAATACCCTTCCAACGTTGGGTTCGCCTCACCCTATTTTTTTCACCAAATATAACTACTAAATGATGACCACCGTTCTATTTCCTTGTTACCCTCGCTCGACCCAGCTACATTCTTATTACCTAAAAGGAATTGTGAAGCAAAAGGGTGAGCACAACTAGCTCAGTAAAGAATATCATGACTAAAGATAAATAAATTATCAATAGTCTTCATCAATAATAAATCAGAGATTTAGAACATATGGTAGATGATAAAAAATTTCAACCATAGTTGCAGCGGAACGAGCAATCCCTTAGAAGAGTCAAATAGACTATAAAGTCTATTATCTTCTCCATGTTAAAAATCCGTCAACAATGTTTAATCCCTGTAACATCAATCAACAATTCTGGTCCACAATCATATGAATAACTCATAATCATAACTGTAGTTCTAAATTCCTCTTCTCATCTAGGACGAAGATAATTTTCATCACCTATCTTTACCTGAAACATCAAAGATCATGGTTACACCAAATCACATTTCCTGTTCATAATCATACTAATAACTTCATCTTTGCACTACGGCCAAAGATAATCATTTGTATCACCAGTTGGTCATGTTCATCTCAACATCTGTTCATCTTTGCACTACTGACCAAAGATATTCAACAACATGTCATCTTTGCACTACGGGCCAAAGATATTCATCAACAATTCATCTTTGCACTACAGGCCAAAGATATTCCTCAACAGTTCATATTTGCACTACAGGCCAAATATATTCATATCTCAAAGAAATATATAATCATTTCAGAATTTATATAAACAATAATTATAACCATGTTGATCAATTCACCTTTGCACTTAAGCTAAAGATATTCACTTATAAATTTAATGGTCATGATCATACCAATCAACGATTCAGCTTTGCACTACTGGCCAAAGATAACTCATAGTCATGATCATACCAAAAATCTACCCATCTTTACACTCAAGTCAAAGAGAAATATCATCATTAGGGTTATAAAAACGTTATATATAATAATAAAAATAATATGATCAACATCTAGTTTTAATCTCAAGAGTAATATTCGTAAATCAACTATAATTTGGTTAGAAAAAGAAACTAATTTTTATCGTGAATAGTAACTCGTGAATAGTAACTCATGAATAGTAACTCGTGAATAGTAACTCATAAATAGTAAACCCGACACAAAAAGGTAGAAATTCCACAATAAAATTCATACCAGTATTTCGGTATAATGATATTGAAAGAATAATATTTCTTAAGCTTATAAACAATTTATTTAAATTGTTTACACTTTACTAAATAATGCATTTAATCATTTTAAAATACCAAACTCATAAGATTTTATCACTAATAATCAAAACCCTTATCAAAAATCTGCATATACTTCATATAGAATTCTCAAGCCATAAAATCCTATTTTCCAATTTTCTTACTTCACATAACATATTTAATTCATTTACTCACAACTAGACTATTTTCATGAAAAATACCAAATCAGTTCTAAAAATATTTCTTTTCTGAGATTTAGCATAATATAGTCCCATAGTGAACATATATTTTTCTCAGAATTTTTAAAAGTATTTACTATTTTTCATATAGCCAAAACAGCCGAATATTTAGACATTTATCAAAAATTGTACTTTTGTCTAAAAATTCTGAAATTTACAGAGTATACTTCTATCATATACATGTACTCCCAATAAAAATTTCATCAATTTTGGAGTTAACCACAAGGAATTATAAGCTGTTACTTCTAAAATAGTCTTTTCTCATAAAATTCATAACTCTCAATCTATACATCCAAAAATCACCATTTTTGGACACAATCAAAAAAACTCATCAAAATATCATTTCAAATTTTTCCAAAATTTTTGAAGATCAGAAAAATTACGAAACTGAAAATCATAACAACCCTTAAAATCCCTTAATATCCCTTACCTCAAAAGAGCAGTACTTCTGACTGGATATCGGATATGATGCTGAAGGAAACTTGTACTGATGAATAGCAACTCACCAAGTAATTTAAAAACTCACAAAATATGCTTCATAATATAGAGAGAGAAAGAGAGAAAGCTTATGTTTCTGGTGTGATTTTCAATTCTAACTTAACCCTCTATTTATAGGAAAATTTTGGTAGGTTTGACCTGCAACCTGATGGCTTTACCTGCTACTATTTCCACCCACCACATTTGAAATATAATTTAGCATATTTCTTCACCAACCACAAGTGGGGCCCACCAATTCTAGAATTTTCCACCAAAATGATAAACTCCAAAAATTCAACAATTTCTGAACCAGTCATCTCGTAAAATTCATAATAAATCATACGTTCATTTTTAACGGTTCAAAATTTATGGGCATATACTCAACTTATATATGTATAACATATCCAAAAATTACCACGATCCAACGGTCGGATTAAAAATTATAACCCCCGCAAAATATCTCAAAAACCCTGATTTTTAATACCTCCATTCCGACAAAAATACGGATAAAAATCTCAACATTAACTCCTTCATTTTTTAACCACAAAAATATATCCCTCATTTATATCCACATAAAATAAATATTTTCTTATCATATGAATCAATAATTAATTATTCACAAATAATATTACAGAATCACATTTATGATAACCATGCCGTTCCCAGGAAAGAGGGGGCTTTCCAATAAGGATTTCTCCTTACTGGCGCGCAATTAGATGACCAAACCTCTCCTTAGACAGAACTTTCTAGACATTGCCAATAATGCTATCTAATATTACTATTCAAATAATATGAATTATTGATCTGATAATGGGAAATACTGTGCAGCAACAATTATTGAACAACAATAATATAAAATTTCAACGTAGCAATTATTGAATCAATAAAATAAAATATTGAACAGTAATTACTATAACAATTATTGAGTAGTGCCTTCTTACGTAAGAATCAATAATTTCAAAAATACTATGCAATACCGTGTGCTACTGTGCAATAACGCGTATTACTGTATTTTAACCACCGGGTATTCCAGCAGTGTTAACGGTAACAACTACGCCGTTATTTGTAAAAACTCAAATTTGTCATTTTCTTCACCCGACAGTTATTCTGTTATGGGACCCACAAATGGCTGCGCCGTCGTACGAATATTCCCCGACAGAAAGAATATTCCACGACCAAACGAATATTCCCCGACAACAATGATTATTTTATAACCACTTGCTTATTTTGAAAAAAAAATCATATTTCACTCATAACTTTAAACTTTTATCAATTTAACCATTTACTGAATAGTAATTATAAGAAAAATTGAATACTTTTATTTCATAAAATTCGGAGTCTTACAATCTCCCCTCCTTATGAAATTTCGTCCCCGAAATTTACGTACCTGGTATTTCGAAGAGTTGAGAATACCTTGCTTCTTTTTCAGATTCTATCTCTCAGATCATCATGATTTCTCCATTGCTCATCTCCCATGATAACTTCATTTGGGTTCCTCATTTGTTGGGAAGTCATGACAACCGCCATCCCTCGAACTACTTGGCTTTGACTTGTCTGGAGTAGCATTTGGCGTCATCATTATCGTTGGAATATACTTTTCTATAGGACATATTCCTCCCTCAAATGCCTCTTCGTACTCCTCATTCATGATCTGAATCATCAATCTTCGATCCATATCGGATTCAGGTTGACCGCTATGTACAGGGTAATTCAAAACTCGATGTTGGGTTCTCCCAATTGCTTTCCAAAAAGAGAAATTCATATCATCTATTTTAGCCTTCTTAGATCGAACATCTCTTTCCACAATATCCACGTGTCGTGCGGCTTTTGCCCATGCATCACTTATTCTCACTCGTTCAGTTTTTTCTTCTCTCAGCTCAGATTCTATTTTTATCATCTTATACTCTGCCAAATAATGCTTCTGTTCAAGCATCACATATCGGGTAACACAAGCTTGAATTGTTGCATCCTTTTGTTCCACGACCGCCTGTCGTTCTTCTGCCTGCTCTTCTAACTCATGAATACGATTTTGAAATTCTACATTTTGATCATATAATACCTCTAATAAACTCTCATCTGGTACTTCTTCTTCCTCTTCTTCCTCAGTCTCAGCTGTTACCTCTGCGACTATCTCGGGTGTAACTATCAATTCTTCACTCACCACATGGATATCTCTAATTCCTTCTTCGTCTGACATCACATTATCACGGTTAGTGATTAAAGGTATCCCCACAGTCTCATTTACTCCATTATTAGCATTCTCAGCTGCCATTCTCAAATACTGCCATAAAATAAGGGTTAATTAAACAAATTAACATATCACATAATATCCCAATATTATGACTGACCAACAAATAAGCTTAGGTAGGACACACTAGCGAAGGATTTACTCATCTCTCCCCTCCTAGTTGTATTCCCCGATCTCCGCCAGAGATCATATCCCTAAGCTCTGATACCACCTGTGACGACCCCAAAACAGGTTCATTCCACCCAACCCATTCCGAGTCGTCAAATACATGGTACAGAAAATAACTACAACTTTATTACAACAATTGTCGTGCAAAATACAACAACACATATGCTGTGAGTTTGGATACAAATATATACCAAATGTGACATTGGACACCATCATGTATCAGCACCTCACAAAGGTACCTTACATAAAGGTACAGTCAAAAACTGTTTTAGAAACTAGAATCTTTGGGAAGTGCTCAAGGAAACCTTCGTACATGGGAGGCCATGCGTCTAGGTTATGATAGATATCATATGGCCACAGAATTATCCTTGGTTGACCCAATAGACCCCAAAGAAAAACGAGAAGATTACTATCATATTCTTCCCAATGGTGAGTCTTCTCTTGACTTATCATTATCTCCACTGTATCTAACTGAGAATTATACTTCAAACAAACACCAAGATTATATAGGTAGTGCTTGTAGATATACTCGGCAAGCGGATGTGCACAATCATGTCTTATGATGACACGAGGTTGTATGTCGTTAGACATCTTGTATGATAGTGGCAAAACACCCTTCCAACGTTGGGTTCGCCTCACCCTATTTTCTTCACCAAATATAACTACTAAATGATGACCACCGTTCTATTCCCTTGTTACCCTCGCTCGACCCAGCTACATTCTTATTACCTGAAAGGAATTGTGAAGCAAAAAGGTGAGCACAACTAGCTCAGTAAAGAATATCATGACTAAAGATAAATAAATTATCAATAGTCTTCATCAATAATAAATCAGAGATTTAGAACATATTGTAGATGATAAAAAATTTCAACCATAGTTGCAGCGGAACGAGCAATCCCTTAGAAGAGTCAAATAGACTATAAAGTCTATTATCTTCTCCATGTTAAAAATCCGTCAACAATGTTTAATCCCTGTAACATCAATCAACAATTCTGGTCCACAATCATATGAATAACTCATAATCATAACTGTAGTTCTAAATTCCTCTTCTCATCCAGGACGAAGATAATTTTCATCACCTATCTTTACCTGAAACATCAAAGATCATGGTTACACCAAATCACATTTCCTGTTCATAATCATACTAATAACTTCATCTTTGCACTACGGCCAAAGATAATCATTTGTATCACCAGTTGGTCATGTTCATCTCAACATCTGTTCATCTTTGCACTACTGGCCAAAGATATTCAACAACATGTCATCTTTGCACTACGGGCCAAAGATATTCATCAACAATTCATCTTTGCACTACAGGCCAAAGATATTCCTCAACAGTTCATATTTGCACTACAGGCCAAATATATTCATATCTCAAAGAAATATACGGTACTATTCACGTATACGGCACTATTCACGAATACGGCACTATTCACCGAAAAATAAAATTTTTCCTTTTTGTCCAAGATGTCTATTATGGTTACTATCTTTGATTGTATCCATGTTTTGATCTTTATTTTTGAATTCTGCTTCACAATTGATTATTATGAAGTATTATTGATCTTGGATAAACTGTTATACGAATCCCTACTATTTATCCTTCTGTCTCATTGGATTCGTTCTCTTTAAGATATTTTTCATCATCCTCAGTCCTAAATGATGATATTACTGAATATCTTTGGCCTGTAGTGCAAAGATGTATAATTACTTGATGAATATCTTTGGCCTGTAGTGCAAAGATGAACAGGTGTTGAGATGAACATGACCGACTGATGATACAAATGAATATCTTTGGCCTGTAGTGCAAAGATGAATATTTGGTTAAAGATGATTATTAATTGATGTTACAGGGATAAAATATTGATGATGGACTTTTAAATCTTAGAAGATAGTAGAATTCTTTCTCTACTTGACTCTTCTAATGGTTTGCTGTTTCCGCTGCAGTTGTTGATCTAAAACTTGTTGTCGATTATATTTTTCATTCGGGGTACTATTCACGGGGTACTTTGCATGATGGGGTACTATTCATTCGGGTACTATTCACGATAAAATTTGTTTCTTTTCTGACAAGATTATCTTTAATATATGAATCTTATTCTTAAATTTGAATCCACGTTTTTGTAAGACCCCAACTTATTAATGAATAAAATCAAATTTTCTCTAAATATTATTATGAATAATAAGGGGTTAATTTGATATAATACTTTGGTTATGGGTGAAATATGCAAATTTTGCAAAATAAGCAAGTGGTTATAAAATATTCATTTTGTCGGGGAATATTCGTTTGGTCGTGGAATATTCTTGCTGTCGGGGAATATTCGTACGACGGCGCAGCCTTGTGTGGGCCCCATAACGGAAAGTGATTGGATGAAAAAAATGACAAGTATACGTTATTTATAAATAACGGCGTAGTTGTTACCGTTAATACTGTTGGAATACCCGGTGGTTAAAATACAGTAGCACACGGTATTGCACCAATTATTGATTCTTACGTAAGAAGACACTACTCAATAATTGTTACAGTAGTTATTGTTCAATATTTTATTTTATTGATTCAATAATTGTTGCGTTGATATTTTATATTATTATTGTTTCAATAATTGTTGCTGCATAGTATTTTTCATTATCAGATCAATAATTCATATTATTTGAATAATATTATTAGATAACATTATTGGTAATATCTAGAAAGTTCTGTCTAAGGAGAGGTTTGGTCATCTAAATTGCGCGCCAGTAAGGAGAAATCCTTATTGGAAAGCCCCCTCTTTCCTGGGAACGGCCTGGTTGTCATAAATGTGATTCTGTAATATTATTTGTGAATAATTAATTATTGATTCATATGATAAGGAAATATTTATTTTATGTGAATATAAATGTTGGATATATTTATTGTGGTTAAAAATGAAGGATTTAATGTTGAGGTGTTTTATCAGTATTTTTGTCGGAATGGAGGTATTAAAAATCAAATCAGGGGTTTTGAGAAATATTGCGGGTGTTATAATTTTTAATCCGACCGTTGGATCGTGGTAATTTTTGGATATGTTATACATATATAAGTTGAGTATATGTCCACAAATTTTGAACCGTTAAAAATGAACGTATGATTTATTATGAATTTTACGAGATGACTGGTTCAGAAATTGTTGAATTTTCGGAGTTTATCATTTTGATGGAAAATTCTAGAATTGGTGGGCCCCACTTGTGGTTGGTGAAGAAATGTGCTGAATTATATTTCAAATGTGGTGGGTGGGAATAGTAGCAGGTAAAGCCATCAGGTTGCAGGTCAAATCTACTAAAATTTTCCTATAAATAGAGGGCTAAGTTAGAATTGAAAATCACACCAGAAACAAGTTTTCTCTCTTTTTCTCTCTAGATTATTGAGTGTATTTTGTGAGTATTTAGATACTTTGAGAGTTTCTATTCATCAGAGCAAGTTTCTTTCAGCCTTATACCGGTATTCCGACCAGAAGTACTGATATCTTGAGGTAAGGGATATTATTTTCTTCTTAAATAATATTATTTTCTTCAATATCATTATGCTGAAATATTGATATGAGTTTTTATCAAATTTGAAACTTTTTGTGTCGGGGTTACTATTCACGTATACGGCACTATTCACGTATACGGCACTATTCACGAATACGGCACTATTCACCGAAAAATAAAAATTTTTCTTTTTGTCCAAGATGTCTATTATGGTTACTAACTTTGATTGTATCCATGTTTTGATCTTTATTTTTAAATTCTGTTTCACAATTGATTATTATGAAGTATTATTGATCTTGGATAAACTGTTATACGAATCCCTACTATTTGTCCTTCTGTCTCACTGGATTCGTTCTCTTTAAGATATTTTTTATCATCCTCAGTCCTAAATGATGATATTACTGAATATCTTTGGCCTGTAGTGCAAAGATGTATGATTACTTGATGAATATCTTTGGCCTGTAGTGCAAAGATGAACAGGTGTTGAGATGAACATGACTGACAGGTGATACAAATGAATATCTTTGGCCTGTAGTGCAAAGATGAATATTTGGATAAAGATGATTATTAATTGATGTTACAGGGATAAAATATTGATGATGGACTTTTAAATCTTAGAAGATAGTAGAATTCTTTCTCTACTTGACTCTTTTAATGGTTTGTTGTTTCCGCTGCAGTTGTTGATCTAAAACTTGTTGTCGATTATATTCTATCAGATTTTTCCCTGTTGAAGACTAACGATAATTTATTGTATATTATCTTAGTCATAATATTCTTTACTGGGCTAGTTGAGCTCACCCTTTTCCTTTTTGTTCCATTTTTCTTCTCAGGAGGTGAGAACATAGCAGGATCTAGTCGGGGTATGGAGTGATGGTTCTAGAAAGATGTTTTAGTAGTCCTCACTATTTCTGTAAAATAGTGTTTGAATAATTGTAATGAGGATTTATTTGAGTGTGGATATTGTCCAGGAGACAATATTTGTATTTAAACTCACAGTATGTGTTGTCGTATTTTGCACGACAATTGTATTATTGAAGTTGTAGTTTGCTTTCTGTACCATGTATTTGGCGACTCAGAATGGGTGTTGTATACCTATTTTGGGGGCGTCACAGTTGGTATCAGAGCCTAGGGATATGATCCCTGGCTGAGATGTGAGACAAGAACTAGGAGGGGAGAGACGGAGAATTCCTTCGCTAGTATGACCTGACTAAGTTTATTTGGTGTTTATTTGGTCGGTCAGAGTATAGGGATAATATATGACATGACTATTAACTCTTGTTTTATGGCAGTATTTAAGAATGGCAGCTGAGAACGTTAATAATGGAGTAAATCAGACCGTGGAGACACCTTTGATCACCACCCAGGGGAACGTGCAACAGGAAGACAATATTCCTCCTGTAAACAACGTTACCGAGCAAACGATGAATGATGGAATGTTTAGGAGCTTTTTACAGTTCATGCAAAATCAGAAGAGGGAGACTCGTGTACAGAATACGGGTGGAAATGATAACAACGCGCGGTTTGTCACAGCTAAGCAGTTCAAAGAATTGGAACCACCAGAATTTAAGAGAAAGCCGGATCCGATCATGGCGGAAACGTGGGTCAAGCAAATTACCAAGATATTCGATGTCTTGGGATGCACGGAGGAACAGAAGGTTCCATTCGCCACCTTTATGTTCCGCGGTGAGGCAGACTACTGGTGGGAGTCTGTGAAGCGTACCCAGCCTAACGCACTTAACATGTCCTGGGAAATATTTCAAAAACTGTTCAATGACAAGTACTTTCTTGAAAGTATTCGTTATATGAAGGAGGTGGAGTTTATCAGACTGGAACAAAACAACATGACGGTGTCCCAGTACGAGGCGAAGTTTGCAGAGTTATCCAGGTTTGCACCTCATTTGGTCGAAAATGAGGAACGAATGACAAGGATGTTTCTGAAAGGTCTAAAACCCGAGATTTGACAATATCTTATCTCTCATAAATTTTCTTTATATTCAGATGTTATAAACAGGGCTCAATTATTAGAGCGAGATAATGAGTATGTGCAACCGAGGGACCACAACCAAGGTCATACCGGTGGCGGCAGTCATCGAAGTAATGAAAACCAGCAGGGAGGAAAATATTCGGACAAAAGCGGTAACCACTCTGGTGGTAATCGTGGTCGTGATAATAGAAAGAGCGAGTCGGGAGGAGATTTCAAGAAGAGAAGGTACAACAATGATAACGTGAAGACGTCAGCACAAACATCAATTGTTTCTAGGGGAGGAGAACGACCACCGGTCGTATATTACAAATGTGGGAAAGAGGGACATATAAACCCAAACTGCCCACAACAATCCAAGGTATGTTATAACTGTGGAAAGGAGGGTCATATAGCTCGAGAGTGTTCTGTAGTAAAACCAAGTTCAGCGGGGATGGTGACTCCAAAAGTTGTCCCGGATAAATCGAAATCAACGGTTCCTGGAAGGGCGTTTGTCGTGACTGGCCAAAACGCGAGAAACCCGAACGAGGTGATCACGGGTAAGCTAATCTTGAATTCTTGCGAAGTTTATACTTTACTAGATACCGGTTCTACCCATTCTTTTATCTCTCCTGCTTGTGCCCAACGTTTAAACTTGACTCCGGAGAAATTTGACTTTAACTTATCTGTTGAAACTCCGTTGGGTGAAACTTTCGTTACATCCACTATTTATAAATCTTGCATAATCCAAGTTGGTACTATCACATTACCTGTTGATCTTATCTCTTTAAAGATACTTACTTTTGATGTGATTTTAGGAATTGATTGGTTAACCACTCATCATGCTAAAATTGATTGTTTTTGTAAGGTTGTTAGTTTTCATATTCCTAACCAACCTGTCATACGAATTCAAACTACTAAACCTCTAAAATCAGTCACTGTCATATCAAGCCACAAAGCTATTCGTTTATTGAAAAACGGATGTCAAGCTTTCTTAGCCCATGTTATGGATTTGAACAAAGACAAGTCAGATTTTGTGACGCCCCCAAAATTAGGTATATATCACCCATCTTGGGTCGTCAGATACATAGTACAAAATACAAATACAACTGTCGTGTACAATACGACAAAACATAAACTGTGAGTTTGAATACAAATATTATCTTCTAGAGAGTATTCATACTCAAAAGGAGTCCTCATTACATTTATTAACACACTATTACATAGAATAGTGAGGACTACTAACTAATACTATCATTCGGACCATCACTCCGTTTCCCGACTTGCCCCAGCTACGTTCTCATTTCCTGAAGAGAACAGTGAAAGAAAGGGTGAGCTCAACTAGCCCAGTAAGAAATATTATGACTAAGATAACGCAGAATAAATTATCATTAGTCTTCAACAATGTTAAACTGATAAAATATAATAGACATCAAGTTTAACTGCAACGGAACAAGTAATCCATTAAAAGAGTCAAGTAGAAAATAAACTCTACTACCTTTTATGATTTAAAAGATTTTTCAACACTGTGATCGCTGAGACTCAGCTTAATAAAATAATCCACATCATCGAATCACCCCTGCACTACGGCCAAGGATATTCATATATTTATTAATGGTCATGATCATGCCAACAACTGTCCATCAATGCACTACGGGCCAATGAAGACTTTTACCACATCATTCATAACATTACGGTCATGATTACACCGAATAATCCCTGGTCATAATCATACCAAGTCCATCTATGCACTACAGGCCACAGATGACTTTCAACAGAATATAAACATGAGGATGATGACAATGATATAAGAATTCAATAAAACAAGTTCAAGAATTAATTTATCCAAGAATTAACAACGTCCAAATTGTCAACATGATACTACTTTGTGGAGTAAAATTCAAGAATGATCAGGAGAATATTTTCATGAATAGATACTAGATGAAGCGCAAATGTCAAGGATATTCCACAAATTTCATGGAGTATAGAAGTCAAAACTTAACCAACTGAGTATAATAAAGAATGGAATAACAAAAGAAATCACCATGCATGCGATAGACCGCACAGACAGGTTATTCCAACAGAATAATAAATAATAGAACCAGGTCCGGCGTAAACGCACAGACAGGATATTTCGACAGAATAATAAATAATGGAACCAGGTCCGGTGTAAAACACACAGACAGGATGTTCCAACAGAATAATAACAAGACGGAACCAGGTCCGGCGTAAAACACACAGACAGGATGTTCCAACAGAATAATAATAAAAACAGAACCAGGTCCGGTGTAAAACACACAGACAGGATATTTCGACAGAATAATAATAAAGACGGAACCAGGTCCGGTGTAAAACACACAGACAGGATATTCCAACAGAATAATAGAAGAATATCACCAAGTATAGGGTAGACCGCGTAAACTGGTTATTCCAACAGAATAATAAAGAATGGAATAACGGAAGTTCTCTTCATGAATATAAAAGAAATAATATTTCCTACCTTAAAAGAACTGGATATTGAAAAAGTGAAGTAGCAGAATACTTTTATTCTCTCTCTCTTATTCTCTCTATACTTTCTCTCTCTATAGCTTGAATGAATTCGTGAAAAATAATGAAGCCCTAGGCCTCTATTTATAGAAAAACTGAGGGTGGCTCTTGGTCTTAACGAAGGGTCAAATGACTCTTGGTCTTAACGAAGGGTCAAATGAGTCTTGGTAATATTGAAGGGACAACTACTATTGACGAAAGTAATTACTATTGACCAAGATAAATACTATTGACGAAGGTAATTACTATTGACCAAGGTAAATACTATTGACCAAGGTAAATACTATTGACGACGGTAATTACTATTGACGACGGTAATTACTATTGACGAAGAGACTCTTAGATGATGACATATGGCCCCCCATAAAAATAACCAAACTTACCACAACGTCTCAATTATTGATTTAATAATATAACATATTATACAGATGATACTATGACAATAATTTAAGAGATATGATGCAGTAATTACTGTAGCAATAATTGAGTATAGCTGAGTGACTTCTCACGTAAGCATCAATAATCAATACCGTGTGCTACTATGCAACCACGCGTATTACTGTACTTTTACTACCGGGTAGTTCAACAGTTTTAACGGTAACACCTCAGCCGTTATTTTTATAGAAAGATAATTTTGTCGTTTTCTAACTACGACTATACTTCTGTTGTGGGGTCCACCAATGATTGTGCCGTCGTACGAATATTCCCCGACAAAAAGAATATTCTCCGACCAAACGAATATTTTAAAACAACTTGCTTACTTTGCAAAATTTATAAATAATACCCACAATTATAATATTATATCAAATCCACACCATAATTATTTCAAGAAAATTAAATATTTATTCATAAAATTTGGGGTCTCACAATCTCCCCTCCTTATGGAATTTCGCCCTCGAAATTTACGTATATACCTGGTATGCCGAACAGGTGAGGATACATTGACTTCACTTCAAATTCTAACTCTTGAGGTATAACCTTTGAGCGTCGAATATGATCCTTCTTATCCAAGATTTTAACACATATCTCCTCAAACATTAAATCATCTGCTATCTCGTCCGGTTCTAAATTAATAATGTTGTTCGGGCCGTCCACATATTTACGTAACATCGATAGGTGAAAAAAAAAACGTTATGAACACACGACATGCTTGGCGGTAAAACGAGTCTATAAGCCACAGTTCCTACTCGATCGAGGATTTTAAATGGGTCAATTACATCGAGGGTTGAGATTTCCTCCCTTTGTCAATTTTTACTTCTAGAATAACGCCCTCTTGAACCTTCTTACATTCATCAGCTCCAGGTGTGTAGCTTGAACGACTTTAACGTTATCGATTAAAGTCGATTTTACTCGTATATTCGTTATCTTCATATGGGTCCCTCGAGTCTTTAACTCTATCTTCGTCATTTGTAAGTTATACGAAATGAGTCTTTATTTTAACAACATCGCCCTCATAAACACATACGATCTTCTACTCAACACGTCAGCTACCACGTTCGTTCTTCCACAATGATATTGAATGGTACGGTCGTAATCTTCAACAGCTCGAGCCAACGTCTTTGGCGCATGCTACGTTTGCTTTAGTTGAATAAATATTTGAGGGTTTAAGAAATGGGTTTTGTACTGGGGTCAATACAAAATTCAATTTCACGCTCTAGGGGTAAGCTAAGAAGTCTTCAAGAATACGTCAGGAAATTTATTAACAATAGAAATATCATTCAAAACTGTGACTCTCGTCCAAGACTTGGATAATACGTCACATTGATATCTATTAACTTGTCACCGTTATTCACAACGTCCCCTACCGAAAGTCTGGCTTCGGTGCATTCCACACAAGAAAGTCAACAACGAAAGGATCGGGGCTCTTTATTTATAGCTTGATATGACAATGATTGACTTTAGTGGTTTGGTTACTTTGAATCCGCATAACAGGGTGGTTAGGAGTATGAAAGCTAACAACCTTACGAGAAGCATGATGAGTAGTGAACCAATCGTTTCAAAAAAATCACATCAAAGGCAAGTATTTTCAAAGAGATAAGATCGATAGGTAACGTGAAGGTATTGATTTGAACAAGATTTATAAATAGTGGAGGTAACGAAGATTTCTCCCAACTGAGTTTAAACAGACATATCAAAGTCTAAGTTCTCCGGAGTTAACTTCAAACATTGAACACAACTAGGTAAAATAAAAGAGTGAGTAGAACCGGTATCTAACACGGTATAGACTTTGCAAGAGTTTATGACTAATATACCGGTGATAATTTTATTCAGGTTCCTCGTCACGAAAAAAAAATGCTTTCTCTTAAACTACTGGCTTTGGCTTTTCTGGGATGGTCTTTGGTGATCCTATCTGAACTTGTCTTCGGTGAACGATAAAATCGGGCTAAGTGACATTCTCTTCCACAATTATCGCATGCTTTGGATGACATCGCGCAGTTTGGACTGATGTGTCCCTCCCTTCCGTATTTGAAGCATATGATAGGTGGTCGTTCTCCTTTCTTAACAACGGGTGCTGGTGCTGACGTCTTTCCAACATTATTGAATCTCCTCTTCTTGAAATGTCCATTCTTATTGTTTTGACCATGATTACCATTTCTGGCCTGTTGATTCCCTCCACGCTTGTTGTCACCGCTTTGATGACTGTTATCACCAGTATTATCATTTTTCCGGCTGCTCTCTTTTGATTGCGTTGACTCGTTATCGCGATCTACTAATTGAGCCCTATTTACAACATCTGAATACAGACACAGTTTATGAGAAATAAGATATTGACGTATCTCCGGTTTCAAACCTCTTAAAAATATTTGCGTCATTCTCTCTTCATTATCCACCAAGTGGGACGCAAATCGGGACAACTCGGCAAACTTGGCTTCGTACTGCGACACGGTCATGTTGTTTTGCTCCAACTTGATAAATTCCACCTCCTTCATGTGACGAATACTTTCGGAAAAGTACTTGCCATTGAACAGTTCTTGGAATTTCTCCCAAGACATCTTGAGTGCGTCAGGCTGGGTACGTTTTACAGATTCCCACCAGTAATCTGCCTCTTCACGCAACATAAAGGTGGCAAAGGGAATTTTTGCTCCTCGGAGCATCCCAAGACATCAAATATCTTGGTGATCTGCTTTAACCACGTCTCCGCCTTAAGTGGTTCTGGCTTTCCCAAAAACTCCGGTGGTCCTAGCTCCTTGAATTGCTTAGCGGTGACCAACCGTGGGTTGTCATTGTTTCCTCCTTCATTTTGGATAGGAGCCGCTCTCGCCCGTTGTTGCATGAATTGCATAAAGCCTCTGAGCATCTCATCATTCACCATTTCATCGGTGTTATTGTTTTCATGAAGATTATTGTCCTCTGGTTGCATATTACCCTGAGCATTGATCGTTGGTGATTCAATGGTCTCATGTGCTTCATTGATTATCTCAACATTTTAAGATGCCATTTTCAAATACTGCAACAAAACAAGGGTTAATTAACATATAACATATTATCCATATACTTTGACCGACCAATTAAATACCAAATAAACTTAGGTAGGTCATACAAGCGAAGGAATTCCCCGTCTCTCCCCTCCTAGTTCTAGTCTCACATCTTAGCCAGGGATCATATCCCTAAGCTCTGATACCAACTGTGACGCCCCCAAAATTAGGTATACATCACCTATCTTGGGTCGTCAGATACATAGTACAGAATACAAATATAACTTACTAATACAACTGTCGTGTACAATACGACAAAACATAAACTGTGAGTTTGAATACAAATATTATCTTCTAGAGAGTATTCATACTCAAAAGGAGTCCTCATTACATTTATTAACACACTATTACATAGAATAGTGAGGACTACTAACTAATACTATCATTCGGACCATCACTCCGTTCCCCGACTTGCCCCAACTACATTCTCATTTCCTGAAGAGAACAGTGAAAGAAAGGGTGAGCTCAACTAGCCCAGTAAGAAATATTATGACTAAGATAACGCAGAATAAATTATCATTAGCCTTCAACAATGTTAAACTGATAAAATATAATAGACATCAAGTTTAACTGCAGCGGAACAAGCAATCCATTAAAAGAGTCAAGTAGAAAATAAACTCTACTACCTTTTATGATTTAAAAGATTTTTCAACACTGTGATCGCTGAGACTCAGCTTAATAAAATAATCCACATCATCGAATCACCCCTGCACTACGGCCAATGATATTCGTATATTCATTAATGGTCATGATCATGCCAACAACTGTCCATCAATGCACTACGGGCCAATGAGGACTTTTACCACATCATTCGTAACATTACGGTCATGACTACACCGAATAATCCCTGGTCATAATCATACCAAGTCCATCTATGCACTACAGGCCACAGATGACTTTCAACAGAATATAAACATGAGGATGATGGCAATGATATAAGAATTCAATAAAACAAGTTCAAGAATTAATTTATCCAAGAATTAACAACGTCCAAATTGTCAACATGATACTACTTTGTGGAGTAAAATTCAAGAATGATCAGGAGAATATTTTCATGAATAGATACTAGATGAAGCGCAAATGTCAAGGATATTTCACAAATTCCATGGAGTATAGAAGTCAAAACTTAACCAACTGAGTATAATAAAGAATAGAATAACAAAAGAAATCACCATGCATGCGATAGACCGCACAGACAGGTTATTCCAACAGAATAATAAATAATAGAACCAGGTCCGACGTAAACGCACAGACAGGATATTTCGACAGAATAATAAATAATGGAACCAGGTCCGGTGTAAAACACACAGACAGGATGTTCCAACAGAATAATAACAAGACGGAACCAGGTCCGGCATAAAACACACAGACAGGATGTTCCAACAGAATAATAATAAAAACGGAACCAGGTCCGGTGTAAAACACACAGACAGGATATTCCGACAGAATAATAATAAAGACGGAACCAGGTCCGGTGTAAAACACACAGACAGGATATTCCAACAGAATAATAGAAGAATATCACCAAGTATAGGGTAGACCGCGTATACTGGTTATTCCAACAGAATAATAAAGAATGGAATAACGGAAGTTCTCTTCATGAATATAAAAGAAATAATATTCCCTACCTTAAAAGAACTGGATATTGAAAAAGTGAAGTAGCAGAATACTTTTATTCTCTCTCTCTCTCTTATTCCCTCTATACTTTCTCTCTCTATAGCTTGAATGAATTCGTGAAAAATAATGAAGCCCTAGGCCTCTATTTATAGAAAAACTGAGGGTGGCTCTTGGTCTTAACGAAGGGTCAAATGACTCTTGGTCTTAACGAAGGGTCAAATGACTCTTGGTAATATTGAAGGGACAACTACTATTGACGAAAGTAATTACTATTGACCAAGGTAAATACTATTGACGAAGGTAATTACTATTGACCAAGGTAAATACTATTGACCAAGGTAAATACTATTGACGAAGGTAATTACTATTGACCAAGGTAAATACTATTGACGACGATAATTACTATTGACGACGGTAATTACTATTGACAAAGAGACTCTTAGATGATGACATATGGCCCCCCATAAAAATAACCAAACTTACCACAACGTCTCAATTATTGATTTAATAATATAATATATTATACAGATGATATTATGACAATAATTTAAGAGATATGATGCAGCAATTACTGTAGCAATAATTGAGTATAGCTGAGTGACTTCTCACGTAAGCATCAATAATCAATACCGTGTGCTACTATGCAACCACGCGTATTACTGTACTTTTACTACCGGGTAGTTCAACAGTTTTAACGGTTTTAACGGTTTTAACGGTAACACCTCAGCCGTTATTTTTATAGAAAGATAATTTTGTCGTTTTCTAACTACGACTATACTTCTGTTGTGGGGTCCACCAATGATTGTGCCGTCATACGAATATTCCCCGACAAAAAGAATATTCCCCGACCAAACGAATATTTTAAAACAACTTGCTTACTTTGCAAAATTTATAAATAATACCCACAATTATAATATTATATCAAATCCACACCATAATTATTTCAAGAAAATTAAATATTTATTCATAAAATCTGGGGTCTCACAGATTTGAATAATATTTCTATTGTTAGAGAATTTTCCGATGTATTTCCTGAAGAACTTCCTGGTCTACCCCCAGAATGTGAAGTTGAATTCTTTATTGACCTTGAACCCGGTACAAAGCCCATTTCTAAAACTCCATATCGAATGGCTCCTATTGAACTTCAGGAGTTAAAAGTCCAACTACAGGAGTTGTTGGACATCGATTTTATTCGTCCTAGTACGTCTCCTTGGGGTGCTCCTGTTTTATTCGTAAAGAAGAAAGACGGGAGTATGCGACTTTGTATCGACTATCGAGAATTGAATCATGTCACTATCAAGAATAGGTATCCGCTACCTCGCATTGATGACCTGTTCGACCAGTTACAAGGAACACAATTCTTTTCAAAGATCGACCTTCATTCTGGATATCATCAGCTGAAGATTAAAACTGAGGATATTCCAAAGACTGCCTTCAGAACTCGGTACGGGCATTATGAATTCTTAGTAATGTCTTTTGGATTGACTAATGCTCCTGTTGCTTTCATAGATATGATGAATCGTATATTCAAAGAATATTTAGATCAGTTCGTTGTCGTCTTTATTGATGACATCCTTATCTATTCCAAAAGCCGTGAAGATCATGAGCACCATTTGAAGCTGGTATTGCAAAGGCTTCGTGAAAACAAGATATATGTCAAACTGAAGAAATGCGAGTTCTGACTTGAGGAAGTAGCATTCCTTGGGCACGTGGTGTCAAAACATGGAGTATCTGTCGACCCGGCGAAATTGAAGCCATACAAAGAGAGATCGCGGAGTTTATCTCGAGATGTTTAACTTGTCAACGTGTAAAAGCGGAGCATCAAGTACCAAAGGGTCCATTGCAACCACTTGAGATTCCAAAATAGAAGTGGGAACACATTACTATAGATTTTGTTACGGGTCTTCCCAAGGTTTCTCAAGGTATATATGCGATTTGGGTTATTGTTGATAGATTAACCAAGTCCGCTCATTTCTTGCCGATACGTGAGACTTATTCCCTTGAACGTCTTGCTAGTATGTACGTGAACGAGATTGTGAGATTGCATGGCATGCCAGTATCCATAGTTTTGGATCGTGACCCAAGATTCACTTCACTATTTTGGATTAGCTTGCAGAAAGCTATGGGCACGGATTTACGATTCAGTTCGGCATACCATCCTCAAACGGACGGACAATCAGAGAGGACTATTCAAACTCTTGAAGATCTATTAAGACTTTGTGTCCTAGATCTCAAAGGGAGTTGGGATAAGTACCTACCATTGGTGGAATTTTCCTACAACAACAGTTATCAGGCGAGCATAGGTGTGGCTCCATTCGAGGCGTTGTGTGGAAGAAAATGTCGTTCTCTAGTATGCTGGAACGAGGTGGGTGAAGCAACATTGTTGGGACCAGAGTTGGTACGCATTACTACAGAGAAGATCCAAACGATTCGATAACGTATACAAACGGCACAGGATCGACAAAAGAGTTATGCGGATCTTCATCGGAAGGACGTGGAATTTAATATTGGGGATCATGTATTGTTACGTGTTGCACCATGGAAGGGAGTTACAAGATTTGGGAAGAGAGGAAAGCTCAATCCAAGATTTGTTGGTCCATTTGAGATTCTTGAGCGAATAGAAAATGTGGCATATAGACTCGCATTACCTCCAAGCATGTCTCGTGTTCATAATGTTTTTCACATATCTATGCTTCGTAAATATGTTAAAGACCCGAACCACATTATTAAGTTAGAACCAGACGAGATAGCTGAAGATTTAACGTACGAGGAGGTACCTGTTAAGATCTTGGATAGGAAAGAGCATGTCCTACGCACGAAGGTTATACCACAAGTTAAGGTTTTGTGGAGAAACCATGCTATTGAAGAAATGACCTGGGAGTTGGAATCAGAAATGAAAGCGAGGTATCCTCACCTTTTTGAAACATCAGGTACGTACTTCAATTTTGAGGACGAAATTTCATAAGGAGGGGAGGTTGTAAGACCCCAACTTATTAATGAATAAAATCAAATTTTCTCTAAATATTATTGTGAATAATAAGGGGTTAATTTGATATAATACTTTGGTTATGGGTGAAATGTGTAAATTTTACAAAATAAGCAAGTGGTTATAAAATATTCATTTTGTCGGGGAATATTCGTTTGGTCGTAGAATATTTTGCTGTCGGGAAATATTCGTACGACGGCGCAGCCTTGTGTGGGTCCCATAACGAAAAGCGATTGGATGAAGAAAACGACAAGTATAAGTTATTTATAAATAACGGCGTAGTTGTTACCGTTAATACTGTTAGAATACCCGGTGGTTAAAATACAGTAGCACACGGTATTGTACCAATTATTGATTCTTACGTAAGAAGGCACTACTCAATAATTGTTACAGTAGTTATTGTTCAATATTTTATTTTATTGATTCAATAATTGTTGCGTTGATATTTTATATTATTATTATTTCAATAATTGTTGCTGCATAGTATTTTCCATTATCATATCAATAATTCATATTATTTGAATAATATTATTAGATAACATTATTGGTAATGTCTAGAAAATTCTGTCTAAGGAGAGGTTTGGTCATCTAAATTGCGCGCCAGTAAGGAGAAATCCTTATTGGAAAGCCCCCTCTTTCCTGGGAACGGCCTGGTTGTCATAAATGTGATTCTGTAATATTATTTATGAATAATTAATTATTGATTCATATGATAAGGAAATATTTATTTTATGTGGATATAAATGTTGGATATATTTATTGTGGTTAAAAATGAAGGAGTTAATGTTGAGGTGTTTTATCAGTATTTTTATCGAAATGGAGGTATTAAAAATCAAATCAGGGTTTTTGAGAAATATTGCGGGTGTTATAATTTTTAATCCGACCGTTGGATCATGGTAATTTTTGGATATGTTATACATATATAAGTTGATTATATGTCCACAAATTTTGAACCGTTAAAAATGAACGTATGATTTATTATGAATTTTACGAGATGACTGGTTCAGAAATTATTGAATTTTTGGGGTTTATCATTTTGATAGAAAATTCTAGAATTGGTGGGCCCCACTTGTGGTTGGTGAAGAAATGTGCTGAATTATATTTCAAATGTGGTGGGTGGAAATAGTAGCAGGTAAAGCCATCAGGTTGCAGGTCAAACCTACTAAAATTTTTCTATAAATAGAGGGCTAAGTTAGAATTGAAAATCACACCAGAAACAAGTTTTCTCTCTTTCTCTCTCTAGATTATTGAGTGTATTTTGTGAGTATTTAGATACTTTGAGAGTTTCTATTCATCAGAGCAAGTTTCTTTCAGCCTTATACCGGTATTCCGACTAGAAGTACTGATATCTTGAGGTAAGGGATATTATTTTCTTCTTAAATGATATTATTTTCTTCAATATCATTATGCTGAAATATTGATATGAGTTTTTATCAAATTTAAAACTTTTTGTGTCGGGGTTACTATTCACGTATACGGCACTATTCACGAATACGGTACTATTCACCGAAAAATAAAATTTTTTCTTTTTGTCCAAGATGTCTATTATGGTTACTATCTTTGATTGTATCCATGTTTTGATCTTTATTTTTGAAGTCTGCTTCACAATTGATTATTATGAAGTATTATTGATCTTGGATAAACTGTTATACGAATCCCTACTATTTGTCCTTCTGTCTCACTGGATTCGTTCTCTTTAAGATATTTTTCATCATCCTCAGTCCTAAATGATGATATTACTGAATATCTTTGGCCTGTAGTACAAAGATGTATGATTACTTGATGAATATCTTTGGCCTGTAGTGCAAAGATGAACAAGTATTGAGATGAACATGACTGACAGGTGATACAAATGAATATCTTTGGCCTGTAGTGCAAAGATGAATATTTGGATAAAGATGAATATTAATTGGTGTTACAGGGATAAAATATTGATGATGGACTTTTAAATCTTAGAAGATAGTAGAATTCTTTCTCTACTTGACTCTTCTAATGGTTTGCTGTTTCCGCTGCAGCTGTTGATCTAAAACTTGTTGTCGATTATATTCTATCAGATTTTTCCCTGTTGAAGACTAACGATAATTTGTTGTATATTATCTTAGTCATAATATTCTTTACTGAGCTAGTTGAGCTCACCCTTTTTTTTTTTGTTCCATTTTTCTTCTTAGGAGGTGAGAACATAGCAGGATCTAGTCGGGGTATGGAGTGATGGTTCTAGAAAGATGTTTTAGCAGTCCTCACTATTTCTGTAAAATAGTATTTGAATAATTGTAATGAGGATTTATTTGAGTGTGGATATTGTCCAGGAGACAATATTTGTATTTAAACTCACAGTATGTGTTGTCGTATTTTGCACGACAATTGTATTATTGAAGTTGTAGTTTGCTTTCTGTACCATGTGTTTGGCGACTCAGAATGGGTGTTGTATACCTATTTTGGGGGCGTCACAGTTTTGATCATCATGTTGACCATTTGGACATTCTTGAACTCTTGATAAATTGAATTATAAATCTCTAATATTTATATTTGATGATCTCACTTGATTGATTCTTTATATCATTGTTGTAAGACCCCAACTTATTATAAATGAAATTAAATTTTCTCTATTTATTATTTTAAAATAGTAAGGGTTGATTTGATTAATGTGATTAGTTATGGGTACAAATGTGTAAATATTTTTAAATAAGCAAGTAGTTATAAAATATTCATTGTTGTCGGGGAATATTCGTTTGATCGTGGAATATTCTTATTGTCTGGAAATATTCGTACGACGGCGCAGCCTTGTGTGGGCCCCATAACGAAAAGTTATTGGATGAAAAAAACTACAAGTATAAGTTATTTATAAGTAACGGCGTAGTTGTTACCGTTAATACTGTTGCAATACCCGGTGGTTAAAACACAGTAGCACACAGTATTGCACCAATTATTGATTCTTACGTAAGAAGGCACTCCTCAATAATTGTTACAGTAATTACTGTTCAATATTTTATTTTATTGATTCAATAATTATTGCATTGATATTTTATATTACTGTTGTTTCAATAATTGTCACTACACAGTATTTTCCATTATCGTAGTAATAATTCATATTATCTGAATAATATTATTAGATAACATTATTGGCAATGCCTAGAAAGTTCTGTCTAAGGAGAGGTTTAGTCATCTAATTACGCGCCAGTAAGGAAAAATCCTTATTGGAAAGCCCCCTCTTTCCTGAGAACGGCCTGGTTGTCGATATTGTGATTCTGTAATATTATTTGTGAATAATTAATTATTAATTTATATGATAAGGAAAATATTCATTTTATGTGGATATAGATGGAGAAAATTTTAAAGTGACAATTGTTAAAAAATTGATATTTTATTTTTTTTAATAAAATAATTCATTTAAATATATTATTATATTTTAATAATATAATATTGGTGATATTTTTATAATGAATGTGTGATATATGAATATATGAGGAGGAAGAGTATTTTTGTTGCAAAAAATATTTAAAACATGTTAAACATGTCTGTGGGCCCATTTCTTGGCTGAAATTTGAGTATAGCCTGTAAAATCGTCCGTATGTGAATTTCAGTCAATTTCTGTTTGAAATTTGGAAAAACTTAAAACTACAAAGTTATAGAGAATTGAATTTCCTATGAAATGGACATAAGATTTGAAATTTTCTTATAAAAGGACTATTTATTATGAATTATTGAAGTTCCGGATTAATTGATTATTATTTTTTTTGGAGTTTTAAGTGACTTTTGCATGAAAAATATTTTTGTGACTTTTGGTGAGGTGTGTGGCTGATTTTGGACCAAGTTTGTGTGCGTATGAAAGTTAATAAAATATATTATTATTTTATTAAATTTTCTGCTTTGGTGTTCTAAATATTTTTCTATAAATAGGGTGCTTATGTTAGAATTAAAAATTACACCAAAAACTGAAATCTTTTCTCTATATATTATCGAGCATATTCTTGTGAGTATTTTAATACTTTGAGTGTTGCTATACGGTGTAAGTTCCTTCAGCGTTATATCTGATATTCCAGCCAGAAGTACTATTCTTTCTGAGGTAAGGTATGTTATTTTTTTTATAAATGATATTATTTTTTTCAATATCATTATGTCGAAATATTGATTTGAATTTTTTATCAAATTTAGAACTTTTTGTGTCGGGATTAGTATTCACGTATACGACACTATTTACGTATACGATACTATTCATGAATACGACACTTTTCACCGAAAATAAAATTTTCTTCTTTTTGTCTAAGATATCTATTATAGATACTAGCTTTGATTGTATCCATGTTTTGATAATTCTTAAATTTTACTCCACTATGATAATTTATGAAGTATTTTTGAACTTAGATTGTTTAAAGTACGAATTCTTAATATTTGTTCTTTTGTTTCACTGGATTCGTTTTCTTTAAAATATTTTTCATCATCCTCAGTCTTAAATGATGATATAACTGAATATCTTTGGCATATAGTACAAAGATGAATGATTTTCTGATGAATATCTTTGGCCCGTAGTGCAAAGATGAATAGGTGTTTAGATGAACATGACCAACTAATAAATATATTTGGCCTGTAGTACAAAGATGAAATATATTGGTGATGGACTTTTAAATTCATAGATGATAGTAGATTTCATCCTCTACTTAACTCTTCTATTGAATTATTATTTCCGCTACGAATATTGATTTAAAACTTGTTGTCTATTGTATTCTATCAGATTTTTCCATGTTGATGACTAACGATAATTTGTTCTATATTATCTTAGTCATAATATTCTTTACTGGGCTAGTTGAGCTCACCCTTTTCTTTTTTGTTCTATTTTTCTTCTCAGAATGCGAGAATGTAGCAAGTACTAGTCGGGGTATGAAATGATGGTTCTAGAAAATTGTTTAGTAGTCCTCACCATTTTTATAAAATAATGTATCAATAATTGTATTGCGGACTTATTTGGGTGTGAATATTGTCTAGATGATAATATTTGTATTTAAACTCACAGTTTATGTGTTGTATTAATAAAGTTGTAGTTGTTTCTGTACCATGTTGTTGACAACTCAAAACGGTTGATGTATAATTATTTTGGGGGCGTCACAATTGTCATCATTCTCATGTTTATATTGTGGTGAAAGTCATCTTTGGCCCGTAGTGCATAGATGGACTGTTGATTAGTATGATTATGACCAGAAATTATGTATTGGTATAATCATGACATGTAATGTTACAGACAAATAATGTGGTAAAAGTCCTCTTTGGCCTGTAGTGCAAAGATGGACTGTTAATTATTGATTTTACAGTTGTATGTCTTTGGCCCGTAGTGCAAAGATGGACTGTTGATTATTGGTTTTACAGTTGTATGTCTTTGGCTCGTAGTGTAAAGATGGACTGCTGATTATTGATTTTACAATTGTATATTTTTGACCCGTAGTGCAAAGATGGACTACTGATTATTGATTTTACAGTTGTATGTCTTTGGCTCGTAGTGCAACGATGGACTGCTGATTATTAGTTTTACAGTTGTATGGCTTTGGCCCGTAGTGCAAAGATGGATTGTTGATTATTGATTTTATAGTTGCATGTCTTTGGCCGTAGTGCAGAGATGGACTGTTGATCATTGGTTTTACAATTGAATATCTTTGGCCCATAGTGCAAAGATAGACAATTGATTGGCGTGATCACAACCACTGGTGATACTAACGAATATCCTTGGCCCGTAGTGCATGGATAATTCGTTGATTTGAAATGATGATATGATTATTGAGTGCCTTTAGCCTTTGTGGCAAGTATATTGAGTAAAAGATCTATTAAGCCTTTGTGGCAAGGAGAAACTGTTGATTTACATTATTATAAATATGAATTGTCAATTTAACTATAATCTTTGGTGGTTCAGGTGAAGACAAGTGATGAAAGTTCTCTTTGTCTTGGGTACAACAAAGAACTGTTGATGGCTATTACAGGGATAAAATATTAATGATGGACTTTTAATTTGGAGGAGATAGTAGACATTATGTTCTACTTGACTCTTCTAATAGATTGTTATTTTCGCTGCAGTTGTTGATCTAAAACTTATTGTCTATTGTATTCTATTAGATTTTTTCCTAGTAAGGACTAATGATAATTTGTTATACATTATCTTAGTTATAATATTCTTTATTGGGCTATTTGTGCTCACCCTTTTATTTCATAATTCTTTTCAGGTAATAAGAGTGTAGCTGGATCGAGCGAGGATAACAGGGGAATAGAGTGATGGTCTGTGACTGTTAAAGTTTTTCAATACATTATAAAATAACATGACAATATATAATTGTATTGAGAACTTAAAATGTGTGTGTCGTATTTTATACGTCATTTAATAATTGATTTTGGTGAACAACAACAGGGTGAGGAGAATCCGACTGTGAAAGCTTTAAAAATGCACCCCATTAGAATGAGGAGGACATAATTGTACTAAGAGCTTTAACACTCTGTTTCTGAGTTTTGAACAGAAAAGAAAAGAATAGAAAACTTAAATTTGAACAAAAAAAAATAATAGAAAACTTAAAGTTTTTCTTTGTGTTGTTTCTGAGTGTTTAATAGAAAAGAATAGAAAATTTAAAATTGAGGACATGAGTTGTAATTTAAAATTTATTATATTAAAAGTTGAGGATAATATGAGAATTATAAAAATATTACTTATTCCAATTTCTTTTCCGTCTAAATCAGGCCAATTTTGGACGAAAAACTTTGACAGAAAAAGTGGTCAAGTTTTTTATCCATTTCTATTCTTTTTCGTTTATTAAAAAACTCAGAAACATAAGAATTGTAAAGAAAACTTAAATTTTTCGTCTATTTCTTTTCTTTTCTGTCCATTTTAAAATTCAGAAACAGAGCGTAATGGTGTGTTTTCACTATCATACATGATATCTAACCACATATAAACTCGTGTTGTCATAAGATATAGTTGTGCACAACCACGTGCTGACTATATCTATAAATATTATCTATATAATCTTGGAGTATGGTTGGAATATAATCCTCAGTTTGAGACAGTGGAGGTAATTATATGGCAAGAAGATAAACACCATTGAAATGAAACAGGATAATAATTTTCTCGTTCTTCTTTGGGGTCTATTGGGTTAACCAAGGTTAATGCTCAAGTCCTATGATATCTATTATAACTTTGATGCATGGCCTCCCATGTATGAAGGATTCCTTGATTATTTTTTAAATATTTTAATTCCTAAAACAATTATTGACTGTACCTTTACGTAGAGTATTATTAATTTGGAGTGTGAGTATTGTTATTTTTATTGAAACTCACAACTTATGTGTTATTGTATTTTGCACGACAATTTAATAGTTGTATAAATGAAGTTTGTATTTGAAATCTGTACCAGAATGGGTCGTGTGGACCTATTTTGGGGGCGTCACATAGTTTACCTAAGGGGCATGACTTGAGCGCCGCAGTTGCTAACATGGCTGATGAGGTTCAAGCTAAACATACGAAGGTGAAAGCAGAAGATTGAACAGGCTAATGCGCGTTACAAGACACTTGCTGATAAACATTGCCAGAAGTTGACTTTTGAGGAAGGGGATCAAGTGATAGTGTACTTGCGCAAGGAACGGTTTCCTGTTGGTACTTATGGCAAGTTGCAGTAAAAGAAATATGACCCTTATACCATTTTGCTGAAAATCAATGATAATACTAATGTGGTGGACTTGCCTGCCAGTATGGAAATTTTGTAGACTTTTAATGTGGCTGTTCTTTATCTCTTCCATGTTGTTGATGGTCCGATGTATGAAGACACGGTGGTGGAGTTGGGTGATAATTCAGAGGCGAATTTTCTTCAAGTGGAAGGGAATTACACGATTCACATAGGAAGGAAAGACAAAAAAACATAAGCCCAAAAAAGATTGACGTTGTTTTTATCATAACTTCTGATCGTTTGGAGTTACGGGGCCCATAATATATCAAATCGAAGTTTATGTCGAGCCCAAAAAAGGCATGGAAACATGGGTTTGGGCTTTCCGAGGTTTTTCCTATTTTTGGGTTTATTTGGATTATTTTGTATTTTAATTATTCCTTGTGTAATTAAGATTTCTAGCTTATTGTTTAGTATTTAAAATATGTTTTTATGTATTTTAGGGTTAATTTTTATTATTCTAATTTTATAAACATTATGACTACTTATCGTCAATTTATTCAACTTTGTAAATTAATGTGATTGCAAAATTATATAGATTTAATTCTTGTGATTATTTCTATTCTGTACTTAGTATTTCGTTTTGTCAATATAAGTAGCTTTATTTTTAGTTGAAGTTGGTGACTATGGAGTATTTATGATGGAGGTGGTAGTGAGTCTAGTGAGTAGACAGAGAGAAGATGATGAGAGAGAATGAGTTTGAGAGCACGGTATTTTGGGTCTCTTTTTTAAATTTTAACAATTGTAGTGGATTTTCACGCACTTTTGGTGAGTGACACACAATGTTAAATTGGATGAAAAAATTAACAGTTTCACTTAACCTCAATACTACATATGTTTAAATATAAGTTTTTAAATAATAGGTAGTTAATTGAAAAAAATGATAAAATCTGAGGTAAAACAAACTTGATACTTTAACCGGCAAAAGGCAAAAGGCCGATACACACCTGACCGGTAAAAAGATTTTTGCTGAATCGATTGGCCCTCATTTTTAATGGACCGACTCATGTACGGGACCAACCCAATAGATTATTGAGCCCAATAAAGATTATCTTCCTAAGTTGTTATCCACTGCCTTTACTAAACCCCTTGCAAAACCCTAATAAATCCTCATCTCCTCCTCTCTAATCACCGATCGATTATCGATCAATGGCACTCTCCAAGCCGACCTTCCTCATCCACCTCAAAACCTTAACCAAATCTCCACCATCACTACTCTCCCTTCGCCTCCTTTCCTTCGCCACTCCGGAAGAAGCCGCCGCCGAGCGCCGCCGCCGCAAGCGCCGCCTCCGCATCGAACCCCCTCTCAACTCCCTCCGCCAACAACAACCTCAACAACGCCCAAACCCGCAAGTCCCTCAAAACCCTAACGTCCCAAAACTCCCGGAACACGCCTCAGTCCTCACCGGCAACCGCCTCAACCTCCACAATCGAATCCTAAAACTAATCCGAGAAAATGACCTCGAGGAAGCAGCCCTCTTAACCCGTCACTCCATCTACTCCAACTGCAAACCCACCATATTCACCTGCAACGCTGTCATGGCTGCCCAACTCCGTCAGTCCCGCTACGGCGACCTTCTACAGCTTCATCGCTTCATTACCCAGGCCAATGTTGCCGCCAACGTCATCACCCATAATCTTGTTATCAACACCTATCTTGATTGTCGCAAACCCGACACCGCTTTAGAACACTACAAACTACTCATCAACGATGCCCCCTTTAACCCTTCCCCCACTACTTACCGGATTCTAATCAAAGGCCTCATCGACAACGATAAATTAGAAAGAGCTATGGAAATCAAAAATGAAATGTTATCCAAGGGTTTCGCCCCTGACCCAGTAGTTTATTCCTATTTGATGTCAGGTCAGGCAAAGAAGTTGAATGCTGATGGAGTTTTTGATCTTTATGAGGAATTGAAGGAGAAACTAGGTGGATTGGTATCAGATGGTGTTGTGTATGGAAGCTTGGTTAAAGGGTATTTCTTGCGGGGAATGGAGAATGAGGCTATGGAGTGTCATAAAGATGCTGTGGGTGAGAGTGAGAATTCTAAGATTAAGATGAGTGCAGTTGCATATAATAACATTTTGGATGCTTTGAGTAAAAACGGAAAGTTTGATGAGGCATTGAGGTTATTCGACAGGATGACGAGGGAGCATAATCCTCCTAATAGATTGACTGTGAATTTAGGGAGCTTCAATGTGATGGTTGACGGGTATTGCGTGCAAGGGAGGTTTACTGATGCTATTGAGGTATTCAAGAATATGGGGGAGAAGAGGTGTGGTCCTGATACATTATCTTATAATATTTTGATTGAGCATCTGTGTAACAATGGTTTGTTGGCTGAGGGGGAAGAGCTCTACAGAGGTATGAGTGAGAAGGGGGTTAAGCCTGATGAGTTTACTTTTGTTTTATTAATGGATACTTGCTTTAAAGAGGATCGTCCTGACGATGCAGCTGAGTATTTTAAGACAATGGTCGAGTCCAAGTTGAGACCTAATTTGGAAGTTTATAATAGATTGGTTAATGGGTTGGTTAAAGTTGGGAAGGTTGATGAGGCAAAATCATTTTTTGATATGATGGTGGATAAGTTGCGGATGGATGATGAAAGCTATAAATTTATGATGAAATCGCTATTTGAGGTTAGGAAGCATGATGAGGTGCTTAAAATTGTGGACTGTATGTTGAGAGGTGATCCTTCTGATTTTACAACAGAATTGCAAGAGTTTGTCAAGGAAGAATTGGGTAAGGAAGGGAGGGAGGAGGAATTGGTGAAGCTTATGGAGGACATAGAAAGAGAGAAGGCTGAAGCTGTGGCTAGGGAGGCTGAAGCTGCGGAAAGAGCTAAGGCTAGTACAAGGGCTGCTGTTTCTTCTTTGCTACCGAAGAAGTCATTTTCGGATCCGGCAACTGGGAATGAGTCGTCAGCTGCTACTGGTAATACTGTTGACGCTACCTTTGTGAATGAAGAGGTGCAAGCAGGGAAAGAAGAAAATGTTGGAGACAAACTCGAACAGACTGGTTCTGTGGATGCCAACTCGCCAGAGGCAATGAATGGAGATAATGTGGTTGAGGCAGAAGTTGCAACTGATAGTTCTAGTGCTAGTTATAGCAGGTAAGAGCTAAAATTTGCAATCTAATGGAGAAATGTTGATTGGGAAACAGATTATCTTTTTTATTGCTTTCTTCATTAATTAGTAGTTTTAAGTTATGAGCATAAATCTCCTAATTCTCTTGTTACATTTTAGTGCAAGTAGATGGAAATAATGATGATTAAGTTATGATGTTTTTAATGATTTTACTGTATTTTCTATTTGGAGATTCGTGTAACCAAGAAATATCTGGCAACTTTGTGGTTTTGTGTGATTTTGTGTTTTAAACAATGTTAATGGGGATTATTTCTGTATTTTATCCCACTCCTACTTGAGGAACACCTTATATGATTTGAGAGCCAAATCATCTTTAGGTCCAGTACTCTAAATTGTTGTTGTGTAAACTACATCTGGAATAACTTTAGAAAATAGAAGTAATATATTATCTACTTTGTGCCCTGATCAAGAATAGGTTTGCAATTGAGGATAAACTTTTGGCCTAAGCTGCAGGTTGCTCTCTTTGGTGATGGAATAAACACTTGTTGGCCTGTCACTTTCTATGTGATTTTATACCAAGTTCTCCTGTTAATTTCAACCAGTCTTAAGCAATGTGATTAATACCCCTAATAGGTTCAATACTATCTGATTAATGAACATATATTATGATTATATGTCATACCATTTGTTTTCACGGTTTCACACATGATCTTTTAAAGCAAGAATACATATTGAAAGTTTGGTACACATGATCTTTTAAAGCAAGAATACATATTGAAAGTTTGGTACAGAGTCGTTTTCCATTGGTAATTGGTGACTTAAGATAAGAGTTAAGTTATAGATTTGATACTTAATTCAACTTCTGTTACTCTTTTATTTTTTGAAACATTGACTTGTTATATATTGTGAAAAGTCAAAACCAGCATACATGCAAATTCACTGGTCCAAGTGTTGAAAATATGTTTGACCTGGACATTTATTAATTTAAAATAGTTTATGAAATCATTACTTGACAGATCTTTGATGAATATCACTGATCTTAATTATCTATATAATGATATTATCTTGGTTTGGTATTTAAGTTGGGTGGTGATAGACTGATAGTTGATTTCCTACTGGTCACTTGAGGATTAAATAAATAAATCTTTTTATTTGTGTTAAGAAATGATCCAAGGCACAAATATTTTGGAGAATGAAGTTAAGGTGAAAAGAATCAGCTTAAGCTTCAACAGTGTGTATTTCAACTTTTTTCTGCTTTCCAGAGTACATCAAAAGAACAAGATCACAACTGAACACCAGTCAAGGGACACAAACATATAAATCAATCAAAATTAACTACTTTCAGCTACAGAGATTTGGTATGCACACCCCAGCATCTGGATTCTGTTGTTCCTTCCATATTCTTCCGGTAACTCTAAGTTTCAGCTCTTTCCTGTCTCCACCAGAAAAGAAGAGTGCCATGTTTCGCTGAATTATAAGGCCATCATGACTGTCCCTAACCTTGCGGTGGCCATCACGGACGCTCCGTGGGGTACCCTCCCATATGAGCTTTCTGCCATTCCCTCCTACCTCTAAGCTGTAACTGTAATTCCGAGCATCAGCCTCATCACCCATGAAACGGAGAAACGCCATGTATACAGGGGCCATGCCAAGTTGGAAGGCTTCAAAGTGTAGGCAGAAATATTGACCAAAACAATGGAAGACCTGGCACAAAACAAAGTGGGGAGACACCTGAGCATTCAACATACTTTGTATTGTTTTAACAAATGACGAGAAAGAGAAAAAACAAAAGAATAGAATGACTAGTGTATTCAGAACTCTGTCGAAGAAAGAGAAATAACATAAGAATAGAATGCTGAGTGTATTCCGAAATCTGTCGTACTTAATAATCTACTAATCTTCTTGTCAATAAGAAAAAGTGCAGGTCTGTAGAAATCAGACTATGCATTTGTTCCCTCTTGTATGGCATATTATACTAGAAAGTGTATGCTGATAAAATAGGGCAAAGGTGCGAAAAAGTTCTAAATCCCACAGTCCAAGATTCTTTTTTTCAAAAGTGCCCTTAACATTATAAAACTCAACTCACCTATGCCCTTCTCGGTAACAGACATGCCAGCTAAACAAATGAGGCGACGTGGTGACTGACACGTGGTAAAAATAAAAATTATTCTTTCCCTTTCTTTTTCCTCTTTTCTCTCTCTCCTCCAATCCTGTGCACCACCATTAATCGGAAGAAGATAAAAAGTTTGAGTTGGGCAAATCTATCCCCTCTCAACATCCCCTCCCTAAATCTACTGGGGAAATTTCTGTAGCTTTTTTTTTTCATTTACAGTAAAATCAGAGTTGATTTTGACAAGGACGAAACAGAGAACCTGATCGATTCCGAAGAGGACGAAACAAAGGATCTTCCCGGAAATTTGAATTTTCCGGTGTACCGCATTGACCCACCAAAAAATGGTTTGGTGGGGCTTGTCCTTCTACTCCCAAAATTATCTAAATCGTCTTTAGTATGTGAGGTGAAAAGGGTTTGTTTATGTGTTTATGGGTGTGGTTCTTTTTTGTTTGATTGAACTTGTAATATCTTGTTGTAATTCGATTTGATGTATTTGTTTAATTGAAAGTTCTTTGTTCTGGGTTTTATAGGGGGCATTGAAGTGGTTTTGGATAGATCTAGTAAATGCAAATCCCTAGTAAATTACAATGGGAAGCTGAATTGGTTGCCCGTAAGCCGGAGTCCAATCAACAGAGAGTATGGAAAGGTGTGATGTGTTTTTACAGTAAATGGGTCTTTGACAACACTAGTATGGAAAGGTGTGATCTGTGATGTGTTTTTACAGCAAATGGGTCTTTGACAACACTTGGTATCCGCTCTATAATGAGTCAGATTGTCCGTACATGTCTGACCAGTTGGCTTGTCACAAGCATGGAAGGCCTGATTTTGGGTACCATTATTGGAGATGGCAACCCCATGGCTATAATCTGAAGAGGTATTACTGGAAATTAGTTCAACTTATACATATTTGGAGCATATAATTTTATCAGTATATGTGTGTGCATTGTATTCTTAGTGAATTGAACTATTAATCGTGTGCTAAGAATGCTATTTTAGTTTGGTTTTCTTTAGAAACAAATGAAAGATGATTTTTTTCATTAATTAGAAAACTTTTGTTTGATATAGACGGAATGCGACTGAACTATGAGAGAAGCTCCGGGGGAAGAGACTAATGTTTGTGGGGGACTCATTGAACAGAGGACAATGGATATCAATGTTGTGCTTGTTATCCAGCAGACAGGAGGTTGATATCTCCCCAAGCCCACCTTACAACTTTTACAAGTTCACCTCGCCTATTTTCACTCTTTCAAAATCATTGGTCTCTCTCTCCATCGCTTCTTCGACTGAGATCTCGAATTCTCTGTCGTCGTTTCCCATTCTCCATCCTTAACCTCTCCACCCACTGTAAAGGTGATCCCGACAGCTATTCCCTATCACCATTACCATCTGGATCAGAGAGAGAATAAAGGAAGGAGATGGGAGAGAGAGAAAATAAGGAGAAGAAAAGAATAAATTTTATTTTTGCCTTATGTCAGTCGCCCCGTTAGTCTAGGTGGCATCCGTTAACGGGAGGAGCAGAGTTGACCTAAAGTTTGTAACGTCAATGGTACTTTTGAAAAAAAAAAAAAAAAGTTCATGGGCTAAGTAAGTGGGACTTAAGGTAAAATACCACAGGGGCATTTTTGCACTTTTGTCTGATGATAATATACTATAATCCAAAAATAGTGTTATTCGTGTTTTAACATCTACTTATTTACTCTCGTAGTTAAAAAGTTAATTTTCTATCAAGGACAATATAATATGAGATTCGATTTTGTGTGGTTTCCAAATCTTTGCATATAAACAAACCTATCAATAGGATGGCTCACCTACTACAAGGCACTACATTGTTAAGTAACTAAGAATCTATTAAGGTTTTATGGAGAGCTCAGTAGCTATAGCTCATAGCTCTAACTCAAGCCCAGTAGGTTCAAAAGCTTTCACAAAGAAGTCGTGGTTCACGACTAGCAGAAAGGATATAGAGGAAAAACATAATTTCTCAGCTGTTTTATTCATTGAAACCGTTCTAAAAAAGGATTACTTACTGTTAGCATCCAAGTGGCATTTTCAACTTCGCGTGGATTGGATTTTACGTAACGATGATTGAACGTACATCCCGTGTGCATGTCTACTTTGTGGTCATCTCTTAGATGCGAAACCAGAGAAGGAATGTCGCCGGTAACAGCACACTCTGATCCAGCATATGGGCAATTGTATGGTCTGAAATTGCACAATGTCTCGTGCTTAAGCTTGGTGTAATATGGAAATATTTCAGGACATCCCAATGAATAATACTTGCATGGGAGTTCAAGTGATTCTGCTACCTTCTCCAGTGCCAAGCACCTGATATCTCCAAGCTCTTGTCTACAAGTAGGACATCGATTGTGCACTCGTGTTTTACAGGTGGAACATAGCGTGTGACCATTGTGGCACTGCAAGGATGCAAGTTAACTTGTAAAAACAGCAATCTTTAATATAATATACCAGTGAGTGGAAATAGAAACACTAGCTCGTTTGCAAACCCCGCTAAAATAAATTCCAATCCCAAATAATTAAATCGAATTTTTTTTGACTCTAAAGTCTAAACTATCTATTTATATTTTTAGTTGTGGGATGGGGGAAGAGGGCTAAGAATGAGACACGACAACAATTTGAACTATCAAGAAAAGTAAACTAACAATTCGAAGATGGGCTGACACTACAGATAGCAGAAGGACCGATATTGGCTGTTCAAAATAATTTTTAAAATGTAAAATCACTATTCTCTGGAATGGAAGAGAACAGATAGACTAGCGAACTGCAAATGCCTAATCAGCAACACCCTGCCTTCCTTCCTTCTTCCTTGAATAAACTTTTGTTTTTGGATTGTAAGATATTCTAAAGAAAATCATTATTGGCATCTTCTCATTGTTGAGAGAATTATCACTTAATGACATTAGCATTTGAAACACAACTCAGACTCTGTTAACAACCACCAAAATTGTGTACAATGACATAGGTGAAACGAACCTATATCTAAAATTCTCTTTCTTGAATCAGCATATATCTACAGGTATACTTACCAACCTATGCAATACATTCAACTCGCAATGATAAAACTAAACAACACACCAGCATCAAACCCAAGCAATTCAATCCAATCATGGCAATTCCAAATCAAGATCCTCAAAACCTCGTGTACATCCAATTTACCAAAATTCGGATAAAAATCAAAACTTTATACTGGAATTTCAAAATTTAACAAAACCAATCGTCCAAATCATCAAAATCAAAGAAAAAGAGGAACAAAATCGAAATTTAAATAAAAAGAAAAAGACACAGAAAGGAAGCAAACCTGATGTATCGGTGGGTACATAGAATTGGTGCAAACAGGACATTCTAGTAATTCATGGACGGTGGTCGCCGGAGTAATTCCGGGCACTGCGCCGCCAATATTACTGTGAGGCTTTGAGGGATATTGAGGAGGATGATGACGACGATGATGATTCTGTGGATGGTGGATCTCATCGTCTTCTAATCCATCGGAAGATGACACGCACTCTATGTTATCCAAATCCATTTTTCACCTCTCCAAAATCTCTTTAAAAAATTCACCTCTTATTCGTCATCAGTTTTTTTGGGGGTATTTTTTTCTGGAGAAAATTTCTTTCACTTCCTTCGTCTCTTCTTTCTTTCGGAGGAGGGTGGGATTTGGAGAGAGAGAAAGAAGAAGCAAAAGAAGTTGGAAGAAAGAAAGGGATCGATTCCGAAAACCAAACAGCAACTTTTATCCCCCGGAAAAAAGATCTTCTTTTTGTTTTTTTTTTTAATAATCCTTCTCTCTGGTTTTTGAGGGAATAGAGGAATAAGGATCAGCGTCCAAATTTGGATGTCACTTGGGAGGAATCCAACGGTTATCAGATTTCAGTTAATTTTGTCGGTTAAAAAGGAAAAGGAAAAGGAAATACAGATCAAACTTGGCAAATATTTTTAAAAAAATTATAAACACTCCTACAATATATTACCAAAGTTTACAATTCTAAGTATATTTTTATGAAAAATGATAAGTTTACAATTCTAAGTATATTTTTATGAAAAATGATATGAATATTTGACGAAATTAGATTATGATCTTGGCCGCCACAAGTCAGTTATCCCTGTGGTAACTTTTCTGACACCTCTAGTTTCAAATTCCGAAGGTCTAAAGGATCGTTAGGCCACGTTCTTACTTTCGTGCATGTCCCACCACCATCTCTACGGTAGAGCGTTCCAAAACATGACACTGTCTAAAAAAGCGACGCCAGGGCGCGCTGGCCGACATGGATTGTGGTGTATGATATTGCTAAATGTTTTGTAATGGAGTTGGTTTCTATGTTCATCTCTTTTTCTCACTCTTTCGGAGGTCAAGGGTTCAATTCGCATTCCTGAACCGGGACGTGGCGGCTGACGGCAACGTTAGTGTGACGACCCCAAAATAGGTCCATTCCATCCAACCTATTCTGAGTCGCCAAATACATGATACAGAAAATAACTACAACTTTATTACAACAATTGTCGTGCAAAATACAACAACACATATGCTGTGAGTTTGGATACAAATATATACCAAATGTGACTCATGTTCCAACTGTGAACATCACCTCACAATGACACCTTACATAAAGGTATAGTCAAAAACTGTTTTAGAAATTAGAATCTTTGGGAAGTGCTCAAGGAAACCTTCGTACATGGGAGGCCATACGTCTAGGTTGTGATAGATATCATATGACCACAGAATTATCCTTGGTTAACCCAATAGACCCCAAAGAAAAATGAGAAGATTACAATCATATTCTTCCTAATGGTGAGTCTTCTCTTGACATATCATTATCTCTACTGTCTCTAATTGAGAATTATACTTCAAACAAATACCAAGATTATATAGGTAGTGCTCGTATATATACTCAGCAAGTGGATGCGCACATCCCTGTCTTATGATGACACCAGGTTGTATGTCGTTAGACATCTTGTATGATAGTGGAAAACCACCCTTCCAACGTTGGGTACACCTTACCCTATTGGATTCACCAAATAAAACTACTAAATGAACTTTTCTATACTGCTTCGGAAGAACATCCACAGCTAGAGACCACCGTTCTATTTTCCCGTTACCCTCGCTGTAAGACCCCAAATTTTATAAATAAAGATGAATTTTCTATAAATATCATTTTTGAATATTATGGAGTTAATTTGATATAATGTTATAGTTGTGGGTAATATTTATAAATTTTGCAAAGTACGCAAGTTGTTATATAATATTCGATTGGTCGGGGAATATTCGTTTTAACAGGGAATATTCGTACAACGACACAATCATTTCTGGACCCCACAACGAAAATATTGTCGGATTGAAAAAAACGACAAAAATATTTTATTAAAAATAACGGCGAAAATTTTACCATTGTTACTGTTGAACTACTCGGTAGTAAAAGTACAGTAATACGTGTGGTTGCATAGTAACACACGGTATTGATTATTAATGCTTATGTGAGAAGTCACTCAATTTGATTCAATTATTGTCAGTTAATAATATGAATTATTTAGCGATAATGACGTTTTGTTTTATTCGTATTATTAACGTAATAAAACAGAAACATCTTTTTATATAAAACAGAATACTTTATTAAAGTTATTCTATAAATAAAATATATTATATTTTATTTAAAAGATTTTTCTTTAAATATGGACCGTCAGATTAAAGTAATCAATCTGGACCGTTCATGGATTAGTTACTATGCATTCTATTTTTCTATAAATAGCAGCTCATTCCTTCATTATTTCTTACGAATTCACTGAACTCTAGAGAGAGAAACTATAGAGAGAGAGAAGAAGAGTATTCTGCTACTTAACTACTTCCTTATTTCAGCTCGTCTTTAAAACGGTAAGGGGTGTTATTCTTTCTTATTCATGAAGAGAACTGTTGTTATTCCATTTCTTATTATTCTGTTGGAATAACCTGTATACGCGGTCTACCCTATTCTTGGTGACATTCTTCTATTATTCTGTTGGAACATCCTGTCTGTGTGTTTTACACCGGACCTGGTTCCGTTTTTATTATTATTCTGTTGGAACATCCTGTCTGTGTGTTTTACACCGGACCTGGTTCCGTCTTGTTATTATTCTGTTGGAACATCATGTCTGTGTGTTTTACACCGGACCTGGTTTCATTATTTATTATTCTGTCGGAATATCCTGTCTGTGCGTTTACGCCGGACCTGGTTCCATTATTTATTATTCTGTTGGAATAACCTGTCTGTGCGGTCTATCGCATGCATGGTGATTTCTTTTGTTATTCCATTCTTTATTATACTCAGTTGGTTAAGTTTTGACTTCTATACTCCATGAAATTTGTGGAATATCCTTGACATTTGCGCTTCATCTAGTATCTATTCATGAAAATATTCTCCTGATCATTCTTGAATTTTACTCCACAAAGTAGTATCATGTTGACAATTTGGACGTTGCTAATTCTTGGATAAATTAATTCTTGAACTTGTTTTATTGAATTCTTATATCATTGTCATCATCCTCATGTTTATATTCTGTTGAAAGTCATCTGTGGCCTGTAGTGCATAGATGGACTTGGTATGATTATGACCAGGGATTATTCGGTGTAATCATGACCGTAATGTTACGAATGATGTGGTAAAAGTCGTCATTGGCCCGTAGTGCATTGATGGACAGTTGTTGGCATGATCATGACCATTAATGAATATACGAATATCCTTGGCCGTAGTGCAGGGGTGATTCGATGATGTGGATTATTTTATTAAGCTGAGTCTCAGCGATCACAGTGTTGGAAAAACTTTTAAATCATAAAAGATAGTAGAGTTTATTTTCTACTTGACTCTTTTAATGCATTGCTTGTTCCGCTGCAGTTAAACTTGATGTCTATTATATTTTATCAGTTTAACATTGTTGAAGGCTAATGATAATTTATTCTGCATTATCTTAGTCATAATATTTCTTACTGGGCTAGTTGAGCTCACCCTTTCTTTCACTGTTCTCTTCAGGAAATGAGAACGTAGCTGGGGCAAGTCGGGGAACGGAGTGATGGTCCGAATGATAGTATTAGTTAGTAGTCCTCACTATTCCATGTAATGGTGTGTTAATAAATGTAATGAGGACTCCTTTTGAGTATGAATACTCTCTAGAAGATAATATTTGTATTCAAACTCACAGTTTATGTTTTGTCGTATTGTACACGACAGTTGTATTAGTAAGTTGTATTTGTATTTTATACTATGTATCTGACGACCCAAGATGGGTGATGTATACCTAATTTTGGGGGCGTCACAGTTGGTATCAGAGCTTAGGGATATGATCCCTGGCTAAGATGTGATAATAGAACTAGGAGGGGAGAGACGGGGAATTCTTTCGCTAGTATGACCTACCTAAGTTTATTTGCATGGTATTTAATTGGTCGGTCATAATATAAGGATAAAATATGACATCAATTAATTTTTATTTTGTGGCAGTATCTGAAAATGGCATCTGAGAATGTTGACAATAGCAATGGAACACAGGCGACTGTTGATTCACCTCATATCAATAATCAGGATAATGTGCATCAGGAAGGTGACAATCCTCATGCAAACAACAACACTGACCAAATGATGAATGATCAAATGTTCAGAGGCTTTATGCAATTCATGCAACAACAGGTGAAAGCGGCTCCTGTCCACAACGTAGATGGAAATACTGGAAACTCTCTGGCGGTCACCGCTAAACAGTTTAAGGAGCTGGGACCACCGGAGTTTAAGGGAGAACCCAAACCACTTGTAGCTGAAACATGGATAAAGCAGATCACCAAGATATTTGATGTCTTGGGTTGCTCCGAGGAGCAAAAGGTTCCATTTGCCGCCTTTATGTTGCGAGAAGAGGCAGATTACTGGTGGAAATCGATAAAGCGTACTCAACCTGCCGCACTGAAGATGTCTTGGGAGAAGTTCCAAGAGCTGTTTAACGACAAATACTTTCCCGAGAGTATTCGTCACATGAAGGAGGTGGAGTTCATCAAATTGGAGCAGAATAATATGACCGTGTCGCAGTACGAGGCAAAATTTGCGGAGTTATCCCAGTTTGCGTCCCACCTGGTGGATAATGAAGAAAGAATGACGCGGATGTTTTTAAGAGGTTTGAAGCCGGAGATACGTCAACATCTTGTTTCTCATAAACTGTGTTTGTATTCAGATGTTGTAAATAGGGCTCAGTTGGTGGAGCGCGATAACGAGACAACACAACCAAAAGAGAGCAGCCGACAAAATGATAATACCAGTGAAAGCAGTCATCGAAGCGGTGACAACAAGCGTGGAGGGAATCAACATGCCAGAAATGGTAACCACTTCGGTGGTAATCAGGGCCAAAACAATAAGAATGGACATTTCAAGAAGAGGAGATTCAACAATGATGGAAAGACGTCAGCACCAGTACCTGTCATTAAGGAAGGAGAACGACCACCTATCATGTGACAACCCCAAAATAGGTTCATTCCACCCAACCCATTCTGAGTCGTCAAATACATGGTACAGAAAACAACTACAACTTTATTACAATAATTGTCGTGCAAAATACAACAACACATATGCTGTGAGTTTGGATACAAATATATACCAAATGTGACTCATGTTCCAACCGTGGTCATCACCTCACAATAACACCTTACATAAAGGTATAGTCAAAAACTGTTTTAGAAATTAGAATCTTTGGGAAGTGCTCAAGGAAACCTTCGTACATGGGAGGCCACGCGTCTAGGTTATGATAGATATCATATGGCCACAGAATTATCCTTGGTTGACCCAATAGACCCCAAAGAAAAACGAGAAGATTACTATCATATTCTTCCCAATGGTGAGTCTTCTCTTGACATATCATTATCTCTACTGTCTCTAATTGAGAATTATACTTTAAACAAACACCAAGATTATATAGGTAGTGTTCGTATATATACTCAGCAAGTGGATGAGCACATCCCTGTCTTATGATGACACGAGGTTGTATGCCGTTAAACATCTTGTATGATAGTGGCAAACCACCCTTCCAACGTTGGGTACACCTTACCCTATTGGATTCACCAAATATAACTACTAAATGAACTTTTCTATACTGCTTCGGGAGAACATCCACAGCTAGAGACCACTGTTCTATTTTCCCGTTACCCTCGCTCGACCCAGCTACACTCTTATTACCTGAAAGGAATTGTGAAGCAAAAGGGTGAGCACAACTAGCCCAGTAAAGAATATCATGACTAAAGATAATTAAATTATCAATAGCCTTCATCAATAATAAATCAGAGATTTAGAACATATGGTAAATGATAAAAATTTCAACCATAGTTGCAGCGGAACGAGCAATCCATTAGAAGAGTCAAATAGACTATAAAGTCTATTATCTTCTCCATGTTAAAAATCCACCAACAATATTTTATCCATGTAACATCACTCAACAGTTCCTTTCCACAATCATATGAATAACTCATAATCATAATTGTGACTATAAATTTTTCTTCGCACCCAGGACGAAGAATATTTTTATCACCTGTCTTTACCTGAAACATCAAAGATCATGGTTATACCAAATCACAGTTCCTGTTTATAATCATACTAACAAATCCATCTTTGCACTACGGGCCAAAGATATTCATCAACAAACCATCTTTGCACTACGGACCAAAGATATTCAACAACAGTTCATCTTTGCACTACAGGCCAAAGATATTCATCAACAGGCTATCTTTGCACTACATGCCAAAGATATTCATCAACAATTCATATTTGCACTACAGGCCAAATATATTCATATCTCAAAGAAATATATAATCATTTCAGAATTTATATAAACAATAATTATAACCATGTTGATCAATTCACCTTTGCACTTAAGCTTAAGATATTCAATTATAAATTCAATGGTCATGATCATACCAGTCACAATTCAACTTTGCACTACAGGCCAAAGAGAACCCTAGTCATGATCATACCAATAATCTATCCATCTTTACACTCCAGTGAAAGAGAATTTCAACATCAGGGTTATAAAAATGTTATATATGATCAACATATAGTTTTAATCTCAAGAGTAATATTCGTAACTCATGAATAGTAAATCGTGAATAGTAACTCATGAATAGTAACTCAGACACAAAAAGATAGAAACTCTACAATAAAATTCATACCAATATTTTGGTATAATGATATTGAAAGAATAACATTTCTTAAGCTTATAAACAATTTATTTTAATTGTTTACACTTTACTAATTAATGCATTTAATCATCATAAAATGCCAACTCTTACAATTTCATCATCAATAACAAAAACCCTCATCAAAAATCTGCATACACCTCATATAGGATTCTCAAGCCATAAAATCCTATTTTCCAATTTTCTTTCTTCACAAAACATATTTAATTCATTTACTCATAACTAGACCATTTTCATGAAAAATACCAAATCAGTTCCAAAAATATTTCTTTTCTGAGATTTAGCATAATATAGTCCCATAGTGAACATATATTTTTCTCAGAATTTTTAAAAGTCATTTACTATTTTTCATATGGCCAAAATAGCCGAATATTTAGACATTTATCAAAAATTGTACTTTTGTCTAAAAATTCTGAAATTTACAGAGTATACTTCTATCATATACATGTACTCCCAATAAAAATTTCATCAATTTTGGAGTTAACCACAAGGAATTATAAGCTGTTACTTTTAAAATAGTCTTTTCTCATAAAATTCATAACTCTCAATCTATACATCCAAAAATCACCATTTTTGGACACAATCAAGAAAACTCATCAAAATATCATTTCAAATTTTTCCAGAATTTTTGAAGATCAGAAAAATTACGAATCTGAAAATCATAACAACCCTTAAAATCCCTTAATATCCCTTACTATCCCTTACAATCCCTTACAATCCCTTACCTCAAAAGAGCAGTACTTCTGACTGGATATCGGATATGATGCTGAAGGAAACTTGCACTGATGAATAGCAACTCACCAAGTATCTAAAAACTCACAAAATATGCTTCATAATATAGAGAGAGAAAGAGAGAAAGCTTATGTTTCTGGTGTGATTTTCAATTCTAACTTAGCCCTCTATTTATAGGAAAATTTTGGTAGGTTTGACCTGCAACCTGATGGCTTTACCTGCTACTATTCCCACCCACCACATTTGAAATATAATTCAGCACATTTCTTCACCAACCACAAGTGGAGCCCACCAATTCTAGAATTTTCCACCAAAATGATAAACTCCAAAAATTCAACAATTTCTGAACCAGTCATCTCGTAAAATTCATAATAAATCATACGTTCATTTTTAACGGTTCAAAATTTGTGGGTATATACTCAACTTATATATGTATAACATATCCAAAAATTACCACGATCCAACGGTCGGATTAAAAATTATAACCCCCGCAAAATATCTCAAAAATCCTGATTTTTAATACCTCCATTCCGACAAAAATACGGATAAAAATCTCAACATTAACTCCTTCATTTTTAACCACAAAAATATATCCCTCGTTTATATCCACATAAAATAAATATTTCCTTATCATATGAATCAATAATTAATTATTCATAAATAATATTATAGAATCACATTTATGACAACCAGGCCGTTCCCAGGAAAGAGGGGGCTTTCCAATAAGGATTTCTCCTTACTGGCGCGCAATTAGATGACCAAACCTCTCCTTAGACAGAATTTTCTAGACATTACCAATAATGCTATCTAATAATACTATTCAAATAATATGAATTATTGATCTGATAATGAGAAATACTGTGCAACAACAATTATTGAACAACAATAATATAAAATTTTAACGTAGCAATTATTGAATCAATAAAATAAAATATTGAACAGTAATTACTGTAACAATTATTGAGTAGTGCCTTCTTACGTAAGAATCAATAATTTCAAAAATACTATGCAATACCGTGTGCTACTGTGCAATAACGCGTATTACTGTATTTTAACCACCGGCTATTCCAACAGTGTTAACGGTAACAACTACGCCGTTATTTGTAAAAACTTAAATTTGTCATTTTCTTCATCCGACAGTTATTCGTTATGGGGCCCACAAATAGCTGCGCCGTCGTACGAATATTCCCCGACAGAAAGAATATTCCCCGACAACAATGATTATTTTATAACCACTTGCTTATTTTGAAAAAAAAATCATATTTCACTCATAACTTTAAACTTTTATCAATTTAACCATTTACTGAATAGTAATTATAAGAAAAATTGAATACTTTTATTTCATAAAATTCGGGGTCTTACATATCATATGTTTCAAATGCGGAGGGGAGGGACACATCAGTCCAAACTGCGCGATGCCGTCCAAAGCATGTTATAATTGTGGAAGAGAAGGTCATTTAGCCCGATTTTGTCGTTTACCGAAGACAAATTCAGCTAGGATGGAGGCACCAAAAGCCATCCCAGAAAAGTCAAAACCGGTTGTGCAAGGGAGAGCGTTTGTTGTGAACTCCCAGAAAGCAAGGAACCCGAATGAGGTCATCACGGGTAAGCTTATCATAAACTCTAACGAAGTCTATACTTTATTTGATACCGGTTCTACCCATTCTTTTATTTCTCCTACTTGCGCTCATCGATTAAATTTGATTCCGGGGAAATTAGACTTTGACCTAGCTGTTGAAACTCCATTGGGAGAAACCTTCATTACATCCACGGTTTATAAGTCTTGTTTGGTTCAAGTTGGTACCCATACATTTCCTGTCGATCTTATTTCATTAAAAATACTTGCATTTGACGTGATTCTAGGGATTGATTGGTTAAATACTCATCATGCAAAAATTGATTGTTTTCGTAAGGTTGTTAGCTTTCATATTCCTAATCGACCTATTTTGCGAATTCAAGCAACCAAACCATTAAAATCAATCGCTGTCATCTCAAGCCATAAAGCTATTCGTTTATTGAAAAACGGATGTCAAGCTTTCTTAGCTCATGTCACAGATCTAAACAAAAATACGTCAGCTTTGAATGATATTTCTGTTGTTAATAAATTTTCTGACGTATTTCCCGAAGAACTTCCTGGCCTACCCCCAGAGCGTGAAATTGAATTTTGTATCGACCTTGAACCCGGTACAAAACCCATTTCCAAAGCCCCATATCGAATGGCTCCTATTGAACTTCAGGAGTTAAAGACCCAACTGCAGGAATTGTTAGACATTGGTTTTATTCGTCCTAGTACTTCTCCTTGGGGTGCTCCTGTTCTGTTCGTGAAGAAGAAAGATGGGAGTATGCGACTTTGTATTGATTATCGGGAGTTGAATCATGCCACCATCAAAAATAGGTACCCATTGCCACGTATTGATGACATGTTTGACCAGTTGCAAGGAGCACAATTCTTTTCAAAGATCGATCTTCGTTCTGGATATCATCAGCTGAAGGTTAGAACTGAGGATATTCCAAAGACTGCCTTCAAAACTCGGTATGGGCATTATGAATTCTTAGTTATGTCTTTTGGATTGACTAATGCTCCTGCTGCCTTCATGGATATGATGAACAGGGTATTTAAGTAATATTTGGATCACTTTGTGGTCGTCTTTATCGATGACATCCTTGTTTATTCCAAAAGCCGTGAAGATCATGAGCAACACTTGAGGCTGGTACTCTAAAAGCTTCGTGAATACAAACTTTATGCCAAGTTGAAGAAATGTGAGTTCTGGTTGGAAGAGGTAGCATTCCTTGGGCACGTAGTATCAAGTCGTGGAATATCTGTTGACCCGGCAAAGATTGAAGCAATTCAAAGCTGGGAGCAACCTAAATCAGTAACCGAAGTACGTAGCTTTCTCGGTCTAGCTGGTTATTATCGGAGATTTGTGGAAGGATTTTTTCGAATCGCTACTCCATTAACTCAGCTGACTCGGAAAGATACAAAGTTCGGTTGGAGCGAAGAATGTGAGCAGAGTTTTCAAGAACTCAAGAGGAGACTCATTTCAGCACCTGTTCTAACAATACCATCTGGCTCGGAGGGATTTGTCATCTACAGTGATGCTTCGAGCAAAGGGTTGGGATGCGTTCTCATGCAACATGAAAAAGTCATAGCCTATGCATCAAGACAACTCAAGGAATATGAGAGGAATTATCCTACTCATGATCTAGAGTTGGCAGCTGTTGTCTTTGCACTTAAAATTTGGAGGCATTACTTGTATGGGGAGAAGGTGGAGATCTTTACGCATCATAAAAGCCTCAAATATTTCTTCACTCAAAAGGAACTCAACATGCGATAACGACGTTGGCTTGAACAGTTGAAAGATTATGATCATACCATTCAATACCATCCTGAAAAAGCGAACGTGGTAGCTGACGCATTGAGTAGAAGATCATATGCAAGTACAAGTGCGATATTGTCAACACACAGGCCCATTTTGTGTGATTTACAAAGGATGGAGATAGAGTTAAAGACTCCAGGGACCCATGTGATGATGGCGAATATACGAGTAGAACCGACTTTAATCGATAAAGTTAAAGCTGCTCAAGCTACAGACCTGGAGTTGATGTGTATAAGAAAGAAAGTGCAAGAAGGTGCTATGCCGGAAGCAAGAATCGATGAAGAAGGAATACTTCGAGTCAACTCCAGACTTTGTGTTCCTAACAACCCTGATTTAAAGTATGAAATCATGATGGAGGCGCACAACACACCGTTTGCAATCCATCCTGGAAGTACCAAAATGTATCATGATCTTCGTCATACATTTTGGTGGAGCAATATGAAGAGAGAGATAGCATTGTTTATCTCAAGGTGTCTAACTTGTCAACGAGTCAAAGCGGAGCATCAAGTACCAAAAGGTCCATTGCAACCACTTGAAATTTCAGAATGGAAGTGGGAGCACATTACCATGGATTTCGTTACCGGTCTTCCTAGGGTTTCTCAAGGTATTGATGCGATTTGGGTCATTGTTGATAGATTGACCAAGTCTGCTCATTTCTTACCGATACGAGAAACTTATACACTTGAACGTCTTGCTCGTATGTACATAAACGAGATTGTAAGACTGCATGGTATGCCAGTATCCATAGTTTCTGACCGAGACCCAAGATTCACTTCACGATTTTGGGTTAGTTTACAAAAAGCTATGGGCACGGAGTTACGATTTAGTTCAGCATATCATCCTCAGACGGACGGACAATCAGAGAGGACTATTCAAACTCTTGAAGATCTATTAAGACTCTGTGTCTTTGACTTCAAAGGAAGTTGGGACAAGTTCTTACCATTGGTGGAGTTTTCCTACAACAACAGTTATCAAGCAAGTATTGGCATGGCTCCATTCGAAGCATTGTATGGAAGAAAATGTCGTTCTCCAGTATGCTGGGATGAGGTGGGTGAAGCAACGTTGTTGGGACCGGAGTTGGTACGTATGACTACAGAAAAGATTCAAACGATCCGACAACGTATAAAAACCTCACAAGATCGACAAAAGAGTTATGCTAATCTTCATCGGAAGGACGTGAAATTTGATGTAGGAGATCATGTGTTCTTACGTGTTGCTCCATGGAAAGGAGTTACGAGATTTGGAAAGAGAGGAAAGCTCAATCCTCGATTCATCGGTCCATTTTTAATCCTCGATCGAGTAGGAACTGTGGCTTATAGACTCGCTTTACCGCCAAGTATATCTCGTGTTTATAACGTTTTTCACATATCCATGTTACGCAAATATGTGGAAGACCCGAACCACATTATTGAGTTAGAACCGGACGAAATAGCGGAAGATTTGACGTATGAAGAAGTTCCTGTTCAAATCTTGGATAAGAAGGAACATATTCTACGCTCCAAGGTTATACCTCAAGTTAAAGTTTTGTGGAGAAACCACGATGTTGAGGAAATGACTTGGGAGTTAGAATCTGAAATGAAATCAAGGTATCCTTACCTCTTCGACATACCAGGTACGTACCCTAATTTCGAGGGCAAAATTTCATAAGAAGGGGAGGTTGTAAGACCCCAAATTTTATAAATAAAGATGAATTTTCTATAAATATCATTTTTGAATATTATGGAGTTAATTTGATATAATGTTATAGTTGTGGGTAATATTTATAAATTTTGCAAAGTACGCAAGTTGTTATATAATATTCGATTGGTCGGGGAATATTCGTTTTAACAGGGAATATTCGTACAACGACACAATCATTTGTGGACCCCACAACGGAAATATTGTCGGATTGAAAAAAACGACAAAAATATTTTATTAAAAATAACGACGGAAATTTTATCATTGTTACTGTTGAACTACTCGGTAGTAAAAGTACAGTAATACGTGTGGTTGCATAGTAGCACACGGTATTGATTATTAATGCTTATGTGAGAAGTCACTCAGTTTGATTCAATTATTGTCAGTTAATAATATGAATTATTTAGCGATAATGACGTTTTGTTTTATTCGTATTATTAACGTAATAAAACAGAAATATCTTTTTATATAAAACAGAATACTTTATTAAAGTTATTCTATAAATAGAATATATTATATTTTATTTAAAAGATTTTTCTTTAAATATGGACCGTCAGATTAAAGTAATCAATCTGGACCGTTCATGGATTAGTTACTATGCATTCTATTTTTCTATAAATAGCAGCTCATTCCTTCATTATTTTTTACGAATTCACTGAACTCTAGAGAGAGAAACTATAGAGAGAGAGAAGAAGAGTATTCTGCTACTTAACTACTTCCTTATTTCAGCTCGTCTTTAAAACGGTAAGGGGTGTTATTCTTTCTTATTCATGAAGAGAACTGTTGTTATTCCATTTCTTATTATTCTGTTGGAATAACCTGTATACGCGGATATACCCTATACTTGGTGACATTCTTCTATTATTCTGTTGGAACATCCTGTCTGTGTGTTTTACACCGGACCTGGTTCCGTTTTTATTATTATTCTGTTGGAACATCCTGTCTGTGTGTTTTACACCGGACCTGGTTCCGTTTTTATTATTATTCTGTTGGAACATCCTGTCTGTGTGTTTTACACCGGACCTGGTTCCGTCTTGTTATTATTCTGTCGGAATATCCTGTCTGTGCGTTTACGCCGGACCTGGTTCCATTATTTATTATTCTGTCGGAATATCCTGTTTGTGCGTTTACACCGGACCTGTTTCCATTATTTATTATTCTGTTGGAATAACCTGTCTGTGCGGTCTATCGCATGCATGGTGATTTCTTTTGTTATTCCATTCTTTATTATACTCAGTTGGTTAAGTTTTGACTTCTATACTCCATAAAATTTGTGGAATATCCTTGACATTTGCACTTCATCTAGTATCTATTCATGAAAATATTCTCCTGATCATTCTTGAATTTTACTCCACAAAGTAGTATCATGTTGACAATTTGGACGTTGTTAATTCTTGGATAAATTAATTCTTGAACTTGTTTTATTGAATTCTTATATCATTGTCATCATCCTCATGTTTATATTCTGTTGAAAGTCATCTGTGGCCTGTAGTGCATAGATGGACTTGGTATGATTATGACCAGGGATTATTCGGTGTAATCATGACCGTAATGTTACGAATGATGTGGTAAAAGTCGTCATTGGCCCGTAGTGCATTGATGGACAGTTGTTGGCATGATCATGACCATTAATGAATATACGAATATCCTTGGCCGTAGTGCAGGGATGATTCGATGATGTGGATTATTTTATTAAGCTGAGTCTCAGCGATCACAGTGTTGAAAAAACTTTTAAATCATAAAAGATAGTAGAGTTTATTTTCTACTTGACTCTTTTAATGCATTGCTTGTTCCGCTGCAGTTAAACTTGATGTCTATTATATTTTATCAGTTTAACATTGTTGAAGGCTAATGATAATTTATTCTGCATTATCTTAGTCATAATATTTCTTACTGGGCTAGTTGAGCTCACCCTTTCTTTCATTGTTCTCTTCAGGAAATGAGAACGTAGCTGGGGCAAGTCGGGGAACGGAGTGATGGTCCGAATGATAGTATTAGTTAGTAGTCCTCACTATTCCATGTAATGGTGTGTTAATAAATGTAATGAGGACTCCTTTTGAGTATGAATACTCTCTAGAAGATAATATTTGTATTCAAACTCACAGTTTATGTTTTGTCGTATTGTACACGACAGTTGTATTAATAAGTTGTATTTATATTTTGTACTATGTATCTGACGACCCAAGATGGGTGATGTATACCTAATTTTGGGGGCGTCACACTCGCTCGACCCAGCTACACTCTTATTACCTGAAAAGAATTGTGAAGCAAAAGGGTGAGCACAACTAGCTCAGTAAAGAATATCATGACTAAAGATAATTAAATTATCAATAGCCTTCATCAATAATAAATCAGAGATTTAGAACATATGGTAAATAATAAAAATTTCAACCATAGTTGCAGCGGAACGAGCAATCCATTAGAAGAGTCAAATAGACTATAAAGTCTATTATCTTCTCCATGTTAAAAATCCACCAACAATGTTTTATCCCTGTAACATCAATCAACAGTTCCTTTCCACAATCATATGAATAACTCATAATCATAATTGTGATTCTAAATTTTTCTTCGCATCAAGGACGAAGAATATTTTCATCACCTGTCTTTACCTGAAACATCAAACATCATGGTTATACCAAATCACAGTTCCTGTTCATAATCATACTAATAAATCCATCTTTGCACTACTACCAAAGATATTCAACAACAGTTCATCTTTGCACTACAGGCCAAAGATATTCATCAACAGACCATCTTTGCACTACAGGCCAAAGATATTCATCAACAATTCATCTTTGCACTACAGGCCAAAGATATTCTCAACAGTTCATATTTGCACTACAGGTCAAATATATTCATCAACAGTTCATATTTGCACTCCAGGCCAAATATATTAATATCTCAAAGAAATATATAATCATTTTAGAATTTATATAAACAATAATTATAACCATGTTGATCATTTCACCTTTGCACTTAAGCTAAAGATATTCAATTATAAATTCAATGGTCATGATCATACCAGTCAACAATTCAACTTTGCACTACTGGCCAAAGAGAACCCATAGTCATGATCATACCAATAATTTACCCATCTTTACACTCAAACGAAAGAAAATTTTAACATCAAGGTTATAAAAATGTTATATATGATAATAAAAATAATATGATCAAAACATGGATTTAATTTTAAGAGCAATATTCATAAATCAACTATAATTTGGTTAGAAAAAGAAACCAATTTTGTCGTGAATAGGAACTCATGAATAGTAACTCATGAATAGTAACTCGTGAATAGTAACTCGTGAATAGTAATCTCGACATGAAAAAGGTAGAAATTCCACAATAATATACATACCAATATTTCGGTATAATGATATTGAAAGAATAATATTTCTTAAGCTTATAAACAATTTATTTAAATTATTTACACTTTACTAATTAATGCATTTAATCATCATAAAATGCCAACTCTTATAATTTCATCATCAATAACCAAAACCCTCATAAAAAATCTGCATATACCTCATATAGAATTCTCAAGCCATAAAATCCTATTTTCCAATTTTCCTTCTTCACAAAACATATTTAATTCATTTACTCATAACTAGACAATTTTCATGAAAAATACCAAATCAGTTCCAAAAATATTTCTTTTCTGGGATTTAGCATAATATAGTCCCATAGTGAACATATATTTTTCTCAGAATTTTTAAAAGTCATTTACTATTTTTCATATGGCCAAAATAGCCGAATATTTAGATATTTATCAAAAATTGTATTTTTATCTAAAAATTCTGAAATTCACAGAGTATACTCCTATCATATACATGTACTCCCGATAAAAATTTTATCAATTTTGGAGTTAACCACAAGGAGTTATAAGTGGTTACTTTTAAAATAGTCTTTTCTCATAAAATTCATAACTTTTAATCTATACATCCAAAAATCACCATTTTTGAACACAAGCAAGAAAACTCATCAAAATATCATTTCAAAATTTTCCAGAATTTTTGAAGGTAAGAAAAATTACGAAACTGAAAAATATAACAACCCTTAAAATCCCTTACTATCCCTTACCTCAAAAGAGCAGTACTTCTGATCGGTATAAGGCTGAAGGAAACTTGCACTAATGAATAGAAACTCTCAAAGTATCTAAATACTCACAAAATACACTCAATAATCTAGAGAGAGAAAGAGAGAAAATTTGTTTCTGGTGTGATTTTCAATTCTAACTTAGCCCTCTATTTATAGGAAAATGTTAGCACGCCGAAGCAGACTTAACCTGCAACCTGATGGCTTTACCTGCTACTATTCCCACTCACCACATTTGAATAAAAATCTCAGCACATTTCTTCACCAACCAAGAGTGGGGCCCACCAATTCTAGAATTTTCCACCAAAATGATAAACTCCGAAAATTCAACAATTTCTGAACCAGTCATCTCGTAAAATTCATAACAAATCATACGTTAATTTTTAATGGTTCAAAATTTGTGAACATATACTCAACTTATATATGTATAACATATCCAAAAATCACAACGATCCAACGGTCGGATTAAAAATTATAACCCCCGCAATATATCTCAAAAACCCTAATTTGATTTTCAATACCTCCGTTCCGATAAAAATACAGATAAAACACCTCAACATTAACTCTTTTATTTTTAACCACAAAAATATATCCCTTATTTATATCCACATAAAATAAATATTTCCTTATCATATGAATCAATAATTAATTATTCACAAATAATATTACAGAATCACATTTATGACAACCAGGCCGTTCCTAGGAAAGAGGGGGCTTTCCAATAAGGATTTCTCCTTACTGGCGCGCAATTAGATGACCAAACCTCTCCTTAGACAGAATTTTCTAGACATTGCCAATAATGTTATCTAATAATATTATTCAAATAATATGAATTATTGATCTGATAATGGAAAATACTGTGCAGCAACAATTATTGAAACAACAATAATATAAAATATCAACGCAACAATTATTGAATCAATAAAATAAAATATTGAACAATAACTACTGTAACAATTATTGAGTAGTGCCTTCTTACGTAAGAATCAATAATTGGTGTAATACCGTGTGCTACTGTATTTTAACCACCGGGTATTCCAACAGTATTAACGGTAACAACTACGCCGTTATTTATAAACAACTTATACTTGTCGTTTTCTTCATCCAATCGCTTTCCGTTATGGGGCCCACACAAGGCTGCGCCATCGTACGAATATTCCCCGACAGCAAGAATATTCCACGACCAAACGAATATTCCCCGACAAAATGAATATTTTATAACCACTTGCTTATTTTATAAAATTTGCACATTTCACCCATAACCAAAGTATTATATCAAATTAACCCCTTATTATTCACAATAATATTTAGAAAAAATTTGATTTTATTCATTAATAAGTTGGGGTCTTACAGTTAGGGAGTCCGGAGACGTCGGCAGGGGCCCCAGAAAGAGTTATCTTTTCTGTTTAACAGCCTGCTCACCCTGAAAATAGCTCAGCCGGAGGGTACTATTTTGTATTAGCTTGAACACATGGGTGATAGCACTCAAAAATAATGTGTACTTCTTATAAAAAGTACATTATGACTCCTCAAGCAGAGGTGACAAGCCAACACGACGACGGAAGCCACCGTCTTTCGGACCTTTCGACGGCACCAAAGCACCCCCTACTAGGATCTACTGATCGGCAACCATCCAGCTAAATACTGACGAGAGACCGATAGCAAACAAGTACCGCGAGGGAAAGATGAAAAGGACTTTGAAAAGAGAGTCAAAGAGTGCTTGAAATTGTCGGGAGGGAAGCGGATGGGGGCCGCTGGTCCACGCCCCGGCGCGTTGGCCGACGCCCGGGCGCGCTGGTCCACGCCCACGCCAACCACGACCATCGAATGAAAGGCCAACAAACATGAGAAAAGCGGGCACTGAACCATTTTCTCGAGCTAACCCAGTTCATGTTGAGCAACCCGTCGAGTCCAACAAGAGGATGTAAATCTTAAGTTGAGGTTAACGAGCGTGTGGGCGTCCAAGAGTCCCCTACCCGTGATGCCCTTAGATGTTCTGGGCCGCACGCGCGCTACACTGATGTATTCAACGAGTCTATAACTTTGGCCGACAGGCCCGGGTAATCTTTGAAAGCCGTTTGCGGTCGATTTTGTAGGACTTTCATGTTAATCAAACACACTTCCCTTACCGACGCATTTTTGTGGAGGTATCCATGTTCATGTTAGGGAAGTCGACAAAATGAATCCGTAACCTCGAAAAAAGGATTGGCTCTGAGGGCTGGGCACGAGGGTCCCAGTCCCGAACTCGTCAGCTGTCGGTGGACTGTCAAAAAGTAGTGCGTTGACGACGCCACGCGCTCAGGCAACGCCCGCAACATAGTAGAGCCCAATGCAGCGCCCATCGTTCACAGCATGGCAGAGAGAAACTTATGATAAAATAAAATAAATTAAAATAAAAATCTTCTTAATTACTACTTTTATATGCACATACGTAACAATGACAATAAAAATTTTTATAATGTATAACATGACTCTATTCATATATAAGATTGAACAAAGTTATAAAAATGAAAGCATTACATCATCTTTAAAATAAATCACCATTAATATTTATCATTGACAATAAAAAAAAGTCGATATATTAATTAAAAATTTATTTATTTTATTAAATGAGAGTAAGAAAAATAACTATTTTCTTGAGATTTCATCTCTTTTTAAGTTTCTTTTCTTTTTTCCACTCTTTATCCGTAAAATATCTCCCATATTTTTCATTTGTATTTCACATTTCTTATTCAAATTCCTCTCTCCTAATATTATAGACTTCACTTAGATGATTCGATCATCATCATCATCATCATATGGGGATGGATATCCCTCCTTTTATTATCAGGACCCACAATCACACTTGAAACCTCAAACATCTTCTTCATGTGGAAACAGAAAAAGAATTAAATAACAGAAGAAGAAGAAGAAGAAGAATTAAGATTATTTTATACACTGTACATGGGCGACAATGGAAATCAACCTCAAGAGTTGAATTACAAAGCTACAATAGAAGGAACCTCCTGCTCTGCTTCTCCATCAGATCCCTCTGCAGCTGTCTGTAAAAAAAAACATTTAAATATATAAAATTCACAAGCTCTTGTATTAATATTATTAGTAGGATAGGGAGGTAGAACGCACCTCTAAATCTTTTAATTTATGTTGCGATAGATAGCTGTTCAATGCACCCCTACCATACAGGATTTTAGCTCCACACACAACAGCTTCCTCATCAACCACCACAGCATCTATTAAGTCGTCATCACCTGTTCTCACATCAGGAATCTGCATGAAAAAAATTGTGATTTTCTAGTGGGAACGAACAACTCACAAGTTTTTATCTTTTTATTTGCTGGTGTATTAGATAAAATTTTTAAAAACTATGTGTAAATCTAAAATTTCTTTGACTAATAATTATATATATATATATATATATATATATATATATATATATATATATTTTTACTTTATGAGCACGAGAGCGTAATGGGACATTTAAGACAACCAAGACTCCTGTAAAGAAGGGACAATTTTAGACAAAACTAGGCTATTTAATTAGCTCGTCTGTACTACAGACTTTGTACTGTAGAAACAAAGAACAGTATTGAAATGGTTCGTAGTCAATAAATGATTTATGAAACAGCTGGTGAATGAATAATAATGCTTATAGATAAGATTATAGGGGTGTTTTCAAGCGAGAAGAAGGGTTGCAGTCAATAAATGATTTATGATGTAATGGTTTCTTGCAGTTAGCCTCAAATCACAGGGTGGTTTATGCGTAGGTTTTAGTTCCACAGATGGTTGTAGGATTTTTGGCAAACTACAGGTAGGTTATCCGCATTTAAATCCAATAATACGGAGTGGAGCCATTCCAACGCAACAACTTCTTTAGACTTGCCACCAGAAAAATTCAATTGGAAACATCTTCCACAACTTCAAAATTTTATGCAGCAACTTAAAACTGCTGAAGGAAGAAGCGTTCACGAACCTCATACATGGAATCCATCAAAATGCTCTCCACTATGGACCTTAAACCACGAGCACCAGTATTTTTGGTTATTGCTTTCCTAGCAATCATTCTCAAAGCACCTTCTGTGAAATACAGATTCACCTGCAAAAAACAATCAGCCAATAATCTTGTCCTAAAAATTTACACAGTCTCAACCAGAAACCTGTCACACCAGGTTTATCGAGTAAAATGAATGATGAATTTATCGAGGTTTCAAACAAAGCGAGCTTAATAAAATAATGCAGGAAACATGTAAAATAATTGCCTGCCAATCTAGACATCAAATGCAAAGAGGAGCCTGAGAAGAAACACTTACTCCATTCATCAGGAACATTTTTTTGTACTGCTTCCCAAGTGCATTTTTTGGCTCTGTTAGCACCTACATAATATTGTTGCTTGTAAGGAGAGACGTAAGAACGACTCTTAACAGAAATTGATGGTTACAAGGAAGAACTCCAATAAGGATGACCCAAAAATCGATCTGAATTTTTTTCCAAAAACATATTTCACTTGGGACCAAGGGAAAGAGGTAGTTGAATTTTTTTAAAATTATCTTATCAGGAATCCTTGGCACAACAAGAAACCTGTTCGAAATGATCATAATCGCATATCAGACAAGTCATAAATTTGTTCCAGAAAAAAACAAAAATTACCTGCACAAGTTGATCCTCAGTGAGAGCAGACAGGTTAACAAGAATGGGAAACCGTCCAACGAATTCAGGAATCAAACCATATGCAATAAGATCACTACTTTCCACCTGCGAATGTAATGGTTCACACAAAATCATATTCAAGGGACATGTAAAACAGATGATTTTATATGTTTGTTTGTGCACGTATGTGTGCACAAGTGATCTTACAATTTCCAGTAAAGACGACGTTACAGAAGCCTGTGTGACACTAGCAGTTCTCATGTTTGCACGCACTGGTGCTCCAAATCCAATAGAAGAGTCCTGGCGCCTGCAGAAAACTTAAAAGTTGCAGTAACGTTCATGTGAAAAGAAGAGAGGGGATAGTACTTACTATATAAAATAAAGAGACGGTATAAATTATAATCCCTCCTCCTTCCCAATCAAGTTGTCCCCATTTGACTTCCACATTTTATAGAAAGTAACGAGATTGGTGTAAGAAGTTGTGTAGATTTCAAAGATCAACCTTTATAGGACCACACCCCAAAACTTTTTTACCAAAATTGTATACAGTGGTAATAGCGGTATAAGTTGAAAACCAAGTTGAAGGTTTTGGGCCATCCAGAAAATGTAAAGGAGACAACCAAGTTGGGATGGAGGCAGTAATTACTACAATAGTATGACCTTTCTGAAATTGTTTTCTCCAAGTCTATAAAGGCACCACCACAAATAAAGAGAATATCCTTTGTGTCGATCTGGAAAAATATAAAGTATAAACTGCATTAATATTTAGAAACTGATTTATAAGCTAGAGTGCCAATCATGTCATTTACCACATGAGAGAGAGACAAAGAAATAGAGAGTGAGAGAGAGAGATCATGTCAGAATTATTAGACTTAAGACAGTCTGCAGCTGATGCCAAAGAAAATTTCACCCTGTGCTCCACCGCCACTTCACTATCATTAATATGAAATTCAAAGAATTTGTAAAATAAAAAATTGCAGATAAAATGATCAGTCATGGTAATGGCTATAGCAACAAATATTTAACTTTTCCTCTGGTGCCATTTTCGATTCCAACACTTTGTGATTCAAAATTCTAGTGTTTGAAGCATGTAATCGTAGAACAAGCTTGTTGTAAAACGCGGAAAATGAATCTTCTTTTTTCTTCCTTGTTGTTTGCATCATAGCTGTAAAACGATACAAGGAAATCAACATTGATCTCCCCATATTATTCAAGTAATTATTAGATTAGGACAATTGATCCATCAACAGAGATCTCACTGGCAACTTAACCCTGACAGTTAAGGCGTTAGATTTTCCGATACATGTGCATGAAAGGTGTACTGCATGCACATGTCAAATAGAATTGGATACATGTATTGGGTTTCGATCCAATTCGTTTCCCAAATATGAGGACATGGGAAAACGGTTAAGATTCATAATTTTTAAGTAGAATTTGTTTATTTGCTAGTACACATTTCTCTCGAGCATTACAGAATGCCCAAAAGAAGGGATTCAATCATTCTATAGCAGCCAAGCAACACAGTGAACATCAGTCATGCACGGTAAGCCGTAACGTACCTGGGGACATCTTAAAACCCTTATCCATTTGATAGGCGATAAACACTGCCGCAAGGGTATTCACACATTCAAACAAGTCTATGTACTGTAGGTTTGCTCTTGAAAATCATAACTCGGTCTTCTTACAAATAATCAACAGCCTAAGATTTGGCGCGTATGTAATGCAGTAGCAAAATAGATGAACCAAAAAACAGTTGAAAATCTCCTTAGATAGTCATATGGGATTTTTTTTAGTTGTAACTGACTGTTCATGTAAGGCAATCTTGGTTGGGCATTTCTTCACCCAAGCTAGTTTATTTCTAAAAGCAATGTAGGCTCTTCATAGTTTGTGTTAGAAAAGCAGTATATATATATACACACAAACATGATACATATATACACATATTTCATTATTACCTGTATATTGTCACCTCTGGGATGCTTTCGATTTCCTTTTTCTGGGACATTGACTATCTGAACAGAAGAGACAGCATAGATCAAAATATAATTTTATTTTTTACTGATAAGTGAAGCATAGTGACTAAACCATATGACAACAGTAAGACTTTATGTTTACTTCCTTTCATTGGGAATTCTTTCTACATAACTAAACATTGCAAGAGAAGGTTCAAAATTAAAAAGATCAGAATACAGACTAGAGTCCTCAGCAATTCCAACATAATAACTTATACAAACATAACAACAACTTTGACGGGGCTTACAGAAACAGAACAAAAAGAAATAGTTAGGGGAGTACTTGCCGAAAAAGGCATTCAAAAAGTACTATATTAACATAAAATAAATAATTAACCAACACTTAATCAGTTTTATGTAAAGATAATAACACAGAGATCAACAAACTTTGGATCAAACTTCAAAACATTAGTATTTCCGAAGGAAGATGTCTACAGCACAAAGACGTAACGTATAGTCACAGATCAACTGCTACATACAAGATAATTGAAATCGTTAGCTATAAGTTTTATGGGATAAATACAAGCTCTGAGCATGAATATCTCTATTAGTTGCTCTAGAATTTCTAGGGTGGAAATAAAGTTTATTGCATTGCAAAGACAGGTGATGTATCGATTGACAATGGAACAACTATTACGGTATTACCCAAGATAGAAATACATGAAAAAGTTTAACACTTACAGTCCCTTCCAGCATTTTTAGTAATGCCTGCTGGACACCCTCCCCTGAAACATCTCTACTAATATTAATGCTTTCAGCCTGCACATAAAGGAGAAAGAGGTGAAAAGTGCACATAATAAGTTGTGCAAGGTCTTTAAAGGTTAAAAATGCATAATAACTCTCAGCATTGAATATGAAGGAAAACCTTTTTTGTGATCTTGTCAACTTCATCAATATACACAATACCCTGCTGGGCAGCTGCTACATTATAGTCAGCAACCTGAAATGTGAAAGGGTCACAAATCCATAACAAAGAAGTCCTACTTTCTGAAATCTAATTCCTTCTTCTTCTTCTTTTTTTTGTTTAAAAAGGAAGCTAAATTCCTTTTTAATCTGTCAAAGACAATGTATTGAATTTGGAAGGCATGAAAAGAATCCAAATTAATTTATCAATTTTTTTTTGTGCTAGTATTATTATTTTAAATAGTAAAATGCACTGACACCCCCTGTAGATAATCATAATAACACTCACCACCCCTCTAGTTTTTCAAGTAACAGGCAGTACTCTTCTAGTTTACAATATGTAACATTCGCTATTCTTAGTGTGGTTGACCAACAAATATCCGAAAATATTTTTAATATAATGTCTAATACACCCTTTAAGTTATGGTGTTTAATTTATCCACTAAATATAAATTTGTATATTATAATTTATACTTAACTTGATATAATTAATTGAATTATGAATTTGTGCAATAAATAACATAAATGTCAAAAAATAATAAATATTCATTTTATCAAGAAAATAAAGTCATGCAATTTTTGCTAATTAAATTTCTCAAAGATTAAAATTTACGTGATATATATTCAAATATATTTTGTTTGTAATTATAAAGTAAAATTTTAATACCCATAAAAAGTACAAATTAACGCAATAAAATTATAATTATTTTTTTCAAATATTAAAATTTACGTTAAAAAACTTATTATTACATAACGAATCTTATTATTCATATAAAAAAAGTATTAAAAATTATATTAATTATTTTTCTCATATATTAAAGTAAACATAAGTCACATTTAAGCATAATTATTTATAGTAAAAATGACAAATTTTGTTACTCAAAAAAAGAAAAAAGATATTAAAAGAAACATCTTTTTACAAGATAAATCGAGGTAGTAATAAATATTATTATATTTTTTTATTCAACATTGCACAAAAACAATGTCAACTGTATACTAAAAAAATATAATCAAAATCATAAACATCCCAAATTTTGACATATACCAAAATTTAACATATAAAAATCATAATATAAAACTAAGAATTCAAATAATAATTTTTTTGTTAAATACCAAAAACTAAACTGTTAACATACTCAATCACTTTGATTAGAATAGCTCCATTAATAATTTAATTTAAATTTTTTAATATTTGTATCACTTATCCAAAAATATGTGTTAATTAAACTAATTTTTTTATAAGTTACCAACAATTTAAATGAGAGTCTTAATCACAAATAAAGCTATAATTAAAATGTATTGTATTAAAAAAAGGATAATTTAACATATATATATATATATATATATATTATTTAAGAATTAAATTTTGATAGCATACAAGGGTAAATATGTAACTTTATTTATTTAGTCAACCATAAAAACTTACAGGGGTACTAACTGTTATTTAAAAAACTAGAAAGGAGGTGAGTGTTATTATGATTATATAAAGGGGGTGTCACTGTATTTTACTCTATTTTAAATAATAAAAAAAAACCTTTTACCAGTATCCAAAATTTACTCTAGAACAACAAGCACTCACCGAATCAGGAAATGCCATTAGTTTATACATTCCTTTAACATGAATACATCATAAAGGCACAGAGGCGGAACTAGGCGGAGGCGGGGGCGGGGGCGGGGGCGGGGGCGGGGGCGGGGGCGGGGCGGCTGACCCCGGTAGGGTGGCGGTCCAGGCGGAGCTAGGGGAGGGGAGGGGAGGGGAGGGGAGGGGAGGGCCGGGGGGGGGGCGGAGGGGCAGGCGGCAGCCATTGAGCCAACACCAACACATATGACATATCTGGTTCTTCACTTCTTCTCCGACTGTAATAAACACAGATCTGTTTTAACTTCTTTTTTTTTAAATAACATGAAACGACGTCGTTTCATTAAAAAAATTAAATTTTTATTTTTTAGATTTTCACTCCCTCAATCCGCCTCTCCCTCTTCAGTTGCTCTCCTCTTTTCAGTTGCTATCCGCGACTCCGCCTCTCCCAATCTCCTTCCAGTGCTCTTGTCGCCTTGCCGGCTGCCTCTGCCGAGTGCCACCACTACTCCGCCCGCCGCCGTCGTCTGCTCCACGCCTCCACTGCTTTGGACTTTGGTAAGTAATTTGACTAATTCCTAATTTTAATTTAGCCTAAATGTCTTTTAAATTTGGTAATTTTAATTTGCTAATTTTCATTTATTTTTTAGACCATAAGAATCAAATTACCAAATTATCGAAATGATAGTTTACGTAATGGCTAAATTGTTCTTGCTAAATTTTTATTTGTCAAAATGATAGTTACTTTGGAAACGGAAATTTTTTCCTCAGAAGCATAAAGCATTGCAGTTTAATAGAATTATAGAAGCTGCTAAATTAGTTTGTTTAATGCTAAAATAACCCACGAATATATCAGGGAGAGTGTTTAAATTCTTGGTTTTAATTATTTTTTTATATTTTATTTGTTTCAAGGGTCAAGCAAGCTTCAAGTTTGAGTTAGATATATATTTTTTTTATTTGTCAAAAGATGTAATGAAAAAGTAAGAATTCGTACAACCGAAAGAAGCTCTTCGAGCGTCAATAAATAAATTTTTTTTATTAATATATTTTGCCCCCCCTTAAAATATGTTCTGGTTCCGCCACAGTAAAGGCACCAAAAAAGCTAGTGCAGTTGAAGATCCTTAGATTTGACTCTCGGAGGGAAGGTTGGAAAAGTACATAGGATTAATATAAAAAAGGAAAATTAAAAAGAAAATAGAAATAGAAAAAAAAAACTCACAAGAAATTACAAGATGGAACATAAATAGCTAAAAAAATCTTATCAATAAACAAATAAAAAATAGATAGAAATATAGTTATGCTTAAAATTAGAATAATGAAGCATGATCATTAGCCCCAAATTAAAACACACAAGAAATACAAAAGAACAATTTATCAAACTCTGCACCTATCACATAATAGTAGGCTTCAAGAAATTTACCATGAGGAGCTTGTACAAAATGGATTCCACATCCTCCCCAACATATCCTGCCTGCAAATAACAGCATATTATGATTGCTGCACTAAAATCAGACCTCCGACAGTGAATCAAAACTTATATGCATCATGTGTGGAAGAAAGTGTAAATATATTTACAAAAATCTGAAGGATCATTAGTCTTTCCTTCTGATAATATTTTAATTAGTAAGTTGTAAGCAGCACAAAAAGATCACTCTTCTGGAGTCCGCATGTATGCATGCAGACATAACACGCACACGCACACGCACACACAGAGCACAAAGAAGTTTGCTCCTTTGAGTACATAAAGGTCAAGCAGGAAATTTGCATGTAGGCAAAACAGTAGAAGAAACAGGAAAACTGCCGTTTCCTCCTTTTCTTCTCTTTCGCAGCTGGTATGAAACCTAAACTTGACATCGGTGAGAGAAAGATTTATCCCCCTATACTGGAACCAAATTGATGTTCTTCTAAGAATAATAATACATTTAACACATTTTACAAATTATTGGAACTTCTAGCAGATAACAGTCTCTTTTAAAGTGAGAGATTATTTACTTCTACCATCAGGTATATGCTGCTGCATCTCTAGGCTTATAAATCAAGAAATCCTTCGAGAAACTTATAAGAACCAAGTTACTGTTCTTATATAAATTAATGAAGCTCAAAAATGACTTTCTTAAAAACATGATGGTTCAGCATGAATTAAGCTTCTAAGTATCAAGTCACCAGGAGAAAGAAAAACATAAGAAAAGCCTCCAACTTTTAACAACAATAATAAATTAATAGCTTGCCTGAGTAAGACTTGTCCCCAAATAAAAATAAAAATAAAGCTTGCCTGAGTAAGGGTAGTAGCATCTGCAATTACAAAAGGAACATTCACCAACCTAGCCAAGGTCTTTGCAAGTAATGTCTTCCCTGTCCTTCAAACAACATCACAAGTAAATGATAAATAGTACAAATAAGTAGATAAGATGCATATAGTCAAAACAAATTTTGATGTTTAATATATAAAATGACAGGACTACAGTAAAGTTTTGAGCGCTCATAGTCAACAAGTTACTCGTCGAGTCAGAACTTTGACGTACGACCAATTTCAAACAATTATATCAGAAGTTAATTGTCAAGAATCTCAAATTCTTGACAACAAGAAAAATCAGAATTCAGTACTAATACAAGGATAGGACATTAGCAGTCAGCATATTACCTGAACCTGTCGGCCCCATTAGAAGGATATTACTTTTCTCGAGTTCTACTGCATCATTATCCATGGCATCAGTTTTGCCAATGCCAGAATTTACAGCAGACCTAACTTTCCAAATTGTAGTAACATATTAGAACTATATATTTACATATATGCACGTAGAAAAAATGATGCTAGCAAACACAAGTTGGGACAAAAATGTTATCAAAATAGAAACTACAGTCCATGGTATCCTATCAAGGAAATCCAGGTCTATTTGGTTGGACGGAAGAGTGAAAGTAAGCAAAGAACGGTGGAGGTAGAGCGCCTTCCTCTCTAGTTCCACCAAATCTTTTACTCGCAAAAGTGGATGCATTGAAGGAAAGGCCTTACCCATTTTTCTCCACTTCATTGACCTTCAAACAACTTTCATATGTAGCATGTCTGCTAGTATTGTAAAATGACTTAACATCTTGTTGGATTCGTTCTAATTCAATTAAACTGGAGGAAGTAAAACACCTCTTTTTTTTCCACAATTATATATATATATATATATATATAAGGACCGATATCAACGTTGTAAATTTAAGTTTATTCTTGCAACAAATCGTGCCCGTCTAATCACAAATCTAACGGTGAAATTATCCCTCGTCCGCACTTTAATTTTGGGGTGCCCGCACTACTTAAGTGTGAACTCAAAACTGACCAAAACGCCCTCCAGGATTCGCACTTTAGTAGTGCGGACGGTAAGTTTAAAAATATTATTATTATATATTATATTATTAAATATATTATTTCCCGTAAAGTGCGGACGGTCAAGTGCCTTTAACAAAGTGCTCGAGTAATTTAGTCCTCAAAACAATCGACAAGGAGTTAGAGGTGTTTTAGATCCAAAGCCACAAGTACAGTTCCCATTTGGGTTTTCCAAAGTTCAATAGAGTTATCGATGGGAATGCATAAAGATGAGCAACAACTTTGTTTCTAGCTTAAGGCTTAAGATCGGAACGTAATTTTTTCTTTTGTCCATTTAGATGTCAAGGTTGATGTATGTCATCAACATATTTCCCCCCTCTTGAGCATGAATGTATGTCATCAATCTTATGCTTATGCAAATAGGCAAATTAATTGGTAAAACCTCACTAATGATATTTTCTTTTGCAGAATACTTGTATGAGATTTTGTTAAAGGCACTTGACCAATGTGTCAATAACATTAGTTACATCGGAGTACGGAACAATGCACATGGATTTACTATTCAGAAACATTTTCTTTTTTTGACAAGTTTTTTTCAACAACTTAATATACCAAAAATAATAATTGAAGAACACAATCATGAAAAGAAAATTGATGGCAGTGGAAGGTACAAAGCTACATACTTTTGTGAAGTGTCAATAGATATTCTCTTATAGTGATTATAAACTGCGACAGATAGCACCTGCAATCAGAGAACTATTAAGTGACCATGATAATACAAATGCAATTTAGAAGAAACTATAACAATGTAAGGTGGTGTTTGTTTACCTCTTAACAGCTCCACGTATGATTCGGTAAGAAGGTAAAGTTGTTTGGTAAAATTTTGTTTACCTCTTATCGTCTCTTAATCAGTAAGAGAAAGATATAAATCTAAACCATTAAGAGCCGCCTCTTAACAAAAAATTTAAATCTATGGACAAAAATAACCTTAATAAATATTGTACTCCCTCCATTTCAAATTTTAATATCATTATTTTTAAAAAGTCAATTTGAAATATTTTCAAATTTAAAATTGAGATGATTAAAAATTATGAAACAATAAATCTTACGAGTATTACTTTTTTGATATTTTTCAATATTCATCATTGTATAAACTAAAATCCAAGAAATTAATGTTAATTATGAGTTTGAAAATATTTTAAATTGACTTTATGAAGTCAATAATGATTTTATATTTTGAAATGGAAGAAATATAATTCTTCTCTTGAACTATTTCATTATGTTGTTATTCTATTAAACTTGACACATTTTTTTTTATCTAATGTAATAATCATCATATTATACATTGTTGTTAATTTTTTTTAGGTGATTTGTTTAATATTTATTCACTAGAGTATATAACTATTTTTATATAAACTCATTCATGAACAATATTATTCACTCTTTTTTTATTTGAATACATATTTAAAATTATCAAATAAAATTTTTAAACAGATGGTTAAAATGGTAAAATAATATCATTAAGATGTTTTATACATTGTTCTAAAAATTCCCGCTTAGATCCGCCTAGACCCCACCTAGGCGCTAGGCCCCCCCTTGGCGCACTGCCTAGGCGTTAGGCCCCCTTTGGTGCCTTGCCTAGGCGCCAGGCCTCCTTGGCGGCAGGCCTTCCTAGCGCCTCACCTAGGCCCAAGTAGACAAAAAATCTTTCCAAAAAATTAGGCGGTGTCTAGACAGAGTTTTTTTTTTATTTTAATAACTACCCAAACCAGATCTTGATATATTTATTTTTCTAATGATTTACATATTCATAATACAGGTTGTAGCATATCAAATCATAACAAGAAGTGAACAATATCAAATAAAAATAGATAATTTTATTATAGTTGTAATTTTTTGAACTTGTACCAATTTCAAATTATATAAATGATGATACATTTGTAATATTTAGTTTAATTTAATATAATTCTTAAATTTATGTTTAGTTTCTTGAGTTTAATATTAAAATAAATTTTTAAAATTTGAAATTTTATTATTTAATAGCAATTTTGTTTATGAATAAAACTAATACGTTAAAAATATGTTTGAACTTTGAACAATTACACATTTGTGTTTGAACTTTGACATTAGCAATATGGATGTGTATGAACTTTAAGCAAAGGCCTTTATTATCTTTATTATAAATTGTTTTACTTTATACTATTGTTTTGTTTGGATAAATGTAAGATAAAATATTAAAATTGACTTAAAATAAAAAAATCCCGCCGAGATCCCGCTTAGGCCCCTAGGCGCTAGGCCCTCCGGCCGCCCGCCTCTCGCCTAGCGCCTTTTAGAACATTGGTTTTATACTTTTTAGTTATCAAACAACTTTTTAAGTTCAAATGTTATTTTACTGAGAAGATCTAATTTATTAAAATATATTAACCATTCAGATCTTAATTACTCAGTTTTGTCAAACACCACCTAAGTGTGTAACAACATTATAAACAGGCAGATATCCAAAAAAAATTATATATAAATTTACTACAAAAATTCAAATTATAGCCTTTATTGCAAAAATACCTTCAAAGTATATCACTGAAACCATAACACTGTCTTTCTTTATTATAATGTGAGTGAAGTATCGAGAGCTATTGCACCTAAATAAAATAACAATGTCATTTTTTGAAAAAATAAATAAATAATCAAAGAAAACATCATGCTTATTTAATAAGCATAAATCAAATTGGCTAAACCAAAATAACAACAAAATAGTAAATCATCCCAAACAAATCCCGTTCCTTTCTATTTAGTTGCACAGACACATCCAACACATAATATCCATAAGGACTAAATTCAAACCGAACAACATAAATAAATAAAAACAAATTAACAGAAAATTTTAAATTTACCTTTTTTGCTCTTTCCTGCCCAATTACAAACTTATCAAGTCCTTTACAAATCTCCTTGGGTGTCGGAAATTCATTTCCCAAATTTGATCCTCCCCTAGACTCATCTTTTGACCCAAACCCACCACCACCACCACCCGAACCGGAGCTCCAGCCTTCCCCATCGCGAATTTGAGCTAATTTCACACCAGGACGGACCATAATTCCATCCCCAGAAGGCTGCTGCCAAATTTCAGGAGGGTCCCCATAAGAAGAACTACTGGCAATATTAATCCTCCTCTTATTCTTATAAAACCCCTGCAAATACTTGGGAGTATCGAATAATTTGCCTGGAAACAATACGGGATTGAATGAGGCGAACTGGTAAGAAGGGGTATTACTGAAAGAATCGTCCAATTCAGGTCTGGAACTGGTATGAAAATTAACCGTACGGCCGGCCCCGGAGTACATGTGATCGAGTATAAGGTATTTGAACTGAGAAACAATGAAAGAAGCTTTATATCGGGATGATTTTGATCTTAATGCAGCAGCCATGGAAATTGGGCTGTGGTGTATTAGAGAGATGATTCTGGGGTCACAGAGGGGATTTGGAGAGAGAAAGGGAGTGGGTATTTGTTTGATTTTGAGAATGAGACTTTGTAGTAGAGGAGAATTACATAGAGAAAGATAGAGAGGGCAAGACGATAAAGAACATAAAAGATGAAAATGAAGGTTAGGATGTCATTACTCGAGAATATCTTACGACTCGCATGAAATAGGAGTACCTAGATTTGGATTCCCTTGTATTGTGGGTGAGAAATTATTTACAATTCTAAAATTTTGTTGTTTTTTTTTTCGTGCTTTTCAAAAATTGCTAATAAAAAAACTCATTAATTTATGACCAATTTGCCCCTGTTATCAATCGTTTGCTTCTACATGGCATTTTCTCTATCCTCCAAACACTTGTTTGTCTCAAATTTCAATTACTAGTCTTTTTATTTTAACAAATTCATAACAAAACTTGGCAAAATCCCTCTTTTAGGATTAGGATGCTTTTTATTGCTCTGCAAAAAATTAGTCGATTGAGTTTGCAATCCGAATTAATTTTGGTCGGTCGCACGAAAGTTTGGAGATTGGGTTTCGTAGTATTGAGTTGATAACATAGGAGAGCAGCTCGCTCAAACAGGATCGCTACTTCGATGGTAAAGTCGTTGTTCGGGAGTGTTTTCCCGACCCTCTTTTGGGCTGAAGGCTTGAGTCGGGTCATAGGAGGTCGGGCTCGTATGTTCAGAGATGTAAGATCGGGGTCGGTTACCCGATCCCAATAGGCTGGGGCCCGTGGTCATCGTAAGGCTTGAGTTCGGGCCTATTGGGTTTGGCTATTGGTTTGGGCCTGAGCGTATGAGCAGTTCACATGCAGAGTTGGTGCGACAAGGAGTTTACGTGATTAAGGGTGTCAACCCTAATCCTACGTCAACAAGGTAACTCTTGATGTAGTGGTGGAAAGGGATTCCACTTGCACTTCTCAAGGAGATTGTGTTGGACCCAAATATGGTAGCTAACATATTTAGGAGTCCTACTCTAATCCAAAGAAGAGGATACCAAGGTGATGGGAGCTCTATAAATACAAGGCCAAGGTTACAATTAACAGGTAATATCTACTTTGAGCACTAAACATATAAACCTCCATTGTTAAACCTTGTAAACGGCCTGTGCTTATTCTCACACCGGAGCTATCCCCCGGCGATACGGCCGTCAAGCTTCTGTGTGATCTGTTATTGTGCAGGATTCAGCGCGTGGATTTTGTGATTGGACGCGTAGACGAAACTTGGCGTTAACATTGGCGCTAAAAGGAGGGCGTGCTTCTTTGCAACCACAAATACTTTTCTTCGGCAGCAATCATGACGAGTAGAGATAATATCGCTGTCTCGGAAAGGGCCAAGACCCAGCAGTCCCACCAAACAACTCAGGCGAGGGGGTCAGTGAAGGACCGACTGGGGTCTAAAATACAGGAGGTAGAAGAGTTACCGGTCCATGATCTTCGGCGGAAGCTCTTCCCCGAGAGTCAACACACGCCTCATCAAGCGAGTCAGGCCGACGAGAGGCACTCTCAAGCCCTCGTGAGGCAAGACCGGGGAGCAGGAAGCCGAGACCAACGAGAGTTTCTCTTGCAGAAGAGACTGGACCAGAATAAAGACGCCATGTTGGCACTCCAGCTACAACAATTGGAGTTGGAGAGACAGATGGCCAACATGGTCGGTGATCAAGAAGTGAGTTCCAGAAGGCGTAGGAATCGAAGCCGGTCCCGATCGCCTCGGCGGGGAGAGGCAAGAAGAGAACAAAGCAGGCACCGGAGTCGCTCTAGAGATGGAAGGAGCAGAAGGAGGAGTCCTTCGGCCGGGCGCCGATCAGAACACCGAGGCAGGACGGGGCAGATAGAAAGGGAAGCGTCTCCTGATTATGGGAGGGACAAACCTCGATTGTCCCCTCATAAGGAAGGATCCGACCCCCTTACCCGGAGAGTGTCTGAATTAGAAAGGTTGCTAGGGACAAAAAACTCGACGGGGACATCTTCGGCAGGTTTAGGATCTCCCTTTTCGCCCGAAATCAACCGGGTGATAGCCGATCCAAAGAAGAAGATGCCCCCGATGGAGACATATGACGGATTGGGAGATCCCTACGACCATTCGGATGGATATGATCGGCTGATGTCGTACTATGGGCATTCGGATGCAGCCAAATGCCACATGTTCGCTACAACACTTAAGAAGAGTGCCAGGGAGTGGTTGGGGACCCTGGCACCAGGATCAATCTGGTCATGGAACGATCTTCGTGAAAAATTCCATGCTCGGTTCGGCAGCAACCGAAGACGAGGGAAGATCACGGCGTCCCTCATGCAGGTACGGCAGAAATCAGACGAGACCCTAAGTCAGTTCGTCAAACAATTTAGAGAGGCAGTGGGATCTGTAGCGGAGCTGAATTCCCCACAAGCACTGAGATTTTTTACGACCGGCTTAGACATCGGGAGATCTAAGAAGCTGGTAAAGGATTTGGTGATTAACCCTCCGGTAGACTTGACCGAGGCCTTTCATCGGGCAGAAGGGTTCATCGCTATAGAAGAAGCTTTGGGAAATTTCAAACCACACCAACAACCTTACGAGAAATCGAAAGATCGGGAAAAACCGACCTACCAACGTTCGGACAATAACCAGTGGAAATCAGACCGAACGGAAAAGAAAAACTTCAACGGGGGAGGTTCAGGTAGCAACCGGCCTCCACTACCCAACCGTAACGTCAGCAAGGTCTATACTCCCCTCACCGCGGATCGGTCGAAAATCCTGCAGGAAATGAAAAACCAACCATTCTACGAGCCATGCCCCAGGCGAACTAAGCCCGGAAAGCGTGGTCGGGATAAGTATTGTGAATACCATCAGAGTACCGGACACTCGACCGAAGCATGCGTTAATCTGATGGATATGATCGAGAAAAATGTCCAAAACGGACAACTGTTACAATACGTGGCAGGCCGGGGAAATGCCGAGGTGCCCAGAGAGGAGACCGCAGATCAGATCCCGGATACCCAGACGCCGCAGAACCCCCCAGCCCGAGGTGTAGTTGATGTCATTTCGGGGGGTTCCGTTAGACGGGTATCGGGAAGAAAAAGAAGTGGGACTCTGGAAGCAGTGCTATCTGTTTCGGGGTCAACCCCTAGAAAGGATCGGGCATATCCGGGAACGTCTATCTCATTTACGGACGAAGATTACCCGACAGGTCTCATTGAGCCCCACGATGGTGCTTTGGTAATAACGGCTCAGGTCGGGATAGTGGATATGAAAAGAATGATGATAGATAACGGGTCTTCGGTCGACATCCTGTATTCTCACGCCTATCAGAGGTTAGACCTGCAAGGAAAGAAGATGGATTTGGGAGGGGAAGGCCCCTTGTACGGATTTAGTGGAGATCCGGTGCTTGTGTTGGGCACCATCGAGATGCCAGTCAAATTTGGTACGGCACCTAATCAAGTCGAAATAGTGGTGAAATTTTTTGTCGTCCAAATAGACTCGGCATACAACGCGATCCTCGGAAGGCCTACCTTGGCAGCCCTGCAAGCGGTAACATCGATACCCCATTTTAAAATCAAGTTTCCAACACCGAACGGGATCGGGGAGGTAAAAGGTGACCTAGATATAGCCCGAAGGTGTTACCGAAACAGCTTGATTTCTTCAGGGGTCGGGGTCTGCAAACAAAAACAGACAATGGCCATTGAGATCGAACCATTCACGGAGGGAAGCACAGAGCCACTTGCTCTTCCGGCCGAAGAAACTGATGATGTAGAATTGGTACCTGGGCAGGAAGACAAAATAATTAAGATCGGGTCGGGGTTATCAGAACCCTTCCGGACCGGGCTGATAGAATTACTCCGAGTCTATGTCGATATCTTTGCATGGGAACCCAGCGACATGCCGGGGGTAAGTGAATCAGTGGCTCTACACCGGCTGCACGTGGACCCGGACAAGAAACCGGTCATACAGAAGCGGAGGATTTTCGCCCCAGAAAGGCAAAAAATCATCGACGAAGAGATCGCCAAGCTCCTGGAGGCCGAATTCATCTTTGAGATTGATTACCCGGAGTGGTTGGCCAACGTGGTATTGGTCCAGAAGCAAAATGGGAAATGGAGGTTGTGTATTGATTACACGGATCTAAACAGGGCGTGTCCGAAGGATTTCTACCCTTTGCCCAACATAGATCAACTGATCGACGCCACGTCGGGATACGGTATGTTGAGTTTTATGGATGCATTCTCTGGGTACCACCAGATTTCGATGAACAAGGAAGACATCCCGAAGACAAGTTTTATCACACATCGGGCGATATACGCATACAGGAAAATGACCTTCGGGCTATTAAATGCTGGGGCAACTTATCAACGAATGATGAACCTGGTGTTCACGAAACAATTGGGGAGGAGCATGGAGGTCTACGTAGACGACATGATCGTTAAAAGCATGTCAGTCCGTGAACATCTTGAAGATCTGGAGGACTGTTTCGAGACGGTCCGAAAACGCAAGCTAAGGCTAAACCCGACCAAATGCACTTTTGGGCTGGGATCGGGTAAATTTCTAGGATACTTGGTCAGCAAAAGGGGAATCGAAGCAAACCCAGAGAAAATCCAGGCAGTCCTGGATATGAAATCACCAAAGTCATACAAGGATGTGCAGAGACTAACGGGTCGGATAGCGGCCCTACGAAGGTTCGTCTCTAAATCAGCTGAGAGGTGCCTTCCATTTTTTGACACCTTGAAAGGACCCAAGAACGAGAAAAGCTTCCAGTGGACCTCAGAATGCGAGGACGCGTTCCAAGGGATCAAACGATATCTTTCTTCGGCACCTCTGCTGATGAAACCAATCCCTTCAGAACCCCTATATCTTTATCTGGCGGCGAGTTCGATGGCAGTGGGGGCGGCATTGGTTCGGGACCAAGGAGGAAATCAGTTCCCCGTGTACTACGTCAGCCACGTACTTCGGGACGCAGAACTCCGATACCCGAACCTGGAAAAATTCGCCTATGCCTTAATCATTGCAAGCAGAAAACTTCGGCATTATTTCCAGGGTCGGGTGGTGGTGGTATACACCGATCAGCCGTTGAAGAAAATTCTACACCGACCTGAGGTTTCTGGAAGACTGGCGGCATGGGCAATGGAGCTAACACAGTTCGCGATAGAGTATCATCCCCGAACGGCAATCAAAGGGCAGGCGCTAGCAGACTTCGTCGTGGAATGTTCGTTTTCGGAGCCAGATGTGGGATCGGTGGCCGAAACACAACCCATAAAGACTTCATGGACACTATATGTCGATGGCTCGTCAACGTCAGACATCAGTGGTGCAGGGGTCATATTGACGAGCCCCGAAGGATTCAAGGTCCAACAAGCTATTCGATTTAAGTTCAGAGCGACCAACAACGAAGCAGAATATGAGGCCATTCTAGCCGGGTTAAAATTGGCCCGAAGCCTAGAAGTACAAAACTTGGTCATCTACAGTGACTCGCAGCTGGTCGTCAAACAGATATCGGGAGAGTATGCGGCTCGGGGGGCGAGAATGACGAAGTACTTAGCCGAGACAAAGAATAAACTGACATACTTCCACACGGTCAGCTGTCAGGGAATTGACCGATCCGACAATACAATAGCAGATGCCCTGGCCAGACTGGCGACAACCGATGCCAACTCCTTCAACGGTTCGGTATATCTAGAGACATTGGAGCAGCCTAGTGTCTCAAAAGAGGAGACATTATGTGTTGATCGGCTAGACTGTTGGCTTACGCCCTACATCTATTATCTGGCTGACGGAACCTTACCATCAGACCGCATCCTAGCAAGAAAGATCAAGCATCGAAGTTCGAATTTTGTACTGATTGATGGAGATTTGTATCGAAGGGCCTTCAGCTCTCCCTTACTTAAATGTTTAACACCGTTAGAGGCAATCTACGCACTTCGGGAGGTACATGAAGGGATCTGTGGAGATTACATGGGCGCCAAGTCACTGGCGAATAAAATTCTAAGACAGGGGTATTACTGGCCAACCATTTACACAGAGGCCAAGGAACTCGTCAAAAAATGTCCCAAGTGTCAACTGAACAGCAACATCCCGCATCAACCCCCCGAAGAACTCTACTCGGTCTTATCCCCGATCCCCTTCGCAGTATGGGGAATCGACATCCTAGGACCTCTGCCGAAGGCCAAAGGGCAAGTCAGCTTTATAATAGTGGCTATCGATTACATGACAAAGTGGGTCGAAGCCAAACCACTGCAGAAGATTACCGAACAGGAATGTCTTAAATTTGTGAAAGAAGGAATAGTTTATCGGTTCGGCATCCCGATGGCTGTAGTATCGGATAACGATAGACAGTTCGTGGGGTCAAAATTTGAAAGCTTCCTGAAAGAATTGGGAATTCAACACCGGAAGACCTCGGTTGCCCACCCTCAGTCAAACGGTCAAGTGGAAGTGACAAATCGAACCCTACTCAACGGCATAAAAAGAAGATTGGATGAACTGAAGGGTCGGTGGCCCGAGGAACTGCTTAGCGTTTTGTGGGCATACCGGACGACCCCAAGGACAACAACTGGAGACTCCCCCTTCCGTCTGGCCTATGGGACCGATGCACTCATACCGGTAGAGATTGGGTCACCCACCCTTCGGGTCAGCCAGTTCAAAGAACTATACAACGATGAAGGTTTGAAAATGAATCTGGATCTGCTAGATGAAGCTCGTGACGCCGCGGTGTTGAGGTTGGCCAGTTATCAGCAGAAGACAGCCCGACATTACAACCAGAAGGTGAAGTTGAGGAGGTTCGAGATAGGAGATTTGGTGCTTCGGGAGGCAGAGGCGTCAACCCCCCAGAACACAGGAAAGTTAATGCCTAACTGGGAGGGGCCTTATGAGATATTAGAAGTGCCGAAGCCAGGGACTTACCGGCTTCGAGCAATGGATGGGTCGGAAGTAAAGAATACATGGCAGGCTGGAAGACTTAGGAGATATTACCAGTAAATACATGCCTGTTCTTTCCTGATAACGGTGTAATTTATGCGATTTATCAATGAAATGAAAACTTCTCTCAAGAGAAACGTTTGTACTTCGTTTTAATCTTGCACTGCTTTACCGATCAGATAAGCTTCGAGTGTGAAACAATCAGACGGTCCTAAAAAACTTAACTGATCGATAAACGCCACAAGTGTAACTGATCGACAAAGATACACGTCCGATTAGACAAGCTTCGAGCGTAAAACAACCAGACAGTCCGAAAGAACTTAACTGGCTGATAAAACGCCACAAGTATAACTGATCGATAAAAGTTACCTATCCGAGACAGTACACTTTAGACGAAAATGGACCAGACGGTCAGAAATGACCTAACTGGGCGATAAAAATAAAGTTAAACTGATCGAGATAACTACTTAGAAATCTTTTGTCTCCATTCATATTATAAAGGTTTTACAATTCCCGATCAGATAGGTTTCGGGTACATACACCGTCGGCCTCTCTGGTCAGGTTGAATTACAAAACTTAAAAAAAAATGGTGGCCCATGCAGGTCACGAACCTGCGCGGGGTCAAAAAAAAACAGGGAAATTACAAGTATGAACAAATTCAAGAAAAAATTAAGGGGAACCAGCATCGGCTTCGGCCTCGGACTCCTCGTCGGAAGAATCAAGGATCGAGGCGTCCAAACCAGCATCAACAAGCTTCGCTCGGGCCTTCTCCCGATAAGCTTCAACACCCTCGGCAAACTGGGTCATAATCTTATCGGTCAGGGCAGGCGATTCTTCGTATTCCCTGATGGCAGCCTGTTTGATGATGGCCTGTTCGGCCATCAAAGTGTTGTTCGCGTGGATCAAGTTACTCAGCTGAGCGTGAACCCCCGTGAACTTCCCTTCGATGACCTGAAGGTTTCCCACCAAGGTCCTATTCTCTTCGACCAGAAGTTCCTTATCCTGCACCAGCTTTTTGGCATGATCGTTGAGACCGACGAACTCATGTTGAAGTAGGGAATTTTGTTCTTCGAGTTCGCCAATCCGGCGATTAGCCTGGGATACTTTATTACGGGTATCCGCATGGAGATCCCGCTCCCTCTTCAGCTCCGAATCCCGACCCGATAATTCGGCCTGGAGAAGCTCCACGTCGGTTCTTAGCTGGACCTCTCTCTTGGTAGATCGGGCAAGGGGAGCGATAGCTCGAGCAAGGATGGCGTTGGCCTAAATACATAGGCGAATTGGTCAGACAGCAAAAAAAAATGAATGAAGACATATATACAAATGAGGATAAATACCTGAGTCTGGGCTCGGAGATAGGTAACCAGAAAATCCTCTGACGAAAAGTTCTTGAACCGTTCATCATCACCGGAAAGCCTGAATTGATCAAGCAAATGGAAAGGGAATTTGTCAGCTGGGCTCTTCGGCCAGCAGGTGGTTGGGGATCCTCCGGAAGAGCTAGCCTTAGACTTCGGGGAAGAAGCATTGATCGGGACAACGACCTCCTCGGCATGGGAGGGCCCCTCGACCAACCGCGGCTTCTTCGAAGCGGGTTCCAGAAGCTGATCTTCAGTACCCTCCGAATCTTCGGCCACCGTCACTATGATCGGAGGTGGAGGAGTTGATTTCAGAGCAGGCTTCGGCGGGGGCGCAACGATGGCCTTGGGGGGAGCTCGAACAGAAGGTCTTTTCTTCGACTTCTTTAGTAAAGCCATCTTGTCGGCCCCCTTCATCTGCAACACACTTTTCGTGGAAGCATCAGCCTTGGAAGGTTCGGGAAGAGGGCCGGTTGACGAACCGACAGACATTTCGGCAATTAGAACAGCCTCGTCTGAAGGAGAGTCATCAGCGGCTGGGAGATGGATTGGCTCGACAAGGATCGGCAGTGGGGACAGGGCCTCTTCAGTATTGTTTGGCTTGAAGATGGTCACTACAACATAAAATAAAAGGATCATTATGAAAATCGAAGCAAAAGATCGGGTGAATAAGAAAACAAGGTCGGATAGATTAACTTACAGCCGTGTTCGTAGAGCCAGGATTCGTTGGACACGATTCCTAGAACCCAATTAGTCTGCCTCAGAAGGGCGTAAAACTTCTTGAAGGATGCCGAACGACTCTTCGGAAATTTGTTGACCTTCATGGGGACATCTTCAGGACCGGCCCAGTTGGGGAGAAGGTTAAGATCGGTTCCCCTCATGAAGAACCATTGTGAATGCCACCCCTTGTTGCTGGATGGGGTCTTCACGAAGGTGTCCCGTCCAGGAACACGGTTCAGATGCCGAAGGCCGGGCTCCTTTGACCGACCCACCGAGAACAGGACGAAGAAGAAATCCAGCCCGGGGGTGATGCCAGCCTTCTGGCAGAGGGCGATGAAGCTGATCAGCTGGATATAGGAGTTGGGAGCCAGCTGGGAGAACCCGATCCCTACCAGGCAGAGGAAAGAAGAGATGAATTCGTGGAGGGGGAACCGAACCCCGTACCTTAGGGCATACAGATGGACGGCTACCCATTCGCCCTCGGGTCGGTGGTACATCCTCTCGCTGGCCTCGGGAACCCGAAGCTTGTATTCTTTGGGGATGTTGAATAAAGTTTGGATGTCCGACAGTTGAGAGTGGGTGATGGAAGATTTGGTGTTGATGACAGCGTAGTCGGTTTCCGAAGCGTAGAGTTGGCGAATTCTGGTTTCGGCGTTCTCCACGGAGAGTTCGACCGGAGTAGCCTCCAGCTCGATTTGGAGAAGGTCACCGGAGTTAAGAGTGGGAGTGCCGGCTGCTATGGTTGGTGTGGGACGAGGATCGCTGGAATCAGCCATTTATGGTGGTTTGAAGGGAAGAGAGGTACAAGACAAGAGCTTAGTGGAGAAATGGCACGGACTGAAGAAATCTGGAAAAATGAGTGTCTCGCCGAAAATCGCTCTTGCCGGAAAAGTTCGACAGAGATTCAAAATATTAAAGGCTCGAAAAAGTGACGCTGCTGAATGTTGGGGGGCTTATATAGCCCGTCTGGCACGGCTTCCAAAGGCGGCTATTTATGGCAGGTGGGCCCAGTTATGAGAAAACGTGTACTAGCTCGCGGACCGAGGAGAAACCGTTTGAGTTCTCGAGACAACTCATCATTATGGCGTGACTATCAGAATTCATGTCCTTTCAAGTCTCGTGTCATAAATATCTTATAACAAGAGACTGGGGGGCAATGTTCGGGAGTGTTTTCCCGACCCTCTTTTGGGCTGAAGGCTTGAGTCGGGTCATAGGAGGTCGGGCTCGTATGTTCAGAGATGTAAGATCGGGGTCGGTTACCCGATCCCAATAGGCTGGGGCCCGTGGTCATCGTAAGGTTTGAGTTCGGGCCTATTGGGTTTGGCTATTGGTTTGGGCCTGAGCGTATGAGCAGTTCACATGCAGAGTTGGTGCGACAAGGAGTTTACGTGATTAAGGGTGTCAACCTTAATCCTACGTCAACAAGGTAACCCTTGATGTAGTGGTGGAAAGGGATTCCACTTGCACTTCTCAAGGAGATTGTGTTGGACCCAAATATGGTAGCTAACATATTTAGGAGTCCTACTCTAATCCAAAGAAGAGGATACCAAGGTGATGGGAGCTCTATAAATACAAGGCCAAGGTTACAATTAACAGGTAATATCTACTTTGAGCACTAAACATATAAACCTCCATTGTTAAACCTTGTGAACGGCCTGTGCTTATTCTCACACCGGAGCTATCCCCCGGCGGTACGGCCGTCAAGCTTCTGTGTGATCTGTTATTGTGCAGGATTCAGCGCGTGGATTTTGTGATTGGACGCGCAGACGAAACTTGGCGTTAACAGTCGTCGACTACCGAAAAATTATAGGAATTGAGAGACATTCTCGTCTTAAGAATGATTGGTTTGATTTCGAATTTTGACTTTTTTTTATTTCTCTAAAAAAATTTTGTTTGATGTCAGACAAAGAATATAATTTGTTAGTTGTTGATTTTACAGTGATGATGATGGATTTATATTACTACGGTTGGAAGCACGATGGTCTTGGTGGAGGATTAGAGAGTGACTTGCAGGAACAAGACAATGGGGATAATGTATCAAATAGGGGGCAAATTAGACATAAAACATTAGTTTAACCAAAAAGCCAAAAGTAGGGACCTCTTGCGGAAATACTATCAAATGGAGTACTAACCTTTAGCTTTGTTTTTATTTTAAAAAAGAGTAACACTTAAATATCAAAATAGTGAAAATATAAAAAGTTATTTTTTCTGTTTTTACTATAACAAAAAGCAAAATAGTGAAAATATAATATTTTATTTTAAATAAATTTTTTCCCCATATTAAACCATTATGAAATTCTACTTGTCTATGTTTAGTAAATGTGACTACATTATTAAAAATATTTTTTTTATTTGGATATCCAAGTATAAAAAAGTCAATAATTTGAAAATTCAAAATTTTATAAATATATTTATTATTTTTTTAATGTGGGAGTACTTTTATAAAACTATTTTATGTTCACTCCATTACTTGCCGATGTGTTGTCAGACGCAGCTACTTTTGTATATATAAATTATTTTACTACTCTGCAAACCAACAGGTTCCATGGTCTAGTGGTCAGGACATTGGACTCTGAATCCAGTAACCCGAGTTCAAGTCTCGGTGGAACCTTTTTACTTAAAATTTTCTTTCATTTTTTTAAGAAAAGGGTCTTCCCTTTCCTGGAATTGGAAATTCGAACCTTCATCTTAAAAATATTCACTTTAAAACTTTTTTACAATATTTTTGTTTGTATTAACAAATTGTAGTTAACAAGTGTAGCTATGGAATAAGAAATTATCATTTGAGAGTTACTAACTTTCACAAAAAAAAAAAAAAAAAGGATCAATTATATGTAATGCAATTTTCAACAAATCTTCCCAACCTGATACATCCCTGTTGCCCCCAAGTGAGAGTAACATTCATAGTAAAAAGAGAAAAACCTACAAATTGTGTACTAAGAGCATCATCTGTTTGTACAACTGACCTGACATGTTCCCTCCCTTCCTGGGTTTGCAGCATAAATACACTGACCCAGGGATCAGGAGAAAATAAAAGACCAAATTAACAGTACTAATTTGGTGATCAACACAGTTTTACCGGTACAAATTTGCCTTCAATGAAAGAGGACCACTTACATCTGACATAAGAATTTAGAGCTAGATTCATTCATAACTTGAAAAAGCCTCGTATAAACAATTCTGGAGCAAAATTGGGTAGACGGTGCTACTAAGGCTTCTTCATTTCCTGAGCTGTTTTTTGGGAATGTGCTCGTCTTTATGCATATATATCATCATCTGGGGGTCGATCTTTCTCGCCCTACTGGAATCTGATGCTACACATTATAAAAGAAAACATCTTCATTTTTGTCCATGCATAATAAAAACAAAACAATTTACTACAACCTATAAACACTAATCAGATCAATAGGTGGAACAGTAACATATTGCTAAACACATCCAAAACCTTCTAACTACTGACACCACCTTCTGATAAAATATTGATTTGCAATAAAGAGTTTCTTAAATTGAATAGTATTTGTCTGCCTAATAAGATTACCAAGTCAGCATCCAATCTGTATCTTTGAATTGGCATTTTAAAACCCCTGGAGAACAAGAAATTTCTACCCCGGATAGGACACTTCAACTGAAAATAACCCATGGCCACTAGCTATATAAGATCACAATTTATACCGATTTATGATTAATATTGATTTATGACTAGTACACAAGATTCATGAAGCTGTTTTTCCATTTCATGAGCTCTTAAATATGTGAAAATGGAGCAAGTAAATTGCACTGCTGATGAACACAAAATTATTTAGGAATTTTTTTTCTTGCAGAGGTTCTGAGTTCGGACTAGTGGTTGAAAGGAATCAGTTAATTCCAGACATAATTGCTAATCATATGTTCAAGGTATTACCTGAATCTGAACACATTGGGAGCTTTGTGCTAGGAACTGGACAAACTCTTGCTTCTTCATATCAAAGTTGAACTTTGCCTTGTCCAAAAGTACTTGCTCTCTCCGAATATCTTCCAGCATTCCTTCCTTTTCCCATTTTTTATCCTTTATACGGTTTTCCATTTGATAGTAGTTCTCAGGTAGACTTGATTTACCAGTGTGTTTTGGGAACTTTACATCCACTTCTTCCCTTGAATCAGAAAAATTGAAGGATGAAGCAGTTCAAAGAAAATAATTGCATATTAAAGAAACTTTACTTAGAATACAATTATTTATGTATACACACGCGCACATATATATATATATATATATATATATATATATATATATATATATATATAATTAGTGCAAATGTTCATTATATGATTTATTTTCATGGGATTTTTTTGCTTTAACTTTAAATAAATCCTAATACCAAATAAGTGCCAAATTTGTATGATCATCGGAGTCATAAAATCCTGCCACTGAAATCCACTCAAGTAAAAAGAGAGACAATGCCTAGAGCGTGCTGACAAGTAGATGAATTTACTAAGATGAACCTTTTTCTGAGAAACAGATTTGTTTTCTATCTACCTAACTAATAAATTAAGCCATTATACAAGAATTATTTAAACAAATATCATGTACAGTTGGTTTTTAAAAGATTGAAAAGGAATATATATGTAATAGACAACAATTATCTATTAGAAAACAAAACTAATATACACAAGGCTCTTCAATTGAAATTCTCCACAAGTTCGAAAACCAGTGGTTTGCCTAAAGAATACTGGTAACAAGAAAACTGTAAACTACAATCAGAATTGCTATAACTTGCTACTTTTTAAGAGAGAAGAATATGAATGGAAATTTTGCAATAAGCAGTTATAAGATAGTGATATTGCTATAAATCAATTTCTTACCCATTGCCAAGGGAAAACACCCCAGTACTCCTCATCATTCCACCATCCAAAGATAAGGCACCATCAGTTATAAACGGGAGAGCCTGTTGCATATCTTCTCTAGTTCTGTAAACTTGCAGGCGTGAGAAGAGATGATAGAAAAGAGTCTCTCTAAGTCCATGGCCATCGGTTGTAAGACAGAATATGTTTGAGCTCTCAATATGGATCATATTCACAGCATACCCAAGAAAGCCACGTGGAAATTCTCCACCTGGTAATCTCGGCATTAGAAGATCAAGCCTCCTTTGTGGGTCATCAGCTATAAACTCTCCAACATATGGTCTGCAAGGACAGGAGAGAGAAATTGTGCGGGTGCGAACAAAAAACAGGTTCAGCATTGCAAAAGAAGACAATAAACCACATACCTAAGATTTTCAAGACAAATTACAAGAAATCGCCCATCTATAGTCCGTCCAATAGAAGCTCCAAGCCCATGAAGACCAGAAATCTTGTTTATAGAGCCTTCTTTGTCATAAGACTCCATAGCTTTAACGCCATCAAAGGTCTTGCAAACAACTGACAACATGGTTTTTGTACCCAAGTACTCCGAGAGGAGACTAGCGCAAAAACATTATAGGTTCAATTAAAAAAATACCAATATATCAACCATTCTAAATAACAATAAAAGCTCTATAGAATTCCTCAGACCATGTTTGTCCTGACGGACTAATGTTTATTGAATTATCATTATTCGTTCAATTGGATTTAAGAAGTGAAACGAGATAAAACTATTTCATCTGCTTTAATAGAGTACTAACAGTGTTTATTTTCCTTTCTGCTTTTCAGTTTTTCTTTTCGGTTGATATGGACATAAAAAGTCCTTGCACCATTTTAATCCACTGCAGACTGATCACCAAACTTGATAAAAAGCAACACCCAAATCAGATGTTTATCCAATAAACGAAAATATGATTGGATAAACATTTATAATCTTGAGGATAAGTTATACACCATATCTTCTTCTTGAAACAAACATGGCCTCGATAAACATTTAATATTCTTCAAGAATTCCTCAGTTCACAACAAATTTAGTTTTATCGCGCAGATCTATATCAATGGGAACAGAAAAAGGTGACATGAATCACCAACAGATTATATGGAGCCATAAGCAGAAGAAGCAGGTCCATCTAGAAACCCTTCAAGGCTTTAAAAACACTACCACACTTGCACAAGCTACTATGATGAATAAACATGTCAGAGACAATTCGCAGCGCTGAAGTCTGAATTCAACAGAATATATATCATTGTACCAAAAAATAGAGCTAAAAAGTCTTTGCCTACTGTGAAACCAACGGGAATGTTGTAGAATAAGAGGAATGGTGCATAGTACAGTTTTCACAATTAAGAGAAACGAAAATCAGAAAGTGAAAAAATCACACTTACCTGCTAAGGTTAACATCATCGACCTTGCCAAGTGTTGCAACAATTCCAAGCACATCCTTAACTAATGGAATATTAGAAGCCTGAGTTCCATTGCGAGTTTTCAGTTGGTACAAAATGCCAGCTGCAGAATTCTCGTGCCTTAAAATATGTCCAACTGTTTCTTCCTCACTCTGTACATCGGAAAGGTCCTCTCTTTCAGTCATAGGTCGAGTTGATGGATGATAGTTGCCAAGAGTAACTGATTGATACATGTTAGCAGAAGTCATATGTAAACAATGATGAGGTGAAAATGTTCTTGCAGTAGAATCAAGGCCTTAATATTCTATGAAGTTGAAAAGATTAATTTGCTGAAGTGATGTCTATTTGATCAAAAGAAACACTACTATAGACCTAGAAGTATAGTTTCAATCTTTACTATCTTTTAAAAAAAAAAGAAGAAGAAGAAGATCAGTTCATTTTGTTATGTGGTAGTAATATGTCATGAAATGATGCTTAGAAAATCCTTGTGGGTAGTTGGGTTGTGATGAAAGATGAAAGGTGTCATGTACAAAGGCTAGGAAAGTAAGTACATGAAAGTAGAGGAGCAGTGCGTTCCAGATATGGATATCATTCAAGTTCTGAGTAATGTCATATTGCCATGTGTGCCTGCCCATTAGCTGATGCCTGGCAAATGTTATTTCAGAAACTTGATAAAGTTCCAGTGGAACAGATGAAATGCTATTTTATGAGCAGTGTGAACAAGTGTTTGTATATCTAACTCTTTCATTTCCAATTTTCTCTATTGTAAAGAGAGTAAACTTTATGCTGGCAATGAAACTTAAAATAGTGCATACCTTGAAGATCTAGAATGGAGTCATCTAAGCTGTTTTTCTGAGTCCTTAAAAACTTGATATTGTCTTCATGTTGTTTTATTCTTAGACCTAGCTTTTTTAGATCGTCCTGAAATTTCTGCAATAGTTAAAGCAACAGATCGTTACATTGCTTAACCACAAAACCTCTCAAAGAATATAAACAATTATAAAGACATACACACCATGATCTTAGAAGATCAATGACTCGAATCTTATACTTGACTAGTATAAAGGTTAAAAGACAATATATCTAATATCATGATCATATACATGAGATAATTAAATGTGAAGCTTTGATATCCTTGACAACCTTAGTACTATTGACAACCGCTTCAGCGTGTGAAAGTGCCCCATTTTCCATTTCAGCCTTTGCAGTAATACCAGAATCATTCTGACCCACAGGGATCAATGCCAATGAATTTTGGACAGATGCTACATTTGTATGAACCGACATCTGGGGGAAAAAAATCATCAAGTATCTTAAGATTTATTTTATAAGAAACTGCACTAGTAAAAAGGGAAAAGCTCATACAGACATCCCATAAACTGATAAAAGTCGTAAACTATACTTATTATTAAAAAAGAAAGAAAGTAGTGAACTATTTCTTTTTGTCTTATAACTTCTACACAGATTCACAAATATGATACATAGTGATCGATGCAGAACCGTGAAAACTTGTTTCTATCTTTCAATAAAAAAAAGGTAGTTTGTTCCAGGAAGGCCCCCAATCAAATGCGTAACCAGTCAGAGTTACTAACAAAATACTACCACTAGCTGAATATGCAAATACCTAGGCTGTCGAAGTATTGAAAACTAGACACGGCATTCAAATAAGTTAAGACAATACTTAACAAAGAAAAATGTGACAAAACTACCTATACAAGGAAAGTTTATAGTCCACTACAGTACAAACAATAAAATTGCAGAAACTAAAGAAAAACACACTTTGTGATAAAGGGAACAAAATCTATTGATATTAGAATCAAAATAAGTTCGACAGTCAGTTATAGTAAATTACAATTTTCCTTAGAAGGGAGTTTCACAGGGAGTGCAATGTATCATATACAACATTAGAATTGAACCAATTTATAGTATGGGAGTACAGCGTATAGTATGAGGCCCTATTCATTCAATTTCCTTAACCCATGCTTATCAAGAAAGCACAATTCAACATCACCAGAGACTAATTGTACAAATTCTGAACAAATCATTTTTGTTCTCCCAAATTACTGCTAAGACTAAGAAACAGGACATGCAGAGACGGAGACTGCAGAATTATTGATCAGAGACAAAATGCATACAAAGAAGAAGCACAAACAAACATCATAAAACTACGAAAAAACTCAAAAATATGAAATGTATGAAACCCTAAAGAAGATCCAAGATAGAAAACATGCCTGCTGGTAATTGGGTTGATACATGATCCCTGAGACTGAATTTACAGTCACCGTCTCTCTCTCACTGGAATTTCACTGTTTCTGTTTGTATAAGTTTCGGCGTAGGCCACGGGCTCAGAGCATCGAAGTGCGCAAGCAATTAAGACTTAATTGCTGCAACTCCCTCACTCCTCCTTCCAGATATCCTAATTTAACATTGCTCAAATTAATTAATTTTAAAATTAATAATTAAATAATTTAATAGCATACTTTTTTTTATAAAATCATGTGTATTTTTTATGTTTTTAGAGAAAATAATTGTTTTTTTTCTATCAATTCGTTTGTAGATTTTAAAGAATAATTAGTAATTTAGTTTCATTTTCCTAGACATTAAAAAATAATATTTTTTCTTATAAATAAATTTTAGAAGTATAATACTAAAATTTTATATTCAATTTAATCAATTAAATAACAGAATAATTAAATATATTAATATATGTTACATCCTAACACGTCAATTAAAAAATAATAGAGGTTAGAGAGAGTAATTATTACATACATTAAACAAAAACAAAAAAAAAAGAGCTACATTATGATGCTTTAAAATTAATTTGTGTAATTTTGAAATTTAAATTTATATAAATTTTAAAAATAAAAGGAAATAATAGTCAAACTTTTTATAATGTAATAGTAAGTGTCCAACAGAGTCCGATTTTATTGATCTCAAACCGGTGGTTCAACCGATTAATTGACCTAATAAATCAATTTTTAACAACTATTTTTTTGTATCAAAAAAAAATTTAATATTAAAATTAACTATTTTTAATAATATCGTAACTCAACTTTATTATATCTAGGTCTGAGAATCTTGATAATAGCTATAGATATAAAACTAAAACTAAATAAATTCTTTTAAATATTGAAAATTTTGCAAATTAACTTAAAAAAGACAATTACATTATATTTTTTAGTAATACATAATATAGTCTTTCACTCACTGCATTGACCAACAAAAAAAGAATATAGATGATCCATGGCCAGTGCCAAACGTCCACTCAATGTCTGTGAAATATTTTATTTTAAAAAAAATAAACATAATAATATTAAAACTATTATAGAATTAATTGTGAAGCAAAATGTTAAAAAATGTAGCAAGTTTTAATTGGTTATTGTTTTAGAACTCAAACAAAATTTCAATGTTTTTATTTTTTGGAGACGAAATAGCAAGGGGAGGGCTTGATTATTAATTTTTTATGTAAGAAGCAAAATATTTTAGAATGAGATAAACCAAATATGCTCATAGTGAATAACACCTTAACTTGTAATGCTGTATTTACACCAAGAAATTACTGGAAATTGTGTTGTCTCCTCTCTCTTTCAGCCCAGCCAAGTTGAGCAATAAAACCTTCTATATGAGCATGAAAATGTACAAAAACAAGTTGGAAGAGCTGCTGCAAAAATCATGTGCAGGAAGATAGGTATATGGATGATGAGCTAGCAAGGAGTGTTGTATGATGAGTCGTTCATGCAGAATCTGCTGTGTTCCAAATTTTGCATCAAGGGTGCCTTCTCATCCAAGAACCTTCTACACCTGTCCCTTCTTTTGTTAAACTTTTTCCTGTGCTTATTACAGGTCTCTTCCTCTCTCTCTATCTCATCATTTGTGTCTCTCAACTTCGATTTCCTTCTTGCCATCATCTTTAGGATGTGCATGTTTCTCCCAGAGGAATGACATTGACTATGAGGCGTGACAACCGGAAAGTAAATATGTGGTGGTGCACTGAAGCAATCAAAAGCACTCAGCCAAGTCATGTCTCACAAGAAATACTTTAAACTACAAAAAATGGTAGATACATGCTGTATGCAGTTGTTTTTATAAACACCAAACAAATAAAGGATGAAAACACAAGTTTAACAGCATACACAACAAAGACAAACTACAACTTGAAAACACATGTAAATCAATTGAATATTATTATTAACATACCAACATCCGAGACTAAAAAGTCCATTTCCTCTCATGATGCCTCCATCCAAAGAAACTGCCCTATTGTGTATGCAAGAGTTCGCTTGTGCTTTTCTCATGTATTCTCTAGTTTCATACACTTGAAGCTTACCAAAAAGTCCATAGAATAAGGTCTCCCGAAGACCCTTACCTGCAGTCCTTGTGTACAAGTGATGAACATCTATATATATCATATTAACTGCATAACCCAAAAAACCTGGTGGACTTTTTCCATTTTGTAAAGTAGGATCTTGCAACAGAAGCTTCCTCTGGGGATCATTCTCAACTTCCCCGTCGTATGGCCTGCCAGACAAAAACTTGAATATCAGAATCATAGTATTAATTAAGCCAGTCCATATTCAAGTGTACACCTCTCTACAGTCTGAGATGTAGTTATTTAAGAGTTTTCCACCAAGTAAACTGAAAAGTTAGCACTGTTGAGAAAATCACCAATACGAGGAAAAATAATTCAATCAGCAATTACTATCATTGCTCAGTACTGCATCTACAAGTGTTCTTGATGGTACCTTATATCCTCCAGACAGATAACATTGTAACGCCCATTTAAAGATTTGCCACATTCAGTAGCCAATGCTAGAAGACCACATGCGTGATTCACATTTCCATTTTTATCATACTTCTCAAGATCACTTGCAGCCTTATAGGATTTACATACAACTGCAAGCAATTGCTCCTCACCCAGGTACTCTGCCAAAATCCTATTTCAAGGAAAATATAGAAAGATCAACTACAAAGTTACATCTTAACTTGCATGCTCATCAAAGTGACATACAAAGGTAGAATGGGAGACCTGCCAAGCTCATTGGTTTGAACAGTTCCAAGAAGCGCAACCACACCTATTATATCTTTCAAAAAATCACTATTTTGCTCTTTAAGTATTTTGCAGACAACAGCAGCTGCTGAGTCACCCTGGGAATCAATCCTTTCAATCATAACCTCCTTTTCAGGTAAATAGTCCAAATCATTATCAAAAGCAACATCCATGGAAGCTGCAATATGAACCGAGATCACCAGGTCACTTCAACTGCGTTAAGTTTTATTTTCTTGGAAATCATGTTAAAACATAGCCAAGAATACGTTCAACGGAGTATTGTTCAAACCACAAAAATCATTACATGGATTTTTGGTAGTTGTTTTTGGTACTGTTCATACTACAAATTATAGACTGTGGTGTCCTCCAACTAAGTAAGAGTCGACTGTAGCACAAAGTTAGCGTGCAGAGAAGTATACTATTGCAAATTGATGTATTACGAGGAAATTATACCACTTGCTTAATGAAGGAACCCTCTTTTACCACCATGAATCATAATTCTAATACTCAATTCAATATATTTATTAGAAAAAAGTTCAACAAGTGTTGCAGGCTGTTGACACTAATGAGTAATTAGTTATTGATCGGGGGTCAAATCAACGATTTCAGACCTACATATAAAGTTAAATAAGACAGAGACAGTTATGCGTTGTGGAATTAAAACCTTGCATTTTGGACAGGTCTTGCTCAATTGCAGACTTCTGAACATGAAGCTTTTTAAGTTTCTCTTCACTCTGTCCAATAGACAATCCATACTTGAAAACTTCATCCTCAAGCTCCTGCAAGGTGAAAGCTCATATAAACATCTTTGGTGAGCAAGTGAGAAGGTGGTCAATAAGCTAAAAAGAATGGAGGTGCTTACCCTCAAGTGGACAGAATAACAATTCCATTTCTGCTAATTAAGGACTCATAACGGTGAACGTAACTACGCTTATCACTTACCTTTTGCTCATTCATAAAAGATAAAACTAAGTTTCTTATATCCTTAAGAGCAGCTGATTCTGGTAGCAGCATGATTGGTTCATGTGGAGACTGATCAAGGAAAATGTCATTCTCAACTTTTGGAGTCATCATGGTGGATGAGTCCTGGAGGAGCAAGATCTGTCCATCTGAACATTGAGACTTGACACTTTCGTACACCCCTTTTGGAGTTTCCTTCACATTCACCTACACATTCACAAATATCAATTTAGCACTCATCACCACCTGTTAAAAGTTTACGGGGAAGAATTTGCGACCTTGATGACCATGTTGAGCTCTGGGCTACGAGTGTAAGCAGCCACAAAGGAGAAAGTCCCTTCTCTTTGGGGGAGGGGTATGACACGAACAGTGCAGCGTCCATGACGAAAGCTGTATCGCACAGAATCATCTATATTCATCGTCTCGGAGTTCAATGTTAATGTGTGGAACAGGCCACTTGTCTCATCATCATCAATGGTTTCATCCACACCACCCTGGGAGTTTACAATTTCAAACACAACATTTTCGAGTAGAGAACCAACAGCACAGTTCTCAGGGATCTGATGACCAAGCATACAAGGGAAACAAAATGTAGGTAAGGAACTTCAGCTAATTAGGAAGACAATGGAAGAGAAGAAACAAGTTACAAACCATTGACGCAATTCTTATCTCCCTTTTCTCAGTTTGAGACTCTTCCTTGAAAATTACTTTCTTGTCTAATAAGACAGAAAAGGACACTGTAGAAGAAAAGGTTGTTCAAAATGAATTTGACTTGAAAAAAAAAATTCACCTCAATGACAAGGATTCAAACAGCAAAATGAAATGTAAAGACAAAAGACAAATGCTATCTTTATGATCCAACGATTTAGACTTTAGAAGGACAAGGAATCAATTGTCACCCCACATATGAAGAATGAGAATAATGCAATCAATATGTAGATTTAAAATAATAATTTTACTAATAAAACTATTTGTAGGAGAAAATGTAATTTTATGTTAACTTATGATTATGAGTAGGGTAGCACAATAACTCATACTAGTTTTGGAGAACAGATGAGAAAACTTGACATATAACTTATGGGTACTGTAGCCCATAGTTCATATATACTAGGTTGGAGGAGTTGAAACTTGAAAGAAAAAAGACAGAACGTATTTATTGCAGGCTTCCACAGAGGAAAATGAAAATGGCTTAAGAGACTTGACCAACCTGCATAAGAGCATCCAACCTAGAGAACCACATAGTTATGGTCCTTATGGATGGTTGCCAAAAGAAGAAGGTATACTTTTCATATATCGAGTAAAATAGTCCCTAAAGATACATTTATAAAACGACGACTTTTAATGATAATTTTATATTCTCACCTTAGTATTAGATAGGAATTTAGTCGGGATGATGTGATATTGAAAATGATAGGAACATCATGTAACTTTATAGTCCTAAAATAGAAATGAATCTCTAATTTTCGAAAGGACTAAAAAGGAGAATGTATCTCTCATTTTGGAACAGAGGGAGTAGTTGACAACTATTTTTGGAACCATACAGCCTAAAGTAGTTTAGCACACTAATATATCATACGCTTGCAAACATTGAAATTGTTTAAGTAGAATAAAGAAGTCATATAGAGGTACTAAATGCCTCGAAAGAGTCAAACCAAAATAAAGAAATATGAAGTACTAGGTATGTTAAGGATACCAAAATAGAAAACAGAAACTCTTTTGAAACAAGGATTGCAAAACATATTCACACGAACCAGAGATGACAATTGTACTGTTATACCATAGATATTCATAATTATTAGTTTATGGAAAATTTATTAAATGTCGACTAAGATGCTATATAATGTCAAATGTAAAACCAAACTGATGCCGACAGTTAGATTGGTAAATGTTCATATGCAGAGTGGCAATTAAAACGTGCATACTTGTTTCTCCATAACCATTTGAAACTTTCAAGAGGCCACTAAGATCAACGCACCCAAAATTATCCACCTGCATGGACACAAATGGTGGTATTCAAAATGATGAGAGAACAAAAAACTGATCTGACTACAACATTTCAAAGAAACTGATCTATAATAAAACCTAAAGAAGAGGGAAAATTGAAGAAGCATACAAGGTAGTCAGCAAACACTAGCGAGAGTATGACAAGGTAACATTAGTTGCTGACGGCAAGGATCTATATGCTGAGTGATATAAATTAATTACCTTGTAAGGTAATCAACCAAAAAAGTATAAATTGAAAATTAAAATGTACTCCCTCTGTTTCAAAATATAAAAGATCAAGTTTGATTTTTCAAGGTCAATTTGAGATATTTTTGAATTCAAAAAATATAGTTCATTCAACTTTTGAAAACAATAAATATTGCAACTATAGGAACTTTTTTCATAGTTTACATTATTCGAAATTGTACCCTCTAATATTAAATGAATCCATGTTGATATTGAATTTGGAAATATCTCAAATTGACTTAAAAAGTTAAAATTAATCCTGTATTTTGGAAAGGTGGGAGTTTAAAAAAGTAAGGAATAAACTTGTATGATAAGATGAGCAAAACGAAGCAAAGAAACGCCATCTGGAACAGAAAATGGCTTTAGTCGGAGCCAATTAAAATTCTTTACCACAATTGTCTTTTGAAATAATAAAATGTCATCATGTCCCATTAGTGCCACCATCATCAGTACTATTAATTCTGTAACTAATCACAGTTTTGATGGTACAGTCTTTATGCCACATATATTAGCAGCATAATCTATTACTGTTGTTTTTTTAACAATAATGGGAGAAGCACACTCATGAAAGTTCCAAGTACATTCTCAAAGACATTTAAAATTAATATTACTTTTGAAGAGATTTGTTACTTGAATAAGAAATTTTAGTAATACAATATGAGTGCAAGTTCTGCAGCTATACCCACCTTACGGATATAAAGTGCTTTGTCTTGTAAACAAAATCCATCCATGGCTAACAGGATTTCCGAATCTTCTTTCACATGATTACCATATACATCAAACACCTATTAAACATGCATTGACACTTTAGGTTAGATAGCTTAACCAAAATTTAAAAGTTGCCACTTAAATTAAAAACGAAAAATAAGGAGTAAATAAGTGGAACAACCAAAAGATAGAGACATAAAAAGCATGGTGACAAAAATCTTGATACACGATCACAAAATTCTCAAAAACCCACAGAACGATTGCTTAAAACATTTAGAATGCCCATTACCTCTAATACAAGCTTCTTAACAACATTTCCAGGAAGTAGATGCTTCATAAAAAATTTAGGATTGGCTTTAACATGTTGTAATGATCCCGGGAAAACTGATGCAAATAAGAAAGTTAGAATCCCGTGAGAAATTAAAAAATTACTTATCAAAAAATTAGGTCATCTGTTATTTTAAGGTCCATAAATGAAATACAAGTAATGAATGCAACAACATTGGTTTAATTCAGACACCTTGGCAGGGAATGGATACATTGAACGGTTCGCCTTTTGAGCATATCATTAACTTGGCTTCATACCTTGGGCGAATCTTGTCCAGTTCAGAACTTTCAATCAATAAGTCCTAAAAAAATTTTACAAAAAGATACGGTTGCACAACAGATACAGGTAAAGTGACTTATCAAACTTCACAAGAAAACAGTAGTAGATAGATCATACCTCAACTCTAAGAGCTAATTTATTGGATGAAAAATATGTATTCATTTTGTTTAAATACGATAGGACATCCCGCTTTGAACAAATTTTGACCATCACTTCAGGGACACGTGTGAATGGAGTACGGTTGTCGTATCTATCATAGCATGCGATAGAAAACGAGGGAAAATATGAACCAACCCTGTCCAACAAGTAATTTTTGTTACTGCATCGACACTAATATAGGGAATTAAACTTGTTAAATATCAAAGAAATAATTTTGAAATCAAATTGGATAGATTACAGAGAAAATTTACTTGTTTAAAAATATAGAAAGCATCTGAATTCAAAAGTTAGGGCAATATCAGTAAATATAGAAGTTAGTGCAGTTAGTAAATGGAACATAAATACACAGAGTGCACTTGACATGGATGAAATACAACAATCAGAAACATGCAAGACAAATACAAATCAATAAAGAAATACAATATCAATGGATATAAACTGCTGTGCTACATATGGTAGCATATGCATCAAAAGTGAAATTTGTAACTTTTCATCGTATAAAGTTTTAATCAATATATGCATCATGTATACGACATATATGATATAAACCCAACTGTGATGCTTTCTCTTCCCTTCTAAAGCTTATTCCATTATAAAAAATTTCTGGCACCTCACTCCTGCTAGAGTAAACCTATAATATGGTTTCTCTCATACACCTACAATTCATATGTTTTTTTGGCAGTCGTTCCACAATTATTTTGTAAGATAAAAGAATTTGTATCTCGACATTGAAGGTGATGAAGGTTCATCAAGAATGTGTTGCTAACCCAAGAAGCATTATTCATATCTAGGAGAAAAGGTGACTACAAGCACTAAAAAAACTTTTGATTATGAAAATAGCATTCTATGTGCTTAAGAGGAGAAAACTTTTCTGGGCATAAATGCATGTGCATTATCCATATTGGTGCTCATTTTTATCTTAGACAACATACAAGCTCCATCTTATTACCTAAGAGTTACTCATGGATCCTGATACAACAGTCTTTCATGCAGATTACACATGCCTTGACTAGGATCACAGAATCATATTAAACATGTGTATTTGTATTGGTCAATATAAGTGAGTGTCCAGTTGTGATAGTGCTATTTAAGACTTATTCTACAAGAAACTAGTTAAATTTCTCTATATGCTCTTACTGTAGTTTAAAATGTATTACTTTATTTAGTTCTGTAGCAATATATTTTGCATGCATACATTCCAACATTGAGATGGATATGTGATGCATCATATTCAGCATGGTAAGCACATTTTATTCTCCTGTACATGTAGCGTTATAAATGGTTTACCTTTGACAATTACAAAATTGAGTTGGAAAAAAGTCTTCCCAGAAACCCAAAAAGAATAATTAAATGGGAAATTACAAAATTTATAGAGTTGGAAAAAAAAGTCTTCCCAGCAACCCAAAAAGAATTATTAAATGGGAAAAAAATGTGAATACAGACATGTTTAATAAAATAAAGATTTAAGATGAAAGAAAGAGCAAACAAATGGAGATGCTCTAGAATAATTATGAATTAACGTACATCAGATGCATTAAGTTAAATACATCAGTCACAAAACAGAATGCAGTACTTTACCTTACACTACATTGTGCAAGGCTTTGCATATCATTTACAAGCCCCCACCTCCTAGCCTGAGACAATGCTTTAACCTCTACACTTTTAACATAATTCCTACAACTCGAGTCTATCTGACAGAATTTCACAGCAGCAAAATCCAAGTTCAGACATGGGATATAAATATATAATCTTTGAAATATATCAAGAGACATAACTAGGGAGACCGAATAACAACTAAGAATCTCACACACTACTTACAAGATGAAAGGAAAATTTATATTCACCAGCCTTCTCAAATAAATTTGGAAATTTTGATCTCAACGAGAATATATATAGACCATGAATCCCTTTACGCGATAAAGGTGAAACACGAGCAGAATGAATATGAGTATATTCTTGCAGATTCTTATCTTCAGCCATAAATTTGATTTCTAGAGCCATCTCGGATTCGACTCTTGCAATATACTTCTGATCCAAAGTCTTGGAGGCACCCACAGAGTTAAAAGAGGTAGGACGGACAACTGCAACGACTTCATCTGGAGGAACATGTCCAGCATCAACTACAGCATCAAAAGGCAATGCCTGCAAGGAGAACATATATTTTGGTTAAAATGTACGAAATAAGATCAATCTGAAAGAAAAAAAAATAAAGGCTGCAAAAACAGTACTCCATCTGATAGCAAAGACGTAACTACAAAATTATATACAAACCAGACACAATAAAACTAACCCCTTTGACCTCCAACTCTTCACAATGACTGGCATTCAACATGTCAATCGAGGAAGGAGTTTTCTGATGTAGCTTCTCAAGTTGTAAACTCCATTCAGTACTTTCAATAGCTAGACACTAGTAGTATGAACAATTCATGATTTAATGAATTACTCAAATAACATAGAAACAGTAGAAAATCCTGAAGAATAAACAAGTAAAATTTACACATAATATGTGACACTAAATGCCTAACCTTTCCAGAATCGATAACACTAATGGGCAAGGAAATAGATTCACCAATATCTATACTGGGATTCTCATCTTTGTCATTTGCAAGTTGGCAACCCTTTTCACCGGTGGTACCTATTGGTCTTCCAGTACCAAAGTAACAACAGCAAACAGTAGAAATTATTACGAAAAACGAGAATAAGCACACAAAAAAAATTAATTGAAAAGATAATGTATATAACAGTATACCTGCATATAATTCGAGAATCCCCTTTAGTGAAGAATAGATAGAAAAAAAAAGTGAAAAAGAAAAGGTTAGATTTCTCAAAATGTCAAGGATGACTTCAATAATTATCTGGAGCAGTGATTATACTAACTAATGTATTTGTTGTACATTCAGCTCCTTCTACATAAATGCAAGTCAACAAAGGATTCTGTAAGAGGTAGGGCATCTGTTTACCCAAAAGTTCTATATTCTCTTACTACTATAAAAGATAAGAAATATAAAATGTTTGAAGCATATAGAAGTTCTTTAGAGATTACTTACCACCTGCATCCCCTTGAATACCTTCAAGGAGAATATACTCTAGTTCTGCATAGATATTTTTCTTGTATACTCCTGAACATGCTCCTTTCATAACTTTGATCTTCTGCCCTGATTGCCAGGATGTGCCTTTCCTACTTACAATTTTATGAACCCTGACAACTATAAATTATAATGTAGCAAGTTATGATAAACGTTTACAAGAAGCATACATGAATTAATAAAAAACCACTGTTTGCATCAATCAAAAGGCAAAGATATTGACAATACAACACTGATAGCAATTTAGTACATCAGACTGTATTATATCTTACAAGCTTACCGTCCGAAGAGATGACAAGCTGCTTCTTCTTTGGGGGGTTAATGATAAGAACGGGTTCATCCTCGCCACAGTCAATTTCTTCATCATAACTATCATGCATCTGTAAAATCCACTCTTGATATTGCTTCTCCATTTGCTGAAGTGTTAATATCTTTCCATCTTTATAAATTTCAACTTGTACCTCTAGAAATGAATATAAATGTGCTTATAGTTGAGTGCGTAGAAATGATATGAAATCAGCATAAACTAATTATAAGTTATATAAATTTACAGTAGACAACAAAAGTACCTCTATCTTTCTCAAGACGCTTGTTGCCAAAGTCCTTTAAGGCAGTGGTATAAGGATGGTGATGCGACAAATCAGTCTAGAAAAAAATGAATTCATCATCATAATGAATTATAGGAAAAATAAAAGTAATACTTCAATTAAATGGAATAGGTCGAATAAAATATCCACCATGCTGCACAGGTCATCAAATGAAGGAAGTCACAATTACGCAACTCTGTGATATAGCAATAGATATTCCTTCCCTACAATACCTCTATCTATCATCTTACATTAGGTAAATGTAGACAAACTTTTGTAACATAGGTACTATAAATTGTCTATAATGTAAAAGGTCATTATTGGTAAGTGAGTTGGAACTTATTTTCAGGAGTAACGACTAACGACAGAAAATAATAGACTACAATGACGGAAATAGCCTTCCACTTTATGGCATTTCCCTTCTCACAAACCTTTAGAACATATGGGTAAATACACCACACAAATGATGCATATTCATTGACATTCACATGGATAGTTATGTAACAACTGATAGGAAAGGAAACCAATCCAAATACCTTGGAGGGTGTTGGGTAGAAACCAGTATCAGTTTCTGCAACCACATTTGCAAAAGCATGTTGATGACGCAGGAAAAAATTAAGTAAACAAATAAAATAAAATAAATCAACATGAAGATTAGGTGCGGCAATATATCAACTCAAGCAATCACTTTTACCAATAAAGCATTTCACTCTCGAGCAGCATCTCTTTAGTATTTGCGCTCTATCACCCTTTTTATGCCTGGGCTCCATAAAAGGAAGCCATGCCTGATATATTGCTAATTTCAGTTTTATAAATTGCTATTAACCAAAACAAGAATCATTCCAGACATCTAGGAATAGAAAATATACACAAGTACACACATATATAGGTATTATACTTAAACTCTGTAGTTTCTTCAATGTTTCATTGGACAAGTTGAATTAATGTTTACCAATGTTCTTAGAAGATCCAATCTATTTAGACAAGCTTAACTGCTCTAGTAAGTTAAAACATCATGGCATTAATTTTTTAAAATATTACGGTTCCTAATAACACCCCATTTATGGACTACGATGCTAGATGTCAATAATTAAGTAACTATCACTTATAAAACTTCTCCCACCTCTAGTTCAGAATCCTAATACTGACAGTCGTACTTTTTATGGGATCAAATCAGGTTGATCAGGCTTACCCTGAACAACAACTATGGTCTTCTTGTTGCTAGTCCCTTTAGTTACGCTCTTACCCAGTCATTTATTTACTGTCGCATCTGGACATATCATATTCTAGTGAAGATACCAGATTTTGACTTCTAGAGACTTCACTATGTTGCTTGAAAGAGTGAACACAAGAAGGACAGGTCTAAACAGTAAAAAGAGAGACTCAAGTATAAGAAAGAACTCAATATTACATCCGCTGGTTAAATTGCCTTTTTTTCCAATTTTATTTTATTTTTGATTTTGGGAGTTAGATACTCCCTCCAAAAACAGCACCCCCTCTTTTGAATCTTTTCTGTTTGCTTACGAGTCTAGGACACAATTAAAACTAATCTAATTTCATTTATTTTTCTCAATAAAAAAAATTAGTCTTGAAAGTTTATATTAAAAAATTAATCATCAAAAAATAGTATTTAATACATATGACATTATCCTTCTAAACATCAATAAAATTCATCAATAGCTACACAAATAACTATGAATTATTAGTCTATCCCTTATTTTCAAGTGTAGCAAGTATGACGCATACCTTGAATATCAAAATGACATCATTAATTCCATGATTTACATATTGTAATGGAAATTAATAGAAACTTGAAACTGAAAGTTCTGAGCAGCTCACCCAGCGAGCATCTGGAAGTAGACGACCTAGGCACCGAATAGATACGCGACTAAAGCTTTCGTAATTTTCATTAACTCCACATCCTTCTGCTTCTAGCTTCTCTAAAATCCTCTCAATGCTTTCTTTACCCTTTATTAACCAGAAGATAAAAACATGTGGAAACAAATATATATATATATATATATATATATATATGTATTCATGAACGCGAGTGTGTGTGCATAAATGTGTGAGTGTGTGTATGAATGTGTGCGGTGTATAGGTGCATGCATTTGTGTGAGTGTATGCAAGTTCATGTATAAATCTTTATACTAATGAATATATATATATAGATAGATATCAATTTTGGGCAAAGAGAAAATTAAGGGTAGATATATAGTAATACCTCGACAATTGGAAAGTAAATACACTTTAGCCGTGCATTTGCTTCTGGAGATGCTCTTAATCCTGAGAGAGTAGAAGCCGTAGATACTTAAAAGTACTGAAAACTGTCAGCCAATTATCAAATAACACAACGTTGCTAGTCACATAGATGACAACACTGTGTAGAGTGTTTACCTGGACTTTTTTGAGCAGTGGGATCCTGGCTTGAAGAAAAGTGAAGTTGTAAAACAAACTCCGGACCATTGCAGGAGTTAATGTTGGTAATAGCTACCTCCCCACCTTCTATTTCTGCTAAATCAATGTCATTAACCTACAAAAGTACTTATCTTATACATATGAGATTTCCTTCACGTACATAGTTTGATGGAAAGCCAAAATAATTGAGTTTTATTAGTTAATGCCAACATGTATATGGAATTCTACACAAACACATACATAAGAGGGACCTATTTTAAGGCTAGCCTTAGACAAGCTTCTCTAAAGCCACATAACGAATTACGTACTTATGTTAATTAAAAAAAAATTATTTCATCGTCTCCTTTTCGCCTTCACCATCTTTCTTCTTCCCTCCCTTTAATCCACACATCTCTCTACTCTCACTCATCCATGTTTTAACATATGCTAGCTATTTTCAATCATTCACTGTTTTTCATTTTGAATAACTTATTGAGAAGCAGGTCATTATGAGCCAAAGAATACTTTTGATACGCAAATTAAGTCTACAACCCTGTGATTGAGTATCTGTGCAACAATGGCTTCCTTTTGATCAGTTGATGAGATGAGAATATGTTTTCAGGAATTAGTTGCCTTAAAAAAAATTTATTCTTGGTATTACGAAAAAAAGGATTTAGTTTCGCACTTAGAGCTATCACATATCATGGTTAGGAGAAAAGTTCCTTCATAATTAAGTGCTTACAAATTGCTCACTAAGAGCTATTTGAGATATGATGAGCCAGCTAATGCCAGAACAGCTTCAGTTATATGATTGAGACACTCATCTTTCCAGCTGATGTTGCACGAGGTAGAGACATGTGATTTGAAGAAGAGAAGATGAAATATCATTTAACCATAAAACCACTAATTTTTATTAAATTTTTTTAAGTTGAAGAGTTCAAATTTGTTCCTAAAAAGTAGAAACAAAACAGAAGAACTATTTCTTTCGTACAATTGTTATTCAGGAAAGCTTCACTTCATTTCTTAAATAGGCTTCCTTAACAAGTCAAATTCATAATACTGAACATCAAAACTTCGCTTATATGCATAAGACACTGGAGGAGTTCTTTAATTCGAGAAAAATAAGAACTGACATAGTCCTCCAGTAAAACTAAATTTGAGTAAGGCAAGTAAGAAGCACTACAAAATCAGCAGACTGATATCTTTACAAGTGAAGCAGCAACAACACAAAAAAATTGTTACCACAGGATAAAATATAGGACATATTATGACAGTTTCAAGAAAAACAAACAAATTTCTGAAAATAGAGACTACAATAGTGTTGACAGACCGATCAGACCTGAAATTTGATCGGCATGATGGTCCTGCCTGTATTAGACTCTTCATCACACTGCCCATTGGAATAACAGAACATAAGCATAGCATATAGGAAACATTACCTTTACTAATTTTGCGACACAAATAGTGATAATGCATAAAATAGGAAATATCACTTTAATGAGTGAAAGCATTCTGGTGTTCAAGTATATGTGAGAAATGTCCAGAACCTGAGGCCTTTGCACAAACTAGAAGATGACTATGATATATTGCCATTGTCATCTTGATCCAATTTAAATTTTAATGAACAAGTTGCTTTATTTGCGGTTTTCAATAAATTCAAATATTGATCCTGTTGATGCAACAAGCTATATCAATTATCAAGGAAGCCTCAACAGTGGAGTGCAAGCATGAATGTGAATGCTAAATGCACGACACTTGGGACCATTTACAACTAGAAAGGAACAAGCCACTATGGCATGATCCAATTTTCCCAAAAATGAATTAAACTTGGTTTCAAAAGTGGTTCATTCAAATCTCAAGTAGCGGATTTAATCTGTTTTTACCTTTTGTCTAGACTCTGTTTTATAAGATCCTTCTTATTGTGCAGCACATCCAAAAATGCACACAAAAATCATACCCAAGTCATATGCAGTATACCAAGCCTAGCATTACGTGTTACTTATTCCGCATCAACTTGTAGGATGAGTGATCGCATGGTTTTCCAGTACTAATACAAAGTCATTTCCTCATTTTGTTCTTGTAACACCTCAACATGCACAAGTATCCAAGAAAGACTATTTTGATTCAGTCAAACCTGTATATATGGAAAATAGATGTCCTTTAATCTGCACTGGAGTTGTGATACTTGCAAACTTTTCATCTTCAGTTCAAATATTTCAACCTGCCAGGTTATTTGGAAGAAATAACCATAAAATTTATTTTAGTGAACATGCAAAAAAATTACATGAACCTTATTATTGCCGGGATGTTTCATGTTTCTCGTAAGTCATAACCGATAAGCTAGTAAATCATATTCAAATCTTAAACATACAAAATGATGTTAAGAAATCAAATAAATATAAATATCATTTGACCTATACAATTAGCAAAAACCTTCACAAATAAACAACTTTCACAAATAAACAATAACGAAAACAGAGAAAAACCAAATTTCAAATTTAGTGTTGAGAAATCAGGCTCACACAAATACACTAAGATAAATACAAACACACTACTATATGAGATATAAAATAATAACACAAGAATTTTACATGGAAACTCAACTGGGAAAAACCACAGAGAGAGATCTCATAAATTCACTATAAAAATGATATGGAGATTACAAACTCTCAACTGATAAATTTGGGGAGGGGAACAAGAAAAGGGAAAAGCTAAATTTCAAAGTATGAGAGGAACAAATAATGGGGAAGGCTAAATTCCAAAAGTCTGAGGGGAACAGAAATTAGGGAAGGCAAATGCAAGGCAACTTTTTCAACAATCTCCACCTTGGCTTGCATTTTTTAAATATTGTGAACTTCTTTGTGTCTGTGAATGTATCACTCTCCCTGGATACTCCACCACGAACTCAGCATTCGACGAAGTGAATCAAGTCCAAGCAATGTTTAAACTTTTCTGTAGTAACTAACTTTGTGAGCTTATCTACGACATTCTCCTTTGTGTGAACTTTGCGAACTGCAATGTCACCATTGATCAGCCATTCACGAATCCTGTGATACCGAACATCCATATGCCCTGGCATGGAACCCCTGATTCTTTGCTAAATGAATAGCACTTTGACTATCACTTTAACTATCACACTGAATCTGGATACTTCATACAGCCCTGCTTGAAACCTAGATCTTCAACTAGTCCCTTAAACCACAAAGCCTTCTTACTTGCCTCTATCAATGCAATATACTCGGCCTCTGTTGTTGATAATGCTATTGTAGGCTGCAACACTGACCTCCAACACATACATCCTCCACAAAAAGTGTATACAAACCCTGTCGCAGATCTCCTTGCATCTAGGTTTCCAGCATAATCCGAATCAACAAACCCTGTAACATCACTTCTTGCGATATCAAGATCAAACATAAGACCGTAATTGGTTTTACCGGCTAGATAACGAAAAATCCATTTCCCAGCATTCCAATGCTTTTTCCCAGGATTTGCCATATACTTGCTAACCACACAGACTGCATGTGAGATATCTAGCATACATTAGACAACCCATCGCATTTGCATACTATACTTTGTACATATATTTTACCTTATCCTCTGTCTGTGGGCTTAACAGTGAAGTTAACCTGAAATGTGCTGCCACCAGAGTGCTAATTGATTTGACATTGTTCATGTTAAACCTCTCCAAGACCTTCTACACATATCCTTTCTTAGTTAGCCACAACTTTCTTGCCAGACGATCCCTGTGAAATTCCATACCTAAGATCTTTTTGGCTCACCCAAGATCACTGCTCAACAAATTCTTCAGCTGAAGAATATTCGACTTCCTCTTTGCTGCTATCAACATGTCATCGACATATCACGTCAGCAATACTAGTGAACCATCATCAAGGGATCTAAAATACACACATGGATCATACTCCGAACGAGAGTAACCATGAGCTACCATGAAGTTGTCAAACTCTATGTACCACTGTATCGGGGACTGCTTCAAACCATTGATAGATTTCTTCAAAATGCATACTAAGCCCTCTTTCCTTGGTTCAATAAACCCCTCAGACTACTTCATGTAAATCTTTTCTTCTAAATCACTAAGGTGAAAAGCTGTTTTCACATCAAGTTCCTCTAACTCCATATTCTATGATGTTACAATAGATAAGATCAAACGAATCGATGTGTGTTTCGCAACTGGTGAGAAGATCTCATTGTAGTCGATTCCCTCTCTTTGAGGGAATCCCTTTGCCACTAACATGGCCTTGAATCTTTCACCATCTTTATTAAACTGAGCTTCCATTTTCCTAAACACCCACTTGCATCCTATAGCCTTCGATCCGTTTGGAAGTTGAACTAACTCCCAAGTCTGGTTCTTCTTTAAATACTCCATTTCTTCTGTCATCGTTATTGCCCATTTATTTATCATTATTCTCGGACTGAATAGCATCTTGATAGCTAGTTGGATCTCCACTTCCAGGAATCAAGGCAAAGGCAACCATGTCATCAAATCCATATCTCTGCGCTGGTTTGCCGACTCATTTTTCTCGACCTCTAACAAGATTATAAGACCTCTCTTGGGGATCTAAAGGATAATCATCTTTAATCTCTTCAGATTCTTGTCTTTTCAGGAAGCTCCACCTTAACTGAGTGTTTCTGCAAGTCACTTTCTGTATTCTTCATTCCCGAACTTGTTCAATATGTGTTTCTCATTGAACACCACATAAATGCTAACAACCTTCTTCTTGGATACTGGATCCCATAACATGTATCCCTTAACTCCATCTTCATATCCAAGGAAAATACACTCTTTAGACCTTGGATCAAATTTGGGCTGTCGCTCCTCGACTGACAGATGAATATAAGTTGGACAATCAAAGATTTTCATTACAGAAAAATCAACTGGTTTTCCACTCCATACCTCTTCGGGGATTTTGCAATCAATTCCAGCTGAAGGAGATCAATTTATCAGATAACACGTTGTGTTGAGTGCCTCAGTCTAGAAACACTTGGGCAAGCATTCAACCTCATACATCTGACACGTTTTAATAGAGTTCTGTTCATCCTCTTGACAACCCCATTTTGCTCTGGAGTTCTTTTAACTAAGAAGCGCCTGGTGATACCTTCATCCTGGCAAAATTGTAGGAATGACTTGTACTTGTATTTTGTGGCATTATCTGATCTAAAATATTTCAGCTTCTTTCCGGTCTGGTTTTCTACTTTAGCTTTCCACTGCTTAAAGATTCTGAAACCTCGGACTTTTGTTTGATCGGCCCCCAAACATCTGAATGTACATAATCAAGTACATTCCCCTCCGTTGTTTGTCGTAAACGCAAAACTTATAAAATTCCAAACTGCACGTTTTGACACCTTTCATCAACTGTCATTCGTGAAGTTCTTTCGTTCCACCTTCACTCAAATGACCAAGTCACATGTTCCATAATTCTGTGATTATTCTGCACAGAAATTGCTGCTCCACCAGCAAGTGTGTCCCTTATCAACTTGTAGAGGGTGTCTTTTTTGTGACCCTTCATAATTACCATCAAACCCTTGGTAATTTTCAAGAAACCATCTCTAATTGAGATAGTACAACCTATAGAGTCGAGTACTCCAATCGATAACAAGCTCTTCTTCAATTCTGGAATATACCTTACATCACCCAATGTTTTGACAACCCCGTCAAACATTTTAATTTTGATGGTGTTTATCCCAGTAATTTTGTAGACTGCATTGTTATCCAATAAAATTGTACAACCGTTGCAGGATGTAAAAGTATTAAACCAATCCCTGTAAGGGGACATATCAAAAGAACATCCAGAATTCATGTACCAATCTATAAGGCTGCTACTGTCTCTAACAGATAAAAGATAACCTTGTAAAACTTCATTTTTTGTCACTGTGTATAGCTCTCCATCGCTGCATACATCTACTTGCTCAACAACATTAGCAGAATTTTCAATCTGCTTACCTTTTTTCTTATCATCCTTCTTCAACAATAGACATTCATTTTTGTAGTGGTCTTTCTCGTGACAAAGATAACACTCAACCTGAGATTTATCTTTCTTGTCTGGTCTCGACTGAGACCTTTCTCATTCCTTGGCAGAATACTTCTTCTGATTAGGACCCCTACCACGCCCATTTGAAAATGCAAGAAGACTGGCTCCTTAATCTTTGGAAGTAGTGCCCCTAAACTTATCCTGGTCCAGGACTGCTGACAACACATCGTCAAATGCAAGTTTTTCCTTCCCTACAAAGAGAGTAGTTTGGAGAGTTGAGTATAAATTTGATAGAGAGACGAGAAGCAATAAGATTGGTCACCAATCTATTAAACTCATTAATATGATTGGTCAAATCTAACCCTTCTTTTATTTGAAGCCAACACAATTCCTTCTTAAAATCTAACCGGTTTGACAGAGATTTTGACTTCTAAACTTTCTCAAGTTTCTCCCACAAGTCTTTCGAAGAGGTTTCTGTTAAAACCTGATATTTGATCTGTGGCGTCAAACTCAATCTGATTGTTGCCACAACCTTTGCTTCAAGTTCCGTCCATTTTTTTTCTGTCATAGTCGTTGGTTTCTTCGTCTTCCCTTCTAGTGACTTTGTCAATCCTTGTTGAGCCAATACATCTTTGACTGTACACTGCCAAATATTGAAATTTGATTTACCGTCAAATGGTTCAACTTCATACTTCGCACTTGTACTTGATATTTGTGACCTGCCTAATTTCTCTTTAAACGGATCGTACCAGTTGGCCAGGTAAGTGTAAGTCGGGTGGGAATCTCTTCGTGTTTTTGCAACGGTGACTAATTAAATAACCACATTTCTTAAAAGCGCGGCCTTTTAAACCACTTTCCTAGACACCAACGGCATGAACCAAAAGCTTTGATACCAATTGTTGAGAAATCAAGCTCACACAAATACACTAAGATAAATACAAACAACTACTGTATGTGATATAAAATAATAGCACAATAATTTTATGTGGAAACCCAACTGAGAAAAACCATGAGAGATCTTAGAAATTCACTATGAAAATAATATGGAGATTACAAACTCTCTAGCCCTCTAATGCTCAAACTTAAGCTTTCTCTCTCTAACTCTCTTTTGCTTCTCTAAGCTCGGTGTATAGAAATGAGGAGCCAAAAATCCCTTTTATAGGAGAAATATGGGGAGGGGAACAAAAAATGGGGAATGCTAAATTTCAAAGTCTGAAAGGAACAAAAATTGGAGAAGGCTAAATTCCAAAGTCTAAGGGGAACACAAATTGGGGAAGGCAAATGCAAAGCAACTTTTTCAACATTTAGCAGCACTTATAAGATAGTTTAACTATTAACTATAAGTTTTGTATTCTATATCAAGATGCTATGATTATTTCGAACCATAAGAAGTGATATGAATCATATAATCAATGACAAATTATAAAATGAGATGTCTCAGAAGAATTATTCTCTGAATGCATAACACTGTGAAAGAAATCAATATTGCAAAAATAATAAGAATGCATCATGTACTAACAGGGGAAAATGAAATAAACTAACTTAATTTGAATGGTGAGGGGGAATTTTTATTTACATATTGAAAGTAGTTACCTTTGTAAAGCTTCCATCAGGTGATAACTTTATCTCATCATCTGAAGGGTCTCTAAGGCCACCATCAGTCTAGAATTAAAATATATTTATATTTTGAATAAAGTTCAATGAGAGATAGTAGAGCAATCAAAATTGAAAAAAGAAGCACAGAATGAAGAACAGCCTCATCGCTTGAGTATGAACTGTAAAAATAACTTGATTACCCTCCAGGTCTGCTCTGTGCCAGAACTGCTTAGTAAAGCATCTCTCTCAAGATACAAGGTACAAACTTTTTTGGATTCCTTAGTCTTCGAAGAAACCAAAGTACGCCTACAATAATGCAGCCAAGATAATAAGTCTCCGTTATATGTATCTGAGAAAGAACAGTGAACATATTATTTTTGCCAGGCCATACCTTCCCAAATGCATAGATGAAACAGGTCCTCCATATCCAAACATACCAAAGAAAGGCTGCAGAAATCAACAAAACACCCAAAATGAAGTAACACGTAAATCATGCAAAGGTTCGGCCAAAAAAGTGATGCATAGTCTTTCTATATATTTTGAGATTACGGTTGTTATAGTTCATTGTGACCTTGAAATAAAACTTAAATGAATGGCCTCAATTTTAAATAAGTATTTTCTTTGTTAGCAGTAATATAAACACTTTCTAACTTTTATCGTTCAGGTTGACTCATCTCATCCCAACTCTTCAATTTCACACAGTGCTGAACAATTGAGCATTGTGCAAAACTGCTAATAATGAAGCAAAGAGGACTAAAACAAGAGTTTGATCCAATGTGAATGGATTTGAAATGTCAGCTTAATGACGGGGTCGATTTCTATCACAGCAGTACACACCCCCTCTTATAACCTTCAATTCGCTTGGATTAACAAGAATGGGGGAGAAATATAAGACAACAACCGTTTAAATAACCCTTTCAGCATAAAAAACTACTATAAATATATACATTTTCATAGGCAGCAAGAACTTATTTAAAATTACTTGTCAAATCATATGAATTCTGAGAATTCCAAGACCTATTTTTCCACCACTTGTAGTAAATTACCGATAGACGTAGAGACCATTACTAAGTATTTCAAATATAATACACAAGTATATGGAAGTACAAAGTTATAATTCACCCGTAGATATGGAGGGTTGCCCCCTATTGCTTGTCCTCTAGACGATCTGTGCAGGGAGGCACCCATCCTTCCCCTGAAAAGTCCAAGATGATAGAAGAAACAAACCACCCATAAAGACCATGTCAAATGCAAGACCATAACATTCATTGCAGTTATTATGAAAATTACAGAATTACCGAGTTCAAATAAAACATTTAGTACAAATCATATGATTACCATATTTTGATGGCAACAATTTCAGTGAAGTAATAATTTCAAGACTATGAGTAAGGATTACATCCTGGGGAAAACTAATGAACAAAGACATCTATCATTCAAAAATAATTTATGGAGTTTTACAGATAACACGTAGTGTTATAGGATAACTTCTTCACGTAATTTATCAGTTCTTCATTATGAACACCTCATTTTCAATTTAGAGGCTGAATCTTCACATACCAATGACAAGAACTATAACAAATCAGTGATCTGGGTGAGAACTTGTAATATGTAAAAAATTATAACAAGTAATTAAGTACACTGATTATAGAAAGAAAACAATTTGTTGCATAATACTCATGCAGTTATTAACAAATAATTGGTTTCTTTCCTATTGATCCTTAGTTACTCTTAGAGAATGTAATTCAGTTTTTCTTGAAGAATCAATTCAATCACACCCACCCATCAAATTGCATCTGCTTTCTTAACTCGCTATCAAAAGTTGATGTTCCTTCTACTTACAAAATGACACTTTCTTCCTTGCCAACAGTTTAGAAGCGAACTTGATTGTAAAATTTTGTGGCCCAGTAAAACTAATTCAGAAACATCAGTACATCTTACCACTTCACAATAGATTTTTCCTCGCTAGCATCCATACCAGGGCCATTGTCAAAAATGAAAATCCTATCTTCACTGATTTCCACACTGCAATTAAAGTGCTTGGTCAGCATTGAGTTTCATGGCAGTGAACTGTTGGATCAAAAATGATTAAAGCAGCTAAAACTCTATCAATTGAATTGAGTAACCTAACCCAATCAAATGTGCAGCAGAGGTCTTGCAAAATGTATGCAAACTCCGTACTACAGTATAGATAACTAAAAGCAGGACATAAACCTTGTCACAAAAAACAGATTAAACAAATACATTTTATCCGTAACACTCGCATCGAATTGTAAATCCAATCTTCTGAAGAAGAAAATCTCCAAAAAATACTCTTTATCAAGATAGAAACTATAAAGCTGCTCAAAGACCGTTTTTATATTATTAATATTCGAAAGAATGTTAGCTACAATGGCTCTAAAAAGTAAATTGATCTTTATAATAAGTAAAATGAAACTAATGTACCACGAGCATCCACATTAAATTTTTTCAGTAAATTCACAAGCAATACTGCATAAAGAAAAAGTATACAAAAATTAAGAGCATAACTGAAGCATAAACCAGAGTCACTCATAGACCAACAGTAAATGCATTTATCTGTTAAACATTGTGTTAATTGGAGCAGTTGGTGGTGTGTTCCAGTGTCAAGAACTTGCACAGAACAGAACAAAAGAAATTCATGTACTAGTTTCAAGAATTGACAATTTAGTTTCAATTTATTTCCAAATGCAAAAGGAAGCTACCTATACACCCCAGAACAAGAGTACTTTTTTAGATATCAATGATTAAGGTTAGAATTTTTTTCCAAATGAACTGAAAGTGTAACTCAATTAAACTGCTGTAAATTTACGTTAATAATATGCTAAGACAGTGCATAAAAGTTCAATATAACTATGCAGGCATTCAAGTGTTTTCATACCTAATCAGTCTCCCCCTCTTACTACTCTTAGACCATACTGCTTGTAGGGAATTATCCTAAAAAGAAAATATTAGTAATCAACCAAACAGATCATATGAAAAATGAAACAAATTCACCTCTGAATTATTCAAAAATCCTTACAATTAAATCAGCAAGTGCAGTTTCAAAAGCATATTCTTGGGGAAGCTCTTTCAGCAATTCTATGTCTGGTGTCAAATCCCACATATTCTACAAACACGGGATAAAAACTCAGATTTATTATTTTCTCCAAAAAGACTTGAAGACATAATCACTCAAACCATGATTGCATGATTTACCTCATAAGTGTCATCTCCCTTGGATCCATCCTATTTCATGGGAACGAAAAAAAAAGATAAGTAAACCCAAAAGTAACTAAAATTCTATAAACATTAAACTCACATGAAGCCTTAAATGTATAGCTTAGTAGTTAGATAAACAAAAGGACAAAATCCAAAAATCAGAAGTTAAAAAAAACAATTGAAACACTAAAAACACTAATAAAACTCACATGAAGCCTTAAGATATATAGCTTGTTTGGTTCGAAATTCTTAAAATCAAATACATTTGCTATTTTATTCTCGAAGGCATCAACAAAACATAAATCTGGACTGTTCCAGTTGATTTCTCTCCTGTATTTCTTTGACTCTGTTCGTCTCACTCTTGAGTACTCTTCTTTCAATTTTTCAGCAAAACCCACTACCGCCATTTCATCGCCAATCGGGTCGACGATTTTCAAACCCAAACTTGCACCGTTGGGCAAAAGAACCTGAAATTTGTATGCTTTTTCAACGCCATTGCCGATCAAGTTTGAGCACCGTGATGGCTTCTTTATAGGGCAGTTAACGTGACTGTTTTCATTAGGCCTCTTATTTACTCTGTTTTGGTACGGCTTAGTTTCCATGACAAGCTTCAAGCTGCAAAGACAAAAACAGAACCTAAATTTATACCATACAGATATAGATAGAATGATCAATGAACATATATTGTTACATGTTTTATATATCTATCTATATACAGATATGTAAGTGTACGTTTATGGGAAAAAATTCTTACATCTGCAAATACTCTGTTCTGGAAAAGGAAAGAAGGTGAAGGGTTTTAGGAGAGAGAAATTGAGAGCTAAATAAAGATAGAGAGAGAAAGAGGAGGAGGGTTTTAGCAGAGAAAGAACGTCAAATGTAAATAAAAATGTACATGAGAAAACGAAAGGCCAGCTATATTGTGAATGAAGGTAGATAGGCTGCATCTAACGTACGCTGGGGTGCGTAGTGTTAACCTGTTTAGGGCTATTGCAGCGCCACGTAGCAATAATTTGCGAAACGGCAGGGGATTGGTTCAATTCTGCTCGAGTTACGGTTAAAATGCACGGCGTGTGCGAGTTAAACAATAGCAAGTTATTTTATGTGGGGTCCACAGGTATTATCTGGAGTAATGAGGAAGGGGGTGCGCCATTTGTTTAGCTATTAAGAGCTCATTGGTTTTACCCTGTTCTGTAGTACTACCACTCTACCAAATTATCTATTGTTTTAACAAAAAAAATTTATCCTATAATATTTATTTTTTCAAAATTTCAATACATTTTTTTCTTTATTTTCTAAATTTGTCTTTTTACCTTAATTATTGATAGTCATTAGTCTAATCCTCTCTCCACACATATTCATTACTCTCATCCTCTCTCCACACATGTATATATCTCTCTGCAGACTATTTGTCTATTTAATGCACTCATACTTTCTCTCTCTTCCTCTCTCTACACATATATATGCACTCATATTTTTTCTCTCTGCAGACTATTTATCTATTTAATGCACTCATACTTCCTCTCTCTTCCTCTTTCTACAGACTATTTCATACACTCTTTCTTAAACACCTTTTTCAAATTTCTACCAACAAGGTTATTTTAGTATTTTTATCACATATATTGGTATCTGTGTAGAACTTTAGAACAACAGATAATTTGGGACGGAGGAAGTATATAATAACTGCCTCCGGTGACTCTGGCACTATATGGACCGTGAAATTTATTTTAAATTTTAGACGGCTCAAATAATTTATTAAGGTGAATGAAAAATTCAAAATCAGTTGTATTTTATTATATATATATATATATATATATATATATATATATATTGTAAGACCCCAACTTTTATATATAAAGATGAATTTTCTATAAATATCATTTTTGAATATTATGGAGTTAATTTGATATAATGTTATAGTTGTGGGTAATATTTATAAATTTTGCAAAGTACACAAGTTGTTATATAATATTCGATTGGTCGGGGAATATTCGTTTTAACAGGGAATATTCGTACAACGGCACAATCATTGGTGGACCCCACAACGGAATTATTGTCGGATTGAGAAAACGACAAAAATATTTTATTAAAAATAACGGCGGAAGTTTTATCATTGTTACTGTTGAACTACTCGGTAGTAAAAGTACAGTAATACGCGTGGTTGCATAGTAGCACACGGTATTGATTATTACGTGAGAAGTCACTTAGTTTTGTTTAATTATTGCCACAATATTTGTTGTAGAGTTTGGCATATTATTTGGACCCCCTACTTTCTCATTTTCAAAATAATCGGTAGAAATTTATTCGATGTAAGTGGAGGGGCCCATATGTTTATGACTTTTGGTGGAGATGGGAACTTATGTTTGTTACATGGAATGAAGAAAAAAAAAGAACGAAGAATGTGAGAGTATTATTGTTATGGGATGTTTATATATAATATATAAAATGTGGGTGCATGTGATTATATATATGATATATATATTTGATAGTGGTTTTTGCTGGAGGGAGTAGTCAGGATGGTGTAGTATAGGTATTATTTATATATATGCAATGCTTGAAAATTGACAGGGAGGAGTACAATTATTATTATTATTATATATATATTTAGGCTTTCAACATGTGTGGATTATATATATAGATAGGTTTTTATAATCTTCCTTTATTCTGATTGGTTGGGGAATTGACAATTGCTAGCATGATTTTGCCAACCTAGACATTCATTAGCCAACTCTTTGAAAATGTGTACTGATGTGTAGGAAACGTGAAGTATTATTGTTCATCCATAAATAATTGTTGCGTCCGTTTCTTAACAGTATCCCTTCCATTCTCCTATAAATAGAAGCTCATTCCTTCATTATTTTCTTACAAATTCACTGAACTCTAGAGAGAGAAACTATAGAGAGAGAGAGAAGAAGAGTATTTTGCTACTTAACTACTTCCTTATTTAAGCTCTTCTTTAAAACGGTAGGGAATATTATTTCTTTTATATTCATGAAGAGAACTTCTGTTATTCCATTCGTTATTATTCTGTTGGAATAACCAGTATACGCGGTCTACCCTATACTTGGTGACATTCTTCTATTATTCTGTTGGAACATCCTGTCTGTGTGTTTTACACCGGACTTGGTTCCGTTTATTATTCGGTTGGAACATCCTGTCTGTGTGTTTTACACCGGACCTGGTTCCGTATTAATTATTACTCTGTTGGAACATCCTGTAAGACCCCAACTTATTAATGAATAAAATCAAATTTTCTCTAAATATTATTGTGAATAATAAGGGGTTAATTTGATATAATACTTTGGTTATGGGTGAAATGTGCAAATTTTGCAAAATAAGCAAGTGGTTATAAAATATTCATTTTGTCGGGGAATATTCGTTTGGTCGTGGAATATTCTTGCTGTCGGGGAATATTCGTACGACGGCGCAGCCTTGTGTGGGCCCCATAACGGAAAGCGATTGGATGAAGAAAACGACAAGTATAAGTTGTTTATAAATAACGACGTAGTTGTTACCGTTAATACTGTTGGAATACCCGGTGGTTAAAATACAGTAGCACACGGTATTGCACCAATTATTGATTCTTACGTAAGAAGGCACTACTCAATAATTGTTACAGTAGTTATTATTCAATATTTTATTTTATTGATTCAATAATTGCTGCGTTGATATTTTATATTATTGTTGTTTCAATAATTGTTGTTGCACAGTATTTTCATTTATCAGATCAATAATTCATATTATTTGAATAATATTATTAGATAACATTATTGGCAATGTCTAGAAAGTTCTGTCTAAGGAGAGGTTTGGTCATCTAATTGCGCGTCAGTAAGGAGAAATCCTTATTGGAAAGCCCCCTCTTTCCTGGGAACGGCCTGGTTGTCATAAATGTGATTCTGTAATATTATTTGTGAATAATTAATTATTGATTCATATGATAAGAAAATATTTATTTTATGTGGATATAAATGAGGGATATATTTTTGTAGTTAAAAATGAAGGAGTTAATGTTGAGATTTTTATCCGTATTTTTGTCGGAATGGAGGTATTAAAAATCAGGATTTTTGAGATAGTTTGCGGGGGTTATAATTTTTAATCCGACCGTTGGATCGTGGTAATTTTTGGATATGTTATACATATATAAGTTGAGTATATGTCCACAAATTTTGAACCGTTAAAAATGAACGTATGATTTATTACGAATTTTACAAGATGACTGGTTCAGAAATTGTTGAATTTTCGGAGTTTATCATTTTGGTGGAAAATTCTAGAATTGGTGGGCCCCACTTGTGGTTGGTGAAGAAATGTGCTGAATTATATTTCAAATGTGGTAGGTGGGAATAGTAGCAGGTAAAGCCATCAGGTTGCAGGTCAAACCTACCAAAATTTTCCTATAAATAGAGGGCTAAGTTAGAATTGAAAATTACACCAGAAACAAGTTTTCTCTCTTTCTCTCTCTAGATTATTGAGTGTATTTTGTGAGTATTTAGATACTTTGAGAGTTTCTATTCATCAGAGCAAGTTTCTTTCAGCCTTATACCGGTATTCCGACCAGAAGTACTGATATTTTGAGGTAAGGGATATTATTTTCTTCTTAATGATATTATTTTCTTCAATATCATTATGCTGAAATATTGATATGAGTTTTTATCAAATTTGAAACTTTTTGTGTCGGGGGTTACTATTCACGTATACGGCACTATTCACGTATACGGCACTATTCACGAATACGGCACTATTCACCGAAAAATAAAATTTTCCCTTTTTGTCCAAGATGTCTATTATGGTTACTATCTTTGATTGTATCCATGTTTTGATCTTTATTTTTGAATTCTGCTTCACAATTGATTATTATGAAGTATTATCGATTTTGGATAAACTGTTATACGAATCCCTACTATTTGTCTTTCTGTCTCATTGGATTCGTTCTCTTAAAGATATTTTTCATCATCCTCAGTCCTAAATGATGATATTACTGAATATCTTTGGCCTGTAGTGCAAAGATGTATAATTACTTGATGAATATCTTTGGCCTGTAGTGCAAAGATGAACAGGTGTTGAGATGAACATGACCGACTGATGATACAAATGAATATCTTTGGCCTGTAGTGCAAAGATGAATATTTGGTTAAAGATGATTATTAATTGATGTTACAGGGATAAAATGTTGATGATGGACTTTTAAATCTTAGAAGATAGTAGAATTCTTTCTCTACTTGACTCTTCTAATGGTTTGCTGTTTCCGCTGCAGTTGTTGATCTAAAACTTGTTGTCGATTATATTTTATCAGATTTTTCCCTGTTGAAGACTAACGATAATTTGTTGTATATTATCTTAGTCATAATATTCTTTACTGGGCTAGTTGAGCTCACCCTTTTCCTTTTTGTTCCATTTTTCTTCTCAGGAGGTGAGAACATAGCAGGATCTAGTCGGGGTATGGAGTGATGGTTCTAGAAAGATGTATTAGCAGTCCTCACTATTTCTGTAAAATAGTGTTTAAATAATTGTAATGAGGATTTATTTGAGTGTGGATATTGTCTAGAAGACAATATTTGTATTTAAACTCACAGTATGTGTTGTCGTATTTTGCACGACAATTGTATTATTGAAGTTGTAGTTTGCTTTCTGTACCATGTATTTGGCGACTCAGAATGGGTGTTGTATACCTATTCTGGGGGCGTCACAGTTGGTATCAGAGCTTAGGGATATGATCCCTGGCTGAGATGTGAGACAAGAACTAGGAGGGGAGAGACGGGGAATTCCTTCGCTAGTATGACCTGACTAAGTTTATTTGGTGTTTATTTGGTCGGTCAGAGTATAGGGATAATATATGACATGACTATTAACCCTTGTTTTATGGCAGTATTTAAGAATGGCAGCTGAGAACGTTAATAATGGAGTAAATCAGACCGTGGAGACACCTTTGATCACTACCCAGGGGAACGTGCAACAGGAAGGCAATATTCCTCCTGTAAACAACGTTACCGAGCAAACGATGAATGATGGAATGTTTAGGAGCTTTTTGCAGTTCATGCAAAATCAGACGAGGGAGACTCGTGTGCAGAATACGGGTGGAAATGATAACAACGCGCGGTTTGTCACAGCTAAGCAGTTCAAAGAATTGGGACCACCAGAATTTAAGGGAAAGCCGGATCCGATCATGGCGGAAACGTGGGTCAAGCAAATTACCAAGATATTTGATGTCTTGGGATGCACGGAGGAACAGAAGGTTCCATTCGCCACATTTATGTTCCGCGGTGAGACAGACTACTGGTGGGAGTCTGTGAAGCGTACCCAGCCTGACGCACTCAACATGTCCTGGGAAACATTTCAAAAACTGTTCAATGACAAGTACTTTCCTGAAAGTATTCGTCATATGAAGGAGGTAGAGTTTATTAGACTGGAACAAAACAACATGACGGTGTCCCAGTACGAGGCGAAGTTTACAGAGTTATCCAGGTTTGCACCTCATTTGGTCAAAAATGAGGAACGAATGACAAGGATGTTTCTGAGAGGTCTAAAACCCGAGATTCGGCAATATCTTATCTCTCATAAATTTTCTTTATATTCAGATGTTGTAAACAGGGCTCAATTATTAGAGCGAGATAATGAGTATGTGCAACCGAGGGACCACAACCAGGGTCATACCGGTGGCGGCAGTCATCGAAACAATGAAAACCAGCAGGGAGGAAAACATTCGGACAAAAGCGGTAACCACTCTGGTGGTAATCGTGGTCGTGATAATAGAAGGAGCGAGTCGGGAGGAGATTTCAAGAAGAGAAGGTACAACAATGATAACGTGAAGACGTCAGCACAAACATCAACTGTTTTTAGGGGAGGAGAACGACCACCGGTCGTATGTTACAAATGTGGGAAAGAGGGACATATCAGCCCAAACTGCCCACAACAATCCAAGGTATGTTATAACTGTGGAAAGGAAGGTCATATAGCTCGAGAGTGTTCTGTGGCAAAACCAAGTTCAGCGGGGATGGTGACTCCAAAAGTTATCCCGGATAAGTCGAAATCAGCGGTTCCTGGAAGGGCGTTTGTCGTTACTGGCCAAAACGCGAGAAACCCGAACGAGGTGATCACGGGTAAGCTAATCTTGAATTCTTGCGAAGTTTATACTTTATTAGATACCGGTTCTACCCATTCTTTTATCTCTCCTGCTTGTGCTCAACGTTTAAACTTGACTCCGGAGAAATTGGACTTTAACTTATCTGTTGAAACTCCGTTGGGTGAAACCTTCGTTACATCTACAGTTTATAAATCTTGCATGATCCAAGTTGGCACTATCACATTACCTGTTGATCTTATCTCTTTAAAGATACTTGCTTTTGATGTGATTTTAGGAATTGATTGGTTAACCACTCATCATGCTAAAATTGATTGTTTTCGTAAGGTTGTTAGTTTTCATATTCCTAACCAACCTGTCATACGAATTCAAACTACTAAACCACTAAAATCAGTCACTGTCATATCAAGCCACAAAGCTATTCGTTTATTGAAAAACGGATGTCAAGCTTTCTTAGCCCATGTTATGGATTTGAACAAAGACAAGTCAGATTTGAATAATATTTCTATTGTTAGAGAATTTCCCAATGTATTTCCTGAAGAACTTCCCGGTCTACCCCCGGAACGAGAAATTGAATTCTTTATTGACCTTGAACCCGGTACAAAGCCCATTTCTAAAACCCCATATCGAATGGCTCCTATTGAACTTCAGGAGTTAAAAGTCCAACTACAGGAGTTGTTGGACATCGGTTTTATTCGTCCTAGTACGTCTCCTTGGGGTGCTCCTGTTTTATTCGTAAAGAAGAAAGACGGGAGTATGCGACTTTGTATTGACTATCGAGAATTGAACCATGTCACCATCAAGAATAGGTATCCGCTACCTCGCATTGATGACCTGTTTGACCAGTTGCAAGGAGCACAATTCTTTTCAAAGATCGATCTTCGTTCTGGATATCATCAGCTGAAGATTAAAACTGAGGATATTCCAAAGACTGCCTTCAGAACTCGGTACGGGCATTATGAATTCTTAGTAATGTCTTTTGGATTGACTAATGCTCCTGCTGCTTTCATGGATATGATGAATCGTATATTTAAAGAATATTTAGATCAGTTCGTTGTCGTCTTTATTGATGACATCCTCATCTATTCCAAAAGCCGTGAAGATCATGAGCACCATTTGAAGCTGGTATTGCAAAGGCTTCGTGAAAACAAGCTATATGCCAAACTGAAGAAATGCGAGTTCTGGCTTGAGGAAGTAGCATTCCTTGGGCACGTGGTGTCAAAACATGGAGTATCTGTCGACCCGGCGAAGATTGAAGCCATACAAAGTTGGGAGCAACCGAAGTCGGCAACCGAAGTACGTAGCTTTCTGGGCTTAGCTGGTTATTATCGGAGATTTGTGGAAGGATTTTCTCGAATCGCTACTCCGTTAACTCAGCTGACTCGGAAAGATACAAAATTCGTATGGAGTGAGGAATGCGAGAAGAGTTTCCAAGAACTCAAGAGGAGACTCATTTCGGCACCTGTTTTGACAATACCATCTGGTTCGGATGGATTTGTTATCTACAGCGATGCTTCAGGCAAAGGGTTAGGATGTGTTCTCATGCAATATGGGAAAGTCATAGCCTATGCCTCACGACAACTCAAAGAATATGAGAGGAATTATCCTACTCATGATTTGGAGTTGGCAGCAGTCGTTTTTGCGTTGAAGATCTGGAGACACTACCTGTATGGGGAGAAAGTGGAGATCTATACAGATCATAAAAGCCTCAAATATTTCTTCACCCAAAAGGAACTCAACATGCGGCAACGACGTTGGCTTGAGCTGTTGAAAGATTACGATCATACCATCCAATACCATCCTGGAAAAGCAAACGTAGTAGCTGACGCATTGAGTAGAAGATCATATGCGGGTACGAGTGCAATGTTTTTAACACAAAGGCCCATTTTGTATGACTTGCAAAGGATGGAGATAGAGATGAAGGCTCCAAGTACCCACATGATGATATCAAATATACGAGTAGAACCGACTTTAATCGATAAAGTTAAAGCTGCTCAAGCTACGGATATGGAACTGATGCGTATGAAGAAGAAAGTGCAAGAAGGTGCTATTCCAGAAGCAAGAATCGATGAAGAAGGAATACTTCGAGTCAACTCCAGACTTTGTGTTCCTAACGATTTTGACTTGAAGCATAGAATAATGATGGAGGCACACAACACACCGTTTGCAATCCATCCTGGGAGTACCAAAATGTATCACGATCTTCGACATACATTTTGGTGGAGCAATATGAAAAGAGAGATCGCGGAGTTTATCTCGAGGTGTTTAACTTGTCAACGTGTAAAGGCGGAGCATCAAGTGCCAAAGGGTCCATTGCAACCACTTGAGATCCCGAAATGGAAGTGGGAACACATTACTATGGATTTTGTTACGGGTCTTCCCAAGGTTTCTCAAGGTATAGATGCGATTTGGGTTATTGTTGATAGATTAACCAAGTCCGCTCATTTCTTACCGATACGTGAGACTTATTCCCTTGAACGTCTTGCTAGTATGTATGTGAACGAGATTGTGAGATTGCATGGCATGCCAGTATCCATAGTTTCGGATCGTGACCCAAGATTCACTTCACGATTTTGGGTTAGCTTGCAGAAAGCTATGGGCACGGATTTACAATTCAGTTCAGCATACCATCCTCAAACGGACGGACAATCAGAGAGGACTATTCAAACTCTTGAAGATCTATTAAGACTTTGTGTCTTAGATCTCAAAGGGAGTTGGGATAAGTACCTACCATTGGTGGAATTGTGACAACCCCAAAACAGGTCCATTCCACCCAACCCATTCTGAGTCGCCAAATACATGGTACAGAAAACAACTACAACTTTATTACAACAATTGTCGTGCAAAATACAACAACACATATGCTGTGAGTTTGGATACAAATATATACCAAATGTGACTCATGTTCCAACCGTGGACATCACCTCACAATAACACCTTACATAAAGGTATAGTCAAAAACTGTTTTAGAAATTAGAATCTTTGGGAAGTGCTCAAGGAAACCTTCGTACATGGGAGGCCACGCATCTAGGTTATGATAGATATCATATGGCCACAGAATTATCCTTGGTTGACCCAATAGACCCCAAAGAAAAATGAGAAGATTACTATCATATTCTTCCCAATGGTGAGTCTTCTCTTGACTTATCATTATCTCCACTGTCTCTAATTGAGAATTATACTTCAAACAAACACCAAGATTATATAGGTAGTGCCCATAGATATACTCAGCAAGTGTATGAGCACAACCATGTCTTATGATGACACGAGGTTGTATGTCATTAGACATCTTGTATGATAGTGACAAAACACCCTTCCAACGTTGGGTTCGCCTCACCCTATTTTCTTCATCAAATATAACTACTAAATGATAACCACCGTTCTATTCCCTTGTTACCCCCGCTCGACCCAGCTACACTCTTATTACCTGAAAGGAATTGTGAAGCAAAAGGGTGAGCACAACTAGCTCAGTAAAGAATATCATGACTAAAGATAATTCAATTATCAATAGCCTTCATCAACAATAAATCAGAGATTTAGAACATATGGTAAATGATAAAAATTTCAACCATAGTTGCAGCGGAACGAGCAATCCATTAGAAGAGTCAAATAGACTATAAAGTCTATTATTTTCTCCATGTTAAAAATCCATCAACAATGTTTTATCCATGTAACCTCACTCAACAGTTCCTTTCCACAATCATATGAATAACTCATAATCATAATTGTGACTATAAATTTTTCTTCGCACCCAGGACGAAGAATATTTTCATCACCTGTCTTTACCTGAAACATCAAAGATCATGGTTATACCAAATCACAGTTCCTGTTTATAATCATACTAACAAATCCATCTTTGCACTACGGGCCAAAGATATTCATCAACAAACCATCTTTGCACTACGGGCCAAAGATATTCAACAACAGTTCATCTTTGCACTACAGGCCAAAGATATTCATCAACAAACCATCTTTGCACTACGGGCCAAAGATATTCAACAACAGTTCATCTTTGCACTACAGGCCAAAGATATTCATCAACAGGCCATCTTTGCACTACATGCCAAAGATATTCATCAATAATTCATATTTGCACTACAGGCCAAATATATTCATATCTCAAAGAAATATATAATCATTTCAGAATTTATATAAACAATAATTATAACCATGTTGATCAATTCACCTTTGCACTTAAGCTTAAGATATTCAATTATAAATTCAATGGTCATGATCATGCCAGTCACAATTCAACTTTGCACTACAGGCCAAAGAGAACCCTAGTCATGATCATACCAATAATCTACCCATCTTTACACTCCAGTGAAAGAGAATTTCAACATCAGGGTTATAAAAATGTTATATATGATGATAAAAATAATATGATCAACATATAGTTTTAATCTCAAGAGTAATATTCGTAACTCATGAATAGTAACCCCGACACAAAAGATAGAAATTCTACAATAAAATTCATACCAATATTTCGGTATAATGATATTGAAAGAATAACATTACTTAAATTTATAAACAATTTATTTTAATTGTTTACACTTTACTAATTAATGCATTTAATTATCATAAAATGCCAACTCTTACAATTTCATCATCAATAATCAAAACCCTCATAAAAAATCTGCATATACCTCATATAGGATTCTCAAGTCATAAAATCCTATTTTTCAATTTTCTTACTTCACAAAACATATTTAATTCATTTACTCATAACTACACCATTTTCATGAAAAATACCAAATCAGTTCCAAAAATATTTCTTTTCTGGGATTTAGCATAATATAGTCTCATATTGAACATATATTTTTCTCAGAATTTTTAAAAGTCATTTACTATTTTTCATATGGCCAAAACAACCGAATATTTAGACATTTATCAAAAATTGTACTTTTGTCTAAAAATTCTGAAATTTACAGAGTATACTTCTATCATATACATGTACCCCCAATAAAAATTTCATCAATTTTGGAGTTAACCACAAGAAATTATAAGCTGTTACTTCTAAAATAGTCTTTTCTCATAAAATTCATAACTCTCAATCTATACATCCAAAAATCACCATTTTTGGACACAATCAAGAAAACTCATCAAAATATCATTTCAAATTTTTCCAGAATTTTTTGAAGGTCAAAAAAATTACGAAACTGAAAAACATAACAACCCTTAAAATCCATTACTATCCCTTACTATCCCTTACTATCCCTTACCTCAAAAGAGCAGTACTTCTGACTGGATATCGGATATGATGCTGAAGAAAACTTGCACTGATGAATAGCAACTCACCAAGTATCTAAAAACTCACAAAATATACTTCATAATATAGAGAGAGAAAGAGAGAAAGCTTATGTTTCTGGTGTGATTTTCAATTCTAACTTAGCCCTCTATTTATAGGAAAATTTTGGTAGGTTTGACCTGCAACCTGATGGCTTTACCTGCTACTATTCCCACCCACCACATTTGAAATATAATTCAGCACATTTCTTCACCAACCACAAGTGGGGCCCACCAATTCTAGAATTTTCTACCAAAATGATAAACTCCGAAAATTCAACAATTTCTGAATCAGTCATCTCGTAAAATTCATAATAAATCATACGTTCATTTTTAACGGTTCAAAATTTGTGGGCATATACTCAACTTATATATGTATAACATATCCAAAAATTACCACGATCCAGCGGTCGGATTAAAAATTATAACCCCCGCAAAATATCTCAAAAACCCTAATTTGATTTTCAATACCTCCGTTCCTACAAAAATACAGATAAAACACCTCAACATTAACTCCTTCATTTTTAACCACAAAAATATATCCCTCATTTATATCCACATAAAATAAATATTTCCTTATCATATGAATCAATAATTAATTATTCACAAATAATATTACAGAATCACATTTATGACAATCAGGCCGTTCCCAGGAAAGAGGGGGCTTTTCAATAAGGATTTCTCCTTACTGGCGCGCAATTAGATGACCAAACCTCTCCTTAGACAGAACTTTCTAGACATTGCCAATAATGCTATCTAATAATACTATTCAAATAATATGAATTATTGATCTGATAATGGAAAATACTGTGCAGCAACAATTATTGAACAACAATAATACAAAATTTCAACGTAGCAATTATTGAATCAATAAAATAAAATATTGAACAGTAATTACTGTAACAATTATTGAGTATTGCCTTCTTACATAAGAATCAATAATTACAAAAATACTATGCAATACCGTGTGCTACTGTGCAATAACGCGTATTACTGTATTTTAACCACCGGGTATTCCAACAGTGTTAACGGTAACAACTACGCCGTTATTTGTAAAAACTCAAATTTGTCGTTTTCTTCACCCGACAGTTATTCTGTTATGGGGCCCACAAATGGCTGCGCCGTCGTACGAATATTCCCCGACAGAAAGAATATTCCACGACCAAACGAATATTCCCCGACAACAATGATTATTTTATAACCACTTGCTTATTTTGAAAAAAAATTATATTTCACTCATAACTTTAAACTTTTATCAATTTAACCATTTACTGAATAGTAATTATAAGAAAAATTGAATACTTTTATTTCATAAAATTCGGGGTCTTACAATCTCCCCTCCTTATGAAATTTCGTCCCCGAAATTTACGTACCTGATATTTCAAAGAGTTGAGAATACCTTCCTTTCATTTCAGATTCCATCTTCCCTGTCATCATAATTTCTTCATTGCTCATCTCCTATATTTCTGATATCATTCTAGCATACAGCTTCAAAAACAAAGGTTAATTGAACAAATTAACATATCACATAATATCCCAATATTATGACTGACCAACAAATAAGCTTAGGTAGGACACACTAGCGAAGGATTTACTCATCTCTCCCCTCCTAGTTGTATTCCCCGATCTCCGCCAGAGATCATATCCCTAAGCTCTGATACCACCTGTGACAACCCCAAAACAGGTCCATTCCACCCAACCCATTCTGAGTCGCCAAATACATGGTACAGAAAACAACTACAACTTTATTACAACAATTGTCGTGCAAAATACAACAACACATATGCTGTGAGTTTGGATACAAATATATACCAAATGTGACTCATGTTCCAACCGTGGACATCACCTCACAATAACACCTTACATAAAGGTATAGTCAAAAACTGTTTTAGAAATTAGAATCTTTGGGAAGTGCTCAAGGAAACCTTCGTACATGGGAGGCCACGCATCTAGGTTATGATAGATATCATATGGCCACAGAATTATCCTTGGTTGACCCAATAGACCCCAAAGAAAAACGAGAAGATTACTATCATATTCTTCCCAATGGTGAGTCTTCTCTTGACTTATCATTATCTCCACTGTCTCTAATTGAGAATTATACTTCAAACAAACACCAAGATTATATAGGTAGTGCCCATAGATATACTCAGCAAGTGTATGAGCACAACCATGTCTTATGATGACACGAGGTTGTATGTCATTAGATATCTTGTATGATAGTGACAAAACACCCTTCCAACGTTGGGTTCGCCTCACCCTATTTTCTTCATCAAATATAACTACTAAATGATAACCACCGTTCTATTCCATTGTTACCCCCGCTCGACCCAGCTACACTCTTATTACCTGAAAGGAATTGTGAAGCAAAAGGGTGAGCACAACTAGCTCAGTAAAGAATATCATGACTAAAGATAATTCAATTATCAATAGCCTTCATCAACAATAAATCAGAGATTTAGAACATATGGTAAATGATAAAAATTTCAACCATAGTTGCAGCGGAACGAGCAATCCATTAGAAGAGTCAAATAGACTATAAAGTCTATTATTTTCTCCATGTTAAAAATCCATCAACAATGTTTTATCCATGTAACCTCACTCAACAGTTCCTTTCCACAATCATATGAATAACTCATAATCATAATTGTGACTATAAATTTTTCTTCGCACCCAGGACGAAGAATATTTTCATCACCTGTCTTTACCTGAAACATCAAAGATCATGGTTATACCAAATCACAGTTCCTGTTTATAATCATACTAACAAATCCATCTTTGCACTACGGGCCAAAGATATTCATCAACAAACCATCTTTGCACTACGGGCCAAAGATATTCAACAACAGTTCATCTTTGCACTACAGGCCAAAGATATTCATCAACAAACCATCTTTGCACTACGGGCCAAAGATATTCAACAACAGTTCATCTTTGCACTACAGGCCAAAGATATTCATCAACAGGCCATCTTTGCACTACATGCCAAAGATATTCATCAACAATTCATATTTGCACTACAGACCAAATATATTCATATCTCAAAGAAATATATAATCATTTCAGAATTTATATAAACAATAATTATAACCATGTTGATCAATTCACCTTTGCACTTAAGCTTAAGATATTCAATTATAAATTCAATGGTCATGATCATGCCAGTCACAATTCAACTTTGCACTACAGGCCAAAGAGAACCCTAGTCATGATCATACCAATAATCTACCCATCTTTACACTCCAGTGAAAGAGAATTTCAACATCAGGGTTATAAAAATGTTATATATGATGATAAAAATAATATGATCAACATATAGTTTTAATCTCAAGAGTAATATTCGTAACTCATGAATAGTAACCCCGACACAAAAGATAGAAATTCTACAATAAAATTCATACCAATATTTCGGTATAATGATATTGAAAGAATAACATTACTTAAATTTATAAACAATTTATTTTAATTGTTTACACTTTACTAATTAATGCATTTAATCATCATAAAATGCCAACTCTTACAATTTCATCATCAATAATCAAAACCCTCATAAAAAATCTGCATATACCTCATATAGGATTCTCAAGTCATAAAATCCTATTTTTCAATTTTCTTACTTCACAAAACATATTTAATTCATTTACTCATAACTACACCATTTTCATGAAAAATACCAAATCAGTTCCAAAAATATTTCTTTTCTGGGATTTAGCATAATATAGTCTCATATTGAACATATATTTTTCTCAGAATTTTTAAAAGTCATTTACTATTTTTCATATGGCCAAAACAACCGAATATTTAGACATTTATCAAAAATTGTACTTTTGTCTAAAAATTCTGAAATTTACAGAGTATACTTCTATCATATACATGTACCCCCAATAAAAATTTCATCAATTTTGGAGTTAACCACAAGAAATTATAAGCTGTTACTTCTAAAATAGTCTTTTCTCATAAAATTCATAACTCTCAATCTATACATCCAAAAATCACCATTTTTGGACACAATCAAGAAAACTCATCAAAATATCATTTCAAATTTTTCCAGAATTTTTTGAAGGTCAAAAAAATTACGAAACTGAAAAACATAACAACCCTTAAAATCCATTACTATCCCTTACTATCCCTTACTATCCCTTACCTCAAAAGAGCAGTACTTCTGACTGGATATCGGATATGATGCTGAAGAAAACTTGCACTGATGAATAGCAACTCACCAAGTATCTAAAAACTCACAAAATATACTTCATAATATAGAGAGAGAAAGAGAGAAAGCTTATGTTTCTGGTGTGATTTTCAATTCTAACTTAGCCCTCTATTTATAGGAAAATTTTGGTAGGTTTGACCTGCAACCTGATGGCTTTACCTGCTACTATTCCCACCCACCACATTTGAAATATAATTCAGCACATTTCTTCACCAACCACAAGTGGGGCCCACCAATTCTAGAATTTTCTACCAAAATGATAAACTCCGAAAATTCAACAATTTCTGAATCAGTCATCTCGTAAAATTCATAATAAATCATACGTTCATTTTTAACGGTTCAAAATTTGTGGGCATATACTCAACTTATATATGTATAACATATCCAAAAATTACCACGATCCAGCGGTCGGATTAAAAATTATAACCCCCGCAAAATATCTCAAAAACCCTAATTTGATTTTCAATACCTCCGTTCCTACAAAAATACAGATAAAACACCTCAACATTAACTCCTTCATTTTTAACCACAAAAATATATCCCTCATTTATATCCACATAAAATAAATATTTCCTTATCATATGAATCAATAATTAATTATTCACAAATAATATTATAGAATCACATTTATGACAATCAGGCCGTTCCCAGAAAGAGGGGGCTTTCCAATAAGGATTTCTCCTTACTGGCGCGCAATTAGATGACCAAACCTCTCCTTAGACAGAACTTTCTAGACATTGCCAATAATGCTATCTAATAATACTATTCAAATAATATGAATTATTGATCTGATAATGGAAAATACTGTGCAGCAACAATTATTGAACAACAATAATACAAAATTTCAACGTAGCAATTATTGAATCAATAAAATAAAATATTGAACAGTAATTACTGTAACAATTATTGAGTATTGCCTTCTTACATAAGAATCAATAATTGGTGCAATACCGTGTGCTACTGTATTTTAACCACCGGGTATTCCAACAGTATTAACGGTAACAACTACGCCGTTATTTATAAACAACTTATACTTGTCGTTTTCTTCATCCAATCGCTTTCCGTTATGGGGCCCACACAAGGCTGCGCCGTCGTACGAATATTCCCCGACAGCAAGAATATTCGTTTTGTCGGGGAATATTCGTTTGGTCGTGGAATATTCTTGCTGTCGGGGAATATTCGTACGACGGCGCAGCCTTGTGTGGGCCCCATAACGGAAAGCGATTGGATGAAGAAAACGACAAGTATAAGTTGTTTATAAATAACGGCGTAGTTGTTACCGTTAATACTGTTGGAATACCCGGTGGTTAAAATACAGTAGCACACGGTATTGCACCAATTATTGATTCTTACGTAAGAAGGCACTACTCAATAATTGTTACTGTAGTTATTATTCAATATTTTATTTTATTGATTCAATAATTGCTGCGTTGATATTTTATATTATTGTTGTTTCAATAATTGTTGTTGCACAGTATTTTCATTTATCAGATCAATAATTCATATTATTTGAATAATATTATTAGATAACATTATTGGCAATGTCTAGAAAGTTCTGTCTAAGGAGAGGTTTGGTCATCTAATTGCGCGCCAGTAAGGAGAAATCCTTATTGGAAAGCCCCCTCTTTCCTGGGAACGGCCTGGTTGTCATAAATGTGATTCTGTAATATTATTTGTGAATAATTAATTATTGATTCATATGATAAGAAAATATTTATTTTATGTGGATATAAATGAGGGATATATTTTTGTGGTTAAAAATGAAGGAGTTAATGTTGAGATTTTTATCCGTATTTTTGTCGGAATGGAGGTATTAAAAATTAGGGTTTTTGAGATAGTTTGCGGGGGTTATAATTTTTAATCCGACCGTTGGATCGTGGTAATTTTTGGATATGTTATACATATATAAGTTGAGTATATGTCCACAAATTTTGAACCGTTAAAAATGAACGTATGATTTATTACGAATTTTACAAGATGACTGGTTCAGAAATTGTTGAATTTTCGGAGTTTATCATTTTGGTGGAAAATTCTAGAATTGGTGGGCCCCACTTGTGGTTGGTGAAGAAATGTGCTGAATTATATTTCAAATGTGGTGGGTGGGAATAGTAGCAGGTAAAGCCATCAGGTTGCAGGTCAAACCTACCAAAATTTTTCTATAAATAGAGGGCTAAGTTAGAATTGAAAATCACACCAAAAACAAGTTTTCTCTCTTTCTCTCTCTAGATTATTGAGTGTATTTTGTGAGTATTTAGATACTTTGAGAGTTTCTATTCATCAGAGCAAGTTTCTTTCAGCCTTATACCAGTATTCCGACCAGAAGTACTGATATTTTGAGGTAAGTGATATTATTTTCTTCTTAATGATATTATTTTCTTCAATATCATTATGCTGAAATATTGATATGAGTTTTTATCAAATTTAGAACTTTTTGTGTCGGGGGTTACTATTCACGTATACGGCACTATTCACGTATACGGCACTATTCACGAATACGGCACTATTCACCGAAAAATAAAATTTTCCCTTTTTGTCCAAGATGTCTATTATGGTTACTATCTTTGATTGTATCCATGTTTTGATCTTTATTTTTGAATTCTGCTTCACAATTGATTATTATGAAGTATTATTGATCTTGGATAAACTGTTATACGAATCCCTACTATTTGTCCTTCTGTCTCATTGGATTCGTTCTCTTTAAGATATTTTTCATCATCCTCAGTCCTAAATGATGATACAAATGAATATCTTTGGCCTGTAGTGCAAAGATGTATAATTACTTGATGAATATCTTTGGCCTGTAGTGCAAAGATGAACAGGTGTTGAGATGAACATGACCGACTGATGATACAAATGAATATCTTTGGCCTGTAGTGCAAAGATGAATATTTGGTTAAAGATGATTATTAATTGATGTTACAGGGATAAAATGTTGATGATGGACTTTTAAATCTTAGAAGATAGTAGAATTCTTTGTAACACCCCAAATTTTATGAAATAAAAGTATTCAATTTTTCTATTCAGTAAATGGTTAAATTGATAAAAGTTTAAAGTTATGGGTGAAATATGAATTTTTTTCAAAATAAGCAAGTGGTTATAAAATAATCATTGTTGTCGGGGAATATTCGTTTGGTCGTGGAATATTCTTTCTGTCGGAGAATATTCGTACGACGACGTAGCTATTTGTGGGCCCCATAACGAATAACTGTCGGGTGAAAAAAACGACAAATTTGAGTTTTTACAAATAACGGCGTAGTTGTTACCGTTAACACTGTTGGAATACCCGGTGATTAAAATACAGTAATACGCGTTATTGCACAGTAGCACACGGTATTGCACAGTATTTTTGAAATTATTGATTCTTACGTAAGAAGGCACTACTCAATAATTGTTACAGTAATTACTGTTCAATATTTTATTTTATTGATTCAATAATTGTTGCGTTGATATTTTATATTATTGTTGTTTCAATAATTGTTGCTGCACAGTATTTTCCTTTATCAGATCAATAATTCATATTATTTGAATAATATTATTAGATAACATTATTGTCAATGTCTAGAAAGTTCTGTCTAAGGAGAGGTTTGGTCATCTAATTGCGCGCCAGTAAGGAGAAATTCTTAATGGAAAGCCCCCTCTTTCCTGGGAACGGCCTGGTTGTCATAAATGTGATTCTGTAATATTATTTGTGAATAATTAATTATTGATTCATATGATAAGGAAATATTTATTTTATGTGGATATAAATGAGGGATATATTTTTGTGGTTAAAAAATGAAGGAGTTAATGTTGAGATTTTTATCCGTATTTTTGTCGGAATTGAGGTATTAAAAATCAGGGTTTTTGAGATATTTTGCGGGGGTTATAATTTTTAATCCGACCGTTGGATCGTGGTAATTTTTGGATATGTTATACATATATAAGTTGAGTATATGTCCACAAATTTTGAACCGTTAAAAATGAACGTATGATTTATTACGAATTTTACAAGATGACTGGTTCAGAAATTGTTGAATTTTCGGAGTTTATCATTTTGGTGGAAAATTCTAGAATTGGTGGGCCCCACTTGTGGTTGGTGAAGAAATGTGCTGAATTATATTTCAAATGTGGTGGGTGGGAATAGTAGCAGGTAAAGCCATCAGGTTGCAGGTCAAACCTACCAAAATTTTCCTATAAATAGAGGGCTAAGTTAGAATTGAAAATCACACCAGAAACATAAGTTTTCTCTCTTTCTCTCTCTAGATTATTGAGTGTATTTTGTGAGTTTTTAGATACTTGGTGAGTTTCTATTCATCAGTGTAAGTTTCCTTCAGCATCATATCCGATATCCAGTCAGAAGTACTGCTATTTTGAGGTAAGGGATAGTAAGGGATAGTAAGGGATTGTAAGGGATAGTAATGGATTTTAAGGGTTGTTATGATTTTCAGTTTCGTAATTTTTCTGATCTTCAAAAATTCTGGAAAAATTTGAAATGATATTTTGATGAGTTTTCTTGATTGTGTCCAAAAATGGTGATTTTTGGATGTATAGATTGAGAGTTGTGAATTTTATGAGAAAAGACTATTTTAAAAGTAATCGCTTATAATTCCTTGTGATTAACTCCAAAATTGATGAAATTTTTATTGGGAGTACATGTGTATGATAGAAGTATACTCTGTAAATTTCAGAATTATTGGACAAAAGTACAATTTTTGATAAATGTCTAAATATTCGGTGGTTTTGGCCATATGAAAAATAGTAAATGAGTTTTAAAAATTCTGAGAAAAATATATGTTCAATATGGGACTATCTTATGCTAAATCCCAGAAAAGAAATATTTTTGGAACTGATTTGGTATTTTTTATGAAAATGGACTAGTTATGAGTAAATGAATTAAATATGTTATGTGAAGTAAGAAAATTGGAAAATAGGATTTTATGGCTTGAGAATCCTATATGAGGTATATGCAGATTTTTGATGAGGGTTTTGGTTATTGATGATGAAATTGTAAGAGTTGGCATTTTATGATGATTAAATGCATTAATTAGTAAAGTGTAAACAATTTAAATAAATTGTTTATAAGCTTAAGAAATGTTATTCTTTCAATATCATTATACCAAAATATTGGTATGGATTTTATTGTAGAATTTCTACCTTTTTGTGTCGGGGTTACTATTCATGAGTTACTATTCACGGGTTACTATTCACGGGTACTATTCAAGATAAAATTGGTTTCTTTTTCTAACTAAATTATAGTTGATTTATGAATATTACTCTTGAGATTAAATCTATATGTTGATTATATTGATTTTATTATCATATATAACATTTTTATAACCCTGATGTTGAAATTCTCTTTCACTGGAGTGTAAAGATGGGTAGATTATTGGTATGATCATGACTAGGGTTCTCTTTGGCCTGTAGTGCAAAGTTGAATTGTGACTGGTATGATCATGACCATTAAATTTATAATTGAATATCTTAAGCTTAAGTGCAAAGGTGAATTGATCAACATGGTTATAATTATTGTTTATATAAATTCTGAAATGATTATATATTTCTTTGAGATATGAATATATTTGGCCTGTAGTGCAAATATGAATTGTTGATGAATATCTTTGGCATGTAGTGCAAAGATGGCCTGTTGATGAATATCTTTGGCCTGTAGTGCAAAGATGAACTGTTGTTGAATATCTTTGGCCCGTAGTGCAAAGATGGTTTGTTGATGAATATCTTTGGCCCGTAGTGCAAAGAAGGATTTGTTAGTATGATTATAAACAGGAACTGTGATTTGGTATAACCATGATCTTTGATGTTTCAGGTAAAGACAGGTGATGAAAATATTCTTTGTCCTAGGTGCGAAGAAAAATTTATAGTCACAATTATGATTATGAGTTATTCATATGATTGTGGAAAGGAAATGTTGAGTGATGTTACATGGATAAAATATTGTTGGTGGATTTTTAACATGGAGAAGATAATAGACTTTATAGTCTATTTGACTCTTCTAATGGATTGCTCGTTCCGCTGCAACTATGGTTGAAATTTTTATCATTTACCATATGTTCTAAATCTCTGATTTATTGTTGATGAAGGCTATTGATAATTGAATTATCTTTAGTCATGATATTCTTTACTGAGCTAGTTGTGCTCACCCTTTTGCTTCACAATTCCTTTCAGGTAATAAGAGTGTAGCTGGGTCGAGCGGGGGTAACAAGGGAATAGAACGGTGGTCATCATTTAGTAGTTATATTTGGTGAAGAAAATAGGGTGAGGCGAACCCAACGTTGGAAGGGTGTTTTGTCACTATCATACAAGATGTCTAATGACATACAACCTCGTGTCATCATAAGACAGGGATGTGCTCATCCACTTGCCGAGTATATCTATGGGCACTACCTATATAATCTTGGTGTTTGTTTGAAGTATAATTCTCAATTAGAGACAGTGGAGATAATGATAAGTCAAGAGAAGACTCACCATTGGGAAGAATATGATAGTAATCTTCTCGTTTTTCTTTGGGGTCTATTGGGTCAACCAAGAATAATTCTGTGGCCATATGATATCTATCATAACCTAGACGCGTGGCCTCCCATGTACGAAGGTTTCCTTGAACACTTCCCAAATATTCTAATTTCTAAAACAGTTTTTGACTATACCTTTATGTAAGGTGTTATTGTGAGGTGATGTCCACGGTTGGAACATGAGTCACATTTGGTATATATTTGTATCCAAACTCACAGCATATGTGTTGTTGTATTTTGCACGACAATTGTTGTAATAAAGTTGTAGTTATTTTCTGTACCATGTATTTGACGACTCAGAATGGGTTGGGTGGAATGAACCTATTTTGGGGTTGTTACATTCTTTCTCTACTTGACTCTTCTAATGGTTTGCTGTTTCCGCTGCAGTTGTTGATCTAAAACTTGTTGTCGATTATATTTTATCAGATTTTTCCCTGTTGAAGACTAACGATAATTTGTTGTATATTATCTTAGTCATAATATTCTTTACTGGGCTAGTTGAGCTCACCCTTTTCCTTTTTGTTCCATTTTTCTTCTCAGGAGGTGAGAACATAGCAGGATCTAGTCGGGGTATGGAGTGATGGTTCTAGAAAGATGTATTAGCAGTCCTCACTATTTCTGTAAAATAGTGTTTAAATAATTGTAATGAGGATTTATTTGAGTGTGGATATTGTCTAGAAGACAATATTTGTATTTAAACTCACAGTATGTGTTGTCGTATTTTGCACGACAATTGTATTATTGAAGTTATAGTTTGCTTTCTGTACCATGTATTTGGCTACCCCTAGTGCGTGAAATCGAATTTTGTATTGACCCCGGTACAAAACTCATTTCTTAAACCCTCAAATATTTCTTTACTTAAAACGAACGTATCAAAGACGTTGGCTCGAGCTGTTAAAGATTATGATCGTACCATTTAATATCATCGTGGAAAAGTGAACGTGGTAGCTGACGCGTTGAGTAGAAGATCATATGCAAGTACGAGTACGATATTGTCAACACAAAGGCCATTTTGTGTGACTTGCAAAGGATGGAGATAGAGTTAAAGACTCAAGGGACCCATGTGATGATGACGAATATACGAGTAGAACCGACTTTAATCGATAAAGTTAAAGCTGCTCAAGCTACAGTTCTGGAGCTGATGCGTATGAGGAAGAAAGTGCAAGAAGGTGTTATGCCGGAAGCAAGAATCGATGAAGAAGGAATACTTCGAGTCAACTCCAGACTTTGTGTTCCTAACAACCCTGATTTAAAGTATGAAATCATGATGGAGGCGCACAACACACCGTTTGCAATCCATCCTGGAAGTACCAAAATGTATCATGATCTTCGTCATACATTTTGGTGGAGCAATATGAAGAGAGAGATAGCGTTGTTTATCTCAAGGTGTCTAACTTGTCAACGAGTCAAAGCGGAGCATCAAGTACCAAAAGGACCATTGCAACCACTTAAAATTCCAGAATGGAAGTGGGAGCACATTACCATAGATTTCGTTACCGGTCTTCCTAAGGTTTCTCAAGGTATTGATGCGATTTGGGTCATTGTTGATAGATTGACCAAGTCTACTCATTTCTTACCGATACGAGAAACTTATACACTTGAACGTCTTGTCGTATGTACATAAACGAGATTGTAAGACTGCATGGTATGCCAGTATCCATAGTTTCTGATCGAGACCCAAGATTCACTTCACGATTTTGGGTTAGTTTACAAAAAGCTATGGGCACAGATTTACGATTTAGTTCGGCATATCATCCTCACACGGACGGACAATCAGAGAGGACTATTCAAACTCTAGAAGATTTATTAAGACTCTGTGTCTTTGACTTCAAGGGAAGTTGGGAAGAGTTCTTACCATTGGTGGAGTTTTCCTACAACAACAGTTATCAAGCAAGTATTGGCATGGCTCCATTCGAAGCATTGTATGGAAGAAAATGTCGTTCTCCAGTATGCTGGGATGAGGTGGGTGAAGCAACGTTGTTGGGACCGGAGTTGGTACGTATGACTACAGAAAAGATTCAAACGATCTGACAACGTATAAAAACCTCACAAGATCGACAAAAGAGTTATGATGATCTTCATCGAAAGGACGTAGAATTTGATGTAGGAGATCATGTGTTCTTACGTGTTGCTCCATGGAAAGGAGTTACGAGATTTGGAAAGAGAGAAAAGCTCAATCCTCGATTCATCGGTCCATTTTCAATCCTCGATCGAGTAGGAACGGTGGCTTATAGACTCGCTTTATAGCCAAGTATGTCTCGTGTTCATAACGTTTTTCACATATCCATGTTACGCAAATATGTGGAAGACCCGAACCACATAATTGAGTTAGAACCGGACGAAATAGCGGAGGATTTGACGTATGAAGAAATTCTTGTTCAAATCTTGGATAAGAAGGAACATATTCTACGCTCCAAGGTTATACCTCAAGTCAAAGTTTTGTGGAGAAACCACGATGTTGAGGAAATGACTTGGGAGTTAGAATCTGAAATGAAATCAAGGTATCCTTACCTCTTCGACATACCAGGTACGTACCCTAATTTCGAGGGCGAAATTTCATAAGAAGGGGAGGTTGTAAGACCCCAACTTTTATATATAAAGATGAATTTTCTATAAATATCATTTTTGAATATTATGGAGTTAATTTGATATAATGTTATAGTTGTGGGTAATATTTATAAATTTTGCAAAGTACACAAGTTGTTATATAATATTCGATTGGTCGGGGAATATTCGTTTTAACAGGGAATATTCGTACAACGGCACAATCATTGGTGGACCCCACAACGGAATTATTGTCGGATTGAGAAAACGACAAAAATATTTTATTAAAAATAACGGCGGAAGTTTTATCATTGTTACTGTTGAACTACTCGGTAGTAAAAGTACAGTAATACGCGTGGTTGCATAGTAGCACACGGTATTGATTATTACGTGAGAAGTCAATTAGTTTTGTTTAATTATTGCCACAATATTTGTTGTAGAGTTTGGCATATTATTTGGACCCCCTACTTTCTCATTTTCAAAATAATCGGTAGAAATTTATTCGATGTAAGTGGAGGGGCCCATATGTTTATGACTTTTGGTGGAGATGGGAACTTATGTTTGTTACATGGAATGAAGAAAAAAAAAGAACGAAGAATGTGGGAGTATTATTGTTATGGGATGTTTATATATAATATATAAAATGTGGGTGCATGTGATTATATATATGATATATATATTTGATAGTGGTTTTTGCTGGAGGGAGTAGTCAGGATGGTGTAGTATAGGTATTATTTATATATATGCAATGCTTGAAAATTGACAGGGAGGAGTACAATTATTATTATTATTATATATATATTTAGGCTTTCAACATGTGTGGATTATATATATAGATAGGTTTTTATAATCTTCCTTTATTCTGATTGGTTGGGGAATTGACAATTGCTAGCATGATTTTGCCAACCTAGACATTCATTAGCCAACTCTTTGCAAATGTGTACTGATGTGTAGGAAACGTGAAGTATTATTGTTCATCCATAAATAATTGTTGCGTCCGTTTCTTAACAGTATCCCTTCCATTCTCCTATAAATAGAAGCTCATTCCTTCATTATTTTCTTACAAATTCACTGAACTCTAGAGAGAGAAACTATAGAGAGAGAGAGAAGAAGAGTATTCAGCTACTTAACTACTTCCTTATTTAAGCTCTTCTTTAAAACGGTAGGGAATATTATTTCTTTTATATTCATGAAGAGAACTTCTGTTATTCCATTCGTTATTATTCTGTTGGAATAACCAGTATACGCGGTCTACCCTATACTTGATGACATTCTTCTATTATTCTGTTGGAACATCCTGTCTGTGTGTTTTACACCGGACTTGGTTCCGTTTATTATTCGGTTGGAACATCCTGTCTGTGTGTTTTACACCGGACCTGGTTCCGTTTTTATTATTACTCTGTTGGAACATCCTGTCTGTGTGTTTTACACCGGACCTGGTTCCATTATTTATTATTCTGTCGAAATATCCTGTCTGTGCGTTTACGCCGGACCTAGTTCCATTATTTATTATTCTGTTGGAATAACCTGTCTGTGCGGTCTATCGCATGCATGGTGATTTCTTTTGTTATTCCATTCTTTATTGTACTCAGTTGGTTAAGTTTTGACTTCTATACTACATGAAATTTGTGGAATATCCTTGATAATTGCGTTTCATCCAGTATCTTTTCATGAAAATATTCTTCTAAACATTCTTGAATTTTACTCCACAAAGCAGTATCATGTTGACAATTTGGACGTTGTTAATTCTTGGATAAATTAATTCTTGAATTTGTTTTATTGAATTCTTATATCATTGTCATCATCCTCATGTTTATAAAATGTTGAAAGTCATCTGTGGCCTGTAGTGCATAGATGGACTTGGTATAATTATGACCAGGGATTATTCGGTATAATCATGACCGTAATGTTACAAATGATGTGGTAAAAGTCCTCATTGGCCCGTAGTGCATTGATGGACAGTTGTTGGCATGATCATGACCATTTATGAATACACGAATATCCTTGGCCGTAGTGCAGGGGTGATTCGATGATGTGGATTATTTTATTAAGCTGAGTCCCAGCGATAACAGTGTTGAAAAACCTTTTAAATCATAAAAGATAGTAGAGTTTATTTTCTACTTGACTCTTTTAGTGGATTGCTTGTTCCGCTGCAGTTAAACTTGATGTCTATTATATTTTATCAGTTTAACATTGTTGAAGGCTAATGATAATTTATTCTGTATTATCTTAGTCATAATATTTCTTACTAGGCTAGTTGAGCTCACCCTTTCTTTCACTGTTCTCTTCAGGAAATGAGAACGTAGCTGGGGCAAGTCGGGGAACGGAGTGATGGTCCGAATGATAGTATTAGTTAGTAGTCCTCACTATTCTATGTAATGGTGTGTTAATAAATGTAATGAGGACTCCTTTTGAGTATGAATACTCTCTAGAAGATAATATTTGTATTTAAACTCACAATTTATGTTTTGTCGTATTGTACACGACAGTTGTATTAATCAGTGGCATTTGTATTCTGTACTATGTATCTGACGACCCAAGATGGGTGATGTATACCTAATTTTGGGGGCGTCACATATATAATATTTTAAAATTGTGCACAAGAATAAAAAATATAATTGTATAGTATTAAATATAATATTAATTGTCTATAATAATTTTAAATTCTCATAATTAATAGTTTATCATACTAATCTCATAATCTCTTCTTTGTAATATTTTTTTTATAAGGAGTAATTTTGAAAAGATAATAATTTATTTATTTTAATTATATAAAACGACAAATAATTTTAAAAATATATAAAATAATCTAAAACGTCGTATATTACGAGTCTACTTTCGTTTTGTGTACTTGTGTTGTACATTAAAATATATATACTCGTTTATTAAATAAAATGTATTTTCAAATTTTGAATTTGATATTAATTTTATATAATTGATAAATATATTTGTATATCTTGTAAATTATTTTAGATAGCACTCCATCAATTGTATAAAAAGATTCTTGTTTATAAATTTTGCAAACATTAATTACAATGTCAGTTAATCTAATAAAATTATTAGTGAAATTGTGACGTTAAAGTAAAGGGTGTTATGTCGTTTATAATATCACAAATATAGTGAAACAGTTTTTTTTTATAAATAGGATTATTTTTGTAGAATTTATAGAATTATGGAGCATTAATTATAATACGAATTGTTTTTAAAATTTAAATAAATTCACATTAATATAAAATTTTGGGATTTTTGAAAGATCAAAACTGAAGTTTAAAAAAATTTACACTAATTTAAAATTTTAGAATTTTTAAAAGACCAAAAATGAGACTTTTTTAACAGAATTACAGAGGTGGTAATTTACGATACTAATCAATTATTTAATTTTCTTTTGATTGGTCCTCGTAATTTCAAATTCTTTTGGTATATAGATTTACTCCCTCAACTCCAAAATAATAGACGACTTTTTAAAAAAGAAATATTTGTTCTAATTTATTTATTGGTTTACAACTTTTTAGAAAGATAAATTTTTTATTTTTTTGTATTACCCTTAACTTCTCTCTTCTCTCATTGTCCCAATAAATTATATTTATTATGAGTAGTTTTCAACTTTTTATAAAGGAATAATGATGAAATTTCATACAAATTTTTATTATTAAATGAATTTTTTAATATATGTGCATGAAACTAATACGACTATTATTACGAAATACAGGAAGTAGCAATCAAATTTTCCGAAGCCTTGGTTTTTGAGCCCACTTAATAGTCATAATCGTTATACAGTAAAATCTCTATTTAGGAATAGATTTGGGATCAAACTATTTGTATTCTAATTGAGAAGTTATTACTAAATAAAGGTATTTGTACAAAATATTTTTCGAACACTCAAAAATATCCACTTTAACAAAAATATCAATAAGAACTCCTTATTTAGATTTTCAAACTAGGAAAATATAGTCTTTTACAGGAAATGTGGTCGTTTATAGGAAAATGTGGTCTTTTATAGAAAATGTAGTCATTTATAGAAAAATATAGTTTTTTATAGGAAATGTAGTCTTTTATGAAAAAATATAATTCTTTATAAAAAATGTAATTTTTTATAGAAAATAGTCTTTTTAAAATTAATATTGTTTCTCTCTCATATATATATATATATATATATATATATATATACACACAGAAAGGATCAAGAGTATAACTCTTAAGTAATAGAACTCCCTTAAATAATAGAATTGTATCAAAACGACGTAGTTTTGATAAGACGCGGTGGTATTTTTGTAAATACCATGCCACCGCGTATTTACAAAAATACCACCGCGTCTTATCAAAACTACGTCGTTTTGATACAATTCTATTATTTAAGGGAGTTCTATTATTTAAGAGTTCTACTCTTGATCCTCTCCCTATATATATATATATGAAATCTATTATATATACTAAATCACAGTACATGGCACAATATATTGACACATGTCCTTCTATAAATTTAACACATGTCCATCTTAATTAATGTTTCTTATTGCCTTTGACAAAAATACCCTTGACAATTACTTAGGATATTATATATTGATCACCTTATTTTATGGATATTATCAACAGCCACATTATTTTAGGATCCATTAATTAGGTAACTCTCTCAGGCAACAACCAAATTGGATCAATTTAAACACGATAGGGCCAACTTGCTTTTATGAAAAATTAGTTTTACTTATTTGAAAAGTAAATTTCCTTTAATATTAGACTTTTATTTATTTTACCTACTTTTCATGTGCCTAATAAATTAATTCTATGATTAATTAATTACTTTCATAGTTCCATGTAATTAAAAATTATTTCCATATTCATTTTAAAACTTCAATCTATTAGCTTCCAAAAATTCTTTCAATTATTTGAACCACGCTAATTGATTCTAAATATATGAAAATTTATTTGCTTAGCCAATTTATGGAAAACTCAATCAATTAATAAATTATGGAATGCTTAAATAATATAAAACTCATCCCAAGATTTATGAAAACAATATTGGTTAGATATATGAAAGATAATAAATCTTTTAAAAACTTATTTTCTAACCAACTCCATCAATTATTGGAAGTACTAAAATTCAACATTTTAAAACATTTTCATATTTATTATTTTATTCTTTGTGCCAATTACGCGACCAACATTTTTTCATCCAATTGAATCATGCTACTTAAAAAATAAATCCTTGAAGGATTCAATCAACAAAGTAATCGACAACTTTTTATAATTTTTATGGAATATAACATTCAATCAACTTATTACAAATTGATTTATTCCAATAAAGAAGTCATGGTTCTTAAGGAAATGATTCAAACAGAATTCACTAAATAATAGGAACTTTTAATATAGAACGAAATGAATAAAAAATTAATCTCTTTTAACAACTCGGATAGACAACTCATTACCATTTCATTGACCACTTCTTAAAGAAATATGATATATTAATTAATTAGACCAATTGGAAATTGAATCGGACAGTTTGAAAGTAAGCTTATGCTCAATTAAGATTTCGATATTTTCATATTTATTTTAATATACCAATTAAATAATTCCATATTATGAACCATTAAGGTTCAGATTTTTCATTATATTTTCATATTAATTTTGAAAGATTAATATTTTGAATTTATAATCCACTAAATCACTACAAATCTAAATTGTTCTGGTAATATCAACTGTTCTGATATTATCCTTTTTAATTTAATTATTATATCCTAAAATCACTATTTTTTTAATCCCAAATTAATATTTTTATTTTATAATCCCCTAAATCACTGCAAATCTAAACTGTTTTGATAATGTCAACTTTTCTGATATTATCCTTTCTAATTTAAGTATTATCTCTTAAAATCACTATTTTTTTAATTCCAAATTAATATTTTGAATTTATAATTTACTAAGTCACTATAAATCTAAACTGTTTTGGTAATGTCAACTGTTACATAATTACACTGGTTTTTAAATTTTATAATATTATACTTTTTATAATATTATACCATGCATATATATAAGTTCCAACATTATTAACAGTGACAACCCAATAAATCTATTTTTTAGAATTTTACAGTATTATATACCATTTATAATCTTATACCATACATTATCATACATATATATAATCCTGCACTAATATGTTTATTTTATAAACCCTAAAATCCACTATTTTTCTAAACTGTTACTAATTTAATTATGTTAAAACATAATTATTATATCCTAAAATAATTATTTTTTTAATATTATAACATTCATAATTATACCATACATTATATCTACGTATATGGTATATTATTATAATACATGTATATAATAAAATCACTACTTATCTAAACTGTGCAGATATTATCATTACTAATTTAATTATATTACAACATAATATTATACCATTTATAATTATATTACAAAATAATATTATACAATTTAAAATATTTAAAATAAAATTAAAATAACAAATAATACTAATCATAAGTTACTATGTTGATTTTATAATCCACTAAATCGTTACTTTTTCAATTTAAACAATTTTTATATTATCATAACGTAATTATTATCTTCTAAAATCATTACTTTATAATCCTTCATTATTATTTTGATTTTATAATCCCTTAAATCACTATACATCTAAACTGTTCTAATAATGTTAACTGTTGTAATATTATCATTACTAAATTAATTATTATCTACTAAAAGCACTACTTTTTTTAATCCCAAATTAATATTTTAAATGTATAATCCTCTAAATCACTACAAATCTAAACTATTTTGGTAATGTAAACTGTTTTGATATTATATTTTCTAATTTAATTATTATCTCCTAAAATCACTACTTTATGATATTATCATTACTGAGCTATTATCATTACTCTCCGTTATTTATCCTAATTTTCTTATCAAATATCCGATCAATCCCCTTGCAGCAATTGTTGATATCACATATCCTAATTTATTGAAAAATTTTGAGAATGACTTTTATTTCCAAGACCAAGCCATCCTTGCTCCTACACTTGATGCTATAAATAAGGTGAACGAATATGTGATGTATTTATGGTCAGGTGATGAAGTACCATATCTAAGATGTCCTACGTAAGGTTGATGAAAACTCAAACAGCTATGAAGGCATTTACACCCTATAATTTTTGAATAGCATTACATCTTCTGGAATGTCAAACGACAAGATAACGTTGAAGATTGGGGTTCCTGTAATGTTGCTCCGAAATATAGATCAGTGATCTGGTTTGTGCAATGTCACGAGATTAATAGTAACTCAATTGGGAAAACATCTGATATAAGCAAAAGTAATTTCAGTCAGTAATTTTGGACATAAAATTTTCATACCTCGCTTGGTCTTAACACCGTCAAACATTAGATTTCCTTTAAAATTCTAACAAAGACAATTTCCTTTGGTTGTTTGCTTTTTCATGACAATTAATAAGAGCCAGTGACAATCTCTCTCACATGTTGGACTGTATCTGTCACGTCCAATTTTTAGTCATAACCAATTGTATGTAGCAGTATCAAGAGTTACAAGCAAGAGTGGAGTAAAAATACTAATTTGTGACAAAGATGGACAAACATACAATACTACAAAGAATGTAGTTTTTCAGAAAGTTTTTCACAATTTAATATAAAAAGGTTTGACTGTTTCTGGCTATTATCTTTTTGCTGCTCATTATTAGTGTAAACCCTGATTATTTTATTATTATATCTCATGAAATTTTTACTATAATCTATTTGAATCTTTTTAGGTAAATCTATGATATACATTTACAAAGCTATCTCGATCGAGCCAAATTCCAGTTGCAAAGACAAAAATAAACCGGCAAACTCTCAACACTACCCCTTACAAAATTGTTTAGTTTTTATTATACATTCAACTCGAAATTTTGTTAATACATGTACTGAGTAGAGTTTATGTATATTCATTTTTTTGTCTGTGTATATATATTCATGTATAACCATTGAAAAACTTTTAAATAGGAGTATAATAGGTTTGTCTTTTACTTTTTGGATGACAGTATTTGAAATTCTATGTAAGTCCATTTCGTATGTGTTTTACACTAATTCTTTTCGTTTTTATTTAATATATGAGCTAAATTCCTTTATGTTCTGTTAGTCTTCAATCCAACAAACACATGAATTTTTAGCTAAGTGTGAGACTTTTTTTTATCTCGGACAATACTATTTCCTATAAAAGATTTGCGGAAAGATAATTATTTATTTGGTTGATAGTTTAGGCAATGTTGAAATCAACTATTAAGTATGTCTAAATTCTTATATCTCACTATTGTCCAGCTTCCTGTCGTAAATATTTATAAGATTGCAACGATTGTTAAAAAGATCAAAACTGGAAGAAGCTTAAATGTGATAATCCTGGTACCTATAGTTCAATGATAATGTAACAATAAATTTGGTGTATGCAGTTCTTGGCAGAGTTAAATTTTTGTTGTCATGCTTCTTGCATTATTTCAGGTGCATCATGGATTTTATCCTGCTTAGCACAACAAAATTTTGCGCCCTACAATTCTAAATACTGTTGAAAGTGCAAAGGAGTTATATGAAAACCTTCAGATTATGGGACAGTGCATTCAATTGGAGGGGCTATGGCTTCATTTTGGGGACTATATCCCACGGTGTTTATATTTATGACTTCTTCATTTATTGCATTCTATTATATAGATTGTGGCTTTGCATGATTTGTTAAGTACTAGCATCCGGTAAATCGTTTTCATCATCATTAATATATTTTTTTTGGCATTTATGGTAATACTGTGAGTGTCTATACAATTGTCAAAAATTGACAAAAAAACTATTGAGGCAATGTATTCGTTCTTTAACTATAACTTTGTGTTATATATGACACGATGCTATACTGCTATGTTTTTGGACATGGTGTTTATTTGACATGAAGATCCAACATAATTATTAATTCTCGTGCTTTTCAGTTTTCGCATGTAACATGTGCTTTCCCTTCATGTCTGAGGACCGAAACTGAGACATTGTTTCGTTGTTTTCCCTTTCGTTTGGATGTTAGAATTCTGGTGCAAATAAGCGTATACGAGACATGGATCTTCAAAATGCATCAAGTACATGTGTTAGATATTTGAGACTTGGTAAGGTTTGTGTAATGTGTAATAGACTTAAAATATACCAATAACAATCATATCAATATAACAATTCGATGACATTGTGCATGACACTTTCTAAGTATATTTGTTAGTGCTTTAGAATGAAAGAGTTACCCATTTTTAACCACATTGGTTACATTATAAACATTTTTATCAAGACATTAATATATATATATATATATATATATATATATATATATATATATACACACACACACACACATAACTGTTACGTAATGTTCTAGGGTTTAGTGATCAGATTAATTATATACTTGGATATGTATTTGCTCACAAAATTTTTATGCAACACTATATAACATATGCTATTAAAATTTGATAATCGCACAACAATCTACCATCTTCTTATTATATTTTAATTTATTAATTGCATGTATAAATTTATTATTAACAAAATGAATAATTCCGCCGCAAAGCGCGGGTTTGTATCTAGTTATTACTATATAGAGGTATAGTTTAATACTTCCTCCATTCTAAAATAAGTGACGTCTTGGAAGAAAAATTTTGTTCCAAATTATCTGTCGTTTACAACTTTCAAGGAGAATAAATTATTTACTTTCCTATATCACCCTTATCTTCTCTCATTGTCCCAAGAAATTATCACACTTAGTATTAATAGTTTTCAACTTTCCATAAAGGGATAGTGATGTAATATCACACAGATTTTAATTATTAAATGATAGTATTAAATGACTTTCTTAATCCATGTACAAAAACTTTAAACGACACTTATTTTGGAATGGAGGGAGTAATATTTTATTATTACTATATAGAGGTATAGTTTCTTAATACGGGACTTAAAAAGTACTCCATCCGTCCCATGATAAAAGTCCTTATTACTATTTTGGGTAGTAACATATTAAATGTCCATTTTCCTTTAATAATCAAACTTTTGAACATTTTTTCCTATTATACTTATAGCATTAAATATCTCATACTTTTATTATTATAATTCTCTCTCCATATTTAATAAGTATAATTAGTTATGTGTGCTAGAAATATTTTTAATTGAAAAGCTAAAAAGTCACTCTCTCACATACATTGAAAATAATTAATGACATTATTATGGACAATTTTGTCATTTTATTCCTCTTCTTAATATCCGTGAAAAGTTCACCAGAACTTTTACCTTGGGACAGAAGAAGTATATAACATATTACAATTTAAAAGTTATAGACCAAATTTTTTTATAATATTGTAGATGTTATTCTTATATAGAGTATTCTTAAATAGGGATTTTACTGTAATCAAATTTTAAGCATTTAGTTAGAATTCTTACTATGTATTGCGATAAATTTTTACCGAATAATAATCGTGAAATTTATTAATACATGAAATTAGTAGAAATTATACGAGTATCCCACTTATTACGTATTCTTCTAAAAAATTTACTAGTAATACTTATCTACATAACTGACAATAAAAAAATCAACATAAACTTTGATAATATATATTATTATCATAATCGGAAAGGATCAAAGGCATACCCCTTGATCCTACATATTTTACTCATCATCTTTAGCGACGGACCGGGCGACGGTTCGGTCCGTCACGTATATTAGAGAATCGTCGTCTTAACTTTTAACGACGCATCAAACCGTCGTCATAACATATAAACCGTTTATCTGTTCTATAGTGACGGACCGAACCGTCACCCGGTCCATTCCGTCGCTAAAGGTGTTGAGTATGATATGTAAAATCAAGGGGTATTCCCTTGGAATGGAATGCTACCATCATTTTCCTTTAGTTAATTCTGTTTACTGAGTTTCTGGAGCAATTATCATATTTTAGGAAGAAAAAGTTGTGCTATTATCAATAATATTGTTTATCAATATATTGTTTATCAATATAGTAGTATCTAATCTTTCAAACTTGAGCTTGAGCAAAAAACTTTGCTATTATAGTGAGTGTCTGATAATGCATGTAACCTGAATATTAGACAAATTGTATGTACAAGTTATAATTAAGAATCCCTATTATGAAATCAATTTTTGGGAAGAAATTAAGAATGGAAGTAACATTAATCTAAAAGCAAGCGCGCAGACAACTTCTCCCTAGCTAAAAGTGGGATCTTCCATCCCCTGAATCGGTCACTGGTAAGACGACATCCTTTATAAGGAATAATAATCCCTTCTCAAAGGGCTTCTTTCCAAAGCCAGTTGTATAACTAAATTGGTCTAGAATTGAAGAAAATGCATTCAATCATCAGCGTAATAATTAAAGAGACAATTCTTGAAATCAATTGGAATGCACCAGGCTGAACATGAAGTAACTAACAATTATTCAACTCTGTGATCTAGCAATACATATTCCGTAACAATATCATAAAGATATCCCATCCCTGCAGTACCTACCCCTACACTACTCTACAAACTCGAAGATAACTAGAAACATGCATGAATACGTTCAAAAAACAAACACATTAATTTTCCAGGCCATACCTTCCTAACTGCATTGATGCAACAGCTCCTTCAGCTCCATGCATACCAAAGAAAGGCTGCAGAAACCCAATAAAGCTCTCCAATGAATTAGCCAGTAAATTGTCAATACATATGAAAGATCTGCCTAAAACTATATATATATATATATATATATATATATATATATATATATATATATATAGATATATAATGACTGCATTGAAAAAATAAACAATGAATGGAATTAATTATATAAATTGGTAATTTAGTATGGAGGTTTGACACCTACTGCTTGTTCTTTAGCTAATCTGTCCTTTGAAGCACCCATCTTTCCCCTGAAAAGTATACGATGATAAAAGAAGTAAACCATCCGCAAAACACCATGCATGTTAAAGCAAGAACATAACACACACATTCATGCCAGTCATTATGTGAAAATTAATTATAAAATTACCATACTTTTGAGGGCTAAAATATAGGAAGGGATAAGTACGTTCCAATGAAGAATTTGACAGTAATGACATTTGATATTTTTTAGGATGATTTATGTAACTGTATAGGTAACAAAGGTTTTTAATTATGCTACAACTTGATCTTCCTTAGTATCTTCAACCAAAAGTGAGTACCCTAGCTAGCTAATAGATTAATGATATACCCCTTTTCATATGCAAAAATAAAAAGAAACAAATATATATAGAGAGTAACATATATGTTTTCTTCCATATAATATAGTGAAGATCGATCATTTGTAATCTTTCCCCTTCACCCTTTCAGTTCCTCCTAAAGGCTGTAGTTTTTATTCCCCCCAAGGGAATCAGTTCAACAGCGTGATCATCATTCAGATTGCATATTTAGCTCAAGTCATCATTAGAAGTTTATGAACCTACACTTTCTTCATAGCCTACAATATATAGTAGAAATGAACATGATGATTAACCCAAGTAATTTATCAGCGTAGAATATCATGTCAAAAAAAAAAGCTCATTCAAGAACGATTATTGCATCCAAAATTTTGTCTACTGAATTGAGTAATGCGACTCCAAAAAATGTGCAGCAGCGTTCTGGAATAAGCGTATGGTGTTAGAATTATACGATAAGTTTTGACAATTAATAAAGAGTTTATTATGAACCTTATACACACAGAAACAAAATAAATTAAATAAACATAACTATCCATTCCTCAATAGGAGATATAATCTTTAAAACTGACAAGTACCAAGGCAGCAACTAGCTAGTAAAGCTGCTGGCAGAATTTTTTTCATTTCATTTTCATAGAGGTAGCTAAAAGTGGTTGCTGAAAGGAAAATAATCATGCAAACCATATTTGTAATGACTTAATAGACTCAAAACAAGCAGTGATAATCTATGTTTCTTTGGAGACAAATGATCAGGTATCTGTGTCTGTGTCTGTGTCTTTGTGTGTATGCATGCATATATGATTTAAGGCTAGTTTTGTTTCCCACAGGAGTTTGTACATGGTGAAATGGAGAACCTAGTAGCTAGGTTCTTTCGCCGATTTACTTTAAGAATACTTAAACCTAATGCACAATTATTAAATTGGATGACTCTTTTAAACGCGATAATAGAAAAGGAGAAACAAAACAACCACGCCGCGCCCCACTTGACATTAATGCGACGGACTCTCAATCATATAGCTATTAAAAAAAAATTCAAACATGTAATAAACTGCCAAATGGAGTATCATGTTCACTATTCCTTCTATATATGTCATCAAACTAGAGAATCCTATAAAACTGCATAACAAAATAGATACTTACAGTTTAGATTACCTGATATTCATAGTCTGCATAGTATGTTTATTAAACAAATCTTATAACCAATCGACATTAAAATTTTAATAACAAATTAAGTAGGCATTAATCAAGGATTTCCATACACATTATAACCAGCTTTCTGTCATCATTGATATTCAACCAAACTGCTTGCAGCGAATTGTCTTGATATACAAACAACTAGTAAGCATATATGAACTTGAATTAAACATAAAACAAATTCACCTCTGAATGCAGAAACACTCTTACTATATATATATATATCAAATCGGCTAGTCCAGTATCTAATTAGTTGTACTCTTCCGGAAGCTCCGTGAGTAAATCTTTATCTGGGGTGAAATTCCGCAGATGCTACATACACAACAACAAAAACTCAGATTAATAATTAATTTACTCAACAAAAGATGTATACACTCAAAAAAATTAGGTTGTACATGAAAAAATCAATACAATAATTACATAACCTATCCTATTTCAAACAGGAAAAAAAAATACAAAAAATAGTAAAACCCCAAAACAAAACAAAAGAAATGAAAACTAAGAAAAAGAGCAATAAACTAAAATTAATTAACTCACATTAAGCCTAATGATATTTAGCTAGCTTGTTAGGTTCAAAATTCTTGAAATCAATTACTGTTGTAATTTTCTTATCATAGAATCAACAAGACACAGATCATGACTGTTCCAGTTGATCCCTCTTCTCTGTTTACTTTACTCTGATTGTCTCATTTTAAACTACTCCTCTCTCTCTCTCTCTCGACAAACACCACCACAGACATTTTTCCGCCAGCCAGGTCAACAACTTCCATGCACAAACTCGCACCGTTGGGCAAAAGAACCAAAAACTTGTATACCTTTTGGCCCCCATGTGATGAGGATGACGATTTCTTGTTTGACCTGGTTACGTAGTCATTTTCCTTCCGGCCTGTTTTGGTATGCATGTGTTCCTTTATTTTCCATTTTCAGTCGTTCAAGCTACAAAGGCAAAAAGACATAATATTTATTTATAAATTATATATTATATATATACATATATATATATATATATATATATATATATATATAGAAAAACAAAAATTTAGAAACTAAAATGAAGAACAAACATAAATTCTTGGTTTTAGATTTAAACAAAAGATTCTAGAGCTAAGAAAATTAACCCACATTGAGCCATTAACAACAAATTTTATGGATTTTTTTTTTTGTATCTTACATTTGCAGATACTCTGTTCTTAAAAAGGGGAGAAAAAGTACAGAACTAGGTTTTAAGAGAGAGAAAATAAGGAGAGGAATTTAGCAGGTGAATGCGAATACGAAAGAGTTGAAGCTTAAACCTGCATGAAAAGCCAGAGTCTATATATATAAAGGAGAAGAAGAAGAGAAGTTTCGACAAGATGATGTGGGGTCCATGCGCCAACTCAGCTTTGACCATATTGCGTATTTTGCGTCCTTTGTTGTTTAATGGAGTATTTTTATTACGAGTCATTCTACATGGACATGCTTATTAAACATATTATTGGACCTTTTTTTTTTTGGGGCTCGTGACTCTCAAAAAATATATAGTATTTATTTTAACAGAAACTTTTATAAAATATAGTGTTTTAGGTATAATTTGGATATATATACAAAAACAGAGTTGTATATATATCTAAATTATACCTAAAACACTATATTTTTGTAAAAATTCATGTTGAAATAAATATTATATATTTTTTGAAAGTCACAAGTAAAAAAAAATAATTAAAAATGTCCAATATTTCGGTCTGTCAAGACTTATTGTTTTATTATTTATTATCTAAGAAAAGGAATTTTTTTAGTCAAAGTTATAGTCCACTTGGAAACCTACACGTGTAAGACTGAGGCACAATGTTGTTCTTGGTCGAATCTTATTACATGAAATAATGTTATAGACACAAACTATTTTATAAATATTTTATAAACTGGTGATATAGCATATTCTATCTCAACTTTTTATGTGGGCCGAAGACTACATTAAAGTAATTTGTTAATCAATATGCTGAGGTAGAGTATGACAAATTAGCAGTTTATAAAATATTTATAGAATAGTTTGTGTCTGTAGCATTATTCTTAATACATTTATTATTTCAACATTTTTCTTTGATTTTTTTACTTATTGTGTAATTAATGCCTTTTAAATAAATAAGGGCTGCAGATTATAGTATTAATTGCATATTTATCTAGCTTAATCAATAATTTTGTTTAATTAACTTTTAAACCTATCAAAATTTCTTAACTTTTTAAAATCAGTTTTTCTAAAACATATGATAGTGTTGAATGGCTTATGGAATGAGTCTGATTATAATTATGTTAACTACTGGATTTTTGCATTAATTATTTTTATCATCATTATTAGTTGGGTCAATTGTTATTGTGAATTGATATTTTCACAAATAATTTTTTTCTCACGTAAGTGGGATTCATTTATTATTTATGTTTTTTAAAATAAAATTATTATTTATTATAATCCATTGTAATAATATTAGCATATGCAACAATTTTGATTAATGAGCTTTTGAGTATCAAAATCTTAAAATGTAAGGAAAGCATTTAAGAATCACATTTAATTTATCATAACCGTCTTTTAATAGTTACATTTTTTATTTTAGAGAATTGATATTTTTCACACTAAAATAATTTTATAAGACTTCTCTCACATGAATAATAGAAAAGTCATACATTAATGTGAGTAATTTTTGCATAAATATAAAATTTTATAATTATACTTGTGATATGAATAATAATTTCAAGTGTCTTGTTTGTTTTCAAATTTAGATTTAAGACTATTAGTTTAAGGATTATAAAATGGCTTAATAGTCTTGAGATTATAATTATAATACCGGGATTATAATCCTATGATTAATAGTCTTGTGATTATAATCTCGGGATTATAATTTTTGTAAACAAACATAACCCACATGTCTTACTCTCGCCGTCACATAATATAAGTCGTTTTAGAGTTTTGCACAAGTAATAAAGAAATGATTATATAACATTAAATATAATATCAATTGTAACGCCCCCAAAATAGGTATACATCACCCATCTTGAGTAGCCAAATACATGGTACAAAATTCAAATATAACTTAGTAATACAACTGTCGTGTAACATACGACAAAACATAAACTAAGAGTTTTAATACGAATATTGTCTTCTAGACAGTATTCCAACTCAAATTGAGTCCTCAATATATTTATTATCACACTATTTCATAGAATAGTGAGGACTACTAATGTTATCATCTGGACCGTCACACTGTTCCCCGACTAGTCCCGGCTACGTTCTCATTTTCTGAAGAGGACAATGAAAGCAAAAGGGTGAGCTCAACTAGCCAGTAAGAAATATTATGACTAAGATAATGCAAAATAATTTATCGTTAGCCTTCAACAGTGTTAAACTGATAAAATATAACAAACATCAAGTTTAACTGCAGCGGAACAAGCAATCCATTAGAAGAGTCAAGTAGAGAATAAAATCTACTATCTTCTATGATTGAGAGAATAAAATCTACTATCTTCTATGATTGAAAATATTTTTCATCACTTTTATCGCTGAGACTCAGCTTAATAAATAATCCACATCATCCCTGCACTACGGCCAAAGATATTCATTAGTATCACGATCACAAATTATCCATGCACTACGGGCCAAAGATATTCGTGTATTCATCAATGGTCATGATCATGATAACAACTGTCCACCAATGCACTACGGGCCAATAAGGACTTTTACCACATTATTTTTAACATTACGGTCATGATTATACCGAATAATCCCTTGTCATAATCATACCAAGTCCATCTATGCACTACAGCCACAGATGACTTTTAACATAATATAAACATGAGGATGATGACAATGATATAAGAATTCAATAAAACAAGTTCAAGGATAAATTTTTAAAGATTTATAATTTAATTTATCCAGAAATCAATAACGTCTAAATTGTTAACATGATACTGCTTTGTGGAGTAAAATTCAAGAATAATATTGTACCAAAAATAATTTAGACAAAAAAAGAATCAATTTTTATCATGAATAGTATCACATGAATAGTACTTCGGGAATAGTAACCCCGTAAATAGTACTCCGGCATGAAAAAGTTAAAAATTTATCGAGAATGCTCAGAATAATATTTTCATGAAAAGATATTGGATGAAGCGCAAATATCAAGGATATTCAACTAATTGCATGGAGTATTGAAGCCAAAATTTTAACAAAACGAGTATAGAATTCGAAATCTGAAACGAAATAATATTACTTACATACTACAAAGTATGGAAGAAAATATTATTTCAAGTGAATATTGAACAAAAATAACATCCATTACCTTAAAAATATGAGTATTCCAACTGGTATAGCGGGGATATTCTTGAAGAAAACTTTCAATATTTTCTACGCTCAAAACTTTTTAAAACTCGAAAGAAATACGCTCAAGATTATAAAAGAAGAATTATCTAATTCTGGTGTGATTTTTAATTCTAACTTAAGCGCCTATTTATAGAAAAATGCTAGAACCCCATATGAGACTAAATAATAAAATATTATTATTATTATTATTTTCCTATGCCTACCAAAAACCAACCAAGACCAGTCTCCACAATTAAACTAAAAATTCTAGCACATGTTTTGAAAAAATAAAAAGTGGGTCCCACCCATAATTTTAATAAAAATATTTTAATTTTTAAAATTTTAACAATTATTAATAAATAGTCCTTTTATCAGAAAAATGCGAATTTTATGTCCATTCCACACGAAATCGAATTTTCTACAACTTTACAGAAGAAAATTTTTCCAAATTTAAAATAGAAAATGTCTGAAATCCACAAACGGATGATTTTTAATACCTCATAAAATTTATAATAAATCATACGTTAATTTTTAACGGTTCAAACTTTATGGACATATACTCAACTTATATATGTATAACATATCCAAAAATCACAACGATCAAACGGTCGGATCAAAATTATAACTCACGCAATAGAACTTTAAGAACACTGATTTAATTTTTAATACCTCCATTTTGACAAAAATACTGATAAAATACCTCAACATTAATTCTTTCATTTATAACCACATAAAATAAATATTTTTCTATCCATCATTTATATCCACATAAAATAAATATTATCTTATCATATAAATCGATAATTAATTATTCACAAATAATATTACAGAATCACAATTATGACAACCAGATCGTTCCTAGGAAAGAGGGGGCTTTCCGATAAGGATTTATCCTTACTGGCGCGCAATTAGGTGACCAAACCTCTCCTTAGACAGAATTTCCTTAGACATTTCCAATAATGCTATCTAACAATATTATTCAAATAACATGAATTATTGATCTGATAATGGAGATACTGTGCAGTGATAATTATTGAAATAACAATATTATAAAATATCAACGCATCAATTATTGAATCAATAAAATAAAATATTGAACAGTAATTACTGTAACAATTATTGAGTAGTGCCTTCTTACGTAAGAATCAATAGTTCAACAATACTGTGCAATACCGTGTGCTACTGTGTAACAACACGTATTGCTGTATTTTAACCATCAGGTATTCCAACAGTGCTAACGGTAACGATTACGCCGTTATTTATAAAAACTCAAATTTGTCGTTTTCTTCATCCGACAGTTATTCTGTTATGGGGCCCACAAATGGCTGCGCCGTCGTACGAATATTCCCCGACAGAAAGAATATTCCACGACCAAACGAATATTCTCCGACAACATGAATATTTTATAACCACTTGCTTATTTTGTAAAATTTATAAATATTGCCCATAACTATAACATTATAACAAATTTACTCATTAATATTCAAAAACGATATTTATAGAAAATTCATCTTTATTCATAAAAGTTGGGGTCTTACATCAATTGTCTATATTGTCCTTGTATTGAAAAAATAGTGTGTTATTTATTAGATAAAAAATAGTGAGAACCAAGCAATTATTGAAAACTAAGCAATTAATGCTTACTTAAGATTCTTAAACGACTTATTTTAAGAGACAAAAACACTTCTCTAAAACGACTTGCATTAAAGGACAGAAGGAGTACTTGTTTTCAAATTTAGACTTGACACTATTAATTTAAGGATTATAAAATAACTTAATAATCTTGAAATTATAATTTTTACAAACAAAAATAGTCTAACTTTATTTAATATTATTGTTCTTAATACCTTAGTTGTGACGCCCCCAAAATTAGGTATACATCACCCATCTTGGGTCGTCAGATACATAGTACAGAATACAAATACAACTGATTAATACAACTGTCGTGTACAATACGACAAAACATAAACTGTGAGTTTGAATACAAATATTATCTTCTAGAGAGTATTCATACTCAAAAGGAGTCCTCATTACATTTATTAACACACCATTACATAGAATAGTGAGGACTACTAACTAATACTATCATTCGGACCATCACTCCGTTCCCCGACTTGCCCCAGCTACGTTCTCATTTCCTGAAGAGAACAGTGAAAGAAAGGGTGAGCTCAACTAGCCCAGTAAGAAATATTATGACTAAGATAATGCAGAATAAATTATCATTAGCCTTCAATAATGTTAAACTGATAAAATATAATAGACATCAAGTTTAACTGTAGCGGAACAGGCAATCCATTAAGAGAGTCAAGTAGAAAATAAACTCTACTATCTTTTATGATTTAAAAGGTTTTTCAACACTGCGATCGCTGAGACTCAGCTTAATAAAATAATCCACATCATCGAATCACCCCTGCACTACGGCCAAGGATATTCGTGTATTCATTAATGGTCATGATCATGCCAACAACTGTCCATCAATGCACTACGGGCCAATGAGGACTTTTACCACATCATTTGTAACATTACGGTCATGATTATACCGAATAATCCCTGGTCATAATCATACCAAGTCCATCTATGCACTACAGGCCACATATGACTTTCAACATTTTATAAACATGAGGATGATGACAATGATATAAGAATTCAATAAAACAAGTTCAAGAATTAATTTATCCAGGAATTAACAACGTCCAAATTGTCAACATGATACTGCATTGTGGAGTAAAATTCAAGAATGCTTAGAAGAATATTTTCTTGAAAAGATACTGGATGAAACGCAACTATCAAGAATATTCCACAAATTTCATGGAGTATAGAAGTCAAAACTTAACCAACTGAGTATAATAAAGAATGGAATAACAAAAAAAATCACCATGCATGCGATAGACCGCACAGACAGGTTATTCCAACAGAATAATAAATAATGGAACCAGGTCCGGCGTAAACGCACAGACAGGATATTCCGACAGAATAATAAATAATGGAACCAGGTCCAGTGTAAAACACACAGACAGGATGCTCCAACAGAATAATAATAAAAACGGAACCAGGTCCGGTGTAAAACACACAGACAGGATGTTCCAACAGAATAATAAACGGAACCAGGTCCGGTGTAAAACACACAGACAGGATGTTCCAACAGAATAATAGAAGAATGTCACCAAGTATAGGGTAGACCGCGTATACTGGTTATTCCAACAGAATAATAACGAATGGAATAACAGAAGTTCTCTTCATGAATATAAAAGAAATAATATTCCCTACCTTAAAAGAACTGGATATTGGAAAAGTGATGTAGCAGAATACTTTTATTCTCTCTCTCTTATTCTCTCTATACTTTCTCTCTCTATAGCTTGAATGAATTCGTGAAAAATAATGAAGCCCTAGGCCTCTATTTATAGAAAAACTGAGGGTGGCTCTTGGTCTTAACGAAGGGTCAAATGAATCTTGGTCTTATTGAAGGGACAACTACTATTGACGAAAGTAATTACTATTGACCAAGGTAAATACTATTGACGAAGGTAATTACTATTGACCAATGTAAATACTATTGACCAAGGTAAATACTATTGACGAAGGTAATTACTATTGACCAAGGTAAATACTATTGACGACGGTAATTACTATTGACGACGGTAATTACTATTGACGACGGTAATTACTATTGACGAAGAGACTCTTAGATGATGACATATGGCCCCCCATAAAATAACCAAACTTACCACAACGTCTCAATTATTGATTTAATAATATAACATATTATACAGACGATACTATGACAATAATTTAAGAGATATGATGCAGCAATTACTATAGCAATAATTGAGTATAGCTGAGTGACTTCTCACGTAAGCATCAATAATCAATACCGTGTGCTACTATGCAACCACGCGTATTACTGTACTTTTACTACCGAGTAGTTCAACAGTTTTAACGGTTTTAACGGTAACACTTCAGCCGTTATTTTTAATAAAATATTTTTGTCGTTTTCTCAATCCGACAATAATTCCGTTGTGGGGTCCACCAATAATTGTGCCGTCGTACGAATATTCCTCGACAAAAAGAATATTCTCCGACCAAACGAATATTTTATAACAACTTGCTTACTTTGCAAAATTTATAAATATTACCCACAACTATAACATTATATTAAATTAACTCCATAATATTCAAAAATGATATTTATAGAAAATTTATCTTTATTTATAAAAGTTGGGGTCTTACATTAGTCATCAATATATTTATTTAACCAAACACCTATTTGATATTCTAAGTTATATTTTTTTCTGTTGAATACTTAATATTAAATTTCCTATTAATGGACTTATATATGTTTATGGAAATGATATTTATTAATTGCGAATTTTATATATATATATATATATATATATATATATATATATTGTTAACAATTACGCTGATAAGTATCGATAAAAAATTTATAAAAAAAATATGTAATATGGTATGTCACCTTTACTTTATTATCTAATCTTATCTTATGAGTGAATGCATTTCACAAATGTTATTTAATTAAATTTTTTTATAATACATAGCAGGAATCTATGTTTATCAAACTTTTAGTTAATTAACTTGCTTATATAAACTTAATTAACATATAGGAGGTCAACACAATCCTCATTCATTTGAGATTAATGAAATTTACTTATTTCTATTTTGGTGATTATACTTTCAATTACTTATTGTATGATTAATACCTTTAATTGAATATATTATTAGTTGCATATTTGTTCAATTTAGTTATTAATCGGGTTTAAATACAATTTATTTTATATTATTTAAAAATCACTATAATTAGATTTGTTTTTCATGATAAAATCAGAATATTATAAACTATAAAAATCAGAAGCAGATCTAAACTGGCCAAATGTACCGTTTTTAATCCTTTATTTTATTGGGTTAATTACATATTATAGTATATTTTTAAAAATAATTATAATAATCATACATTCATAAAATAATTACAAAAATATGACATTTCATCATATTTATTTACAATACTAATACAATTAGGAGTCCTTAATTTAAGGGATTAATATTAATGGGCTGACATGACAAATTAGTGTCCATTTTAAAATCTGGTTAGTTTTTTTTGAAACGCGTGATAATCGCTATCATTTTATTGGGACTCTTCAGTTACAAACCATTGTTCTGTATATTGAAACCCTTGTTTCTCTCTTCTGTTCGTGCGTTCTTCATCTCTATTGATCGTTGTCGGTGATTTATTCTATATTTTTGTGATCTTTACTCGTTATCATCTTCGTTTAGTTGTTCGTCATCGTCATTTACTCTCGTTATCCAGTTGGTTTCTTATTTATGATGTGCTTCCATAAGTCAGGTGTCAGATGTTAAAGAAATCAATAAATTTAGCAAGCTCCTAAAGTTTGATATCTTGGGATGACTGAAGCATGGTCATGGTAGTTTTTTGTAATGCTTCTCGTAGTCGCTGATTGCTTTATCATCCTGCTTTATCATCCCTATCTCTCTCTGGTTTAAAAGGCAGAACTTGAGGTATGGATGAAACTAAGTGTAAAATTGAAACTTTTTTTACTCTGTTTTTAGTGTAATTTTCTTAATTTGTGCGAGTGTATTGGGGATGCAGGGTACGTATTATGAGAGAGATGTCTATTTCTCCAAACACATGTTGACTAAATTATGTTTGGTCTATATGTTGTTTATGTATTGGTTACCATTAATATATGTTTTGGTTACTAACATATAACTATTTGGTTACTTTATTAGTATATTTTTTGTTACTGTTAGCTTATGATTTGGATACCATTCTTTTTCCCTCAATTGGAATTTTGGTTACTTTTATATGTTATTTTGGTTACAATGTATTTGCTTAGTACATAAGTTGACTAAATTGGGTTTGGTCTACATGTTGTTTATGTGTTAGTTACCATTAAAACATGATTTGGTTATCATCATATAACTGTTTAGTTACTTCTTTAGTATATATTTTGGTATACTTGTTTTTGTTTTGGATATATCATATACATGTTCTACTTCCATTTTCACAAACACATCCTACATGGGTTCTCTATTCACTAATCCCAATGTATTTCTCTTCCTCCCACAGATTCATAATGCAGAAGTCTTTTCTAGAGGATGAGAGCAGCCATGAAGAAGAAAGTAGCAGCAGCCAAAAAGCTAAAGTTTCAGGAAGATTTGTACTAGAATTTGATTAGTTCGGTTGTCGTTGTCATGTCCTTCTGAATTGTGTTTCGTACTTTGGTTTTTGTTGGATATCCATAACCATTTGTTATGGTTAGTAAGTTTGTTGGATATCCATAACCATTTGTTATGGTTAGTAAGTATGTAATGTTTATTGGAGCTTATGTAAATGGGATTACATATTTGATTATATTATCAATTATTTGACATTATTTATTGGTTCGTATTTGTTACTTCTAAGTTATGTCTGATACATTGTTTGAAAGGTGTAGTTGGTAACCAAACATGCATAGAAGGGTAACCATTTTATTTTTTGGTAGTAACCAAATAGTTACAAGTTTGTATCATGACATATATCAAATGTTAAATGTACATGTGAGAGTATACATGGGTTGCCTAAACTAGGTTGGATATACAGGTTGTTTCTGTTTTGGTTACCATTAAAACATGTTCTGGTTACTTTCATATAACTATTTGGTTACTTCTTTATTATGTTTTGGTTACTGTTACCTTATGGTTTGGCTACTATCATTGTGTCCTCAATGTGGGATTTTAGTTATTTTTATTTTTTATTCTGGTTAATATGTAATTGTTTAGTATATATGGATTGCCTAAACTGAGTTTCATTACATGATGTTTCTGTTTTGGTTACCATTAAAACCTGTTATGGTTACTATCATATAATTTTGTGGTTACTGTTTTATTATGTTACATTATGGTTAATGTTATTAGTAACCAGATAGTTAAAAGCTTATATGAGGACAAACTTCAAGTGTTAAATGTACATGTGAGATTGTCCTGTTTATCTAGCTGATGTATACTTATAAATTACATACTCATAAAAATTATCTGAAAATTGTACAATTGGTATTTAAATTTGCATATAGAGGTAACTATTTTATTTTTTGTGAGTAACCAAGTTTACATAAAATTGGTTCAGAACAGTAGTCATCACCTATTTCAGTTGAAATGTTAGGTTGGTATCCAAACCTATATATATAATAATCATTTTTGTTTTTGTTAGTAATCAACTAATTATAAGTTATATATATATAAAATGTTAAATGAATATATTTTATTTATACTGTAAGACCCCGAATTTTACCCCAACTTATTAATGAATAAAATCAAATTTTCTCTAAATATTATTGTGAATAATAAGGGGTTAATTTGATATAATACTTTGGTTATGGGTGAAATGTGCAAATTTTGCAAAATAAGCAAGTGGTTATAAAATATTTATTTTTGGTCGGTGAATATTCGGTTGGTCGTGGAATATTCTTGCTGTCGGGGAATATTCGTACGACGACGCAGCCTTGTGTGGGCCCCATAACGGAAAGCGATTGGATGAAGAAAACGACAAGTATAAGTTGTTTATAAATAACGGCGTAGTTGTTACCGTTAATACTGTTGGAATACCCGGTGGTTAAAATACAGTAGCACACGGTATTGCACCAATTATTGATTCTTACGTAAGAAGGCACTACTCAATAATTGTTACAGTAGTTATTATTCAATATTTTATTTTATTGATTCAATAATTGTTGCGCTGATATTTTATATTATTGTTGTTTCAATAATTGTTGCTGCACAGTATTTTCATTTATCAGATCAATAATTCATATTATTTGAATAATATTATTAGATAACATTATTGGCAATGTCTAGAAAGTTCTGTCTAAGGAGAGGTTTGGTCATCTAATTGCGCGCCAGTAAGGAGAAATCCTTATTGGAAAGCCCCCTCTTTCCTGGGAACGGCCTGGTTTGCATAAATGTGATTCTGTAATATTATTTGTGAATAATTAATTATTGATTCATATGATAAGAAAATATTTATTTTATGTGGATATAAATGAGGAATATATTTTTGTGGTTAAAAATGAAGGAGTTAATGTTGAGATTTTTATCCGTATTTTTGTCAGAATGGAGGTATTAAAAATCAGGGTTTTTGAGATATTTTGCGGGGGTTATAATTTTTAATCTGACCTTTGGATTGTGGTAATTTTTTGATATGTTATACATATATAAGTTGAGTATATGTCCACAAATTTTGAACCGTTAAAAATGAACGTATGATTTATTATGAATTTTACAAGATGACTGGTTTAGAAATTGTTGAATTTTCGGAGTTTATCATTTTGGTGGAAAATTCTAGAATTGGTGGGCCCCACTTGTGGTTGGTGAAGAAATGTGCTGAATTATATTTCAAATGTGGTAGGTGGGAATAGTAGCAGGTAAAGCCATCAGGTTGCAGGTCAAACCTACCAAAATTTTCCTATAAATAGAGGGCTAAGTTAGAATTGAAAATCACACCAAAAACATAAGCTTTCTCTCTTTCTCTCTCTAGATTATTGAGTGTATTTTGTGAGTATTTAGATACTTGGTGAGTTACTATTCATCAGTGCAAGTTTCCTTCAGCATCATATCCGATATCCAGTCAGAAGTACTGCTCTTTTGAGGTAAGGGATAGTAAGGGATTTTAAGGGTTGTTATGTTTTTCAGTTTCGTAATTTTTCTGAACTTCAAAAATTCTGGAAAAATTTGAAATGATATTTTGATGAGTTTTATTGATTGTGTCCAAAAATGGTGATTTTTGGATGTATAGATTGAGAGTTATGAATTTTATGAGAAAAGACTATTTTAAAAGTAACTGCTTATAATTCCTTGTGGTTAACTCCAAAATTGATGAAATTTTTATTGGGAGTACATGTATATGATAGAAGTATACTCTGTAAATTTCAGAATTTTTAGACAAAAGTATAATTTTTGATAAATATCTAAATATTCGGCTATTTTGGCCATATGAAAAATAGTAAATGACTTTTAAAAATTTTGAGAAAAATATATGTTCACTATGGGACTATATTATGCTAAATTTCAGAAAAGAAATATTTTTGGAACGGATTTGGTATTTTTCATAAAAATAGTCTAGTTATGAGAAAATGAATTAAATATGTTATGTGAAGTAAGAAAATTGAAAAATAGGATTTTATGGCTTGAGAATCCTATATATGAGGTATATGCAGATTTTTGATGAGGGTTTTGGTTATTGATGATGAAATCTTAAGAGTTGGCATTTTATGATGATTAAATGCATTAATTAGTAAAGTGTAAACAATTTAAATAAATTGTTTATAAGCTTAAGAAATGTTATTCTTTCAATATCATTATACCGAAGTATTGGTATGAATTTTATTGTGGAATTTCTACCTTTTTGAGTCGGTATTACTATTCACGAGTTACTATTCACGAGTTACTATTCATGAGTTACTATTCACGAGTTACTATTCACGACAAAATTGGTTTCTTTTACTAACCAAATTATAGTTGATTTATGAATATTACTCTTGAGATTAAATCTATATGTTGATTATATTGATTTTATTATCATATATAACATTTTTATAACCCTGATGTTGAATTTCTCTTTCACTGGAGTGTAAAGATGGGTAGATTATTGGTATGATCATGACTAGGGTTCTCTTTGGCCTGTAGTGCAAAGTTGAATTGTGACTGGTATGATCATGACCATTGAATTTACAATTGAATATCTTTAGCTTAAGTGTAAAGATGAATTGATTAACATGGTTATAATTATGGTGTATATAAATTCTGAAATGATTATATATTTCTTTGAGATATGAATATATTTGGCCTGTAGTGCAAATATGAATTGTTGAGGAATATCTTTGGCCTGTAGTGCAAAGATGAATTGTAGATGAATATCTTTGGCCAGTAATGCAAAGATGAACTGTGGATGAATATCTTTGGCCTGTAGTGCAAAGATGACTTGTTGATGAATATCTTTGGCCCGTAGTGCAAAGATGAAGTTATTAGTATGATTATGAACAGGAACTGTGATTTGGTATAACCATGATGTTTGATGTTTCAGGTGATGAAAATATTCTTCGTCCTGGGTGCGAAGAAAAATTTAGAATCACAATTATGATTATGAGTTATTCATATGATTGTGGAAAGGAACTGTTGATTGATGTTACAGGGATAAAACATTGTTGATAGATTTTTAACATGGAGAAGATAATAGACTTTATAGTCTATTTGACTCTTCTAACGGATTGCTCGTTCCGCTGCAACTATGGTTGAAATTTTTATCATTTACCATATGTTCTAAATCTCTGATTTATTGTTGATGAAGGCTATTGATAATTGAATTATCTTTAGTCATGATATTCTTTACTGAGCTAGTTGTGCTCACCCTTTTGCTTCACAATTCCTTTCAGGTAATAAGAGTGTAGCTGGGTCGAGCGAGGGTAACGGGGAAATAGAACGGTGGTCTCTAGCTGTGGATGTTCTCCCGAAACAGTATAGAAAAGTTCATTTAGTAGTTATATTTGGTGAATCCAATAGGGTAAGGTGTACCCAACGTTGGAAGGGTGGTTTGCCACTATCATACAAGATGTCTAACGACATACAACCTCGTGTCATCATAAGACAGGGTTGTGCTCATCCACTTGCCGAGTATATCTACAAGCACTACCTATATAATCTTGGTGTTTGTTTGAAGTATAATTCTCAGTTAGATACAGTGGAGATAATGATAAGTCAAGAGAAGACTCACCATTGGGAAGAATATGATAGTAATCTTCTCGTTTTTCTTTGGGGTCTATTGGGTCAACCAAGGATAATTCTGTGGCCATATGATATCTATCATAACCTAGACGCGTGGCCTCCCATGTACGAAGGTTTCCTTGAGCACTTCCCAAAGATTCTAATTTCTAAAACAGTTTTTGACTATACCTTTATGTAAGGTGTTATTGTGAGGTGATGTCCACGGTTGGAACATGAGTCACATTTGGTATATATTTGTATCCAAACTCACAGCATATGTGTTGTTGTATTTTGCACGACAATTGTTGTAATAAAGTTGTAGTTGTTTTCTGTACCATGTATTTGACGACTCAGAATGGGTTGGATGGAATGGACCTATTTTGGGGTTGTCACAGGTGGTATCAGAGCTTGGGGATATGATCTCTGACGGAGATCGGGGAATATGACTAGGAGGGGAGAGATGAGTAAATCCTTCGCTAGTGTGTCCTGCCTAAGCTTATTGTTGGTCAGTCATAATATCGGGATATTATGTGATATGTTAATTTGTTAAATTAACCCTTGTTTTGAAGCTGTATTCTAGAATGATATTTGAAATACAGGAGATGAGCAATGGAGAAATCATGATGACAGGAAAGATGGAATCTGAAATGAAAGCAAGGTATTCTCAACTCTTTGAAATACCAGGTACGTAAATTTCGGGGACGAAATTTCATAAGGAGGGGAGATTGTAAGACCCCGAATTTTACCCCAACTTATTAATGAATAAAATCAAATTTTCTCTAAATATTATTGTGAATAATAAGGGGTTAATTTGATATAATACTTTGGTTATGGGTGAAATGTGCAAATTTTGCAAAATAAGCAAGTGGTTATAAAATATTTATTTTTGGTCGGTGAATATTCGGTTGGTCGTGGAATATTCTTGCTGTCGGGGAATATTCGTACGACGACGCAGCCTTGTGTGGGCCCCATAACGGAAAGCGATTGGATGAAGAAAACGACAAGTATAAGTTGTTTATAAATAACGGCGTAGTTGTTACCGTTAATACTGTTGGAATACCCGGTGGTTAAAATACAGTAGCACACGGTATTGCACCAATTATTGATTCTTACGTAAGAAGGCACTACTCAATAATTGTTACAGTAGTTATTATTCAATATTTTATTTTATTGATTCAATAATTGTTGCGCTGATATTTTATATTATTGTTGTTTCAATAATTGTTGCTGCACAGTATTTTCATTTATCAGATCAATAATTCATATTATTTGAATAATATTATTAGATAACATTATTGGCAATGTCTAGAAAGTTCTGTCTAAGGAGAGGTTTGGTCATCTAATTGCGCGCCAGTAAGGAGAAATCCTTATTGGAAAGCCCCCTCTTTCCTGGGAACGGCCTGGTTGTCATAAATGTGATTCTGTAATATTATTTGTGAATAATTAATTATTGATTCATATGATAAGAAAATATTTATTTTATGTGGATATAAATGAGGAATATATTTTTGTGGTTAAAAATGAAGGAGTTAATGTTGAGATTTTTATCCGTATTTTTGTCAGAATGGAGGTATTAAAAATCAGGGTTTTTGAGATATTTTGCGGGGGTTATAATTTTTAATCTGACCTTTGGATCGTGGTAATTTTTTGATATGTTATACATATATAAGTTGAGTATATGTCCACAAATTTTGAACCGTTAAAAATGAACGTATGATTTATTATGAATTTTACAAGATGACTGGTTTAGAAATTGTTGAATTTTCGGAGTTTATCATTTTGGTGGAAAATTCTAGAATTGGTAGGCCCCACTTGTGGTTGGTGAAGAAATGTGCTGAATTATATTTCAAATGTGGTAGGTGGGAATAGTAGCAGGTAAAGCCATCAGGTTGCAGGTCAAACCTACCAAAATTTTCCTATAAATAGAGGGCTAAGTTAGAATTGAAAATCACACCAAAAACATAAGCTTTCTCTCTTTCTCTCTCTAGATTATTGAGTGTATTTTGTGAGTATTTAGATACTTGGTGAGTTACTATTCATCAGTGCAAGTTTCCTTCAGCATCATATCCGATATCCAGTCAGAAGTACTGCTCTTTTGAGGTAAGGGATAGTAAGGGATTTTAAGGGTTGTTATGTTTTTCAGTTTCGTAATTTTTCTGAACTTCAAAAATTCTGGAAAAATTTGAAATGATATTTTGATGAGTTTTATTGATTGTGTCCAAAAATGGTGATTTTTGGATGTATAGATTGAGAGTTATGAATTTTATGAGAAAAGACTATTTTAAAAGTAACTGCTTATAATTCCTTGTGGTTAACTCCAAAATTGATGAAATTTTTATTGGGAGTACATGTATATGATAGAAGTATACTCTGTAAATTTCAGAATTTTTAGACAAAAGTATAATTTTTGATAAATGTCTAAATATTCGGCTATTTTGGCCATATGAAAAATAGTAAATGACTTTTAAAAATTCTGAGAAAAATATATGTTCACTATGGGACTATATTATGCTAAATTTCAGAAAAGAAATATTTTTGGAACGGATTTGGTATTTTTCATAAAAATAGTCTAGTTATGAGAAAATGAATTAAATATGTTATGTGAAGTAAGAAAATTGAAAAATAGGATTTTATGGCTTGAGAATCCTATATATGAGGTATATGCAGATTTTTGATGAGGGTTTTGGTTATTGATGATGAAATCTTAAGAGTTGGCATTTTATGATGATTAAATGCATTAATTAGTAAAGTGTAAACAATTTAAATAAATTGTTTATAAGCTTAAGAAATGTTATTCTTTCAATATCATTATACCGAAGTATTGGTATGAATTTTATTGTGGAATTTCTACCTTTTTGAGTCGGTATTACTATTCACGAGTTACTATTCACGAGTTACTATTCACGAGTTACTATTCATGAGTTACTATTCACGAGTTACTATTCACGACAAAATTGGTTTCTTTTACTAACCAAATTATAGTTGATTTATGAATATTACTCTTGAGATTAAATCTATATGTTGATTATATTGATTTTATTATCATATATAACATTTTTATAACCCTGATGTTGAATTTCTCTTTCACTGGAGTGTAAAGATGGGTAGATTATTGGTATGATCATGACTAGGGTTCTCTTTGGCCTGTAGTGCAAAGTTGAATTGTGACTGGTATGATCATGACCATTGAATTTACAATTGAATATCTTTAGCTTAAGTGTAAAGATGAATTGATTAACATGGTTATAATTATGGTGTATATAAATTCTGAAATGATTATATATTTCTTTGAGATATGAATATATTTGGCCTGTAGTGCAAATATGAATTGTTGAGGAATATCTTTGGCCTGTAGTGCAAAGATGAATTGTAGATGAATATCTTTGGCCAGTAATGCAAAGATGAACTGTGAATGAATATCTTTGGCCTGTAGTGCAAAGATGACTTGTTGATGAATATCTTTGGCCCGTAGTGCAAAGATGAAGTTATTAGTATGATTATGAACAGGAACTGTGATTTGGTATAACCATGATGTTTGATGTTTCAGGTGATGAAAATATTCTTCGTCCTGGGTGCGAAGAAAAATTTAGAATCACAATTATGATTATGAGTTATTCATATGATTGTGGAAAGGAACTGTTGATTGATGTTACAGGGATAAAACATTGTTGATAGATTTTTAACATGGAGAAGATAATAGACTTTATAGTCTATTTGACTCTTCTAACGGATTGCTCGTTCCGCTGCAACTATGGTTGAAATTTTTATCATTTACCATATGTTCTAAATCTCTGATTTATTGTTGATGAAGGCTATTGATAATTGAATTATCTTTAGTCATGATATTCTTTACTGAGCTAGTTGTGCTCACCCTTTTGCTTCACAATTCCTTTCAGGTAATAAGAGTGTAGCTGGGTCGAGCGAGGGTAACGGGGAAATAGAACGGTGGTCTCTAGCTGTGGATGTTCTCCCGAAACAGTATAGAAAAGTTCATTTAGTAGTTATATTTGGTGAATCCAATAGGGTAAGGTGTACCCAACGTTGGAAGGGTGGTTTGCCACTATCATACAAGATGTCTAACGACATACAACCTCGTGTCATCATAAGACAGGGTTGTGCTCATCCACTTGCCGAGTATATCTACAAGCACTACCTATATAATCTTGGTGTTTGTTTGAAGTATAATTCTCAGTTAGATACAGTGGAGATAATGATAAGTCAAGAGAAGACTCACCATTGGGAAGAATATGATAGTAATCTTCTCGTTTTTCTTTGGGGTCTATTGGGTCAACCAAGGATAATTCTGTGGCCATATGATATCTATCATAACCTAGACGCGTGGCCTCCCATGTACGAAGGTTTCCTTGAGCACTTCCCAAAGATTCTAATTTCTAAAACAGTTTTTGACTATACCTTTATGTAAGGTGTTATTGTGAGGTGATGTCCACGGTTGGAACATGAGTCACATTTGGTATATATTTGTATCCAAACTCACAGCATATGTGTTGTTGTATTTTGCACGACAATTGTTGTAATAAAGTTGTAGTTGTTTTCTGTACCATGTATTTGACGACTCAGAATGGGTTGGATGGAATGGACCTATTTTAGGGTTGTCACATATACCCTGTCATCATGATGGAATAAGAAACTCCAATTAAGAGTTCCCATTTATATATATGATAGTCATTTATAGATCTCATATTAAAATAAAAATAATTTGAGAGGTGCAGTTGGTATCCAAACCTGCATATGAAGGTAACTATTTTAATTTTTGTTAGTAACCAAATAATTAAAAACTTATATTAGAACAATTATCAAGTGCTCAATGTACATGTGAGGGTTCACATTTATCTAGTTGATGGATACTTTTAAATTACGTAGTTATAAAAGTTATTTCGAAATGGTCTGTGCCAGTTGGTAACTAAATATGAATATAGAGGTAACAATTTTATTTTAGATGGATAACCAAATTTACATAAAAATATTTCAGAACAGTTACCAATTGTTCAGTGTATATGTTTACTTTATATTGACAATTCATGATGGAATCAAAAAATAAAATATTAATCAATATCAATTTTAGTTACTGCACCATCAAAAATGTTGCCAACCATGTGGTTAATGGTTACTAACAATAAACAATTATATATTCCTGTAAACAACTAAATTTATTGTATTGGTTACTGTTAGTCTCCATTGTCTAACAACTGAATAAACATTGTAAAATAACCAAATTAATATTAGACAGTAACCAAATTACATAATCTCAGTAACCAGAATATAAACCACATTTTTACATGCAATTTTGAAGGCCTAAATAATGGAATTTGGCCAAAAAACCCTGCAGTTCACCAGCACCGCTCGTGACTTTTGATCGTTGCCCCGTTTCTAATAAAATTAGGCTCCAAAAATGCCAAAATCTGACACTTCAAACTTGACAAAAATTGCCAAATTCTCACTGCAACCAAATATACATTATACTGTAACCAATTAAATAGTATACAAGAACCAATATATATAATCAGATTAACAGTTGTATGAAGGTAACCAATGTAGTCAATAAGTAACCACCAATATAAAAGAAACAATTATAAAACTCAATAACATTATAGAGTAACCAAATAAACACCTTACAGTATCTAAATACATATTATACAGTAACCAAGATATATGTAATTAGTAGCCAAGATTATAAAAAATATTTTTACATTCATTTTACAACCAAAACAATCAGTAATGACTTTGTTACAAATTAAAGACTAACAGGTGTATGAAGGTAACCAATGTAATTAATCAGTAACCATCAATATAAAAAAAAGGAGTATAAAACACAGTAATATTATGTAGTAACCATGGTAATATTACACACTAAACAAGTAAGCATTATATACTAACCAAATCCAGATTAGACAGTAACCAACATATATTTACTTAGTATCCATAACATAAAACATATTTTTTCATGCATTTTACAGCAAAAACAAATAATATAAAAAATATCAATATGTACTTAAAGATCCAACTGTTGCAGGAAGGTAACCAATGTATTTAATAAGTAACCATCAATATAAAAAATATCAGAAAAATATACATTTAAAGTATACATCAACCAAATAAATATTATACAGTAAACAAATCAATAATAATCAGTAACCAATTTCTATGTACTTAGTAACCAAAATATAAAACATATTTTTTCATGCATTTTGCTATCAAAACAGTCAGTATACTGCCTTTGTTAATCAACATCAATTTTGGTTACTGTACACCATCAAAAATGTTACCAACCATGTGATTAATGGTTACTAACATTAAATAATTATATATTCATGTAAATAATTAAATTTGTTGTATTGGTTACTGTCAGTCTCCATTATCTGACAACTGAATAAACATTATAAAGTAACCAAATCAATATTAGACAGTAACCAAACTACATAATCTTAGTAACCACAAAATAAACCAAATTTTTATATGCAATTTTGAAGGCCTAAATGATGGAATTTGACGAAAAAACCATGCAGTTCACCAGCAAAGCTTGTGATTTTTGATCGTTGCCCCGTTTCCAATAAAATTAGGCTCCGAAAACGCCAAATTTCGACACTCCAAATTTGACAACATTATACAGTAACCAAATTTAAATTAGACATGAAGCAAAAGTAGAGTACAAGCCTTCAACAAACCAATATTAGCTCATTAGGAGTAGCTAAATTGATCCTGACTAGTATCTATTCTTTTAATTAGACTTTGATTAGGATTAGGGTTTAGAAAAAAGTACTTTTGAGGAGGGAGAAAGTATCAGAGTTGGAGACGATCATGACGAGATGAGTATCGAGACTGGTATCGATGAAGATCGTATTATACACTGATGTTCCTTCTGCAGTGCCATTACCAGACTCTGTCTCACGACGACGCCGTTTCACCATCTGAAGCAGCAGCCAATGCCTGAGTTCAGAGTGAATGTGACAAAGAGATGGCCTCAAAGCTTCCTTCTTCTTTTTTTATCGTCGATGTGAAGAAGAAAGGGCTTCAGTTTGGGTCTGAAGAAGAAAGGGTTTCAGTTTGGGTCTGTAAAGAATCAATCAACTATCAACAATCAAATTTGTTACAGATCAAGGCTGGTTACTAATCCTGAAGTTGTTGTTGATATTGAAGTTGATGTTGATCTGAAGTTGTTGTTGATCTTCTTCGATATTATCCGATCTCAGAGTTACATCGCCGTTGGAGAAGTCGTCTTCTTCGATCTGTTGTTGCTCTATTTTTTTGGATCTGAAAGTTGCTTGTTTTGTTCATTAGCGTGAATTGTTGATCGGTTGGTTGAAAATATAAAAGTCGGTAACTGACGTGTAGGGTGTTAATGACCGTAATTTTAGCAACGAATATTGTGTTGCGTTTAATTATTTTGTGGATGCTTTATTTTTGTAAATACTTTCTAATTGTTGTATATTAGTGTTAAGGACCCTATTTTATTTTCTCTAAATAGGTTATCATAAAATAGCCAACGACGGCCCGATATATGGGTTTGAAAAATAAAAGTCCATTACATTTTCAAATATGACATAACATAATGCACAATTTGGAGGCCCAAACCAATTAACTAATTTTGACCCATTTTTATTCCCTTAGAACTAATTAAGGGACGGAGGGAGTACTAATCACATTTAATTTATCATAATCGCATTCCAATAATTATATTCTTAACTTTAGAAATTTGATATTTTCACAAGATATCTTAATAATTTTACAAGACTTCTCTGAAAACGAATAATAGACTGTACCACATTCATGTAATTAAGTTTTATAATATCGAAAATAACAAATTCTTAACTCTATTACTGTTTTTAATACATTACTTATCAACGAACATATTTAACCAAACAACAATGTGATATTCTAAGGTTTTTTTTTTTTGAGAATTGATATTTACACAAGTACATATAACAATTTCACATGATTTTTCTCTCACATGAAAGTGGGGGCCACTTCACCCGTGTGTGTGAGATTATCATGCGAAAATACCAAAAATATATGTGAAAATAATATTCTCATATATACTTTTTAATTGAATACTTCACATTCAATTTCTTATAATTGACGGACCGGTATATGTTTATGAAAAAAATAATATATATTACAAATTTATGTATCAATTTCTTATTATAAGTTAAGTGGATAAGTATTAAGGATAATATGTTGAATCACTCTTATAATTTTATTCAATCTCATATATCGATATATCACGACTCTATATTTATTGCAATTAATCAACTTGTTTATGTGAACTAAAAGAGCTCACATCATTTATTTGAGATTGCTTATTTTAGTTTATTTTGATGAATGAACTTTTAATTACTGACTGTATAATTTGTAAATTATATTTAAATATACTAGCTGCATATTCCGCCACTGTAGTCAAACAATCGAGTTAAAAACAATTTATTCCAGATTATTTAAGATAACAATAATTAGATTTTTTTAGATAATAATATATGAATGTTATATATTTGCGATTGACAAATGACAATACAGTCCCTTTATTTTCTTTATTCTAAATAAGTTACTAAAAAGCCCAGATACGGGAAATAGCCATTGAGGGCCCAAGATATCGGCCCAACAACTTAACATTTCAAATTAAAGTCTAATAGGCATTCTAGGATGGCCTTAAAAACAGTTTGGATGCAATACAAGGTTTCATGCCCAATGGCCTGCTTACATGGCTACATACATAGGGTTTGTTTGAATAACACTGAATGACTGAATAGCTGACCGATTTAATTATTAGGGTCCTTTACACTAATATACAACATTTAAAAAGTAATTACAAAAATAAAACATACACAACATAATTACAAAAATAAAACATAATCAATATAACGCGCCTAAAATCACGTGTCATTATCCAAGTCAGTTACCCAATTTCATAATTAAAATTAACCGTCCCTAAAATCATGCAACTTTGAAATCGAAACAACAGATCACGACGGAGAAGACAAAAATACGAAGCCGAAGCCTCCTGTTGCGACTAAACTCGTAATCGGAGAAGACAAAGCCGGTTGTCGCGACGCATCTCTAAGATCAAAAATAGCATACAAAATCAAAAACGCCTTCAAGATCAGGAACCAAATACTACAGTGATTGTTGAATACAAGATCAACATCAACTTCGATTAAAAAATACTGAGGTATGATAGTTTAAAATTTATAATCATATAGTTACTTATTGTTACTACGAATTACTATATTGGTTACCTTTCTTAAGTTTTTTGCACTTAAAATGGTCACACAGTAAGAATAATAAATATTTTGATTGCAATATGAATGTTTTAATTGCAAATTGCATGTAAAAATGCAATTGGTTACTGCTTAACATTACATTAGTTACTGTCTCACTATGTCTATTTTACTGTTTAATGTTGGATTGGTTAATACATACTGGTACTAACTAATGTTGCATTGGTTGCTGACTAATAATGATTTGGTTACTGTGTCCATTACATTGGTTACTGACTAATAATGAATTGGCTACTGTGTACCATTGCATTGGTTACTTACTAATAATGACTTTGTTACTGTGTAACATTATAATGGTTTCTGATGAAGACTTGGTTACTGACTAATGTTGAATTGGTTACTGCTTAACATTACATTGGTTACTGTCTGACTATGTCTATGTTACTGTTTAATGCTGGATTGGTTAATGCATAATGGTACTAACTAATGTTGCATTGGTTACTGACTAATAATGATTTGGTTACTGTGTACCATTACATTGGTTATTGACTAATAATGAATTGGCTACTGTGTACCATTGCATTTGTTACTGACTAATAATGACTTTGTTACTGTGTAACATTATAATGGTTACTGATGAAGAATTGGTTACTGACTAATGCTGAATTGGTTACTGCTTAACATTACATTAGTTACTGTCTGACTATAATATGTAATTGTTACTGACTTGGTTACTGACTAATGATGACTTGGTTACTGTGTAACATTATATTGCTTACCGGCTAACATAGATTATTGACTAATAATGAATTAGCTACTGTGTACCATTGCATTGGTTGTAACATTATAATGGTTACTGGTGAAGAATTGGTTACTGACTAATGCTGAATTGGTTACTGCTTAACATTACATTGGTTCCTGTCTGACTATAATATGTAACTGTTACTGACTTGGTTACTGACTAATGATAAATTGGTTACTATGTAACATTATATTGGTTACCGGCTAATATATATTATTGACTAATAATGAATTGGCTACTGTGTACCATTGCATTGGTTACTGACTAATAATGACTTTGTTACTGCGTAACATTGTAATGGTTACTAATGAAAACTTGGTTACTGACTAATGCTGACTTAATTACTGCTTAACATTATATTGGTTACCGTCCGATTATGTATATGTTACTGACTAATAATAATTTTGTTACTGTGTACCATTGCATTGGTTACTGACTAATAATTACTTTGTTACTGTGTAACATTATAATGGTTACTGATGAATACTTGGTTACTGACTAATGTTAACTTGGTTACTGTTTAACATTATATTGGTTACCGGCTAACATTGATTTTGTTACTTACCATTACTTATTCTGTTGACAGACAATGGAGATGATTCCAGTTGTACTTTATTTCAACGGCACATGGGCTAATAGTAACCAATACACCAAATTTGAAGTTACTGTCATATTAGTTCCATCAACTATTTCGTTCAAAGAAATGTTAACCAAAATATGCAGTGCATTACGGCTAGACACAAACGCAACAACATTGTCAATAAAATTTCAGATTAGAAGCGACATTCCACCGATCAGTATATCAGATGAAGCAACCTTACAATTCTTTCTGGAAATGAGTAGAAAATTTGATGAACAAGGTAAATTTCCACTGATTGTTGATATTGAACACAGAATGGGACGCACAACGATCTTGCATAACTTGACAAATGTAGAAGAATCTATAATTTATGATGTAATGCCAATCAGATCAACACAAGGGAATTCAGCACTAGTTCCACTAGCAAGCCAATCATGCCAATTTGGAACGCAATATGTTGATCAGCCTGCAATAGAAATTATTGAACAACAACTAGACAGACAACATGACAAATTATACGCAAAGGAACAATATGATGATGTAATATCGGATCCGAATGAACGTGAAGTAAAATTACATCAAGCCTACACAGACAAAAAAATCTTCTCACAAGCTATGAGGCTGTATTCAATCAGAAAAAATAGACAACACAAAGTCCAACGAACAAGTTATAGAGACTTTGTGCTAGTGTGTGTATGCGATGAAAATTGCAAATGGAAGATGAGAGCATCAAGTTTCAGAAAAACCAGTATGTTCAAGGTGAGAGAATTCAACGATATCCACACTTGTTCGGTCAATGTATTATTGGGAGACCACAGACAGGCAAATAGTGAGTTGGTCAGTGAATGCATAATGCAAAAAATAACAAATTTGAAGAAAATATACACACCAACCGATATTGTTGAAGACATGATGTCAGAATTTAATGTGTCTATCTCTTACCAAAAAGCATGGAGATCGAAGGAGAAAGCATTAGAAAAGGTGAGAGGAAATCCACACGACTACTCACTCATCCCATCATGGTTACACATGCTGAAGAAAACAAATCCAGGTAACACTTTAAAAACATTTATTGGTTTTACAGCATTAGACAGTAACCAATATGATGTTCCATAGTAACCAAGATATCATTACACGGTAGAATATTACCAATGTAAATTGTTTACTGATTAATATTGTATTGGTTACCTTCATGCAACATGCTGGTTACTGAATAATGCATTGATTACCAAACATGTGGTTACCAAGCATTAGTCATTAATATTATTCAGTAACCAAAATAGCATTAGTCAGTAACCAAATAAGCATTATACAGTAAACAATAAACTATTACACAGTAACCAATACACCTTTAGACATTATGCATGTTTAGTTATTAAATCTTCAGACCATTTATATGCGGTTATTATACATGTTTGGTTACCTTAATACGCATGTTTATTTACTAAATGTAATATACAAGTTGTAAGCAATTAACCACATGAACGGTTACCGATTACTAGTGATTTGGATACAGTATACTAATTGTAATTCTAATGATAGTGCTGATGTTTTATATCAGGTTCCGTCACAGCCCTTGAGTTGGAAACAAATGGTCGTTTTAAGTATCTATTCTTTGTCATTGGAGCATCCATTCAAGCATGACACCATTGTTTTCCAATCATTGTAATCGATGGCACATTCATACAATCAACTTACGGGGGGACATTACTGATAGCAAGCACACAAGATGCAAACCGAAACATTATTCCAATTGCTTTTTCAGTTGTTGACAGAGAAAATGAATTGTCTTGGAAATGGTTTTTTGAAAATTTGAGAATTGCTTGTGGAGTTAGGGAAGGTCAATGTATTATTTCAGACAGGCATGAAGCCATTATACAAGGACTAAATTGTGTGTTTACAGATATCATGCATGGTTCCCGCACATATCATATACTGAAAAATATATAAAAACAGATTCAAAAAGAAAGGAGAAGAAGTTAAACAGGCTTACAACGGGGTTTGTAGAGCTTACACTGTTGAACAATTCAACAAACACATGGCTGAACTTGATGGCATTGATCCTCGAATAAGGACATATCTGGAGGAAGAGGTCAAGTTGGATAGGTGCACCAGGCTCCATGGGACTGTAAGCAGGTACTCAATAATGACTTCAAACACTGCTGAATCTATTAACAATACAATCAAGTTTATCAGGGATCTTCCAGTTGCGCCAATGATTGAATGCCTACGTTGTTTGGTTCAAAGATGGTATTTCACAAACAAACAAGCAACCATATCAACATTCACAACACTTTCCACAACAGCTGAGAGAAAGTTATAATCTAATATCTTTAAATCAAAGATACTTAAGGTAATTAATACTCGATTTAAATTATTGCATCCTAATTTGCATTTGCAATCTACTAACTATTACTAACTTGGTTACTTACTAATGCAAACTTAGTTACTGTGTAACATTATATTGGTTACTGATTATTGCTGAATTGGTTACTGTATAACATTATATTAGTTACTTAATAATGGTTAGTTACTGTGCAATATTATATTGGTTACTGTTATGAATTGGTTAATGTGTACCATTACTAATATGCATTTGCAATCTACTGACAATTATTTTATAATGGTAACCATCATCATTTAATGGTTGTTGGCTTTTACTGATTTGGTTACTGTGTAACATTATACTGACTAACAGTAACTTAGTTACTGGATAAAATTATAATCTTTATTGGTTACATACTAATACTAACTTACTTAATGTGCAACATTATATTGGTTATTGACTACTACTGAATTGCTTACTGTGTAATTATATACTGGTTACTATATAATGCATATTTGGTTACTGTGTAACATTATATTGGTTACTGATTAATACTGACTTAGTTACTATATAACATTATAATGTTAATGAGATTTATAATTGTTTCTTTTATATTGGTGGTTACTTATTGACTAATATTGTGTACTAGTTAATTGGTTACTATATATTTGGGATGCAACTCTTGATCATATAAATGGTTACTTACAATTGCTTTCTTGGTTACTGTGTAACCATATAATGGTCACTGGCTATTGCTGAGTTGGTTACAATGTAACATTATACTGACTACAGTAACTTGGTTACTGGATAAAATTATAATCTTTATTGCATAATATTACTGGCTAATACTGACTTGTTACATACTATTGCTGACTTACCTAATGTGCAACATTATATTGGTTACTAACTACTACTTAATTGCTTACTGTGAAATTATATAATAGTTACTGTATAATACTTATTTGGTTACTGTGTAACATTATACTGGTTACTAATCAATACTGACTTAGTTACTATGTAACATTATAATGTTACTGATATTTATAATTGTTTCTTTTATATTGTTGGTTACTTGTTGACTAACATTGTGTACTAGTTAATTGGTTACTATATATTTGGCATGCAACTGTTAAACTAATTGTATACATTGGGTTTTTTAGGTTGAGACATCAAACTTAGTAATTTTCACTGTTTACGATGTCTCTAAACAGTATATTGTGGACATCGAACAAAAGACATGCACATGCCGTAAATTTTAGTATCATGAGATGCCTTGCCCGCACGCTGCTGCTGTTATGAGCAAGAGAAATTTGAGCTGTTATGATTTTTGCTCAAGAAATTACACTAAAGCAACTTTGGTCGAGACATATTCAGCTTCCATCATGCCATTAGATGACAAAGAAAACTGGGATGTATCAGAAGAAGTAAAAAATATATGTATAAAACCACCCAACACAAGAAGACCAGCAGGAAGACCAAAAAAGGGAGGTACAAACACGGATCTGAAATCAAAATTCAAAACAAATGCAGCAGGTGCCAAGAAAGAGGACACAACAGGAAAATATGCAGTAATCCCCCGATTTTAAGACCACTAAAAAGGGTCTGATATAGTGCAGTTAAATTAAGAGTGTAAATACATGAATGTATTATTGTTTAATTTGATTAACCATTAAACGATTGATTTGTAAAATTTTTGATTGTGTATAGTAAACAAAATTGTTATTCATTTATATATTGATTTCTGATTTCAATGAAACATTAACAATAACAGTAATCAAATAAATACATAACAGTAACCATAACAATTTTTAATGGTAACCACATAATTACATAACAGTAACCATAACAGTTACCACCTAATAACATAAAAGTAACCATACCAGTTTTTAACCAAATAATTACATAACAGTAACCATAACAATGTTTAATGTTATCCAAATAATTACATAACAGTAACCATCACAGTAACCACCTAATTTAATAATAGTAACAATACCATTTTATAATGATAACCACAACATAAACAACATGTATATCCGGCAACATATAATTAAAACGGTATTGAAGTTTATGAAACCCATGTATACTCACACATGTACACTTAACATATGAAATATGTCCTGATACAATATTGTAACTATCTAGTTACTATCAAATCATTATCTGGTTACCTATTTATACATGATTGGTTACCAACTGTATATTACAAAATTATAATTGGTTACCATTTTATACATGACAGTAACCATAACAGTAACCATACCAGTTTTTAATGTAAACCAAATAATTATATAACAATAATCATAACAATGTTTAATGGTACCCAAATAATTACATAATAGTATCCATCACAATAACCACCTAACTTCATAACAGTAACTATACCAGTTTATAATGGTAACCACAACATAAACAACCTGTATATCCAGCAACCTGTAATTAAAAGGGTATTGACGTTTATGAAACCATGAATACATTACACATGTACACTTAACATATGATATATGTCCTGATACAATCTTGTAACTCTCTGGTAACTATCAAATCATTATCTGGTTACCCCTTTATACATGATTGGTTACCAACTGTATATTTCAAAAAAATTCAACAAACACAACTTAAAAAGATACAAAATACCAACCAACAAACAATATTTCTTTCATTAATGCTAATATTGTCAAATATGTAATCCCATCTACATAAGATCCAATGAACATCAAAAAATCATAAATCATACACAAATGTTGTGTATAATACCAAAACTTAAAAAAAATACACAACAAAATTAATAAAGACAAAACAACAAAATCCAAACTAATCAAAATCTGGAACAAATCTTCCTGGAAATTCTCTATCAGTATCATAGCCCTCCAACTGCTTGTTCCTTGCATGCATATATAGGTTTGTGCACAACTTTTTTCGATACTGCGCAATGGAAAAAGGAATAGGAATCTGATCAAACTTCTGATGAATGACATGCTCAGCAAAATAAATTGTGAACATCCCACAATCACTGTAACAACAAACAACATATAACAAAAATCAAAAATAAAATCAACTTATATGTAATAATTAAAACAATGTACACAATTTAACTCTTACCCCTCTACTTGTTCAGGAACAGTCTCAGAAAATTCCAACTCAATTATATCGTCTTCGTCCTTGTTGCGATTTGGGTCACTGCTGAAGTCAATGTTAGACCTATCCTTCCAAAAACCAGACTTGCACAGTAGTATGGGAAGAATGAAGATGTACAGCTCACAAACATCAGATATTTTAGTTTGCATAGATTTCCTTTTTGGTTGTAGAGAACTGTAAACAGTTAGACACCTACGATGCACATCAAAAGTCAACAACAACCAATGGTCCGGTGATGACATATGAATTGGGAACAACACGTAATCAACATTCCTCCATGGTGTGTTGACATCCATAAACATCCCATATATGTATTCAGCAACATCACCCTCCCCAGACAGAACAATTTTGTCACAATTTTTTTGTATACTCCTCGAAAAGAGCGGTGATCTTGCTATGAAACCAACATTCCGTGGTCGTTACCCTTATACGAACACTTTCGGAATGTCTTGCCAGTTTACGAAAATAATACAACGCAACATTGATGTGCTGAGCCAAAAACAAAATTAATATGATATTAACAGTTGTTGGAAAATGCAAGTATGTGATGAATGTAACTAAATAATGTAAACATAACTACAAAAACATAATTTTTAAAAAAATACTCACATCGTCGTCTAACCACTGCCCATGCGTCTTTAATTTATAGAACCACATCTTCGATGATATTGCAATGGATCCAAATATAAAAGAAGGCATGATAATATCGTTTTTTCCAGGAAATTTGTCCGTCCTTCAATATAATAACATAATATTAGTATACACACTAACATTAAGAATTACCGTATTAATATACACACTACTACAAATCAAACTTCCACATTCTATAATTAACATACTAATCAACCAACTTAATTTTAAACAGTACACTGCTAACCAACAAATATTAAAATCATAACCATAATCAAATAGTAACTAAAACATAACTAATAGGTAACCAAAACATAAACTAATATTAACTAGAATATAAAGTAATAGTAACCATAACATTTGTTTAATAGTAACCACACCATTTATTTAATATTAACATTTATTTTATATTTAATATTATGTAGTAACCAAAACAGCATTAGTCAGTAACCAATTAAGTATTATACAGTAACCAATGTAATGTTACACAGTAACCAATACAACATTCGACAGTAACCAATACATTATTAGACAGTAACCAAAAATACAGCATACCAAAATCAGTAAACTAATCAACAACTTAATTTTAAACATTAATCTGGTAACCAAACCATAATCACGTAGTAATCGAAATATAACTACTAGGTAACCAAAACATAATCTAATAGTAACCAGAATATAAAATAATAGTAACCATAACATTTATTTAATATTAACCATATGTTACTACAATAATACAAACTTATTTGTTTCATAAAAAACTATAACATTGTTAACAACAAAAAACAAACCTTTTTCTGTTGTTTATTCCAATTTTGAACCATTCTTCAAACAATGCCTCTTCAAATTTTGACGGCATCTCCATGCATGATTTGGGGAATGCACTTAAACGTACAGGTGTTTGACTAGCAGCACCCACTACAGTAGATGATGAACCAGCCGATCCGAACGCTGCTGTATATAGAGAACGTAAAAAGGCACTCTTTGCAGGTTCACGTACAGGTCTACCACCGGCTTTGTGGACACTCTTCTCCAACTCATCACACTTAGCTATGTCCTGTGTGGTGAGAACCATAAAATCAAGAGCATACCTGCTTGCTGCCTCACCTTTCTTCACCTTTTTCATTTAACATAAAAAGGTAATATATACGATTAGTAACCTGAATAACATAAACTAGTAACCAACTGACTGTACAACAACCAACAAACTAAAATGAAAATGTTATATTAGTAAACTGAATAACATAAACTAGTAACCAAATCATAACTTAATAGTAACCAAATCATAATATAATGGTAACCAAAACACAATATCATAGTAGCCAATTCAATATATAATGGTAACCAAAACATAAATAACATTTAAATAAATGATGGCACATAATTATAACACTAACCTTATCAGCATCATACACAACAATTTCTTTCCCAGTACATTGGCTTAATATGTCAAAAGACGGCATGTCATTATTATTGTCAATCTGCGCAAAATAAAGAACCATTTAATAATTAAAACAAAAGACATATATCACATAACAAAATAAACAAATATGTCTAACCTTGACATCTTCTTCATCATCATTATTTTTTTTTCATCGGGTTCTTCAACCATAACAGCACGTTCAACTTCATTAGCAATCTCAATTACATTCACATCATTATTCTCCACGAATATTGACACATCATCACCAAATTCATGACCCAATTCAATTTCATTCCCACCCTTCTTCTCAACTTCATCCAACACATCATCACCATCATTATTCTTATTCACTTTTGAACCATAATCAACATCCTTATCAACATGGACCTCCTCCACCATGACATCAGCATCCTCATCAGCAGCGTCATCAGCAGCATCATCAGCAGCTTCACCACCTTCACCGCCTTCATCGCCTTCATCACCTTCATCACCTTCATCATCATCATCACCAGCATTGTCAGAACGTCATCATCAGAATCACCATCAAGCTTTTTGTCCCCCACGTCTTTGATAGCACGTAGCTCATCTCTAATAATGGACCTAAGGTCCCTGCATAACTGGACATGTAAAAGCTGCATTTCATCTTTAATATCAGTTCGCAACTTTCTAAATTTTTTCTTCAATTCAGAAACTTCTTTCTTCAATTCAGACACTTTCTTCTCCAACGGCTTAGACCGTACATCAATTGCCTCTTTCACAACAGATATATCAACACCAATGTTGTCAGCCTTCACTTTTTTGTCTACTTTCTTGTCACCATCCTTCCCATTAAAAAAGTGAAAACCGCCCAAATCAAGCCGATCTTTCTATACTTTAGTATATCATCTAACAAACAATGTACAATTAAATTGAAATAAACAGTAAATAAAAAATCATAAAACATAATCACTAACCAAATACATATATACAGGTAACCTAATGTATAATAAGTAGTAACCAACTAAATGTATAAATGTAACCAAATATGTATATTCGGGTAACCAACAACAATGTTATTAGTAACCTGAATGTAATCTAATCAGTAACCGTATTTGAATATTCAATTAACCAAAAATACTGTTATTATTAACATGCATATAAAATAATCAATAACCAAACGTGTATATAAAGGTAACTAACTACTTTGTTTATAGTAAACTTCACATAATATTTTCATTTATCAAGTATATAACTAAAATTAAAACAACATACCTGTCCAGAACAAAAAACTAATTCATTCAACTTGTCGTTTGAAAGCGGCTTCATTAACTCCTTCCATCTGAATAAACGGACATCCGACGGATGCTCGTCATTGCATATACCACGATTTTTGAATGTCGGAATAATTTCAAACATAAAAACCTGGAATACATACGGAAGCCCGTTCAACTTATACAATTTGGTGTAATGATCCATATAAAAATTGTATGTTGAAACACCATTCTTTCCTTTCCTATAACGCCCCTTCAAAGCATTAGACAAAGAGTACTTTGTCATCTCAAAAGCAACTTTCCCCCAAGGAAAACTACTAACATCGCCATAACACAAAAAATTAACCATTGCCCCATCAACGTAATTTTCAGAAAATGTGCACATAATAAAATTAAAGACCAAAAATATCATAGACATCTTAATAGCCTCGTCATCATCATCAAAAACTGCCTTCCTATATATCCTACCTATACTACTACGTGTCACAGCTTCGTCACCAAAAAACTTAGAAATAAGCATATTCTCCATACCTTTATATGGAGTTATATCATCCTCGCCCTTCCATCTCAACCCAGATATCATACAAAACTCAGGCAAACCGAACCTGGCCCTTTTCTCTGCGAACAAAAACCACATTTCACCATCATCCCTCTGGTGAACCTCCCTCACAAGAGCGTGGTGAATAATCTGGGAATACATTTGGTGCTCACCAAACTCAAGAAAATTTCCAAAACATGTTGCCTTAAATTTATCAAGCTGACTGTTATTCAATTTATTTGCAATGATACTGGGGACTTCCATGTCGCACCAATATATCACTTTTCCTGTGAATTTTCTGTTGCATTCCTCGTAATAAAGATCCCATAACTGTAAGTAAACAAAATCAGAATTACAAAGTTAACCAACCAATCATATGATAGTAACCAAAACAACATAGACAAGCAACCAATATAGATTTAGTCAGTAAACAAAAAATCATTAATCAGTAACAAATCAGCATTAGACAGTAACCAAGAAAACATTACACAATATAATAGTTAGACAGCAACAAATAAATCATTAGACAGTAACCAAGACAGTAAGCAAGACAGCATTATACAGTAAACAGCATGTTGCAATAACATAACCAATGTAAATTGGTTACTTATTAATGCTGTCTTAATTACCTTCATGCAACATGCTGGTTACTGTCTAATACATTGGTTACCAACAATGTGCTTACTAATCATTACTCAAAAATATTATGCAGTAACCAAAATAGCATTAGTCAGTAACCCATTCAGCATTATACAGTAACCAATACAATGTTGCACAGTAACCAATATAGCTTTAGACAATATACTGGTTAGACAGTAACCAAGACATCATAAGACAGTAACCAAGTCATCATAAGACAGTAACCAAGACATCATTAGACAGTAACCAAGAAATCATTAGATAATAACCAAGACATCAAAAGACAGTAACCAATACATCATAAGACAGTAACCAAGACATCATTAGACAGTAATCAAGACACTCATTAGACAGTAACCAATACATCATTATACAGTAACCAAGACATCATTAGACAGTAACCAAGACACTCATAAGACAGTAACCAATACATCATAAGACATTAACCAAGTCAATTTTGGTTACCTTCATGCAACATGGTGGTTATTGTCTAATGCATTGGTTACCAATCATGTGGTTACCAAACATTAATCATTAATATTATGCAGTAACCAATTAAGCATTATACAGTAACCAATTAAGCATTATACAGTAAACAATAACAACATTTAAATTAGCACACCTTTAAAATTCGTTGAGTTGGAATTATCTTCTGGATAAGAACTTGAGCTTCATTCTTATCAGCGACATCAAAATCAGAATCTAATTGCATTTCGGAATGTTTGATATCACTATGTATCACCAAACTACCTTCATTCTTACTTGATTTATTACCTACATCCTTCCCCTTTCCCTTCCCCTTGCTCTGCACAACAAACTTCTTCAAGTTCTTAACAGAATCACCCTCCACGATCCTTTCCCTCTTTCCATCCTTCTTCCTTGTATCAACCATTCTATACAAAACATAAAAACAACACAAACCAACACAATGAATACTCTATTATGTTAGTAAACTACTTTAATATATAATACATTAAACTATTAAGAAAATACTCACTTGAAGCAATAATAAACACCAGAGTCGATCAATGGAGAAGAATAACGAGTAACAACGACAATGAACCAAACGAGTAACAACGACAACGACAATGAACCAGACGAGTAACGAGTAACAACTACAATGACGAACAACTCAACGAGTATGCCGAACAACTAAACAAATATGATAGAGATGAAGAACGCACGAACAAAAATGAAGAACAATCACCGGAAACAAGGACCCTTACGTTTAGTCGCGACAGAGGAGAGAAACAAGGGTTTCAGCATGCAAAAGGGGTTTGGTAACTGCATAGTCCCATACAAATGATAGGCGGTTATCACGCGATTCAAAAAAACAACTTTTTGCCATGTCAGCCATTAATATTTATCCCTTAAATTAAGGACTGCTAAATATATTAGTATTATAAATATATATGATGAAATGTTATATTTTTGTAATTATTTTATTAGTGTATGATTTTTGTAATTACTTTCATAAATGTACTATAATATGTAATTGTTCCTAATTATTAAGTGCGTTTGTTTTTAAAAAAATCGTCTAAATGACTGATCGATTCAGCCATTCAGACGATTTGGGTTGAATGACTAAGTTCTATTTTTTTGACTGAATGGATTGAATTATGGTGGAATTATTATTATTATTTTTACAATATTAACTATTATATTAATTAATATTAAATAAATTTACAATAATTTTAAATTTTTTCAGAATGGTAAAATAATAAAAATATGTTATTCAGATGTTTTAGACATGTCAATTATCAAACAACTTTTTTCATTCAAGCTCATTCAAATTCAGATTTAAATTTAAATTCATTCAATTTTTATCAAACACCTCATATATGTTTCTCTTTATTTTCTCACACATACATTAAATAAACAAACACCGTTTTATGGTTTACTTGTCTATTTGAACCTCAAATAAACTCCATTTATGTATGGAAATATATATTAAAAATTAGGTGTATGATCTTCCCAAAAGCTAACACATGATGTAACAGAATGATTGAAAATAGTTGTTGAGATCTCCCATTTTAGGTGGGCGGTTGAGCACAATAATAATCATGCTTCAAACTTAATATAATGAATTAGTCTTAATATGATACTTGATTAAACATATTTTTGAATTAATTATGATATTCTCTCTTTAACATTTGGATCCAAAAATCATAGGGTAACTTTTAATAATTAATTATGTACTAGTTGTTCCAATTAGGTTTTGCTTTAGATGAAAGCAAGTTGGCATCAATATCATCATCTACCTAAACTATACTACTTTTTTACTTTTACATACACTTTTAAACTCTCAACTTTTGATAATTAGATCTATCCACTACGTGACACGTATTTTTCCTTTTGGGTTAAAAAAAATGAGAGAAAATAAACTTAATAATTGGAATAGGTGGTAGAATAGAGTATTGAATATGTGAAAGTTTGCGTTCAATGTAGAGGTCCCATAATATTGGTAACACATCCAACTTGCTTTTGTCAATAACATATCCGTATATATATTAGGTAAGAGCGTATCTAAGTAGTAATATTTTTTTAAAATTAAAATTTGTTATTTTATGTGACAATTTGAAGAACATTATTTGTTATTTTTATATTTTGTGATTCGTCAGTCTTTTCAATTCAATGAGTTGTACATCGAACCTATCAAGTAAAATAAATATTTTTAGCCTTTCATAAATGTTTTGAAGAGAAAAAATGAGGTTGCAGATTTGAAGAGAGAGAATGAGGTTGTAAATTTGATGACTAAATTTGAAGAGATTATTGGAGGTAATTTTTCTCATGTGACCAGTATCCAAAATGGTTGAAAAGACTATTAAATATGATATATATATATATATATATATATATATATATATATATATATATACTCCTTCCGTTTTTAAAAGATTGTCGTTTTAGAAGAAAAAATTTATTCTAAAAAATTTGTCGTTAACAACTTTCGAGGAAAATAAATTATTTACTTTCCTATATTACTCCTACCTTATTTCATTGTCTCAAGAAATTCGCTCTCTTGTATTAATAGTTTTCAACTTCCTATAAAGAGACAGTGATAAAATTTCAAACAAATTTTATTTGATAAGTAATACTTTCTTAATCTATGTACCAAAATTTTAAACGATACTACCTCTATCCCATAATAACTGTCGTTTTAGAAGGAAATTTTTTTCCCAATTTATTTGTCGTTTACAACTTTCTAGGATAATAAATTATTTACTTTCCTATATCACCCCTACCTTCTCTTATTGTCCCAAGAAATTTTTCCCTTGTATTAATAGTTTTTAACTTTCCATAAAGGGGTAGTGATGAAATTTCACACCAATTTTAATTAATAAATGATAGTACTAAATGACTTTCTTAATCCATGTGTATCAAGCTAAAGCGACAGTTATTATGAAACGGAGGAAGTAATTTTTTATGAACGGAACTAATACGTATTAACAGTGTCGTCATTTTACAAAATTCCATCCTAGTCCTGTTTTTTTTTTATGTGGCTTTGCTTGGGTGTTTGATTGGTCAGGCTAAATAATGAGGGACAACATTTGTTTAAAACACAAAGACGTACGGAGAATGAATAGCAACAAATATTGTGCTACCTCCCTTAGAAATTGGGAACCTATTTAACTATTTGGAAATTGAAAATAATATTTTAAATATTAATTTTAATAATATATTTAATAAATGGATAAATTTCTATATAAAATATGCCCTAAATAAATTTCAATATAATAATAAGTTAGAAATCATTAGCAAATTATATATATATATTTTTGTTGAGAAATTGGTTACTTATTAAAATTTCAAAAAATTATATACATGTGACGAAATTAAATTATAATTAACGGATAAATCTATGCGATAAAATAAAGTAAATTAAGATAAGTTATTTTTAATTTCTACATATCCCTTGCGTTGATCCAGTTAATTTATTTTTGACAATCTCTTAAATTTGAACTAGTATATCAGTTTTTATAAAAAAATGTACTCTACTAATTACATTTAAGCCTTGGATTCAAACGGACAATATAGTAAAATTTCAGATCACTGTTCTCCAAGAAAAACAAAACACAATCACAATCATTCTAAAACTAAATAAATACTTACATACTACCCAACTGTATACGTGTGAAGGAGGGCAATGTGTACGTGTCAGAATCCCATTGGCGAAAACCAACAGTATGTAGAGAGCAGCCCCGTGAGAGTGATAAATACCAAACGGCAAATGCGCGGGTATGCAATTACTACCTACATATTTTCTCTATCCTCTGCCAATTTTCCCCCATCTTTCCGTTTTACGTTATTGTAGATTTTTAGTATGATGATGGTGGTAGTAGAAATTCTAAAGAAACTGGAGGGGATGATACAACATTAACTTACTTCCATCTATAAGACTATATTCGGTTCAATTCTTTTCTTCTTTGGTAGGTATATGTGTTTAATTCAATTGTTATTTTTATATTAATTTTTCAGGATCAAGACAGTTCTCTAGGATTTCAATTTATAAATTAAATGGCTGAAATTTAATTATATGATTTTGTTTTGAATAGAGAGAGGTCAATTAATTCTTTCGCCGGAAATGGGGAAGAAAGGTAACGGCTGGTTTTCGACTGTGAAAAAAGTCTTCAAGCCTTCTCCCAAGGACTTGCCGGAGAAGAAGGTCAGTTCATACGACTTCCTATTCTGTCTATGCATACACTGATACACATACATGTATCTATCTATCTATTTTGTATCTATAAGGAAGATAATTTCTTAATAAATTCCAAAATTTAATCTGAAGGTCGAAGTTTTTCGAAATGATTTTAGAAATTTAGAACGACCTACCTATAAGTCTCCATTTTATTATTTTTCTTTATCTGCTATTACTTGCATTGAACTAGAAAAGCACCTAACAAATGCATGGTTCCTGCTGCATTCGATGCACAGTAGCAAACTGGCTTTTAATAAATTAGGAAAATGATATCGTGGAATTGATTATTTAGTTGATCACCATTTTAACAGGTATTTTGAACTCGTTAAAAGGCCAACCCACCAATTAATCCATTAAAAAATGTTTATATATATATATATATATATATATATATATATATATATATATATATATATAGTCCGGCTCTCTCCAGCGAACTGGAGGGAAAAAAACCAGCTTTCTATGATATAGCGACGGAAAAAACCGTCGCTATAACCGGTTCGTTCTTAGTTCGTTTCTTCCAATTCGCTAGAGGAGCGGACTGTATATATGTATATGTATATGTGTGTGTTCATCATATTTATTTTTAGGTGATTGATGAGGGACTTGTTGGTGGATCCACATTTACTCGACAAATTGGGCATATGGTCCCCCTCCACTATTAAAAATTTGACAGAGCTCATGATATTTTACTTTCATGCCACCTCTGCTTTCACATCATCCATATATTGATAATCATGTGCTCCCTGTGTTAGATCTCAATCAGTCCAAGAATTCGTGCTAGCTTGAAGTGACACTAATTTTACATTAGGGAATTAATATGGGACATATCCGTATTACGGTAATACTTATTTCACTAAGCAATTGTATGGTTAATTTCTTCAGAAGGAGAATGTAAACAAATGGCAACATGATGTGCCTGAGGTTGTGTCATTTGAACATTTTCCGGCAGAGAGTTCGCCAGATATCACAAATGATGACAGTAATGAGTATTCCTCCTCTCCAGTGACCGAGGATCGAAATCATGCTATTGCTGTTGCAGTTGCAACTGCTGCAGCAGCTGAAGCTGCCGTTGCAGCTGCTCAAGCAGCTGCTAAAGTTGTTCGCTTGGCCGGTTATGGACGTCATTCTAAGGAAGAACGAGCTGCAATACTCATACAATCATATTACAGAGGATATCTGGTACTCTTTATTTTCCTCTTTGACAAACAACACCAGAGTATCTGCAGCTTTACTTAAATTAGTTTCTTAGTAAAAGATTACAATGTTGAGAATACAAAGTCTACATCTGATAAGTTAAGATTGGAGTAGAATGCTTTAGCATTTAATTGCTACATTTGTTAATGGTTTTAGTCACTTAATTGGGCTGTATTATTGAATTTGTAGGCTAGACGTGCTTTACGTGCTTTGAAGGGATTAGTAAGGCTGCAAGCATTGGTAAGGGGCCATAATGTTCGCAAGCAAGCACAAATGACCATGCGATGCATGCAGGCTCTGGTAAGAGTGCAGGCAAGAGTACGTGCACGCAGACTCCAATTAGCACATGAAAAGTTCGAGGAAAGAGTTGAGAGAGAAGAAAAAAAATTAGCAACAGAGGAAGAACAGCGTAGACGGAGGACCCCAAGAAAAACTTATGAGACGACAGAAGATTGGGATGGTAGGAATCAGACCGTGGAGAAAATCAAGGAAAATAGTATGAGAAAACATGATGCTGAGATGAAAAGGGAGAGGGCTCTTGCTTATGTTTTTGCCTATCAGGTTTTCTCTAACTTCTCTAGGGTGTTTTAGGAAACCTAGAAACATATTAACTCTAAATGCTCTGCTCGTTTTATCATTGGTATTAGAGACCAAATACATGATTTAAAGACAATGTATTCTTTATAAATATTACTCCTACCTAATAGGCAAAGAATAATAAAACTTGCTCACTCATGGGAAGAAATTGTAATGCGGCAAGAATTTTTTTGTTCCTAAACCTAAAAGTGAAACACTAGCTAGGCCCCTGCTTGTCAAATACCTTGAACATGTACTTTGTAGGCTACGTTTAAACCTTATAATTTTGCAACAGCAACAACAAAGTGAATTCTTGCATTCGGATCCAAATGGTGAGGATGCTGAATACTATGCCAATGAGCATGAAAAACCGGAATGGGGATGGAACTGGCTAGAGCATTGGATGGCATCACAACCCTACCACACCCGCAACTTAGTGCCTCGTGATAGCTCCTACACTCAACTTGTTGACAACATGTCTGAGAAGACTGTGGAAATGGATTTGGTAATGCCAGAAAATGCAACCAATGCCCAATATCCAACTAGGCCGCATCCACATTATTCTGGTTTTGATGGTGTCCCTAGCTACATGGCCCCAACAAAATCAGCAAAAGCCAAGGTGAGAAGTCAGAGCTCAGGGTCTGGCAAGCAGCGAGGCCCATCAGCGAACCAGTGGAATCCATCTACAAAGAGAGGGCCGGTTGTTGGGCTTGGTAATGGTGACTCATCAAGTTCTGGTGGAGGAACGATAACTTATCAAGTACCAAAGAGCCCAAGCCCAAAAAGTAACGGATTTCATGGGCAGGCTAAATGGATGGGAGGCTACAGCCCTGATTCTAGTGGGGGTGATGAAGGTCATGGCTGGAGACGGCATTTTGGTTGATTATAAGACATTAATTAATTATATATTGCTGTCATAAATTATTGTTATGTATCACCACTATATTATTATTATTTTTTTTCCCGGTAATTAATTTATCGCCACTATATTATTGTAACTTATTTTCTTTCTATTTTTAGATCTAAACCCAGGTTTTATTAATTAAGCAACAAGTCTATTGTGTTATGTGTAGTGGTGGTACGTGGTATTATAATCAATCAATTTTGTAAATTTCAATCGGGTCGGGCTAAACCCAGGTTTTATTAATTAAGCAATAAGTCTATAATGTAGGGCCAGGGGTGTGGATAATACTTAATACTAGGATTTGTCCAAAATTATAGGGTAGGAATAGGATAGGGTTGGGGTGTGGTGCCTCCATTTGGGTTTGGGGACGGAGGGCGTTATTCAGTTTTTCGTTCTCTGTTTTTCAGCAAGAAATTCCGATGGCTCCCGGCGAAAGAGAACCTCTCTGTTTCATCTCTGTCCTCCCCAATTAGACAGACATTCCAAACCCTAGCTTTCTCCCTCTCTTTCCGATCACACACGCAACGAAAACGCCATCCAGCTCAATGCAATCAACCCCCCCGCTTTAGACTGGAAGTATAGATGAATAGTACTGCAACGAGGCAAAAGCGCCGGTTTTATTTTTATTTTTTTTTGATAACAAGGTTATCGAATTTGGATTCAATTTGATTGATTATTGATCGTAGCATTTTGAATGTGGGATGATGACTAATCCGGATCCGAATTTGATCTTCTACGCCTGTATTGCGAAAGGTACCACCATTCTTGCTGAATTCAACTCAAAGGATGCAGATCTTGGCGCCCTAGCTCTCAAGTGTCTCGAGAAAATCCCTCAATTTCACTCCATATTCTCTCATACCATTCGAAACAAGATTTATATGTTCTTAATTGACAGCCCTTTTGTTTACTTTGGAATCTTCGATGCGAATCTTGAGAAATCGTCATGTGTTTCCTTCCTCAAGAGCGTAACGGGCTCGTTCAATCTCATTCTTGATCAAAATCCTCTCAAGAGATTGACTACTTTGAACCCTCATTGCTTCCAAGGGGAGTTCAATCCGGTGTTTCGCCAATTGTTGGCTTCGCCTTTGGATTTGGAAGGTCCGGATGCTGCTAGAATGGTTCTGAATAATGAGGGTGAAAATTTGGCTTCTGTGAGTGAGAAGAGAATTGGGTCAATGCCCCTGTTATCGGGGAAGAACTTGACAAAGAAGAAAAAGAGGCTTTTCGGGGAGATAAATGGAGGTAAGAAACATTTACCAAAGGAAAACAAGGTGGATGTGTCTTCTGATAATGGGATTACTTTGAGCAGAGAATTTTCTTTGGTCAATAGCCATAATAAGAATGGGTTGTTTGCTGTTGACAAGGCGAAGCGTGTTTGGAGGAAACAACTATGGATTGTGTTGTCATTGGACTTGATTGTGTGTTGCATCTTGTTCGGGATTTGGTTGTGGATTTGCCGAGGTTTTAAATGCATTGCTGGTTGAATGGCTCTATTGCATTAAGTGATGGGTATTGTTTATTATGTGATGAGTTCTCAAATGTTGTGCATCTTTGACTGGTAATGTCACTTTGGTCTCCTTTCTATACAAACCAAGTCCTATAGCTTGTTCTTACCGAGGCCTATAGTCTGTGTATAACCACTGACAACATATTGGTGACATATAAAGTGTTTTTGCTTTACAAATAACAAGTATAAGTTACTTCGTGGATTACTACGAAGAAGATCCTTCTCCTTCCCTTTTTTCGGTTTCTGCTCTTAGTATCGTGTATGAAAGTAGTTGATCTGTTAATGTTTTTTGTTCTCTTAAAAAAGTTCTGCGGGTTATTCTGCTCTTATATCTGGAAATGACAAACAGACTAATTAATAATTATGATGAAGATTATAAGCAACACTTTCTATTCTGGATGTTGTCAACATATATGCTGATGTATAAACTGAATCTTTACAAACTAGTTTAACCTTCTTCTTTTCCATTATTTATAGCTGTTGATTCTCCTCAACTATACTGCATCCGTTACTTTAGATGCTATGTAGGTTTAATGATGAGCTAAATCATATATGAAAAGCTTCAGAGTATGCCTGCAAGTCTTCTGTGGTAATTATCAGCACCATACATGTTTTGAGTTCAACCAGTTGTTAATTAGTAGTACGAGCCACGAGGTAGACCTTTCTCTTGGCCATGTGCAGCAGGGAAGTTTGTTTTCCGATTGCTAAATTTTGTCTACCTTGCGCAGCATTTTTCAGTATTTACTAATTCAACCTCAATAGCAGTTTCGTTCCTCCCCAGCTTGTAGAGTGTGTGTATTATATGTAATTTCTTTAATTTACTCACCATCTCCATGAGATCAGAAACAATCATACATCCAGAAGTATTGTGTGCTCTTTGCCAGTCTTGTGAAAATTTTGAGTTCTTAAGCTCGTTGATGTCACAAAATCAAACCATGTAGTACATATTGACATAAGTTGGTACAACTTGGGGTCAATGTATTTTTTCTTAATAACTTCAAGAAGATACTGCGCAATGAAATGATGTTTAAGCAGTGATTGTGGCTCAGATGACATTTCTGAGTTTCAAGAAGATCGTACGCGGATGCTATGGATGGATATTTGTTTAAATTAATTTAACACTTAGAATCTGGAATTTAAGCAGAAGTATTTGGGATGTATAATAGTTCAGCTACAAAACTTATTCCCATTATGATTTATCATCCATAATTTTAGACTTGGATACCGATTCGGCAGAGCAAATTAAAATCACCCACATTCTTTTTTATCACCAGAATTTAGTCGGGATACAATTTAGAATGCAAGTAGGCACCAAGGAAACACTCAACCCCGTAGCTCAACAAAAAATAAATGAAAATTACTGCAATACTCTATACAAAAAGTAATAACAAAATTGGTATAACAACATCAACAGGAGTTGGGCAATTCTTAATAAAAGTGGTTTATTAATTTCATATCAGTTGAACACTCTTATAGATAGCTGCTGCTGCCTAACCACAAGGGGTGAGCTTCTTATTGCCAGCACCACGAGGGTTCTCATCTTTCCAGTCATCCCATGCCCTTGCTTTCTCTTGTGCAGCATCATCGTCGTCCTCTTCTCCCGGCCTCAATTTTGGACCATCATTGTACCATGAAGAATTGGCTTCTTCCATCATCTTAGCATTTCTCTCTTGCCAATTATTCATCATCTCCATCTCTCTTAATCCAGCCTCCTCGATGCTCATTGTAGGTAATCTAAATAATCCACCATAAACAATAAAATAAAATCTAGTTAAGCCTTTCAAGTACCAAATTTGACTTCTTAGCCATTCAAGTATCAATAAATCAATGCTAAAATATTCACCTGTGGCCAGGTTGGAAAACCTGTGCGGCCATCCTTTCCCTTTCACTTGTTATTCTTCCACCCACAAGACTTGCTGGTCCAAACATCAACGGTTGCTGGTGTTTGTGTTCGTGTGCCTGTGAAATCTTTGCTCTCCCTTCTAAAACATCTTGGGCAAATGTAGCACATGTAATGGGTGCTGCTGGTTTCGTGTATTGAGCTCGAGCTGCAGCACCACGATGCCAAGCTTCTGCTGTCCTGCTTCGCTCATCAAGAACAGCCTGTGAAATTTCCTCATCCCCTTCCTGCCAGTAAGAAATCATTATGAATTCCTAGATACGTACTTTAGCAAAAAATACCAAGATGAGACAAGGCAGCAAAGCACATTTCAGTGTTATTCAAAGATACTTGAGAAAAGAAGAAAGCCTCAAGGGCAATTAGCATATAGTAAGATGTAAACTTCTAGTTGACGATTAAATTTAGAACACATTAATAAATTTGTGATTCCTAGATACGTACGTTAGCCAAAAATACCAAGATGAGACAAGGCAGTAAAGCACTTTCAGTGTTATTCAAACATACTTGAGAAAAAGAGAAAAGCTTCGAGGGCAATTAACATATAGTAAGACAAAAACTTCTAGTTGACATAAAGATCAAATTTAAAACACATTGATAGATCTATGATATCTATCAATGTGATATTTAAGATAAAACACATTGTCCAAATTTACTCTCAGATGTAAGGGATGGCTTAATCAACAAAAGAAATTAGGAATACTAAGTGATATTTACACAAGGATCTATACATAATATACATTAAACATGATGATTAGTCGTCATTCTTTTAGCATACTTCAGCCCCTACCTGCCCTTACCCTCTCCACAATAATGCCCAAAAAAAAGGAGAGAGGACTTATAATACTTCCGCCATCCTATAAATAAAATACTATATACATATAAAGTAAAATACATAGAAAGCAGAATTCTTTATTAGGACAGAGGGAGTACAATATGACCGAAATGACAGGAAGCTAAATTGTTCACAACTAATGCTTACTTGTTCAAATCATGACAGAAGATATATAGCTACTAAACAATAAATTTTGTTTTGCAGGCTGCTTTCAAAAAGAGCAAATTATAGGAAGCGGTGGATTCAAGAAGGCTCCCAAAAAGTTTGACTAATAATCATTATTACCAGTTTATTGACTGAATTGAGACGAATACAATTATGTACAATCCATAAACATATTTTATTGGTAAGTAACAAGATCTTAAAAGTTAAAACACTAGGGACATTTCAAGAAAAAATTATACATGCATAAAAATGTTTATACTGTATAGACATATTTAGTACATATAAATTAGCACCAGTACCAAAAAAAGAGAGAAGGAAAAGGAGTATCAGTACCTGTAACTGCTTTTCCTTTATAGCAGTGAGCATTTCTTCCTCTTTCTTCAGCATTTCCAAAAGATCAAAAGCCTGTAATATGATTTCATGGCAGGAAAGTTTATATAAAATATGATAATAACCATAAAGGAATACTCAAACACACGCGGAAGTAAAAAAGAATTAAGGATCAACCTTGTAGATATCCAAAGAGATGGTAACAAGCCATGCCTGCATCCAGGGGGTGGGGAAGAAGGAAAAAAGATTGCAATTTCAGAAGTTTATGGATAACCATGGAAGCTTGAAACTAAAATTATCCAAGAAAAATTACATTTAGGCAAATTATTTCTAATACAATATTAACACTCAACACAAATTTTGAAGAAAGTTATGCACTATCTATAAGCATGTTCATAGTCAGGAAGTGATTGTGTTAAAGATCTTACAATATATAGTAGGGCACTAATAAGGTCCTTAAAAATAGAAAAAAAATATCGGAACTAACCTCTCTTTCTTCCTCTCCATCATCATCCAGTTCATCTTCCTCTCCTGCCTCAACTGGAGTAGATAAGGCAGCCGCTCTAGTTGAACGGTTGCGTCGCTCTTTCCGCTCCTTTATTTCTAGCAGCTTTGATTCTGCGGCTCTTTGTCTCTTAAACCGAGTAATCTGTATAAGAAATTCAGATCAGCACTCAGCTATAATTAAATGCTTCCAAATCCATTCAACCTGAAGTTTCGCTATATAAATATACTACAGTCACCTTCTTAGCCCTCCGATCCACATTAGAATTAGGCCCCCCTATTGAAGATGTTTCTAACTCCTCTTCTGGTACAAGCTCCATTGCCTCACAAAATGAAATAAATTCCTACAGAGTGTGGCCAGATGAATAATATTCAGTATTACACAAGACAAAAGTAGCTTTATCAAACGTATGCGTCAGCAAACACATAAACTTAATAAATTCCTAAGCCTAACACTCTGCTTTTGAGTTTGGGTAGAAAAGAAAACAGGATAAAGTTAAAATAAAGAAGACAAAGAGGGAGAGAGATAGTAACTTTCGTCGTTTTTTAGAGTTGAGAGAGTGAACATGGAAGGAATACAAATTTTAGTGTTTGTTATTTTAAGGGTAGAAGGGGGATAATGAATTTATTTTAAAGAGTTAAGATAGCTTTCCACCCAAATCTTCCCAATTTTTAGTGGAAAATTTTGGGTAGAGAGTTGGAGTTATTTTCCACCAATTACTCCTCACTTTCTCTCCATAAAAAAACCTCACAGACGAGACATTTGGAAGGAAAATTTTTAAAATTCAATCCTTCCTTTCTTATCCACCCTTTTAAAACTCACAAGAACAATGTAAAGGCTGTTATGCTACATTACAATTGCTTCTTTATGTGCTTCTGGCACAAAACAACATTCATCTTTTGACTTTTTTATTTTATTTTATCTTTTGTATATGAATATCACCTTTAGCTTTGCTATCGAAGCTTTAAGAATTTGTAATCTGTCATCTTGTGCAGTTTTCTCAGTCAAGTCAGCAAGAAAATATGGCACCTGTACCAAAAAATCATGAGTAAATCCCAGTATATATTACAATCTTCATAAAACCAGACTGTCTGGAAATAATTTTCATAAATACCCGGAACAACTCAAACCGATATCAGTGTGGTAAAATTACATTGCAGCTTGAGAGAGCAGAACAAAAAAAAGGAAGAAAAAGCAGAACGTCAAAATTATAGGCACACAAAAATAATCATAAAATCGACAAACAAATGTTTAACCACAAATAGAAACTTGATATGGTGCCGATAAAACCTGACATGTAAAATGAAGAGTACACAATTATAATTCATACTAATCTCACTCGATTTAAAAATTCTCAGATAGGTAATAAACTAGTATAGGGAAAATAAAACCCGTCAAACTACCTCTAAACAGGATTACGGTTCTTCTCATAAATAAATCTTGACATAACTAAAAAGGAAACTGGAAGTCAAACAAATTGAATGTCTGTTATGTTTTTTTTTAATTAATGATTTGACAGTTAGACATGGTAACCGGCATTAAAAACCAATTTTTCCTCCTTTTAGATGCTAAGAAAATACATATGATATCAGTTTTGGCTTTCACTTTAGATAGCCAGTGTTGGGTACAGGACAGGAAAAGGACATCACTGAGCTAAGCCTAATACAACTAAAGGCTGCAATTCAACTTGACTTTCCCATTATTGCCAATATGTTCCATGAAACAAAGAATAGTGAAATTTGTATGCAATAACTACTAAAATTGAGATATGCCAGTTTTAGCAATCCTGGTCATTAGTGATGAGGGAAATTTAATAGAAAATGTTAATTTTCGTTTCTATTTCTATTTCTCTGGAATTTTTCTAAGCAAACACACCATAAATTGAAATTTTAAAGTTGATACTAAGAAACAAAGAAGAGCATAGAAATACCAGAAGATACTTGAGATTTGTAGTGCTAATATCATCTTTGGACTCGTTGGCCGAAAACAACCCTAGCTTGATTATCATTTCCTCGCACTGCTTCAATGCTTCGCAACCCTTTCTCACCATTTCCTGCCAACAGACCAATCAAATGAAAATGACAATTTTAATAAATCAAAATCCCTAAATATATTGTGAAATAATGTTCAAAATTGAACCTTTCCAGCTCCAGATTCAGACGCCGTTAGATGAATCTTCCGAGCCTCATCGAACAGAGCCGGCAGAGACATCTCCTCCATTTTCAATTCTCCCATATCAAACCCTAGAATTCTAATTGAGTTCGAAATTGTTAGTCGACGATCGAGCGTGATATTGGAAAATTAGGGTTTCGATTGGATCGCGCTGAAGCAACAAACGTTGAAGAAGAAAAAAGAAAAAGTATCAAAGATATAGAGAAAGTCTAGCGTGTAATAACTCGTAAAATGGTATGGTATGAGTTGCCTATCGTTACCGTGAATTGGCTCCGCAGTCAATCTCTGTGGTCTGTACGTGGTAACTGGTACGTAATGCCTGATTATTGATTAACCGACTTAGGGTCAAATAAGAAGATTTTATTGGGTAGAATTAAATAGAGAGTTTTTTATTATTATTATGGAATTACGATTATATTGCATATTAATATATAAATTTAAGTAAAATTATTAAATTATTTTATTATATGAAATATATTATTAAAATAATTTAAAATAATAAATAATAATATATTACTCCCTCCGCCCCATGATAAAAGTCCTTATTACTATTTTGGGTAGTCTCATGTTAAATGTTCATTTTCTTTTAATAACCAAATTTTTACACATATTTTCCTATTATACCCGTAACATTAAATATCTCATATTTTTCTTATTCTAATTCTCTCTCCGTATTTAATAACATTATTATGGACAATTTTATCATTTTATTCATCTTCTTAATATGTGTGAAAAATCTACCAAAACTTTTATCCTGGGACGGAGGGAGTATTATAATAAATAATTTAATATATAAAATTACAAAATAAATAATTTTCTAATTAAATATGCAGCTTTTTTATGGGTTAGTGAAAAGGTAACGAGGGTTTGATGTATTTGATTATAGCTACTACATGATCCTTTATGCTTCTATGGATGACTATCAAAAATAAGGGTGTAAATGAATCGAGTCGAATCAAGTATTGAGTTATTCAGATTTAATTTATAAAATTTATTGAGTATAAAATAAAGTTTGATTAATACTTGTTTAGCTACCGAGTCGAGCACGATTTCGAATCGAGACCGAACAGTTTGAACTTTTAAAACGAATATAATCCAACTATCAATATAAAATTGTAATTTGAGGAAATTCGAGTAATTTATTGAATTTTAATATTTACTCATATTTGAATCATTTATATTTTGAGTTAAGCTCAAATCGAACATTTAGTTGAGCAAATACGAATCGAGTTTTAATTATTTGCTTATTTTACTGCCTTAATTGAGACTCCCTTCCCTATCTGACCCGGTTTACAAATGCATTTTCCAAAGTAACCTACCTTTTTCGATCATTCCCAATCTAACCTCATTTACTGTTTATATTCCTATTTCCAGCATAAATTTTTTGTATATATTTATATATATTTACATATAAATATATAATTGTATATATATAATATAATATAATATATTTATTTAAATATAATATAATATAATATAAAATATTTATTTAAATATTATATTATATTAAATAATTTAAATTTCTAAAAATTAATTTTAAATATTATAAAATATTATCTTGTACACTTATATTTATATATATGAAAATTTTAAATTAAATTAGAAATGCGGACAAGAGGGTCACAACAGACGTAGTCAACGATGTCCTCAAAATGTTCATGAATAATTATCAAAATTATGATAATAATGTTTTTATTTTAATTAATATGTCTTTTTTTTAATTATTAGTATGTTCTTTTTTTTATTATTTTTTAACTAAGATTTTTTTATTTTCAATTTTTATTTGTTGTCTAATTTAAAAAATATTTAATTAAATGTTTAGTATTATTTTATTTCGTAAATGATCAAATAGATAATTTAAATTTTTTATATTAATTTAATTGATTAAATATATTTTAGTTTTAAATAATTAATATATATACGTATATATAAATATATATTTTAGTAATAATATATATACATATGAAAAGTATGTAAAAATATTTAATAAATGAAAATTTGGAATATAAACAATAAATGAGATTAAATTAAAAATGATCGAAGAAGTAGGTTACTTTGAAAAATATTTTTGTAAATTCGGTCATACAGGAAGGGAGTCCTTAATTGAAAGGGCCTAGATTTTTCATATAGAAATAAATGAATACAAATGTTCTAATTTTCAACCCCTGACTCAGAGGCTTGACAACATAGGAGGAAGGAAGAAATGGGTGGTGGTGTCATTGCTGGTATATTTTATAGTAATTGTTAATTATAAAAGGTTTCCCCAAAGTTTTATAAAATTTTGTTTTTAGTCCTCATAGTATCAACTTTTTTAATTATGTTATTTTAAGTTTAAATTTTTATAAAATTGTTCACTTTTAACATATTGCTGAAATTATGAAGTCACATACTCGTCTGAAACATTTGTTATTTACGTTTGTATATAATGTATATATAGTTGTATTCATATATTAAGAATGGATTAAGTATGTATTCGAGTATTCAACTATATAAAAGAGAACAATTTTATAAAATAAAAATAAAAAACTTAAAGGAATATTATTGAAAAAAATTGATACTTCAACACTAAAAGCGGAATTATATGAAACTTTGAGGAACGGTTACCTTTTTATAACTTCTTGTGAAATAGAGCTTTTATTGAACAAGCCCCTGCTTTACAGGTCAGTGTCAAGGAGTCAAACAACCCAAACCCATATGTTCTCTCCCTCTGGACCCATGACGACCTGGTCCTAGTTTCTTGGGTGGCCTCGTCATGTTCATCATATTGATGATGATGAACTGAAAGTGATGTTATTGACTGCATTGCCAAATGGTCTCATACAAGTAACATGCCCAATTGCCCCTCCCAATTTGGACCACCTCTCACAGGTACTAATCATACATACATATACATATACATATACACGGTTTTTATGTTATGGCAAAGGTACCCTTTGTTTTACTTACCCTGCTTACCACCTTTAACGATAGATCGAGTAACGGTTTGGTCCGTCGCTATAAAACACATACACGGTTTATATGTTATAGCGACGGTTCGATGCGTCGCTAAAAACTAAGACGACGGTTTTCTGATATACGCGACAGACCGAACTGTCGCCCAGTTCGTCGCTAAAGATGGTGGGCAAGATATATTAAACAAAGGAGTATACACTTGATTCTCTCCATACATATACATATACATATACATACACACACACATATATATAACATATATGTATATTCGTATGTACATTTCTTTCTCTATTATTTCTTGTATGTATGTAAGGCTGTAAACGAGCCAATACAGTTCGGGCTCGACTCGAAAAAATACGAGCAAGACTCGGATTAGTTAATAATATGATTCAAATCTGAGCATTAAAAATAGTTCGAATAAAAATATGAGTAGAATCTGAGCAAGGTTATACTCGACTCGTTTAAAATTCAAATTATTCGAATTTTTGATTGTGATTCGATACATACTCGGTTAATACATATTCGATTAGATGTTCGATACATTCTCTTATAATATATATACAAATATAAATCAAATTAGGATAATTAGTTATTATTTTATTTTGTTTTTAATTTTAATTGTGATTTTATATTTGTAAAGTGTAATAATAAATATATTTTCTCATTTTTAAGTAAAATAACAAATTTAATTTATAATTATATTTATTATAAAACTAGTTATTATGTGGAGATTCGAATTCGAGATTGAATTTGAAGCTCGCGAGTAGTTTGAATAAATATTCGAGTCGAGTCGGATCGAATTCGAGTAATAAATATTCGAGTCAAGTCGAATCTGAGTATGATTTTTTAAATATAATTCGAATTCGAGCCGAATTCGAGTACGAATTTATTTTTTCGAGTCGAATTCGAGTAGCTCTCTATTCGCTCCGGTTCAACTCGTTTACACCCTTATATGTACGAGTTAATTTGCCTTAATGGGTTGCTCTCTCCGTCCCTTATTTTAGAAAAGTTTTTTTGTTCCTTAATATGTGACGTTTTAAAATTTTAAGTAAGCATTAATTGTTTAGTTTCTAATATTATCTCAAGTATTAAATATAACTTTGGTTCTCTCACTATTTTTTGCCCAATAAATAACAATATTTTTTTCCAGTACAAGGGCAATATTGACATTTAATATTATATTTAATGCTATACAATCATTTTCTTAATATTTGTGCACAATTCTAAAAAATCTTATATTATGAGAAAGATAGAGTACATGATTTGCGCTGTTTGTGGAATGGGTTAATGTGGTCCATATTATTCAGCTTAAGTATGTGGTTCTGTTTAGAACAATAAAGTCAGAGTATGATTTATTACTACAATTTAGAGGTGTAATGAGTGAGACATTTTAATTGATTGGAATTCTCACAGTCTTGTCTTCCTCAGTAAATGGATCTCACATTAATGTGAGTGACCATGTAGAACCTTGTAGATTTATCACATACCACAATGTTTTAGGAATGTAGGAGTATTTATTCATCAGGTTTGAGTGTGATATTCTATTATATTCTATCACAATGTGTTATATATATATATATATATATATATATATATATATATATATATATCAATTTTGGGTTTAATTTAGACCCATTAATTAGTTGAAATTAAATAAAATTATAAATGCATTTGATAGTCTATTATAAAGAGATTTAGAAAAATAATAATTCAAGTAGAAATTATACAATTGTATTTTAATTATATTCAAAGTAGGGTATATGAGGAGGTGCATTGTTGTTTGCAAAACTATTTCCTTTAAATCTCACATTGGCAAGGAGTTAAATTTTTTAATGTTTTATAAGAGGAATATTCTAATTTACTTGTGATATTAAAGGGAAGGTTTAAATTTGGTCATAATGATGTGGTGCGAAGCAGCTCGCGATCCGGGGCCAGGTTCACGTCGTCGTTAGGAGCCTTTGCCCGAGCCTATCTTTTTAGATAAAGCTCGAACCAAGTGAACCAGATTAAAATGCTAAAGTTCGAACCAGATTAAACTACAAATAAAGTTAGTTCATTTATGATTACAGAATTATTTCTGTAACTCATACTTTATTATCAATAGAATTCAGTTTTGATTGGTGAGAATACCAACCATTTTTCCTCCCTAGGTCTTCTTATACTCAGTTATACGTATTTCAACCTTTACAAAGTCAATAAACACCCCAAGGAATAAAGACTATCCGCGTCAATCCATTGTGCTCCAAATTAAATTTTTTGAGTGTGTAACCTTTTTTCGATTTTAGTGTGTAAGCCTTTTCGGTGTGATTCTCATTTTTATATACTTCTTTTGACTTTTAGTTTAATACTTAGTAATGGTGACAAAATCACCAGGATTTAGTGCTTTTGCTCCTTACATCAGCCGTGCACAAAACAGAAGAAGAAAACAAAAGGGAAAAAAGGAGTTGAAAAGTGGGGTTAAATGGGTCAGCTTTCACTGAAAAACAGGAACAAGTTGCTTATTTCCCCCTACTCTATTCAGTTACAGTACCAACACTTTTTAGCTGATTTTGCAATCTCACACGTGTAAAGTAAAAAACCATCACAGTTTTGGTATTCTCTGATGATTTATATTGAATAACTTCCACAATAAGCAGATAATAATCAGATTTTGTCATTTTGCATTTGGGTGTGGCGGTGCCTCTGGATCACCATTGATTCTCTGGTGCTTGTGAGCTGCAATTCAATCTCTTAAAAAAGAGCCATTTTTATGGATTTCAAGTTGATGAAGCCTTAAACCCTTGAATATTGTAAGTTATCCATGTAATTTTGGTTCAAATTTCAGTATCATGGTGTCTGAATAAATAATTGTATTGGGTCCATTGATTCTCTGTTGCTTGTGAGCTGCAATTCAATCTTTTAAAAAAGAGCCATTTTTATGGATTTCAAGTTGATGAAACCTTAAACCCTTGAATCTTGCAAGTTAATCCCTGTAATTTTGGTTTCCTATTTCAGTATCATGGTCTCTGTATAAATAATTGTATTGGGTATACTTTTCAGAAAGAAGTTCTGGTTTTGGTTTTGAGTTAAATTAGCTTTAGCCTTTAGTTTCTATAACTTTTGTTGCTTTGGTGTTAATTCTATTGTGTTATTTTGTATTACCCTTGTTTATTCTTTTGCTGTTGATTGTAATGGTGGTCCTGCTTCTTGTGTTGTTTTAAATTATTAATTTATGAAAGCTCTATCTGTTCTCACATGAATTGCAGAAGCCACATTTCATATGAATTTTATAGGTAATTCTAACTTCTTGCTTTCAGTTCAATGTATAAATTTTAACTCTTTTTTTAAATGACTTTTTCCAAAATAGAAGTTCCATATTATCGAGTAATGGGTGAAGAGGCAGTCTCAAGTTCATATTTACATATACCTGAACACAAAAGTGATAGCTTGAGTCCTATGCTTTTTGGTGCTTCTTGCGCTTTCTTAGCTTTCAGGCTCTTGTTGGTACCTACTGCTATAAATGATGAAGAACTGTTAGAATCAAGAAATAAAATTATCCGAGGAAGTGCTTATTTCTTGGGATTGCTTGTTTGGGGAGTTCAGAGAGAAGAAACCAAGAGCGGAAAGTGTGAGCTTCTCCGAAAACTGGAGAATGCTGAGAGAGAACTTGAGGAGCTAAAGAGGAGGAGAAGTGAAGATGCAAAAGCCAATGAGAAAGTTGTCAGCATTTTCGCGGCTCACGAGCAGGGCTGGTTTGCTGAAAGAAAGATCCTTCGACAGGATATTGGAGCACTTATCAATGAATTGAGAGTTCTTGAGAAAAGAAAGGATGAAGCTATTACCAAACTGAATGAACAATTAGAGGAGAAGGAGCTTTTTTTGCAGTCTAAGGATAATTTGTTGAAGGAGGGAGAGCAGAAAATTTTGGAGCTTGAAGAGAAAATGAAGAGGGCTGAAGCTGTTGCTGAGGATCTGAGAGAGACTGCGAAAAGTGTGGCTCAAGAGCATTCTGCTGAGCTTTGGAAGCACAAGACTGCCTTCATTGAGCTTGTGTCGACGCAGCGCCAGCTTGAAGCAGAGATGGGTCGGGCTGTCAAGCAAGTTGAAGCAGCTAAACAAGAGGTTGATTTAGTTTTGGAGCAAAAAGAGCAGTCTAAATTGATGATTCAAAAACTATCTGTGGAGCTTATTAAAATGCGCAAGGACATGGAACAGAAAGACAAGATTCTGTCAGCCATGTTGAGGAAATCAAAATTGGATGCAGAAGAGAAGAAAATGCTCTTGAAGGAGCTGAAATTGTCAAAAAACAAGAGAAAGCAAGCTGAGATGGAAACAGAAAGGTGGAGGGCAGTTTCTGAGTCGAGGCTTGAAAGGCACTCATTGAGAAATATGTTGTCTAGACATGCCAAGTCAAAACCGGAGGCTTCTTTGGGTGGAATGGCGATGCATTCTAATGCAATGGCACCACCCCATGTTGGAAGAACTAGATCAATCCCAACTGAGTATGAACAACCTGAACCTCGAGAAGAGCCCATGGGTTTCTCCCCCTTGTGTGAACAATACAAATCCTGTGGAACTGAAGAACCGGGTATGGTCACATTCTTAATGTACCCTTTGATTTTTTACATACATATGCATGTAATTGTATGGATTCCCAACTAGGACGTAGCCATCTGTGATTATACTGTTTTATTTGACCTCTCTTCAAAGTTTTGAACATAACCAACTGAAATAATAAAGAAATTCTCATTTTCTTTCCTGCATCCCATCCAAATATTAAGTTTATGATTTTGCATTAGTTTATTTATCTTGACCCATCTTTATTATGTTATCACATCAGCTGTTAAACAGCTGGAGGGTTGGGTTCAATCTGAAGCAGAAAAATATGCAGCTGCATTCGAGCAGAGGCATCACATAGAAATTGGTGCTTTTACGGAACAACTGAGACTGAAAGATGAAAAATTAGAAAGTTTCCGCTGGCGATCTATGAGTATGGAACTTGAGTTAAAGCGGCTCAAGACTCAAGTTGAATGCCTAAACCACGAGCTATCACATCTCAGACAAGACAACTTGAAACTGGAAGCTTTGTTATTGGACCGAGAAGTAGAATTGCAATCACTGAAAGAACGGTTAGCATTGAAGTTGAAACCTCCAAATTTGCAGAAGTCTAACTTAAACTCGTTGTCACATGATTTAGCTATAACCCACGATACCATTTGGTCCAAAGTTAAGATTGTTAAGAGAAAACCAGGGAAGAAAGAGCAAGAAACGACTTCTTATTATGAAATCTCTCAGGAGGTTGAGACTAAGAAAGCAGAAGCAGCCGAAACAAAATACCAGTCTAAGGACACAGTTCTGATGGTACACTCTCCAGAAAAAGATTTTGAAGAAGAAAAAGTGGTTACGTTGGATCCAGGCTCCATTCAAGAGGAATGTGCCTGCTCAGAGGTGGTTAAAAATGATGACAAGGTACCATCAGGTAGCCAATCCTTGAGAAAGAAAATTGATAACCCATGGAAGATGGACCTTCACGCTCTTGGGATTTCTTGCAAAATCAAGAGGTTAAAGCAGCAATTACTCATGTTTGAGAGATTGACAGGAAAGAAAGAAATTTGTGAAGACAGCAAAGGCAATGATAACGGACATTTTCGGATCAAGGGATTCCGTATGCTGATGTCTTTTCTACATAAACAAGTTAGCCAATACTTTTCCCTCCAAGGAAAGACTGATGATCTTTGCAAGCGAATGGTAAGCCTAATTTAGAATTGAACCAAAGTTTTAAAGAAAATGTATTCTGATTAACTCTTACCAACATTGAATCTTTCCAGTCTACACTTCTCGGTGAGTGAAAGATTTGTCCCCGGGTCTAGGTTGATGATTACCATCAATTTAACTTGTTTTATCCATATTATATTTATTCTTATACTGCAGTACGAGTGAAGAATTATGTCCAAGTTGATATTAGCTTAGTTGATTAGCTCTTTAATATATAAGTATCCGCTTATTATATATATTTGTGCATGATGTACAGCATGAGAATGATATTGATTTCACTAGTGGAGGTCCTGGTGCTGCAAGAAATAAGGTGGAAACCAAAATACTGGAGAATTTCCTAGACGAGACATTTCAGCTTCAGAGATACATAGTTGCCACAGGACAGAAATTGATGGAAATACAATCCAAGATTGCTTCTGGAATCGTGGACGCCGCAGAACAGCTAGACGGGCCTGCCAGCTTTGACATGCAGAGATTTGCTGAGAGCCTTGGATCTCTCTTCAAGGAAGTTCAAAAAGGACTTGAAGTTCGGATAGGTCGAATTATTGGGGATCTTGAGGGGACCCTGGCTTGTGAGGGCATGTTTCATCTGAGAAAGTAGCTGCTGCGTCAAAAGCAGTGAGCTATGAGCTTGTAAAGAAAGCCCAAGCAAACAAAACCTTCACACAGGTCTTTCGTTTAAGTGGTTAATTTCTTGGAGAAATATGTATAGCAAAATTACATAATTCATGTATATGCAAAAAGAAATTTCGTTACTTGCTGTTATCAAGTTAATACGTAAAAGAATGTATTACGGAAGTTCTTATATTCGATATTTGTTTGGGTTCTGATGCATATAAATTAAATTAGGCAAAAAAAACACATAATTTCTCTACCCCATACTTCCTATCATTGTTCTTATTCTGTTGATCTTTCATGGCCTTAACTTAATCAGGATTTATCTTTCCTTTTACTACTATCTATGTGGGGGGCGTAGTCTTACTATAATATTAAATTAATTAAAAAGTCAAAATATATTATGAGTTGATGAGATATGGGATGATCAGCAAATCATGCAGCATCGATTAGTGATTTCTTTCAACAACTCAAACATAAATGGGTGGTGGGTATAGATGTGACCAAACAGAAGGCCCGAGCAATTCGATTGGTGTTAGAGTTAGATAGTAGGAGAGGAGTGATAAATGTTTGGAATGACCACCCCTTATTTTGTGGTATCAAGAAAAAATTAATAAAAAAAATACTATTTTTCTTGTTTTGTGGCAAAAATTTTATCTAAAAATTCTACACTAATAATCTAATTCCTTGACCCCCTTAATCTCATAAAACTAATATTTTACGTCATCTATAACAAATATGCCACATAGGTAACTTAACAAAAAAATCAAACGTTACTTGCACAATTTACCGCTGATGGGTGTTAACCTGCCGCATGAGCTCGTTGCGGTAGGTGTCCTTCATTTTTTTTTCCCAGCTGCAAGAGCCTATATCGGCAGGCAGATCATGAATGAGGGAATAATTTGGACATTAATTGTGCTGCAAAAACTTATTTCGCTGCCGCTAAGAGTTTGTTGCATCAGGGAGGAAATATGGTCAAATCTTAGACTTACATTATTGAGATCAATGTCTAAGATTATAGTGGTTGGAATAGTATACGTGATAACCGGTTATCATGGATAGAAACTCTCTCTCTATATATATATAAGTTACGTTTGACTTGTGAAATTTTCCATTGAGACCTCAAATAAATTAGGGATGTTTTTTTATTTCCGTTATTATATTTATATTAATTACTCCTATTATTATAAACAAAAATTTATTCAATACTAAGAAAAGCAAGGAGTTCAACTTAAAATTGGTATCAACTTGTCTCAGTAATGTCTAATTAATTTAGTTAAAAGATTACAAAATGCCGGCTAAATAATTAATTAGTCATAAGATTTCACGTAATTAAAGAAGGAGAGGAGAGGTTAAAATTTTTGGACACCAACAGTCAAAATAATTGTGTTATGTAGAATGAACTTTGTATTATTAATACTCCATATATATATATATATGACCGTTACACAGGTCGTTGTCGTTCACCAATTCAAAGGACAGTTCTGTCATTAAAAATTCACCAAAGAATTATAACCCCTTAGTTATTTAACCGTTTGTTTTCTCGTGAAGAAGAAGCGCCCGCGCCCGCGCCCGGTCCCTTGTTTGAGCGTTTTGGACTTCTATACGCGCGTACCACATTCATCACCTCTCTCTATATCTATATCTATATACATAAGCATATATACCCACTTCTTTAGATATATAGAGAGAGAAATGAAAGGGATGTAAAGAGAGAAACTATAGAGAGAGAGAGAAATGGGATTAATTGATGGGGAGGCAGAGTATAGCTATGAAGCGAGCTCAACACCGATAAAGCTCTCTTTGTATAATTCATTTCCAACCAAAAAATATGAGCCACCTGGAATGCTAACACCGCCGATGCGAACCTTAGCCTCCATTCCGTTCAAGTGGGAGGAGGCGCCTGGAAAGCCCATAGCCGTTGCCGGCAATATTGGAAGAAATAGTCCACCGTTAAAGTCCAAGACCGTAAGGTGCTTAGTACCACCACCTCCAAGGCTAACTACGAAAGTTACCAATATGCCCTCGCCCACTACGGTGTTGGAAGGGCCTTATACGGGCCGGGTCTTGTCCAAATCCTTTACTTTGAGTAATAACAGTAGTGTTAAAGGGACATTAATTGGGAGGAAAGAGAGGTTTAGTTTATCCTCTTGGAGGTGGGGGAGTTACAAGGAGAGCAGTATCGAGGGTAGTATGGACTTTTCCTCTAGTGTAGGGGCTTTTGGGGTTGAAAGTATTAGTGATTCAAAGGTGCGGATGACAAGGAGGAGATCAAGCAGATTCTTGAGCCTCTCATCTACAACTTCTTCTAACCTTTTGGTAAGTAATTAAGTAAATTACTATATATATATATATATATATTTAATGATTGCAATTTCTCAAAATATTTGTTAAAAATAAATTGATACTTGCTCGATTATTATAAAAACATAGTGAAATTGTTATGTATAATAAAATAATATTCTCAAAAATATTATTTTAATTAATTACTTCGCTACTATACTCAACAAACAACGTAGTATTAGTTTTAAATATTAATAATTGTAAATTTACTATTAATTTTTGTATTTACTATTTTTGTTTGTGGTTGTTGCAGTCGAGCATTTATGAAAGCTTAAAGCAATCAGTCCCATGGAAGCGCAGACAGGAAAAAATGAGGAAGATGAGCTTGTGATGATATATAGATCTGATCTTGTAGTACTACGTATGTACCAGCTCAGCTGCCAAATTATTTAGTAGTAGTAACTAATTAATCACGTCATACCATGCACACCTTTTATATATATATATATATATATATATATATATATATATATTCTTGTAACAACAATAAGTATATATATATACTCCGGATCAGTTTTAATTATTGCTAATTAGTCCTCGTCGACCGCTAGCCGACATTTAATGTCTATCCATTGCGAAATTCAAATATTATTAATTCTCTGAAATTTTTAGATATTCAATCTACTTTATTGTACACCAATGGTGACTTTTTGATACATGCATGGTTGAATCTGCTTCTTTAATATTTTTATTTTATTTTATTTTATTGATAGTAATAATATAAAATGTCACTTCTAAATAACCGATTATTTTTTCAAGAGTAAATATATATGAAATAAAAATAAATTTTCAATATTTACAAATTTTATAAAATGGAATGAGCGAGCTACTAGTAATATTTAGCTACTGCACAAACATATAAGGATCACAAAGCGAAACAATATCAAGATACTTAATTTGTGCATCTCAACTTTAAGGAATTGCTGTGTTGATCGATCACATGAGAGAATATATATATATATATATATATATATATATATATATATATATATATATATAGAGAGAGAGAGAGAGAGAGAGAGAGAGAGAGAGAGAGTCAAGAATTAATTAGCGGCAGACAAGAGTACTAGTCTTCTTTTTTTGTAATTGGCCTTGTAGCAAGCTTGCCTCAGTTTCTTGGTTCTGTCGGTCAATTCAAGTTCAGACAGTATTTCAAGCACCCTCTTGTTCTCTTCCAGCATCTCTATCTCATTTGTCAATCCTAACTCCTAATTAATTCAATATATAACAAAACACAAGTCAAAATATACTTATATATCAAACATAAATAAATTAAATAAATAAATAAAACAACCACAAAAGTACAAATTAAAAATAAACATGCATGCTCCATTTGTCAATGTTACTTTAATTGTTAGTAACAATAAATAACAAATTAAGTACGCGGTTGTCAACAGAGTAAGTATCTATGAAAACAATCCATATAATTAAAAAAAATAAAAAATACTAATACACTTGCACTTAATTAATTAATTAAATAATTATCCAAAAATATACTAATGTATTGTTCGCAAACCCTCGATCCAAAACTCAAAATGAGGAGTAGTATATTTTAAAAATTAAGTATAAATCATAACTTTTACTAATTGACTTTGAAATGAATATTTCATGGCGAGTAGCAGTAGTAATTAAATTTAATTATGGTCTTTTATTTACAAGTACGTGCGTACGTGCGTACCTTAAACATTATGAATGAGGGATTTCAAGCTCTTGATCTTCCACCTCGTCTGCATCTTTTCTTCGACACAGACACAGTCAAACCAACCTTAAGTTCCTAAGCCGCTTTTGTTATGGGCAAATCAAACTACTACTTTTTAATTTCATCCACTTCCAATATTGACCTTCCACTTTGCCGCCTGTTCATTCCCTCCTCATTATTATTTTCCCTTATAAACTCTTCATCATCAATATGATTAAGATTCATCACAATATTATCTCCTCACCAAATAAGGAAAAACTACTAGCATCAAATGTATCACCCCTAATTTCTTCCGTACCTAATTCTAAGCTAAATTCATCTGAATTAATAATGTGCTTGTTTTGCTGAGGAAAGAAGCAAGGATCAAATTGAATAAGAGTACTTGATCTATCTGGAAATGCCAAATAGTCTTCCAATAAACTGTGCATGCATGCATGCATATACAAATTAGAAAATAAATATATTATTAATTAATTATATATATTTTATTATAAGGATATATTAATTAATATCAAAACCACACATGCATACTTAATTGGCCATCATCGATCCAACTATATCTTTATAACCAAAACATGTAGTATAATTATTCAATATTACGCATGCATGCATGCATCATTTATACTTACCCTGGAGTTTGTTGATCTTGCAAGTAGTAATTATAATTAAACCACATAAAATCATCATCCTGGTTTTCCACCTTCACTATGGAATTCATTCTGGGAGTAAGAAAGAACTAGATAGAGAAATTAAGTAGAAGGGGCTTATGTAAAAGGGTTAATTTATAAATTAACGAGGATCGGAGGGAGGGAGGGGAGTGAGAGTAAATCAACACGCGGTTGTGGGAGTTACAATAAAACTGTAGAATCCATTTAATTATGGTAATTAATTATTCAACAATTACCGATCATGTATGGAGTATCTCTTAATGCTTAATTAATTTTTATTTTAAACGAATTTGAATTTATTTAAATTTTTGTTAATACAATTATTATAATTGTATACTCCAATGTATAATAAAAATTATTAACATATAAAATTTTAATGAGTTATATTAAATTTAAAATTTATTATACGGTCGTATGATTTTAAAAATTAAATTGTATTATTAATTCAGAACCAACAGAGTAGATTAGTACCTTAATTATTACATGGACATGACATATATTCATTCATATAGGCTTACTTACACGATATACAAGAATAAGGGTGTAAACGAATCGAGTCGATCCGAGTATTGAGTTACTCAGATTTGGTTCACAAAATTTATCGAATATAAAATAAGGTTTGATTGAGGCTCATTTAGCTACCGAGTTTAGCACGATTCCGAATCGAGCCCGATCAGTTTGGATTTTTTCAACGAATATGATCCGAGTATCAATAAAAAATTATAATTTGAGGAGGTTCGAGTAATTTATCGAACTTTAAAATGTGATCATATTTGACTCATTTATGTTTCGAGTCGAGCTCAAATCGAACTTTTAGTCGAGCGAATATAAATCGAACCCGAACTGTTTGCTCATTTTACGGCCTTATACAAGAGTAAACTATTTACACACGCATGCATGTGACAATGAATATGTTGCATGTACTACGTAGCGAGTATATGCATGCATCTATGTGTGAAACTAACCATCTATGGCAGTGATAATCAATGTAAATTAATACAAGCGCATCCCAATAAGATTAGATTTTGTCAATAATGATGGAGGAGGAGGTTACGTCTATGCGGAACAATTAACGAAGTAAATATGTGGAGTTAAAATTATTGACTTTTGTTGTCAATAGATATATTAATGTCAAAATTAATAAATTATCTATGATAGTTGACACGTTTTATTAATTATATTATTAAATTTTTAATTTTTTAAATTATTTCAGCAAATTAATTATTATTTTGACTCAATTTTAAAATAATAATTAGTTTACTGGGGTTATTTAAAAAATTAAAAGGTCAATGGTATAACCAGTAAAACGTGTCAACTACAGTAGGTAATTCATTAGCTTTGACGATAAAAAATTATATTAATTTTTTTAACGGAATAACCTAATTTCAAAATAATAATTAATTTAATGGAAAAATTTTAAAAATCAAAATTTCAATAGTGTAATTGTGACGCCCCCAAAATAGGTATACAACACCCATTCTGAGTCGCCAAATACATGGTACAGAAAGTAAACTACAACTTCAATAATATAATTGTCGTGCAAAATACGACAACACATACTGTGAGTTTAAATACAAATATTGTCTTCTAGACAATATCCACACTCAAATAAGTCCTCAATACAATTATTCAAACACTATTTTACAGAAATAGTGAGGACTGCTAAAACATCTTTCTAGAACCATCACTCCATACCCCGACTAGATCCTGCTATGTTCTCATCTCCTGAGAAGAAAAAATGGAACAAAAAGGAAAAGGGTGAGCTCAACTAGCCCAGTAAAGAATATTATGACTAAGATAATATATAACAAATTATCATTAGTATTCAACAGGGAAAAATCCGATAGAATATAATTGACAACAAGTTTTAGATCAACAACTGCAGCGGAAACAACAAACAATTAAAAGAGTCAAGTAGAGAATGAATTCTACTATCTTCTAAGATTTTAAAAGTCCATCATCAATATTTTATCCCTGTAACATCAATTAATAATCATCTTTATCCAAATATTCATCTTTGCACTACAGGCCAAAGATATTCATTTGTATCACCTGTCAGTCATGTTCATCTCAACACCTGTTCATCTTTGCACTACAGGCCAAAGATATTCATCAAGTAATCATACATCTTTGCACTACAGGCCAAAGATATTCAGTAATATCATCATTTAGGACTGAGGATGATGAAAAATATCTTAAAGAGAACGAATCCAGTGAGACAGAATGACAAATAGTAGGGATTCGTATAACAGTTTATCCAAGATCAATAATACTTCATAATAATCAATTGTGAAGCAGAATTCAAAAATAAAGATCAAAACATGGATACGATCAAAGATAGTAACCATAATAGACATCTTGAACAAAAAGAGAAAATTTTATTTTTCGGTGAATAGTATCGTATTCGTGAATAATGTCGTATACGTGAATAGTAGCGTATACGTGAATAGTAACCCCGACACAAAAAGTTTTAAATTTGATAAAAACTCATGTTAATATTTCATCATAATGATATTGAAGAAAATTATTTCATTTAAGAAGGAAATAATATCCCTTACCTCAAAATATCAATACTTCTGGTCGGAATACCGGTATAAGGCTGAAAGAAACTTGTTCTGATAAATAGAAATTCTCAAAGTATCTAAATACTCACAAAATACACTCAATAATCTAGAGAGAGAAAGAGAGAAAACTTGTTTCTGGTGTGATTTTTAATTCTAACTTAGTCCTCTATTTATAGGAAAATGTTAGCACGCCGAAGCAGACTTAACCTGCAACTTGATGGCTTTACCTGCTACTATTCCCACCCACCACATTTGAATAAAAATCTCAGCACATTTCTTCACCAACCAAGAGTGGAGCCCACCAATTCTAGAATTTTCTATCAAAATGAAAAACTTCGAAAATTCAATAATTTCTGAACCAGTCATCTCGTAAAATTCATAATAAATCATACGTTCATTTTTAACGGTTCAAAATTTGTGGACATATACTCAACTTATATATGTATAATACATCCAAAAATTACCACGATCCAACGGTCGGATTAAAAATTATAACCCCATCAAAATATCTCAAAAATCCTGATTTTTAATACCTCAATTCCGACAAAAATACTGATAAAAAACCTCAACATTAACTCCTTCATTTTTAACCACAAAAATATATCCCTCATTTATATCCACATAAAATAAATATTTCCTTATCGTATGAATCAATAATTAATTATTCACAAATAATATTACAGAATCACATTTATGACAACCAGGCCGTTCCCAGGAAAGAGGGGGCTTTCCAATAAGGATTTCTCCTTACTGGCGCGCAATTAGATGACCAAACCTCTCCTTAGACAGAATTTTCTAGACATTGTCAATAATGTTATCTAATAATATTATTCAAATAATATGAATTATTGATCTGAAAAAGAAAAATACTGTGCAGCAATAGTTATTGAAACAACAATAATATAAAATATCAACGCAACAATTATTGTGACGCCCCCAAAATAGGTCCAATCCATCCAACCCATTCTGAGTCGCCAAATACATGGTACAGAAAATAACTACAACTTTATTATTACAATTGTCGTGCAAAATACGACAACACATATACTGTGAGTTTAAATACAAATATTGTCATCTAGACAGTATTCATACTCAATTAAGTCCTCATTATACTTATTGATACACTATTTTACAAAATAGTGAGGACTACTAAAATAACTGTCTTGAACCATCATTCCATACCCCGACTAGTACTCGCTACATTCTCGCCTCCTGAGAAGAAAAATGGAACAACAAGGAAAAAGGTGAGCTCAACTAGCCCAGTAAAGAACATTATGACTAAGATAATATACAACAAATTATCGTTAGTCTTCAACAGGAAAAAATTTAATAGAATACAATAGACAACAAGTTTTAAATCAATATTCGCAGCGGAAACAGCAAACCATTAGAAGAGTCAAGTAGAGAATGAGTTCTACTATCTTCTAAGATTTAAAAGTCCATCATCAATATTCTATCCATGTAACAACAATCAATAACCATCTTTAATCAAATATTCATCTTTGCACTACAGGCCAAAGATATTCATTTGTATCACCAGTCGATCATGTTCATCTCAACACCTGTTCATCTTTGCACTACGGGCCAAAGATATTCATCAGAAAATCATCAATCTTTGCACTACAGGCCAAATATATTCATCATAAAATCATCAATCTTTGCACTACAGGCCAAAGATATTCAGTAACATCATCATTTAGGACTGAGGATGATGAAAAATATTTTAGAGAAAACGAATCCAGTGAAACAAAAGAGTAAATATTAAGGATTCGTATTTCAGCTATTCCATGTCCAAAAATATCTCATAAACAATCATAGTGAAGTAAAATTCAAGAATGATCAAAACATGGATACAATCAAAGCTAGTATCCAGAATAGATATTTTGGACGAAAAGAAGAAAATTTCATTTTTCGGTGAATAGTAACTCGTGAATAGTAACTCGTGAATAGTAACCCCGACATGAAAAGTTCTAAATTTGATAAAAAGTTCAGATCAATATTTCGGCATAATGATATTGAAGAAAATAATATCATTTAAGAAGAAATAATATCCCTTACCTCGGAAATACGGTACTTCTGACTGGAATACTAGATATAGTGCTGAAGGAAACTTGCACCGTATAGCAACACTCAAAGTATCAAATACTCACAAGAATACGCTCGATATAGAGAGAGAAATAGAGAGAAACTTGTGTTTCTGGTGTGATTTTCAATTCTAACCTAAGCACCCCATTTATAGGAAAATGCTTAGAACACCAAAGCAGAAAATTTAATATAATAATAATAATATATTTATCAAATTTTACTTAGCCCACCTCTAGACATCTGATCTCAGCCCATTTATATCACATGTTAGCCCACTTAAATGCCAAAAAACGTTTTTCTTCAAAATAATAAATAAAACTTCCAAAAATCAATTATTTCGGAACTTCGAAACTTCAATAATTCATAATAAATAGCCCTTTTATCAGAAAATTCGAATCTTGCGAGTTTTTATAGGAAATTCAATTCTATACAACTTTGCAGAAGAAAGTTTTTCCAAATTCCAAACAGAAATTGACCGAAATTCACAAACGGACGATTTTACAGTCAATAATAAATTTTCGGTCAAGAATTGTGTCCACCAACACACAAAACATGTGTTAATCATTTAATGCCATAAAAATACTCTTCCTCCTCATATACTCATATATCCCACATTCATTGTAAAAATATCACCATCAATATATTATTAAAATAATATATTTAAATGAATTATTTTATCAGAAAAAGATAAAATATTAATTTTCAACAAATGCCACATTAAAAATTTTCTCCATCTATATCCACATAAAATTAATATTTTTCTCATCATATTAATCAATAATTAATTATACACAAATAATATTACAGAATCACAGTACTGGCAACCAGGCCGTTCCCAGGAAAGAGGGGGCTTTCCAATAAGGATCTTTCCTTACTGGCGCGCAATTAGATGACCAAACCTCTCCTTAGACAGAACTTTCTAGACATTGCCAATAATGTTATCTAATAATATTATTCAGATAATATGAATTATTGTTCCGATAATAGAAAATACTGTGTAGTGACAATTATTAAAACAACAGTAATATAAAATATCAACGCAGCAATTATTGAATCAATAAAATACAATATTGAACAATAATTACTGTAACAATTATTGAGTAGTGCCTTCTTACGTAAGAATCAATAATTGGTGCAATACCGTGTGCTAGTGTCAACAACGCGTATTACTGTGTTTTAACCACCGGGTATTCCAACAGTATTAACGGTAACAACTACGCCGTTATTTATAAACAACTTATTTTTGTCGTTTTCTTCATCCAATCGCTTTCCGTTATGGGGCTCACACAAGGCTGCGCCGTCGTACGAATATTCCCCGACAACAAGAATATTCCACGACCATACAAATATTCCCCGACAACAATGAATATTTTAGGACCACTTGCTTATTTAAAATATTTGCGCATTTTACCCATAACTAACCACATTAATCAAATCAACCCTTACTATTTCAAAATAATAAATAGAGGAATTTAAATTTCATTTATTAATAATTTGGGGTCTTACAACCTCCCCTCCTTATGAAATTTCGTCCTCGAAATTGACATACGTACCTGGTGTTTCAAAAAGATGAGGATACCTCGCTTTCATTTCTGTTTCCAACACCCAGGTCATTTCCTCAATAGCAAGGTTTCTCCACAAAACCTTAACTTGTGGTATGACCTTCGTGCGTAGGACATGCTCCTTCTTATCCATGATCTTGACAGGTACCTCCTCGTACGTTAAGTCTTCAGCTATCTCGTCCGGTTCTAACTCAATAACATGGTTCGGGTCTTTCACATATTTACGAAGCACAGATATATGAAAAATATTATGAACACGAGACATACTTGGAGGTAACGCAAGTCTATAGGCCACATTTCCTACTCGGTCAAGAATTTGAAATGGACTAATAAATCGTGGATTGAGCTTTCCTCTCTTCCCAAATCTTGTGACTCCTTTCCATGAAGCTACACGTAATAATACATGATCCCCAATGTCAAATTCCACGTCCTTTCGATGAAGATCCGCATAACTCTTTTATCGATCCTGTGCCGTTTGTATACGTTGTCGAATCGTTTGGATCTTCTTTGTAGTCATACGTACCAACTCGGGTCCCAACAATGTTGCTTCTCCCACCTCATCCCAGCATACTGGAGAGCGGCACTTTCGTCCATACAATGCTTCAAATGGAGCCACACCTATACTTGCCTAATAACTGTTATTGTAGGAGAATTCCACCAATGGTAGGTACTTATCCCAACTCCCTTTGAAATCTAGGACACAAAGTCTTAATAGATCTTCAAGAGTTTGAATAGTCCTCTCTGATTGTCCGTCCGTTTGAGGATGGTATGCCGAACTGAACCGTAAATCCGTGCCCATAGCTAACCCAAAATCTTGAAATGAATCTTGGGTCACGATCCGAACTATGGATACTGGCATGCCATGCAACCTCACAATCTCATTCACGTACATACTAGCAAGACGTTCAAGGGAATAAGTCTCACGTATCGGCAAGAAATGAGCGGACTTGGTTAATCTATCAACAATAACCCAAATCGCATCTATGCCTTGAGAAACCTTGGGAAGACCCGTAACAAAATCCATAGTAATGTGTTCCCACTTCCATTTCGGAATCTCAAGTGG